>JANAVB010022597.1:14507905-14890405 GCA_029216955.1 Iris pallida | reverse complement strand
ATAAAAGACACACCTTTCTTTATGAGTTGAGTGAACGGTCTACAGCGTCCAAATAGATTTGAGATACGCAAGTCGTCCATGGAATCCTCGTAGCTCTTTTAAGTTGCGTGGAGGACACATCTCTTGAATGACTTTGATTTTCTCAGGGTCAACGTATATAACTTTAGAGGTAATAACTAATCCAAGAAATTTTCTACTAGAGACTCCCAGGAATGACTTGGTGGGATTCATCTTGAGTTAATGCTGGCGCATTAGATTGATTATAGTTCTCAAGTCTTGAATGTGGTCTTCCTTTAGATGACTTTGGACAGCAATATCATCTACATAACTATCAATTGTCTTTCGCAAATGATCACGGAAGATAGTACTCATGGTCCGCTGATAAGTTGCACCAGCATTTTTGAGACCAATCGACATGACAATGTAGTAATAAACTCGAAGAGGAGTGAGAAAAGATGTATGTTTCTCATCTTTTGGATGCATCTTGATTGGATTATATCCTAAAAATTTGTCCATAAAAGACATTCGTTCAAATATGCAAGTATTGTCGATCATGACATCAGTGATCGGAAGAGGATATTCGTCCTTGGGACAAGCTTCATTAAGGTCTCCAAAGTCAATACAGACTCGGACCTTCCTTGTTTTCTTCAAACCTGGGACAACATTAGCCACCCAGTCCAGATGTTGCTCTTCTCTGATGAAGCCACAGGCGATGAGCTTTTCGACTTCAGCTTCTATGGCGTCCATTATGTCAGGTCAAAATTGACGCTGTTGTTGCTTGACTTGCCTTGCATTTGGTAAAATATTGAGTTTATGGGTAGCAATTTGGGGATCTAATTTTGGCATGTCTTCATAGCTCCAAGCGAATACATCAATCTATTCTCTAATAAGTAGAATCAGTTCTTGTGTATCCGCTTCAGGGAGGCTTTTGCCGACGAATATTGGTTTTGGGGAAGTTTCTTATCCAACATCGACTTGAACCAACTGATCTTCAGTAGGTGGCTCACATTGCTCGAAGCGAAGCTGCCATTGAGTATCCGTCCTTTGTACCCAAGGATCAGATTCAGAGGCTTCGACAAAGTTTTTGTCGTCTTTCGAGACCTCGACAGTTATTATATTAGAAGATAAAGTCACTCGATGGATATACCCTGCACTGGTGTCTGAATCCCATGAAATAGAATCAGAAGAGTTAGATCGTTCTTCTTCATCGGATTCAGAGGCTTCTGGAGTCGGAATTGGCGAGGTATAACCCAATCCCTGCTTCTTTTTGCTGTAATATTATTGTGACTTTTTTTTTCGAGCGGGAATATGAATAGGAGTTTGCCTTCCTTTACCACCATTGAGACCAACTTTCAAATTATAGCCCATCTTTTGAATGATATCTTTTGATTGTTGACTATAACGATGTAGTTGAAGTCTTCCGTTATCGTGATTTTCTTCTTCACTATTGGGAGTGATCTTTTGTTCTGTTTCTTTACTAAAAAGTATAGGAAGTTCATCTTTCTTCCTGGAAGGAACTAAGAACAAGTAGTACTGCAGGGGTTCGAGCAATACTTCATCTTGGAGAGGTTGAACGGATCCTATGGTAAATGGTTCGAAGTTATCTAGCACTTCTAAATAACATCGAGTATAATGAAAAACATCAGTATACTGTAAAGGAGATGCTACATTATTGATTTGTACATCACCATTTACAACATGATTCTTATCCTTAACAGAAGGCTTAGTAAGGTTGATAACCAGTAGAGGAGAAGAAGGATTTTTGGCCTTAACATAAGGCTTAGTAAGGTTGATAACTAGAGCAGGAGAAGGAGAAGGTTTGTTACGACAAAGGTCGATAACAAGAGGCTCAGAAGAGATGAACTCCTTTTGTTCCCTTTCTACAGCAGGAGGCTATTTGTTATGAGAGGAAAGATGGATAGTCGACGCCTGAGAAGAAGAAGGACGAGTAGTACGTCCTTTGACGGGGATTATAAGAACATCTTTTGAAGTGTCTTTCTGATCTTCCTCACTATCCATCACTAACATAACCTTCATGAACTATTCCTTGTACATCCAAAAATCAGTACAATATGCTTTCATGCCCCTGAAAGGATTTAGGTCAGCTACTTTCTTTTGGACCTCTCCATTGACGTCTACATATTTGAAACATTGGTGTAGAGTGGATGGTATAATGTTATGCTCATGTAGAAAGGGTCTTTCCAGCAAGGCATTATAAAAGCCATGATTATCGATCACATAGAAAGTAATCTCTTTACAAAGATTGCCTATTTGAACTTTCAGGTGGATCTTTCCCAATGGTTCACTTCTTCCAGTATTAAATCCTAAGATTGTCATGATAGTTGTTGAAAGATTATGTACGGGAATCTTTAATGCATCTAGTAAAATCTTTGGCATGATGCTGAGCGCAGACCCAGGGTCGATCAAGATGCGATCAACTTTCATAGTATCGACAGATCCTGTGAAGTAGAGGGGTCGGTCATGACGATTATTTTCCAGTAGCATATCATCTTGCGTAAAGGTGATGTTGGGCATTAGCTCCATCACACTATGATAATGAAAGCAAGTTACACGCTCCTCCTCTGGCTTCTTGAGGAGTGCTAGACAAGTATCAGCTTGCATCAAGGTTTCATTCAATGCCTCTCGAGTTTCTTTTGAGAGATATAGTAGTTCAAAAATTGATACCCTTACCGAGGTATTAGCCAGTTGAGCCAGTATATCAAAGTTATATGGCTTCTCGAGTCCTAGAACTGGAGTCTTCTTTAATACTTTATCAAAGCGGACATGCAACTTTCCTTTGTCAGCTCTCATTGGTTTGGGAGGAGTTGGTTCCACTGGGGGTGATAAAATCGATGGAACATTGACAACAGAAGAAGATGATGCTAGAGGTGCCTTTGGAGCTAGAGCAGGGTTTTCCTAGCCTTCTGAATAGTCTATCAGGTAAATTCTTCAAGACCCGGTACCAATTAAGGCCTCTTCTTCGAATATAGTTTTGAAGGACACCATATTGCAACTTTTTGCCTGGATCCTACTTCTGGAAGGTTTCTTTTGACAAGATGAAAAGTTTGTCCAGTAACCAAAACCATCCCGAGATTGGTTATATGAAAGGCATAGAGAAAGAGGCACAGGAGATCCTTTTCCATGATTTGAGCCGAGAGCCTTTTGTAGATCATATCCCATCGTTGTCAATAGTTTACGAGACTGTGGACTATACATATGGAAAGTTGGTTGATATTTGACTTCTGGTTTTGACAGTATTGTCTCAAAAGGGGAGAAAGATGAAGGATCTGCAGCAGAAGTAAAAGTGATAGTTAAAGGTAGAGGACAATGTTCATCCAACGAAGTTATGTGACATGACTTATATTTGGTTGCTTTCTTGGACTTTAAAGAAGGTGCTTTAAAATAAGCCACTAAATAAGGATGAATCCATATGATTTCCCCTTTATCAGTAGACAGAGGAACAAGACCATCATTTGGTGCAGGTAGGAGATTAACAATCACTAAAGTAGTTCTTGGGATGGGAATGACGCCGTCCTGCACAAGTTGAGCAGGAAAATTGCCAAACTGTAAAGAGGCGACGTTAGCAGTTACAGTCTTTTTATCTTCTTGCAGAGTAATTGCACCAGAATTGACCATCTCCTGGATGTTGCCTTTAAGCACATAGCATGCTCAAATCGGATGTCCGATAAATCTGTAGTAAACATAATATTTAGGGTGGACAATTTTACCTACTTCATCTGGCCATTTTGCCTCTGGCAGTTTATTTTATTGCTCCTGATCAGACAATCAAAGACACTCATGACATCATCTTCATCAAAAAAGTATTCTTCTTTCGGACGGGGTGCCCTCTGTGGTAGTGCTATTGGAGTAGGTGTTGATTGACCTATATTCACGGTAAGAGTTTCTTTGCCTTTGAAATTGATAGCCAAAGTCTTTTTACCCTTGCGGTTGTTCTGACAGCCACCATTATTTGGTGTAGCATATTCATCTTTGTCAAAATTAGGCATCTGAATACCTAATTGTTTGAACTTGTCTGTACTTTCTTCTGCCACTTTAGAACTCACTATGAATGAAGGCCAATCCTGGAACTGTGTCGATCCGGTCCACATGTTGATTATAGGCAATACGTTTGACTTGCAAGTGTCTATAGTCAAAGCATCTGGAGTTCCAAGAGGCATTTTGAGTGCCTCACAGCGGAATCGTTCAATGAACCGTTCAGTTGTTTGATTGTGTCGTTGTTTAGTTTTAATAATAGCAGACATATATAGTCATATCATTTATCCCCTCATAAAATCGTTCCAGGAATATTTGTTTATATCCAGAGAAAGAGGTTATACAACCATCTGGCAAACTACGGTACCAGTCATAAGCTGCACCTGCTAAACATTCGACGAACACCATAGTGAGTATAGCATCATTTAGCTGGAGTTGATCAGTCATTACCTTAAAGTGATTGGGGTACTGACTTGGAGATGTACTGCCATCAAACAACATCATAGTAGGGGGTTTGTATTTGAAAGAAAATTGGACTTTCTTCCATTATATAGGATAAGACTGCTTGATCCCAAGCTTTTATAATTTGCCTTTCTGTTTGAAAGCCTCAAATTGAGTATGTAAAAGTTTTACGACCTCAATGGTATCTTCCGATGATTGTGGAGCAGTGGATTGATTTGATATGTTAGGAGGGGTACTGCATGATAGGTACCACCCCTAGCACCAGATTGACTTGGAATAGCCTACGCAGGTATGGAAGTGGTATGGGGAGACAGTAACCCCAGACCAATATTGACGGGAGCTGATGTTGTTACAGATTCTTGGGTCAGAATTAGATTCGCGACCGATGGAACCGTATGTTGTGTCATAATTATGGCATGCATGCCTGTCATCATCTCAACTATGCTCTTCAAAGTAGCCTCCAAAGCAGCAATTCTCTGCTCTTGACTGTCAGAACTGGAAGCATTTTGATCTTCTGTGACGATATAAGTAGTCACCTCTCTTACCATCGAAGATGAGCTAGTTAAAAAGATGGTCGATTCAGAACATTCACTAGCAGCATCAAAGTCTTATAAGGAACCACCCCCAGAATAAGTGATAGGGATGTCCTTTTGATTGAGAGAATCTTGGTTGGAATTAGGAAGATTCCTTTGACCGATTATTTCTTGGTCGAAAGGAAGATTCCTTCGACCGATTGTGTCTCGGCTTCTTGATATGGTATATTGGTATACTCCTTCGTCGGAATCATGAATCCGATCTAAGTATTATTGACTAGGATTGCGGGATACATTACGTGTCGGGCATTTTCCACCCCAGTGCTTCGAGACGTCATATTGACAGAGACATACAACAATTCATCTTCATCCCGAATCATCGGTTGAGGAACCTGAGAGTAGTTCAGACGGTCGAAGACAGACCGTTTAGCTGATTGACAATACATTTGATAACTACCTCATGGTGATGATTACAGTTATGTTCTTGGGAATGCATTGGATGAGACATATTTGGGCTCTTTCGCTTCTGATTAAGAACTTCACGGAGGTCGGTTACAATATCATGATGAGAAGAAGTCGAAGGAACATATTCATTAATGATATTAGGAACATGATTCCTATTCTTGAGATGTCCTATTCTTTGAGTGTACAATGAAGTGCTGAGTTGGTTACCATAGGTAAAGGGGTTCTTGACTTCAAAAGTTTGCTTCTGGTATAAGTTAGCCATTGGCGCAGTCTGTTTGCATTTTTCTGAAGTAGGTGTTAACTGGCGCTTGTTGAGATAGGTGCGCAGGTCAGATAGATCTGCTACTTGTGTATCTGTCTGAGATACTAGTAGTTTATCCTGCTTCGATCTTGAGATGAACATGGTAGGATGATTCGTAGTTGTATTTTTGAAATTTGGCAAAATTTATTTTTTTGTTGCGCAACCTGTTCTCATGTGCTTGCTCTGGCACAACTGAGTGACATAAATCTTAGTTTGAACAGAACTTACTTTCTTAGTAGAGATTTGATCGTCTTCATTCAGAGGAGTAGGTTCCTGTCCAAAAGAGTTTCACACTGAGTAGCGCATGGCCGCCACCAGAGATACTTTCTACCAAGTCAAGGATTGAAAAAGATGAGGGATTAACCAAAATGCGTTTTCCTTTGTTTTGTGATTGAAAGGCCATAGGCGCAGGTTGCGCAGGTTGAGAAAAGGCCAAAGGATGCTTCACTTTGTTCTGTTTAACACTCTCGCTAGATAGGTTCTTCCTTGAGTTCAGAATCGGTAAAGATGAGGGAGTAGCCAAAAGGTGTTTCCCTTTGTTCATAGCCGAAGAAGCAGTAGGCACGGGTTACACATGAGTTCTGGTTGGCAGAGAAGCAATCTGTGCAGGTTGCGCAGGTGTTCTGATTGACAGAGAAGCATTCTGCGCAGGTTGCACAGGACTTCTGGTTGACCGAATAGAAATCTGTGCAGGTTGCGTAGGAGTCATGGTTGGCCAAGAGACAGACTGTGCAAGTTGTGCATGAGCCATGGTTGGTCAAGAGACAGACTACTCAAGTTGCTTAAGAGCCATGGTTGGCCGAGAGACAGACTGTGCAAGTTGCGCAGAACCATGGTTGGCCGAAAAATAGACTGCACAAGTTACATAGGAGCCATGGTTGACCGAGAGACAGACTGCACAAGTTGCGCAGCAGTCGTCATAGTTGGTCGAGAAGACTTGGGAGTCCACACGGTTTGCCCTTTGCTCTTAGCAGCAACGACAGTACGCTTGGTACCCCCAGCACTGATCATTGCCTCGTAAGCAGTTTGGTCGACTTGAACGACCAAAGTCTTCTGCGTCTTGTCAACCAATGCAGTATCACATTAAGTTGTCATTTTTTCGTCAGAGGAGAAAGTCGTCCCCAGCAGGGTCGCCATTTTGTTTGCAAAAATAAAAGTTTGATTCTTGCAAACTAAAAAAGAGTACAAAAGTATAATTGATTTCTGGAAAAGTACAACTATAGGAATCTGATCAGAAGATGCTCACTTTATCCCCTGGACAATGTGATATCGAAGACACGAGCCTCTGGAGGATGCAAAAACACTTTAGCAGGAGATTATGATCATTAGTGATAATTTGAGACTGATTTGAAACTCCATTTATAGAGTTATTAAAATAACAGTTTAGTAGTTATTTTAGGTTGCGCGCGCCTCAGGTTGCGCGCCCCTGTTCACTTGCGCGAGCGGTTGTACCAACTGCTGTGGACGCATGGCATCATTTGAGTGAGATGCACATGGTCGTGGGCAATGTAGTGGACACGTTCTACGAAGTTAGTAGCATGCGCGCCATGTCACCTTGCTCTGGACATCAATTCGAACGCATTGCACGAGCTTCATCAGGTTGCGCGGGGGCGCAATATAGCAACTTATGCCTAAGTACAACCTCGCGCACCCTGACATGTTGTGCAAACTGTTATCTGTCAAAAAATTTGACTAAATCTTCTCGAGCGCCTTGTTGTACAGGATTTGAATGGATTTTCCTTGATATTCGTGTTATCAGCTGTCAGGCAATGATAATGCTGTTATAGTTTTTCGAGGAGACTGCCACATGGCGCTCGTGCAACCTGTCTCGTACGCAACCTATACCCATCACACAAGTTGATAACTGTGGCATAATATGATATCTAGCTACCAAAATAGCAGCGCAACTTGATTTTTAGCTTCTACACTACTTTCTAGAGTATGAACTCCACTTCACCTCCTCTAACCCTTTATAGTTCACTTCACATCTCCTTTGCCTGTAGTCCACTTATCCCCCTCTTGTTCTCATAGATGGCAGCACACTCTTAAACTCCCTACCTCTCCTTAACTGATCCCCCTGTCTTTTCCTTCTTATTACTCCTTCTACCTGCTGTAGTTGCTCTCCATTTCTGTGCACGGATGTGTGCATTTACACAGGTACACTAGTGTGCACCTGTTAGTCAACAGGACTCCTCATCCCTTCTCTCAAGACATACACCTATTACAACTAAAGCAGTCCTATTACTACTGCTATGCTCTTACACCAACACCCGCTGTAGACATGGCTAAGTGGGAATTAACTTCATATAATTCATAGTACAGTAAGATCATTTATGAGCTAAAAATGTATGTTCAACTTTCTGAAAACCTAAATTATAATGCAGGCTTCTTACTGCTTCAGTAGCATGGCCTGTTCCACCAATCATTTATTTGGGAATAAATATCTCTACTGAACCCCTTATATGCCCCATGTTCCATATATATATATATATATATATATATATATATATATATATATATATATATATATATATATATATATGTTCGGACTTCCCTACTAACCCGGTCGACACTACCCAGCCAGGTTAGTACGGGAGGGGGGCTCGACGCCGGGTCTCCCGGCCGGGAGCCCTCCCCTCGTGCCACTTGCACTATGGGCGCCGGACATACATACATACATATATATATATATATATATATATATATATATATATATATATATATATATATATATATATATATATATATATATATCTACCAAGACATGTATACCAAGCTATCTAATCATGTATCCTCTACCCTTCACACCCTACATGACCCCTCACTAAATCTGTTACCTATCTGCTAACCCCCTCTTCCAATTTCCTAACTGCTAGTGGCAGCAATACACCACTTTCTAATGTGTACAAGACTCCCTTTCACCTGCTACTGCTGCTACATATTTCTTAAACCCATTGCTAACCTACACTCGAGTCCCCTCTCCTCTCACCTGCCTACTGTTGGTACTGCTGCATTAGGCTTCCTGTTTTCACACATATGATCCTCCCTCCTCTACCTATACAACTATTTATCCATCCGTCTATCTAAAGACTAACACACACACACACAATACATATATACCTTTATATATATATATATATATATATATATATATATATATATATATATATATATATATATATATATATATATGTGTGGCTAAAGGTACTGTCCTATGTGTCATGTGTATATAGGTGGCTAGAGTTACTGTCCTATATATATCATCAAGACATACCCACACATGACACATAGGACAGTAGCTCTAGCCACCTATATATATATATATATATATATATATATATATATATATATATATATATATATATATATATATATATATATATATATATATATTATTATGGCGGATACTCACTAACAAATTGCCCACGGATATAATATTCAAACACTGGGTTTTCAGCTAGGGTCGAAATGTCATTGTTGCTCAAGACCGAAGGCGGAAACAACTAAACATGTTTTCGGTGAAGGTGATTTAGCTGTCCAGGTATGGCGAATCCTACAGACAGATCTCAAGGTTACGAGATGGAGAGTGGATCTATTTACTTATTTTCAGGAGTGGTGGCGAAGATCGAACATTCATCTGAAGGCGATAGTGGTGGCTGCTACTTGTTGGGTGGCTTGGAAGAATAGGAACAAATGGCGATACGAGGAGTACTCTTCGGTGCCTCAGATACTTGCTGAAATTCGGCGTCAGATCGGGAAAGCTTTGAGACGTTGCAAGCACAAGCCGGCGATCCCTGGGACTTGGCAAATAGTTGGAGTTTGATAGCTTTTGTAACCTGTAATCTCCTTTTATCAATAAAATTACAGGTTTCGGAAAAATAAAAAATATATATATATATACATATGATGGTATTGCGTTGCCCTAGAGCGCCGCGCCTATAGCTCCTGGTAGATCTCCATCCAGTTCGACTCCGGCTTAGCCTTTGGCCGGGCCAACATCCATATGGCTAATTCCTTTGCAGCAGTGGTCGCTGGAAGGGTTGAGGATCCTCCTCGCTTGGCACCAAGAACGGTGACGTCGTTCAAAGGAGCCCCAACGATCTCCTTATCAGAAGAAGAAGAACAAACTCTGTCAGGTCCTCTTCGATATGCCCTCATTGGGAAGTTTTCTCACACCAAGCCATCGATCAAGGTTTTCGCAAGGCTTTGTCGGGGTTTCAATTCCTGGGAACTATTACGGCGGGGGTTATCGACCGCAAACATATACTGATTCGACCTTCTGTTGAAGAAGACTATCTTCGTCTTCGATCTAAAGACACATGGTTCGTCTCGCGAGCCCCAATGAGAATTTTTATGTGGGAACCTGATTTCTCACCTTCTGTTGAATCTTCCCTCATGCCTGTGTGGGTAGATCTTCCTGATCTACCTCATCACTTATATGACAAAGAGGCTCTTTTTTCCATAACCTCGGTGATTTGTTCCCCTTTGAAAATTGATAAGGCTACTTCTGAGCTATCCCCTCCAAGTCGAGCAAGGGTATTTGTTGAAATAGATGCTAGCAAACCTATGCAACATCGCATTAGAATTAACCTTCGTCGTGGTCGAAGTTTCTGGAAAAATTTGGAATATGAGTATACCCCATTGTATTGTTCACACTGTCATCATCAAGGACACAATGTTACTCATTGCAAATTAAAAAATAAAGGCAAATAAATAGTACTTGAAGGAGTTACGCAGGAAAAGCCAACTTCGGAGGAGGACACGCGTTGACCTCAGAACGAATTAGTGGTTACTCAAATACTACAACGTCCTAAAGAAGAAAGGTGCTTACCAATTAATGAAGGTGATCATGGTCTTAACACTTCATCCGAGGCTGTCATTAATGGGGGAATTAATATAATGCAAGGGGAGGACACTCTAAATGACCCAAGTCTATCACATCCCTACGACCCACTGGTCACTCCCTACAAATCTCAGGCCACAGGAACGAAGGAGATGACTTTGCATCAACCTGTCACATTGGAAGAGACAGATAAGGAAATGGCGGTTACGGGATTGGCTCAAGTGGCTCCACCTGATGATGTTGTTCATAACGCTTCATCGGTAGCCATAACAACTGAAGCTATGGTTACTGATAGGGATTCCGAGCAGCTAGAGGAAGGTGAGGGTCATGACACTGTTTTGAATTGGGATGATGAAGTCGAAAGGGAAGAGCTCGATGTGGAGCACATACACAGTGGTGATGAATGCCGAGACACTGGAGGAGAGACTCAGGATGCGACTACAACAACAATACAAAGGAGGAAAAAACAAGGAAGATGATGGAGCCTTTCGACCGTATCACTTGCCAAGCAGCAAGCTCAACTTCTACAAGTAAACCCTCAGCCTCTAATGTTTAACATCTTAATTTGGAATATGAGAGGCATTGCCAACAATATGACTCTTAAGAGAATCAAATCTTTAGTGAGGATTCATAAAATTGTCTTCATGGCTATTATTGAGCCTAAGGTGGGTGTGCACCAGCTTTTCTTCTACAAATTAAAGCTTGGCTTTTCTACTGCATTTTCTAATGAGCATAGTAATATATGGGTGATGGCAAAGACGGTGTGTGACCTATCACTTCGAGATTCCTTCGATCAAGTGCTCACTGTTACAGTTTCTCATCACTTGCTCCCATATACTGCCATGTTTTCTTTGGTTCATGGAGACAACACAAATGAAGTCCGTCGTCTACTTTAGGATAGATCATCTCAGTTTCAGGTGGATCACAACCTGCCATGGGTTGTAGGGGGTGATTTCAATGTTGTGTTATGATCGGATGAGAAGATCGGAGGTCGTCATGCCGATCCAATCTCGATTCAAGAGTTTGCTAACGTCAAATTAGCGGCTGGCTTAACTGGACTTCCTTATTCATGAAGCTGTTTACATGGCTCAAGTCTAAGAAGGATGGCAGGTCTGGGTCATAATTTGATCGGGTTATGGTTGATAATGCGTGGCTTGAATTGGCTCTAATGTCAGGAGTTGAACACCTCAATATGACGGAGTCGGATCATGCTCCAATCCTAACACAATACAAACGAGCTCCGGTAGGCGACAGGAAACAATTTCGATTACATGACTTATGGACGACTCATGAGGATTTCAAAACAATTATCCATCAAGCATGGCATTCAGTATACCATCCGAATGGTATTACTAGAGTGTCCCTGCGTCTAGACGCTTGCCGAAAAGTTCTCTCTAAATGGAGTAGGCACACGTACGGGGACATTTTCCAATCGGTGAAGCAAGCAGAAGACGACGTCATTGCAGCAGATCTCAATCATGAGACATTTAATTCTCATGCTTCTTTCGAACATATGTCTATGGCGTCTGCATTACTTAAGCAACAAGTTCGTATTGAAGAAGCCTACTAGAGACAGAAAGCTCGTCTTAAATAGGATCTAGACGGGGATAAGAACACAGCTTATTTTTATTGTTGTATTAATAACAAGAAGAAGTCTCTGCATATTCACTCAATCACTAAGGAAAATGGAGAGGTGTTCAAAGAAAAATAGGACATTCATGATTATGCTAAGGAATTCTATTCCAAATTGTACGAGCGTGGCGAGATTCGGGATGATTCTGAGTTGTTAGCTCTCATTCCTAATCTAGTGACAGAGGAGGATAAAGATATCCTTATTGCATCACCTATTAAGGAGATCTTTGACACAATCAAAAGCCTGGATAAGAATAGTACCCAGGGCCTGATAGGTTCACACCATTGTTCTACTTACATAGCTGGGACATCATCGGTGATGATATGTTGGAAGCCATCTCTATGTTCATTGACGGCTTATCCCTTCCTAGGACGTTTACTAATACGTCACTCGTCCTCATCCCTTTGGTGAAACAGCCAAGAGCTTTTGGTGATTATAGACCCATTAGTCTTTGTATTGTGTTTAATAAAATTTAATCCAAGATACTCTCTCGACGCTTAGCTTTGATTCTCCCGCGTATTATTTCGCAAGAGTAGAGTGGGTTTGCGCAAGGCCGAGAGATTGTTGATAACAGTTTGGTGGCTCAAGAAATGATGGCTAAGATGAACAAAAAGCATAGAGGGGGTAACATTGCTATCAAACTTGACATAATGAAGGCTTATGAAAGGGTGGATTGGCGTTTCCTTCTGAAGGTGCTTCGTAAATTTGGTTTTCATAAAAAGTGGGTGGATATGATGCTGTGTATTGTGAACAATGTATGGTATGCTCCTCTCATCAATGGCGAATCGATAGATTACTTCTAAGCTTTTCGTGGTCTACGGCAAGGTGATCCTCTTTCACCAACATTATTTATTATAGCTGCAGAGGTTACATCTAGAAGTTTGAAGTAATTACCAGTTGAAAAAGGGTTCTCTACATTTTTCAATCCTCAAGGATGTGCTCCTATAACACACTTAGCCTACGCTGATGATGTTTTTCTGTTCGCAGCAGGGACTTGCGTTCTGTGGGGATGATAAATGATGTTCTAACCCTGTATGAGCTCATGTCTGGTCAAAAAATCAAAAATTCCAAATCATCTATCTATTTATTAAGGAAGGAACTTCAATAGAAGGGAGAGGAATTGGCTAGCAGATTTGGTTTCAATGTCGGTACGCCTCCGTTACATATTTGGGCTGTCCTCTTATGGCAGGTCGTCGTAACGAAGGAATGTACGAAGAGCTCCTTGACAAAATCAGCCACAAATTGGAGGGGTGGCATAATAAAACACTTTCCCTAGGAGGTAATCTAGTCTTAATTAAGAATGTCTTAGCATCAATTCTAGTCTATATATTGGTAGCATGCGATCCTCCAGTTGCTGTGTTACATAGACTAGAGAATATGTTCTCCAGTTTCTTTTGGGGTTCACACGAGGGAACAACAAAGAGGACATGGCTTGGATGGGGAAGTATTGCTCGTACTAAGGAAGAAGGAGGACTTGGTGTTCGTAGATTGGAGGATGTCATGCCAGCTATGACTATTAAACTCTGGTGGAAGTTCACAACTCAGAATAGCCTATGGATTCAGTTCTTCAAACTGAAATATTGCTCTCATGAATCCGCAAATGATGTCCAGCTTACCTCTAATGCAACTCATTTGTGGAGGAGACTTATACATGGTCACAGCCTGGCAAATCCACACATATTACAGGTGGAGGGGGATTGAAGATGGGTGCATGCTCGATCAGGTAATTTTTCTGTAGCCTCAGAGTGGGATGTTGCTCGTACACACAGGCCTAAGTTACCATATTTTAAACATCGTTAGAGTACATGTATACCCATAAAATGGTCCATATTATGTTGGCAGGTATGGCACAATAAACTCCCTACTGATGATAACATTATTCGGCTCGGGTATAGCATGGTGGCTAAGTGCCATTGTTGTTCAGATCCTTCATCAGAAACCTTGGATCATATCTTTATGAGGGTGAATTGGCTACTGCAGTATGGATGTCGGTTCAACAAACTTATTGCATACATTGTAGGGGCAGCAGCTTCTTGCAAAGGCATTATTCATGGTAAAGAAAGAGAAAAAAGCACAGGAAAGAAATTGCGGTGGCAGCAGTGATATGGGTATTATGGAAAAATTGAAACAAATGGCGATATGAGCAGTATTCATACATGGCCGACAAACTGATTGGTGAAGTTCATCGACAAATCTCTAAGGCTTCTATCAAATGTAAACACTAGTCTTTGACAGTTTTTGTAACCTGAGTTGGTACTCTCTATATCATTAATAAAGCTTAGTATTTTCGTATTTCCTGGAATATATATATATATATATATATATATATATATATATATATATATATATATTATTTTATTTTATTTTTTGAGGTGTCCTTTCTCCAAGCCGAGCCATGGGCCAAAGCCACCCAGCCACCCGAGGGAGGATTCGATCCCGAGACCTATGCTCGGGCTGCCTCCTGCACTATATATATATATATATATATATATATATATATATATATATATATATATATATATATATTGTGCGAGATATATGTATATATATATATATATAAAATATATATATATATATATATATATATATATATATATATATATATATATATATATATATATATATATATATATATATATAAACTTTCACGTTCGGTTCAAAGAGCACTTTTTGATGAAAATTCCTCGTTTTCTTTTATGTGTATATATATTGACACACACAATTTCTCATCTAGAAATACCCACACATGACACATAGGATTGTAGCTCTAGCCACCTAGGTGTCACTCACCAGCATGTGTCAATGACACACACACGCATATATATATACATATAGGCATATATAGGCCACTCACATATGTACATTGAAATCTAGCCGTGCGGTTCATGAGATATCATGATACAACACCACATATCCCATTTTGGACATGTACCAAAAATTTTAGCTCAAAAAGGACAAGAGACTGCTTATGGGGACACATGTCGAACACTTGGTGCGTAAACTTACGATACGTCCAAGATGCTCTATCAAACCTTGTCCGAATCCTACCAAATTTCATAGGCAAGCCTAAAATAAGTAGATAGACATAATTAGTGAGTCCCTAGGCTAGTGTCAAGTGTCATACAAAATAGAGTATGTGCACCACATGTGTTGGAGTCCAAAACCCCCCAAATTGGTCCCGTGTCCTTCTGTATCACGACACGATCTACACGTATCCATTTTTGGACACGAAATAAACACATACTACCCAATCTACACTAGTTAGTCCTATCAAACCTAGTGCGCCATTCTCAGAGTTTCTTCAAAAATGGCACAAAACTCACTCTAACTTTCAAATAAAGACTCATTAGTGTCTCAAAACTCTTCCTATGGGTAACCCTTGTCGATGGGTGAATTCCTAGGGGTTTATTATCACGAATAGAGTATAGAAAACAAGGAAAGAGAGAGAGAGAGAGAGAGAGAGACGGAGAGTTATACCTATTGGGAGATGGATTCCTAATGAATAGATGAATGGACATGATCCAGAGATGTAGCTCGTAGCAAGTGGACTCCTCTCCTTGCTCCTATGCTCCAAGCTCCTTCTAGACTCTTTCTTGTAGACAGAATGAGTGGAGTAGGTAGAGGAATGGCTCTACTTGGAAGAGAACACCAAAATGAGAAAAATAAGAGTATGGTATGAAATGAAGAATGGAGGCTCTCTCCTTACATGGCTGCCATATAGGGATAGGTTTAGCTAATCTAGAATGTCTTACATACCCTCCAATGATGTCATGAAGGCTAATTACCATATAGAAGCGTTTGGACCTATTTCGTTAAATAGTCTAACTTCTATTCTAATTAATTGGTCATGAATAATGAGTCTAAATGGTCTAGTCCATTAAGTTAGTCTATGAGTCACATCGTGCTAATTATCGGGCTATAGTTTAGTATCTAGGTTAACTGGTACACTAACACAAGTCTGACAATTAGGCTAGCCTCTAACTGTGATAACTAAAACAATATTATTTAATAAATATACACAATATAAAGTAAATAATTAGGCAAAAATATTATAAATATTAAATGACAAAAATACCCCTCTCCCTGATTTAGGTAGTTACAATCCTATACCCTTAGAAAAATTTTGTCCTCAAAATTTAAGTTGGTTGTACTCTTCATTATGTTAACCCCCAACAATCAAAGTCTAGCAAAATCCTATCTAAGATTATACAACATGAAAATATATATAATGGAAACAAATATGCATGGTTATAGCCTCTACAGTGTCATGTTATTGCAGTCTCTGCTAGGGTTTACTACTACTATAGCATGAAAATCATAGATGCAAGCTAAAGGTACTAAGAAATCAATCAAACAATCCATAGATGGAAATGAACAGGAAGGAAGAAAGAATAGAAAGTTAAGAACTAATTCAAAAGATAATATGATAATCATATATGTCTGTCCATAATCATGTTATCCAGAATCCTTGCCAAGCCAGTAGCATAGTTGTGATAAATGATGGAGTCTATGACTGAGGTATATACTTTTATAATCATGTTATCTAGAATTCTCACCACGCCAATCGGTATGGCTGCGAGAACTCTAAATTTTATAACTGATATAAATTTGTTCAATGTCAGACTATATGTCTTCATGCGCCATCTAGTATTGATGCAATAAACTCTAAACTCCATAACAAAGCAAACATTTACCTCTCGTACTGTCATCTTTAAATAGATCATCAGAATTTACCTTAACTTAGTCCATAAATTCAACTGATACCAAATCAAAGTCAACAATGAACTCCAAGGATGAAATTTCAACAATGAACAAGAGAGGATAGACAGAGACAAGTGGAAACAGACTCCGAGATAAAGTTTATAGTGAGACTCTGAGGACCTGGTTCTTTTCTAAATTCGGACGAGTATCTTTATCCTACAGTTTATGGACCAGGCATCAAGCTCGGATATCTCGCAGAGGACATCGAGATTGTGCTTGAGGAGTTTCTCTTATATAGGTATTGATAGTTGATTCGAGTCATGGATATTTTATCAAGCTAGTTATGTCCTGACTATTTCTTTATTTCAGTACTTTACTATTCCTTCATTATATTTCATTTTCATGGATATGTATTTCAACCAGACTTAGTTATTTCAGACATAACTTGTATTTGGATATTCAGACTTATATTTTATTTCAATTAGATATTATTATATTCTTTTGTGTTGTTGTTATTCTGTGGATGAGATTATAGTGTTGTTGGTGTGGAGATCGAAATTAGATTACCTGTGACTGTTGTATTGTAGTTATAGGATACGATTAGGATAAGTCCATTAAATTGAAAATACTTATTCTAGTCGTACAGCTGGCATGCTCATATCTTAGGTTCTAATATATTTTGGAACTGGGATGTGACAATGGAGGCAAACTATGTCAAGAATCGAAGAGGGGACTCCTTCCCTTCGAACAGAGTCAAGGACTGTAGTTTATACTTAAGCGGGTAAACCACATTATTCCACTCAGGAGTGTATGGCTGCCGAATCCCAAGTATTTGGAGTGCCTCGCGCGAGCCTGCAACTCCCTGAGAGACTCGTGTATGTCATCTGACACTAGTAGGACAAATGACCGTGGTAGAGTATGGTTCTCAGTCGTAGGTGGCACCGGGGAGGGTGCATTAGACTAGCCGTTTATCCCCGGGGCTTGTCTTGCTGGAGCAGGGGCTCTTGGGGTAGCCTATCCTTATGATCTAGGATGACCTGGGTCAAATCTTGCTTGGATTCAGTCAACATTTGGAGACTTGCCTCGTGGACCTCTATACGTTGTTGATGGTTTGACCCTTCACTACTTCCTAGGTTGTCACCTCCTGTCATGTATACTGATATTAGGTGGGAGGAGGTGGACATATAGTGAAGAAGACCTCTCGCTTTTCAGTTCAGACCCTTAAACTTTATTGTCCTAGTAGAATACGGGCAGATTGATATCGTCTTCCGAATCAAGGGGATAAATACCACCAGCCTGTTGATAACATGCACCCCCTGAGGCATCAGTGTCAGTCCCATGTGAAACCTTATCTGGTTGAAACGACGGGTTATCATAGAACGTGGAGGCTTACTACCCCCAGTCTGTATAGCAGTCTCCATGGAAGAAGAATTAGCTTTTGAATGGGTGTGTTGGAACACCACAATACTAGCCACAGCTAACTTACTGCCTCGGGGCCATCTTTTTAACGCACTGGCTGAGACTGGAGGGTGCTTGGAACTCTTCCTTAGGGCAGGCGAGTTCCTGTGGAGTGGCATGAGGAAACTAAAAGTTCATGCTCGTCTTCTATTGACATCCTCCTTCCGAGATGCTGTCGAACAAAGGGGTGCTGGCTGTAGTCGTTGAAAAACACTCTGTCTTATTATAGGACATGCTACTGTTTTCCTATAGCAGTAGTTGATGGTGATGTAAGCATAAGTATGCCCTGAAATGGGCATATTATGGGTAATAGTCGTCTCTCCTACTTTACGTTTGTGACTAATCATGTTATGTAAGTCGTGTGAAGAGAGATTCACATGTACAACCACTTCGTACGCATGGCTAAGCTGAGCGCTTGGGTGTGAATGTGAGAGTGGGGCTTCTTGATCTGGTTCCAGCGCATAAGATGCACCAAAATTATTCATGGAAGACTGGTTGGGAGTCAAAACCATTTCATGCGCCCAGCCTACGTGGGCGCATGGGTTTGATAACACAAGGTTTGCTTCCTGGCTTGGTTCTAGTGCATGAAATACGCCCAAGTAATAGGTAGGCTTAGAGAATTATCCAAATTCTGGCATAGACAAGCTTGGGTCTGTACAAGCTTCCATCAGTTGTGCGCATGATAGTCAGTACATGATTCTGGTTCATTGTAATGACAGCTTGAGTATGCCTAGCCCGTGCTATTCTGGACCTTTTTGTACTAGTACCCAAAGGTGCATAGTAATCAGAGTCCAAGTGGGAAGAAAGAATGTAAAAGACACTGGCTTTTCCATGTGTGGAGAAGTTTTTGTGCCTTTAAACAGAGGCAACCTTCTGTAGTCGTATCTCGGTTCTTGAGTGAGCGACTTAGACTTGCAGAGAGCGTTGCGCTTCCAAACATCAGGCGCCGAGGCGGATGCAACCTTAACTCTTTTGCCATAGTTAGGGATCTAGGCCTGCTGCGCTATAGAGGCAACTTGTGCCGGCGCATGAGATGCATCTTTAGAGACGAGCAATGCCTCTTAACAGCAGATTGGCATGCCATGTGAGCTTTAGGTAACCATGCCTTGCACATCTTTTTAGGCTTTGTTAGCCTTGGAAGGAGGTTGCACCATCTCTAGAGAGTATATCTTCAAAGGCTTGTTGGTTGAAACATATGATCAGCAACTTTTGGAAAGACGTGAGAAAATTGTCATCAGATTGTGTCACCACCTTTTCATCATAGGAGATGAAAGTCCCTAGCAGAGTCGCCAGTTTGTTCGCCATGGGTGAAAGTTAGAAAACTTTGTACTGATTCAAACGAAAAAAGGTATAAAAGAAGTCCTAAACATGAAATCTAAGTAAAAATGATTTACGGGAAGTATGATAATGGAGATAGAACATTGTAGTAGTTCCTTTACTCCGTTGACGATCTAACGACAAGAAGAAGTTTCTTTGACTCTCTAGATATCACACAGTAGATAAACCGCGGTCGAGATAGAAATCAAGTCGAAGACCGAAAATAAAGAAAGGCTCCTTCTATCTACAGGCGGATGAAATGAACCACCCATGCGCACGTATGTGATGAACACATTGGCTTTTTTGGTGAGCATAAGCACTTTATGCATGAGGTTGAAACTAAATCTGTTTTGACTGCACTGTTGGGCAATTGATTAGCTGACATATGGTAGTTATTGGGATCCAGTTATTGCTGAGGTCTTGGGTGGTTGGCACCCGTTCATACGCATGACTGATTCAGTGACACATTACACATTTACATTGTTTAAAGGTCTCTACCTGTCAAAACAGAATAGATTTGCTGGGTTCAGCATGTGAGGAAATTTGGAGCATGCGAGGTATCGTCAAATCAAGTCACGTGGTGTGTCACAGTTGTAACTGACAAATGAGTAATGAAGATGCTGACATATGTGTTGACATAGGCGTACGTAGAATGGTGCTTCATTTGTTGTGTAACCATCGATTGTCACATTTTTTGTGGGGTATGATGCATCGTGATCAACCGACAATTGACATCTGCATTAAATACTGATGGGATAGTTCTGGGTGGCCATGTTGGCACGTTGACTCTGGGGTGCATCATTTTGATTTAGCCCAGTTCTATTTGGAGGGCACATCATTTTTGGTCAACTTCCTGAAGCACTGCCGCTGTTTGTGGTGCGGGGCTCAAAATGATGACTTTTGACTGGACTTAGTCAAAATTGAGGTAGCAAATTTATTTCCATTAATATGAGATTCATCCATTAGTTTTAGAGCTTTCGACCGACTGCCACTTGGCGCATTGGTCTGCCTGTGCTTTGGCCTATAAATAGGGGGGTTTTATAGAGAAAGACTTTACTCATTCTCTTTGCATCCGATTTTATGTTCGAAACAAATTTAGCTTTCGATGGCCGTTAGCCTCCTCCTTGGCGCATTAGTAGGATATGGGTTTTAGATCTCTTCGTTCAAAGAAGCTACTGTTTTGATGAAAAAACTCATCGAAGAACTAAAATGAGCCTAGCTTACTGTTGGCAGAGTAGTTCGTGCTCATGCAACATACTGGCTGCATTCATCCCGAGACCATGTCGAGTGCCAAGATGTTGATACAGGGTTTATATTGATTACCAATCCAAACTCTGTTCAACCAGTACCAATGGCAGAAGTGCTACGTCAGCTATCAATAGCTAATCCATATCGCCAAAGACAAGGTCAAAGCTGCGCATGCTACCTACGTAAGACTTAAATGAAGCACCTATGCTGCCAATGGCTCATCTATATGACAGAAGTGCTGCGCCTATCTTGGATAGTTAGAGTAGGCTCCATTTTGTAGTAGATTTTCCATATAATCATGAATACCAATAAAAAATCTATGTAATAGGTTTCCACTGTATTTGTCATCATGAATATCAATAAAAATATTTTTAATACACTTTTGTCTCTGGCCACTTTGTGGCGCATGCTTTTACTGTTTTGAGATGCACCTGCTTGCTTAAGATGTTCTGTCACATGATGTTTGCAGCACATAAGGGGCGCATGAATTCTATGCTTCTATACTTCTTTGAACCAAAACCTAGATGTTTAGTAGATTTCTCTTTGAACTAATAACATAAAACTTTATGGTAGAATTACAGAGAGACAATATCAGCTTGTCGGCGAACAAATTTTTATTGCTGTGTCCTCGACTATCGAGCGTTTGGTACCTTTGGTGAACGAATCCTCCAGATTCTCCTGGCTCTGAACATCTACCACGGCTGTGACTCCTCTTTTAATAAGATCATTCACTACCATTTGCCTTAATCGCGCAGTCCTCTTCTTACCATTGAAGAGAACATTTGATGCTACCGCTGCAGTCTCTTGGTTGTCGCAGTATATCGGTACTGTTTTAATCTGTGCACCAACCATAGGAAGATCATACATGAGCTGCTAAAGCCATTTTGCTCCATCCGTTGCAGCTACTGGTACATAAAACTCAGATTCCATAGAATAATATGAGAGCATAGTTTGCTTCTTCGACTTCCACGATATAGCTGCTCCACCTATAAAGAAGACGTATCCTCCTGTAGACCTTTTGCTCTATACTTCTGAGCACTAGCTTGCGTCACTGAAGCATTATACTCATGTCAGATAACTGCTATAGTAAACCATGTACATTTCAGTCCGATTGAGATATCTTATCACTCTCTTTACAGCTTTCCAGTACTCCACACCTGGATTGCTCGTAAATGGATTCAACATCCCTACGATGAAAGCTGTGTCAGGCCTTGTAGCAGTTGTCGTATACATCAAACTTTCGATGACACTTGTGTACTCAACTGTCGGATGCTTTTTCTTTGATTTGGCTTCAGCTTCTTATCAAATCTGTAGGGAGTATCGATCCCAAGAAGAAACTAATATCCATAGTGTGAGCATATTCTCAATGTAAAGAGATTGTGACAGCGCCACTCCAGTATCCGCCCGGATGATCTTTATCCCTAGGATAACATCAGCTTCCGCTAAGTCCTTCATGCTGAACTTAGATAAGAGGAACTTATTTGTCGCAGTGACACATATAACATCTGTACCCAAGATTACCATATCGTCCATGTATAGACAAACGACAACTCCTCTTCTGTTAGTGAACATTGTGTAAACACACTTTCCTATCTCCGACCCTGTAGCCATTTGATGTTATGACATTATCAAACTTCGCATGCCAAATCTTGGGAGTTTGCTTCAGACTATATAATGATTACACCAACTTGCAGACCTTGTCTTCAATGTCCTTAACGACAAATCTTTCTTGATGTTGCATGTAAATCTCTTCGGTCAACTAACTATTCAGAATGCTATTTTAACATTTATTTGATGAATAACTAGCTTGTGAATTGCACTCAGAGCATTCAACATCCTGATGGTTGGCATTCGTGCTACTGGGGCATATGTGTCAAAATAATCGAACACCTACTTCTGAAAAATCTACTTGGCAACCAGTCTTGCCTTTAACTTGTCAATAGTTCTATTAACCTTCATCTTCTTCTTGAAGATCCATTTACATCCGATTGGTTTTATTTCTTCAAGCAGATCTAGCAAAATCCAAGTGTTTTTGGAGGATATCGAGTTATACTCATCATCAATAGCCTTCTTCCAAAAAATGTCTCTGGTCTTCATTGCATCATCATGGGTAAGTGGATCAGCTTTCACTTGATATGTGACAAAATTATCTACGAAGTCCTTCTGTTTTCTCACATGCTTAGATACTAGTTATACGAGTTGTTGTTCGATCGTTGTTTCTGTAACAACTTCTTCTTGGACTACATCTTTGTTTGGAGCTCTAACCTCCTGTGTACCCAAATTATTCTCCAAAATATTCGAGAGAATAATGTTCTTGTGCCTTGCAAACTTGTCTTCAAAGAATTTTATATCGCATGATTCAATGATATGATTTGTGTCAATATCTAAAAACCTCCTAGCATCTCTCTTTTCAGCATAACACATGAAGATCATCTTTGTAGTCCTTGTATCCAAGTTTTGAATCTTCAAGTCCGGAAGCTTTACATAGCCAGATACCCCTACTCTCGAATGATATTCAAGTTGGGCCTAACTTTGAACCAAAGTTTATGAGGAGTGACGTTGGAGGTTACATACGTCACTCTGTTCTTAACGAAAGTAGCCGTAAGCACAGCTTCACCCCAGAAGAAATAAAAGACTGTAGTTAACAACATCGAATTCATTATCTCTATTAACATTCTGTTCTTCCTCTCTGCAACACCATTTGTTTGTCGAGAGTTTGGAGAAGTTGTCTCATTGAAAATTCCATGTTCTCTGCAGAATGATGCAAATTCATGAGACCTATATATCCACCTCGGTCGCTTCTGAGTCTCTTGAGTTGTTGTCCGGTTTGACGTTCGGCTTCAGCCTTGAAGTTCTTAAATTTCTTGAGTGCCTCATCTTTAGACTTGAGCAGATAGACGAACGCATATTTTGAAAAGTTATCGATGAAAGTAATAAAGTACTTCATCCCGGCATTGTGAAAAAATGTTTGAAGTCAAATATATCTGAGTGCACCAACTCTAGAAGATCTGTGCTTCGGTTAACCATTTTGAACAATTTTCTTGTGATTTTGTCTGCACACACACTTCACACTTCTCCACCTCCTTACCCCCACATTTGGAGATAAGCCCGAAACTAGACATCATGTTAATTCTATTATAATGAACATGTCCTAGTCTATTATGCCACAACTCAAGAGAATAATCTAAAAGAAAGACTGCATTAACATTATCAGTAGGACTTACAAGTTGAATTTTAAACATTCCTTCGGTACAAAAGGCAATTTCGAAGTATGTTCCTTTATAGATACTAACCATTTAACCAGTGTTAATGTCCATTCTTAAGTCTACGTTGCAGAGCAGACTTCCATAGATCAGGTTTTTAGCTATCATAGATACGTGGTTCACATCCTAAAGTGTCAGCGACTTCTTCAAAGTTACATTTAGTATCACCGTCCTGATCCCACGAACTTTTGCTTGTGTTTGGTTTACCACCACAACCCTCTCAGGTATAGGCTTGTATATGGTGAACAACTCCTTCTTAGAGCAAACATGGTAGGATGCACCAATGTCAAACCACCAGTCAGTGTCGACACTCATTGAGTCAACATGTGTAATCATAGCAACCAAGTTAGCCTCATATTGCTTTTTCAGTTTGGGATTGGATCTGCAGTCTTTCTTGAAGTGGCCCTTCTTGCCATAGTTGAAATAATCCCCATTAACGTTAGGCTTTTGCTTGAACAGAATTGACTTCACTTTTAGATAGTTGAAGACCTTCTTTTTCTTGTGAGAAGCCTTCTGCTTCCTCTTAGTGTCTCTACTTTGCACCAAGTTGGCCTTGGCCATCTATTTGATATGGTGTCTACTTTCAGTTGAGCCCTCATTCGTCTTCAACATGTATTTAATGTAAGAAATGCTGAAGATCAACATACATCTTCTTACAGTGCATGTCCGCAATGAAGTTGCTCCACCCAGGTGGAAGCTTGGCGACAATATGCCTGACAACGAAAGCATCGACCAAGGGCATGCCGTTATCCTCAAGTTTATGACGTAACTTGAGAAATTCCTCCACTTCAGACAACATCATCTTGTCGTCCTTAAATCATATCATCCAGACTTTTTCGATCATGTGGATCTTGTTTCTGTTTTCATCTGCCTTGTAAAGATTTTCCACAGACTCCCATACGTCATTAGCATTGACCGTCTTGCTATATGACGCAGACAGAGTGTCCACCATCGAGTTTAAGATAAGCAACTTGAAAAGGTTGTTATCTTTCGTCTACTTTGACTGCAAAGCAGTGGCCTCAGCGATCCTCCAAGCATTTTCACCTTATTAAATTATTGCCTTAGGATCTGTCAACACGTAATCTACGCTCACGAGTTGAAGATTAAGGATGACATTTCTCTTCCAGACGTTGTAATATTCTACATCAAACTTCTCAAGTTTGTTAAAACTTGTGTCTTAAAGGTTTGCACAGTTGTTCTCTATTTTATTTGGATCATGAGGTTATTGTTGGTTTTCTACCACATGTTTGTTGAGACTGATAGAATAGAAGGATAGATTGGGGGACAATTGTATCTCCAATATTCAGGTATCGCTAGTAGTATTTTTATCATTATTTCGTCTTTAATATTTCATGATGACATCTTCAGCTGTATAGCCTAGTTTTACAAGCTTACGTTTTTTAAGAGCTTGTTCAAATGATTGTATTATGGTCTGGCCAACCTTATTAAAAATTATCTATTCTTGTATTTATATTCAAGTGACATCAATTTATTATTGTTTGATCAACATTAATGCATTTGTTCCCACTTGAGATTATTATCTGTGGATTAAGATATAGTTGAGTTGCCATTTTAGACCCAATATAAACAACTTATATGTATTTGGGCTAGGCTAGAGTCCACTTGATGCATAGCTGACATGTATACTTATCCTAGTCCTACATATTTTGGGACTAGGGCATTACAGAGTCGATCGTCGGAGAGCATATCGATAGACTTTATCTTTGCCTTGCCGAAAGTAGGGGTGCTTGGGTCCATTCTTGTAATAGTGGACCACTTTTCCAAGTGCGCAATCTTTATTGCTGCTTCATCTGACTGCACTGCAGAAGAGGCTGCACGCTTGTTTATTTCCCACGTGGTTTAGTTTTAGGGCATCTCGGAGAAAATTGTCAGTGACCGAGATCCTCGCTTTACAAAAACTTTATAGATAAAGGTGTTCAAGATCCTCAGGATGGATTTTCACTTCTCGGCTAGTCTCCATCCACTGACAAATGTACAGACGGAGAGGGTCAACGCTTTCGAGGAGTACTTGTGTCATTTTGTGAGTGAAAACCAACGTGATTGGGTGCTCTACTTGGACATCGCTCACTTTCGTTAAAATCTTTAGAGGAGCGAGTCCTCACGTAGTAGTCCATTCGAGTTGGTGATGGCGGATATTGCCAATGCATTTCAAGAGAAAGTCACACAAAAGATGAAGAAATGGGCTGACGCAAAGCGACAATTGGTTGAGTACATGGAAGGGGACTTGGTGGTGATCAACCTTTAACCGCAGCAGTTCAAGGTGTTCTGTAAGGTGCATAAGGGACTGATCCGGAAGTATGAAGGCCCCTTCCCCATCCTCAAGTAAGCAGGCAAGGTGGCCTACAAACTCGAGCTCCCTACCAAGCTGAAGATTCACCCAGTCTTCCATGCGAGTTGCCTGAAGCCCTACCATGAAGACTTGGAGGTGATAGGGTTATATACTAAAAGCATCACTTTTGTATTAACTTTATTTCCTTAATTTTTGAATGAGAATAATATGGGCAAATGTTTGAATATTGTATTTGTTGCAAGTGTTAATGCAAGTGTCTGATATTCTATATTGTAGATAATATGGTGTGTGGTGTCACACAGAAGATTATATTATCAGTTCCCTATGTAATATATAAATAGTTCACCACCTAGATGCACTTGGACAATCCATTGGAAAGGTTGTAGTGTAATATGGTATTTGACTATCTTGACTATAGGTTTACACTAGTACACTTTGTGTGTATTGGACATGACCACTTGAGGTTGTTCTCTTCGTATTGACTACATAAGAGAACAAACACCTCTGTTATTATGGATGCTTGTGCTCTTAATCCGTATGTAATAAGAGACATGTATATTGAGTGTGCATTACTTTGACTCATAAAAGAGTGAGATTCATTATGGGTCAACAACCTCTACGAATTGGGTAATAATATTGTATGTATGATGGGATATTGATTATAAAAGGAATCCATGTTCGAATACGTCGAATTGATGATGTCCCCTTAAGGAGTTCGTAAGGATTGTCATGTAAACCCTGCAGGTGGATTATATTCCACATGACAAATAAAGTTGAGTGGTACTACTTAATGATGAAAGATGTCGATCGACATAGTTGTCAGTAACTTAATTTGATCGATGGACATTCGATATCTTAACATGGGAAGCCAAACGAGCATATAATAAAAGGAGCCCACATTCATAATTTGGGATTAGTTAGGTAGTGCAACAATAGCTCTTTAGTGGACCGTGCTATTGTTAGTAGGCATGGGTTGTGTGTTCGGGCTAAAACACGGGATACCCAGATCCGTTAGGAGACCTAATCCTAATTTCTACTTATGGTCCCTGCCGTAGCCTTATATATATCCATTATTCTCTGGCCGTCATATATATATATATATATATATATATATGATATAAGAAGATTTCTCTAAATTCGTGATTCCCGTAAGGAGAGAAAGAGAGGCTGCCAAGGAGAAAAAAATGTTAGGAGTTCGTCACCCACACGAAACTAGGGTCTTTGGAATCCCCAGTTCCATCAATTGGTATCAGAGCCACTTTGGATCTGCGTATTGATTGATACGTCCATGTTGTCCAATAAAACATACGTTGTGTAATAGTCGGTAGATGTAGATCTGTTCTAACCGGTTTTGCAGACATCTTATATCCAACTATTATGGTCCAATGCATTTTTTTGTTTCTGTTGTTTTAAACCACAAACATGTCATGGATGTTGTTGTTGTTCAGGATGTAATTAAAATCATGAGGGTTGATCGTGCTTATAATTATAATTTTTCAATCTAGATTATGTGTGACCTCCTTCGAGGCATAGGATTGATGCAATTTTAATTATTTTTTGATCAATTGTGATGGCGGTGGTGGTTGTTTCTGACGTCGGACGAGATGCTGGTTTTAAGCAGTCCAGAGGCAGACAGATGATTTTCGATGAAGGAATCGAAAAACCAGATGCTGGTTTTAAGCTGTCCTGACCGCGCAGGTCGAACCTCGAATAGATCTGCGCAATGGCAGATTTTGGATTCGAATAGTTAAGGACAAAACAAGAAAGATGACCATAGTAGTTGGATATTTTTCTTCTGTTTGTTGTCTTGCTTATTCTGATTATGCATGTTTATTATTCGGTTGATGTTTTTTGAAAAACTAAGCCTGCATTAATAATGGACAACATGGACACAATATCAACTACTAGAAAAACTCTTATTGTTAAATAACTAAGTGGGAGAGGATATCTATTTAGAAAAATCACATGGTCTCCATTACTAGCTTGTAGGTGATGTAATTATACTTACGTGTTGGCTTTAGCACCTTCCTCCATATCGGATTAGTATAATTATGGATCACTAGTACAAATTTTCTTAGGGATAATTGTAGATAGTTACCTAGTATGTGTTCACTTCTCTATCTGAAGGAACTCACTAACAGGTAATGGACTTAGTATTAAGTAATGGTATACACTTAGATACAAATAATGGTATCCTCCCCATCGGAGTCACTGCTATGAGCAAGACCAACATATTAATTTTATTTGTCATAAAGTTATGTTGACATGATAGTAAAATTAATAAGAAAAACCTACTTGAACAAAGTTAAATTTGTATACGTCTACACTATCGTGGCATGCTAAATTCATGGTGTTCAAGGTGTTTGTGAATTTCTTATTATTGTTTTGAGGGAATCAATATTTAATTAATAAAAAAATTTGCCCTGTATAATTTTTATTTATATGATTCTCAGGATTTCAAAAATGGGTTCTTTTAGTCTAGTTATGGTGATTCTTAAAGAAAACAAACTTATTGGACCTAATTATATTGACTGGAAACGTAATTTGGACGTTATCCTGACTGCTGAGGAGTACAAATATGTACTTGTTGAGGAATGCCTACCTAGGCCTAATGTTAACTCTGTTGAATAGGTCAAAGTGGCTTATAAGAAGTGGAAAAGGCAGGTGAGATAGCGTGGTGTTACATTCAGGCATCTATGTCAAATATACTACAACATCAACATCAGTCCATGGCCATAGCTTATGACATGATGTATAACCTCAAGGAACTCTTCGGACATCAGAGTAGAGTAGCTATGCAGTTTGCAATAAAGTATTTGATGAATACAAAATAGCTGAAGGTACACTATTAAGGGACCATGTTCTCAAGATGATGGGTCATCTGAATGAGATAGAGATCCTTGGACCTGACATCTATGGGGAATCCCAGGTCAATATCATTCTCGAAACTCTGCCTAAAAGTTTTGATAATTTTTCCTTAACTACAAATGAACAAAAGGTTGTATAGTTAGGCAGAACTTGCAAAAGAGCTATAGGATGCTGAATCACTCTTTATGCAGAGTGGTCATATTTTTGTTTCTGAAAAGGCTTCTACTTCTAAGCCAAAAGGCGGTAAGAAGAAGAATAACATTGAAAAACAAGCAAAGAAGGGCATGGGACCTCAAGGCGTTGTGAAAAAGCCAAAAGGCAAATGTTTCAAGTGCAAAGGGTCAGGACATTGGAAGAGTGACTGTCCACTTCTCAAACAAGGGAACAAAGAAGGTATATCTTTTTTACTAGTGTAATTAAAATATGTTTAGCGGTGTTATCTACCGGTACCTGGTGTGTAGATACAGGAGTCACTAATCGTGTCTGCAATATACTATAGGGGTTCCAGGAAACCAGATGTCTTAGTGATGGAGAGATATGCTTGTTCATGGGTGATGCTACAAAAGTAGCGACCGTTGCATTAGGTGATGTTACTTTATCGTTTGGTAGAAATAAGTTTTTGACATTGAGAGATTGTCTTTATGCACCTTCGCTGAGAAGGAATTTAATTTATGTTTCAATGTTAGTTAAGGATGGATATTCAGTTTATTTTAATTATAATATTATTATTAGAAAGAATAAACATTTTATCTATTCTGGTGCATTAGTTGATAATCTGTATGTCATTAATCCTATTTCTCTCACAATGCAACTTCTGAAAATGAATAATATGTCATCTAACTTAAATAAGAGAAAAGAACCTTCTTGTATGAACCAAACATAGCTTTGGCACTTGCGTTTAGGGCATATTTGTAGGAACGAAATCATAAACCAGAATACTCTAGAGGGGGGTGAATAGAGTAGGCAGCGGAATATTGCTAATTAAAAACTTGTTAGCAGTTAGATCACAGATATAATAATAATCACAAAAGTAAATGATAGAAATTAAAAAGTGATCATAAGGCAAACGCAAACACCGAGATTTATACTGGTTTCTCTCTTATGAGGACTAGTCCAGTCGAAAGAAATCTAGCTTCCAGTTGAATCCACTATTGGAAAATTCCGCAAGTTTTCATATGAAGTCCTTGCAACTTCTACAGACGCAAGCTTTGATACGAAGAACTCGACCAACTTCATTTGTGAAGAGTTGAATCTTCTATCAAGCCTCTGATTACAATCGCTCTAAAACTTCTAGACCATACCGTACTGGCAAATCGACTAGAGGATTGTAACTGGCTTGGGATTTGAAAATAAAAGCTTTTAGAACTCTTTGGAAGAATGTAAGCTCAGGAAGAGAAGAGATTGAAAGTGAATTGGTGATTTGAAATGATCGAAATACTTCTCTATTTATAGCTTTTTCAAAGACAGAACTCTGACAGAATTCGGGCAGAATTCGGACAGAACTCTTTGTAACAAACCGCAACTGAAGGATGACCAAGTTCAAAAACCCAACGTTCACTAACGTTCCAAATGGCCGAACTTTGGCCGAACTCTGGCCGAACTCGGGCCGAGTTTTCCTGGGGTTCTGCCAGTTCATTTTTGGAAAAAATAAATTTTGGCTTTTTGAAAAATCCTTCAGAAGCTTTTTGTAACAAGAATTTTTCTCAAAAACGTAGGTCATTTATAAAGAATAGTATGGTTTTGAAAAACGTTTAGGATAGCCTATTTGCCAATACGACTCGGTGTACAATGTATTCCTAGACTCAATAAAATGAAAAATTATATAGCATAACAGGAAGTACATTATGAATGGCAAACCGCTTCAGTCTTGAACAAAGTAGAGATCCATTGTTGAGCAGTGTTCAAAACGTCGTAGGTAAACATCTGAGTTGACTTACAATTATATCGAGACAGAGTTTGATCAATTATTAAAATCAGGTTTGACCATGACCAATAGGCCAACAATCTCCCCCATTTTGATAATTGACAAACCTTGCCGATATAACATCTAAGCTGGAATCAATTCAAAATAGTAATCAAAAGAAATTGTTCATAACCTGTATTTCACTTGAATGAAAAAAATGTTAGATCCTTATTTCTCCCCCGGTGTCACTTAGCAAAATAATTGCAAAAGAGAAAGCTCTCCCGCAATCAATGCATAAGTAACATACAGTGAAGAAACACAATAGAAATAAATAATCATGACATGCATAGTATAAACAGTAAATATAGTAAGAGAAACAGATAAACTATAGAACAACACAGGCATGTATTTGTCACAGGCAATATTTAATAAAGTGCGAGAATAATACTGAAACAAATAAAGTGCTGAAAAATAGACTAAGATGCCAAAACTGAGGCATAATCAAAAACTATGTCTATGAATGGTCACATAATAAAGAAAAGTGCTGATAATAAAAATAAGAGTACTGATAAAATCTTAGAATGTCGGAGCATTTCCAAGTAAACATAAGAAAAAAGTAACAGTCTCAATATCTAACATCTCAAAAATTATCATCATCAACATCATCATCATTAACATCATCAGCTGCAGCTCCAACATGTCCAGAAGGACCAGCTCTAAAAGTACCAGCGCCAGAAGTGTGAGGAGTGGCACCAGCGTAAAACTCAACGACAAAGTCTCGAGGAGGGGCACGAGCAGAATGATACCAATCATAGGCGCTCCCTGGCTGGAACAGAGAGTGGACCGCCTCGTCGTCAATGCGGTAGCCAGAAACAGAAGGGTCTCGAGGTAGAGATCTAGCAGAATGACCCGTCTGCGCAAACCTCAGATCGGCGAAGGAGTTGGCAATCACCTGGAACCGAGTCACATCACGAAACTCGTGTTCCCTAGAGGTCTTAACATAAAAAGCTTGCAGATCTGATAAGTGCTGATGTATACCCTCAAAAGTCATAGGATAAGAGTGCGGAGGAACATGTGCTGTGGAAGCTGTAGGAGTAGGTACAGGAGGAGTATGTGCAGTAGGTGGAGGAACAGTGGCAATGCTGCGACGAGAGAGTTTGAGAAACTTGGGCTTGGGGTCGACAGCACAAGTAGATAGGTCAATATCAAATCTCTGAAAGATGCGTGGAATAAGCATCGCATAAGATAGGTTACGGTCTCTCCCACGACATCTACCCATCATCTGGATGATAGTCTTAGGGGCAGAAAATGGAATCCCCTTAAGAATATGATAAAGAGCATAGAGCTCAAGTGCAGTGACATCATCTTTAGAAGTAGATTTTGGAAGTAAGGTGGAATAGATGATGCGATATAATTCGTAGTTAAACAAGTTCAAGTTATTAGCCTTAAACTTTCCAGGACGAGCGCGTGCAGGTGCACAAAGCTCATTCTTGAAACTAACGAGTGTCGTACCATCGGAGAAATCAAAATCAGTGATGTCATTGAGCGGGGACCTTCGTTTGGGATACCAAGGATTTTCGCTAACGTTTCATCAGTGAATTCGATAACAATTCCTCCGACACGTGTCCTCGCGGTAAAAGTGTCTAACACGAAATTACAATAGAATAATCTAATGGCATTAGTGGTAATGGGGAATTGTATAGTGACAAAATGTTGTAACCCTAACGCCTCAAAGTAAGGGCGGTGATTCGGAAAGACAGTCCACTTAATCGGCGATCCGGTGCAAATAGTACGCATGATAAAATCGGCGTACGACAATAAAGCTTGATCGGAAGTTTTAAAGTAAAACTCATCCAACGCACCAACGTCCGATTGGACTGGGGAAAAGAGGCAATCCGTATGCGGATCTAAAGATGATGCCTCTTCACTGGCATTGGTCTTCTTCCTCTTGAAGGGATGGAACTTAGGCATTCTTTTCCAAAATTTCTAGAAAACCTAAATATGAAAAGTAGAGGAGAGAAGGGATTATACCTTCCAAGAATTGGATATGTTGTAGAGGATGACGTTCTCCGTATGAATCCAAAGTTTGGACGAGAAACTCCAAAAGGATTAAAAGAACAAGGATGGAGAAGAAGCTAGGGTTTCGTAGGCGCGCTGCTGCTGTTATGAGGATGTGGGGAAGAATGAAGAAGAAGGAAGCCGCGGGTTCGTGCTGGAATATATATATACCAACCCGAACTCTGGCCGAATCCGGACCGAACTCGGGCCGAATTTGCCAAGGGTTGACTGGCTGTATATAAAAAAAAATCAAATGAGGCCACATTCTTTTTCATTAATTCGTTTCAAATGCTTAATTCAAAGTTTAGTAATTTAAAATCTCAAAATAATATATATAATATTATTTTATAAATTAATATTCTTTACTTAGTATTTGTCTCAGATTAGCTGTAAGAGTACTGTCCCAGCTAACGGAGGTACACCGGGGAACTCTTAAGTGCCGCTTCGCTTCGACCGTAGTCGTGGGGACAGACAGACTCTTTTCGGGCTTGTCTCCAAAACAGTTTTTGAGTATCGAATAAATTAATTAATAAAACAAAATTAATTAATATTATTGACATCTAAAATGCCTAATTCTCGACGTAAATAATTAAAATGATCTTCCGCTAAAGGTTTTGTGTGCATGTCAACTAATTGATTCTGTGTGTCTATGTATACAAGGTCTATATCTTCATTTTGTTGATGATCTCTAAGAAAGTGATGTCGAATCTCGATATGTTTAGTACGAGAAGGACATACTGGATTCCTAGTCAAATTAATAGAACTAGTATTGTCACAGAAAATGGGTATGTGTATAAAATGCAATCTATAGTCTTCTAAAGTTTGTTTCATCCACAAAATTTATGCACAACAACGTCCTGCGGCGATATACTCAGCATTGGTTATTGATAATGCAACATAAATTTTCTTTTTACTAAACCAAGAGACTAGAGCTTTTCCTAGAAAATGACATATGCCGCTAGTGCTTTTTCTATCTACTTTGTATCCGACAAAATCAGTATCGTAATAACCGGTTAGGTCAAACGACGTGATTTTGGGATACCATAAGCCGACAGAAGAAGTGCCTTTAAGGTATCGAAAGATACGCTTAACTGCGCACAAATGTGATTCCTTAGGATTAGCTTGAAAGCGTGCACATAAATAAACAATAAATATTATGTCTGGTCGACTAGCAGTTAAATATAGTAAGCTACCGATCATACCTCGATACTTACGTATGTCGACAGGTTTGCCTTGTTCATCAATATCAAGCTTGGTTGAAGTCGCCATTGGAGTGCTAAGGGGTTTTGCTGCTTCCATGTCAAACTTCTTTAATAGATCCTTTGTGTACTTTGCTTGATTTATGAACGTCCCATTGTTGGTTTGTTTGATTTACAGTCCGAGAAAGAATTTTAGCTCTCCCATCATGCTCATCTCAAACTCATTCTGAATACACTTTGAAAATTCTTGACAAAGAGATTCATCAGTAGATCCAAAGATAATATCATCTACATAGACTTGAATCAAAAGAATATTATTACTCAAAGATTTTATAAACAAAGTAGTGTCAACCTTTCCCTTTGAAAAACTGTTATCAAGTAGAAAAGTGCTTAGACGATCGTACCAAGCACGAGGGGTTGGTTTTAAACCGTATAAAGCTTTTTTCAATTTGAAAACATATTCAGGAAATTTGAAATCAGTAAAATCGGGTGCTTGAGCTACATAAACCTCTTCTTTTATAAAACCATTTAAAAATGCGCTTTTGACATCCATTTGAAATAACATAAAATTATGAAAACATGCAAATGCACATAACATACGAATGAATTCTAATCTTGCAACTGGGGCATAAGTCACATCGTAGTCGATACCTTCTTCCTGATTGTATCCTTGAGCTACGAGTCGAGCCTTATTACGAGTCACTAAACCATTCTCGTTCAGTTTATTTCGGAATACCCATCGGGTGCCAATGACCGGATGATCAATATGCTTGGGAACAAGTTCCCAAACTTGATTCCGTTCGAATTTGTTTAATTCCTCTTGCATAGCATCTAACCAAAAATTATTACTACATGACTCATCAATATTTTTGGGTTCAAACTGTGAGACAAAAGCAACACAAGAAGCTATATCTTTATTAGAGGAACGAGTACTTACACCCTTGGTAATCTCACCAATTACCAAGTCCTTTGGATGACTAGCCAAGAATCTCATCTCTTTTGGTGTAGTCTCAAGATTGCTAGTTCCGGCTTCTTTGCTTGGAGGTTCATCTGATACTTGATGTGATGGTTCTGGATCTTTGTGTGAAGCTTTTGCAGTAGTTGTACTTGGTTGGATTATGTCTTCGTTTTCATCATCGTCTAAGTGTTGATTTATCTCATCAATCTTGACGTTGATAGATTCTTCAATGATCATGGTTCTTTTGTTGAAGACTCTATATCCTTTGCTCTTTGCTGCATAACCTAAAAATATACCTTCACCGACCTTTTCATCAAATTTACTCAAATTATCTTTAGTATTAAGAATAAAGCATTTACAACCAAAGGTTTTGAAATAAGAAACATTTGGTGTTCTATCAAACCATAATTTATAGGGAGTCTTCTTCGATATAGGTCAAATTAGAATCCTATTGAGAATATAGCATGCTGTATTTACAGCTTCAGCCCATAAGTATCTAGGTAGACTAAACTGGTTCAACATATCTCTAGCCATTTTAGATAGAGTTCTGTTCTTACGTTCCACAACTCCATTTTGTTGTAGAGTCCTAGGGCAAGAGAATTCATGTAGATAACCATGTGTGTCACAAAATTGCTTGAATTCTACATTCTCAAATTCGTCGCCATGATCACTACGAATGCGAGTAATCATGAATCCTTTTTCTTTCTGTACTTTCTTGCAAAAGGTGACGAATTCTGATAATGTATCGTTCTTGCGTGCAAGAAAATAAACCCATGTATATATAGAAAAATCATCTATAATGACAAATGCATATAACTTACCCCCTAGACTAGCAAATCTGTTGGGTCCAAATAAGTCCATATGCAACAATTGTAAAGGTCTAGTGGTACTTACAGCGTTCTTGGATTTGAATGCGGATTTGGTAGCTTTGTTCTTTTCACATTCACTACATACCGTATCCTTCTTGAAAGAGATATCTGGTAAGCCGCGTACCAACTTCTTCATAGATAATCTTGAAATTGTATCCATGTTTCCATGATCGAGTCTCATATGCCATAGTTGACTTTCAATGCTTTTGGCCATCAAACATCTACCTACTGTGTTAGCATCTTCCAACAAATAGAATACATATATATTGTCTTCCCTAATACCTTTAAATATAGTGTTACCAGTTGAACTATCAATTATCGTACATTTATCTTTTACGAAGTTAATGCCATAACCGTAATCAGCTAAATGGCTTATGCTGAGCAGATTATGTTTTAACTCAGTAACAAGACAAACATCTTTAATCACTGGATAGGGAGCCTTACCAATGTCATCGATACCGATTATGTACCCTCTAAAATTATTACCGAAGGAGACATATCCTTCTTTATTTCTCTTCGACAGTGTTGCAAATAATGAAGCGTCACCGGTCATGTGTCGTGAGCAACCGTGTCGAAGATCCATTTGCTCCAGGCATGTGAAGGGTGTCCCACCTACAAAATAATTTACAAATAAAACTTTTGCTACCCATTTCTTGTAGGGTCCTGACTGGTTAGTTTTCGGTATCCATGCATAGACATTTAAATCTACTAACTTTCTGATTCTACATACAGAAGATATATGACCAATGAGGCCACAATAATGACATTTAGCAAGTTGAGTGTTGAAAGTAGTATGAGGTGTATGATTGGTAGGTTTTGGTTTTCTCGTATAGAAGAATGCATGCCTATTAGTCTTCTTGTGCATAGTCTTGGTATGGTTTGGTCTGACAGTGTTGTGTGTTCCGATAATTCAGTAATTGACACGTGTTAGAATAGGAAGCAGCAACTTCAGGCCGTTTTCCTAAACTAATTTCCAACTTTTTCGAAGTATCATATAATCTAGTATAATCAGATGTGAGTGATTATAATCTGACCTGTGCACGCTGGAGACTCTTTCTCTCCTTTGATAGGTCTTCCTTTAACTGGATAATAGTTTGGTCTTTTTCTTCGGATAGCTTAACAGTCTCGTGTAACAACAATTTAATAGAAGAAAGCTCATCAGACTCATTTGAAGAGTCATTATCTCTAACCTGATCTAGTAGGTCAGTAAGTCTTCCTATTTCAACTTTGTACTCTTGAGTACCTTCTTAGAGGTTTGATATTTGCTATGCAGTTTCCTGCAATCATCTAACAGTTCACTGAAAGCCTCTCCTAGTTGCTCAAAGGTGAAATCATCATAAGGGTCAAATAGAGGATTAGTTATTACCTGATCGTAAGCCATCAAGCACACATTTGCAGCGTCATCTGATTGTTCATCTTCTGAATCGTTGGCTTCACTTTCATGCCATATGCTTGTGTTAGCGTACTTTCTTGATGTGGATTTCTTCATGTAGCCTTTATCATATTTGCCATTTTTCGTTGATGATGATGCTAAGGGACAATCTTTCTTCATGTGTCCTTTCTTCTTGTATCCGTAGCAAATAGGATCTTTCTCGTTGTTGTTGTTGTTGTCTTTGTTGTCCTTTGTTCTCCTGTTAAATCTCATGAACTTCTTGAACTTTCTTACCAGAAGAGCTTGATCTTCAGAGTCGGAATCGCTGTCGTCGGAATCATCTTCGATGGTTCTTCTATGTTGAGCCTTGAGAGCGATCGTCTTTTTTGACTTTTCCTTTGGTGTAGCATCTTCAAAGTCATGAAGTTCTAACTCATGAGTGAGTAGCTTACACATGAGTGTTTCTAGAGACATTGTTGAGAGGTCGTTCCCTTCAATGATTGCTGTTGCCTTTAGAATCTAGTTCTTTGTAAGGGCTCGTAGAAGTTTGCGAATCTTCTCATGGTTACTGTAATCCTTGCCTAGAGAGGGCAGAGGATTTACAATATCCAAGAATCTTGTAACATCTGAGTGACTGATTCACTTGGCTTCATTTTGAACGCCTTATACTCCTAAGTAAGTCTGCTGATCTTTGACTCCTTGACTTGTGTTGTTCCTTCGTAGATTACTTCGAGAAGTTTTCACACTTCATTTGATATTGTGCAAGTAGACACCATGTTGAATTCAGTTCTGTCTACAGCATAAAATAAAGCGTTAATAGCACGTGCGTCAAGACTGGCCTTTTTTCTTTTCTTCCTTTATATATTTGTAATGGGATTTTTCAGCTAAAACGCCATCAACATTAATACGAAGTGACTTTTTATAGCCATCAATAACTACAGACCATAAGTCAAAATCAAGAGATTTCAGAAAGAAACTCATACGTGTTTTCCAATAAGCGTAGTTTGTGCCGTCAAACAGTGGAGGTATGTTTGTGGCTAGGCCTTCACTTGTGAATGTCACAGTTGCCATTTGTAATGCTATGATCTATATAACAATTGAATATAACTGCAATTTTATATTGCTTTACCTGTATAACCCGCTCTGATACCAATTGTAGGAACGAAATCGTAAAGCAGAATACTCTAGAGGGAGGTAAATAGAGTTAGTAGCGGAATATTGCTAATTAAAAACTTGTTAGTAGTTAGATCACAGATATAATAATAATCACAAAAGTAAATAACAGAAATTAAAAAGTGATCATATGGCAAACGCAAACACCGAAATTTATACTGGTTTCCCTCTTGTGAGGACTAGTCCAGTCGAAAGAACTCTAGGTTCCTGTTGAATCCACTATTGGAAAATCATGTAAGTTTTTATACGAAGTCCTTGCAACTTCAACAGACGTGAGCTTTGATACGAAGAACTCGACCAACTTCAATTGTGAAGAGTTGAATCTTCTATCAAGCCTCTGATTGCAATCGCTCTGAAACTTCTAGACCGTACCGCACTGGAAAATCGATTGGAGGATTGTAAGTGGCTTGGGATTTGAAAATGAAAGCTTTTAGAACTCTTTGGAAGAATGTAAGCTCAGGAAGAGAAGAGAGTGAAAATGAACTGGTGATTTGAAATGATCGAAATACTTCTCTATTTATATTTTTTCCAAAGACAGAACTCTGACATAATTCGGACAGAATTCGGACAGAACTATTTGTAACAAACCGCAACTAAAGGATGACCAAGTTCAAAAACCCAACGTTCACTAACGTTCCAAATGGCCGAACTCTGGCCGAACTCGGGCCGAGTTCTCCTAGGGTTCTGCCAGTTCATTTCTGGTGAAAATAAATTTTGGCTTTTTGAAAAATCCTTCAGAAGCTTTTTGTAACAAGAATATTTTTCAAAAACGTAGGTCATTTATAAAGAATATGATGGTTTTGAAAAACGTTTTAGGATAGCCTATTTGCCAGTATTACTCGGTATACAATGTATTCCTAGACTCAATAAAATAAAAAATTACATAGCATAACAGGAAATATATTATGAATGGCAAACAGCTTCAGTCTTGAACAAAGTAGAGATCCATTGTTGAGCAGTGTTCAAAACGTCGTAGGTAAACATCTGAGTTGACTTACAATTATATCGAGACAGAGTTTGATCAATTATTAAAATCAGGTTTGACCATGACCAATGGGCCAACAATATGAACCTAAGAAGGATTAATAGACTAGTTGAAGATGGACCTTTTAGTTTATTGGAAGTGGAGGCACTACCAGTCTGTGAATCCTACTTGGAAGGTAAAATGACAAAAGCCCTTTTACGGCAAAGGGGTATAGGGCCAAAGATGTGTTACAATTAGTTAATTCTGATTTGTGTGGACCTATGACTATCCACGCTAGAGGTGGCTTTGAATATTATGTCACATTTATTGACGATTATTCAAGGTATGGATACATTTATTTGATGTGCCGTATGTTTGAGTGCTTTGAAAAATTCCAAAAGTTCGAGGTTGAAACGGAGAAATATCATAGAAAAGTATCAAGTCACTATGATTAGATCGTGGTGTCGAGTACCTCTTTGGAGAATTTAGGGATTATTTATCAGAGGCTGGGATTACATCCCAATTAACTACACATGGAACGCCCCGGCAGAATGGTACAGCCGAAAGAAGGAATAAAACTATTATGAAGATGTTTAGATCAATGAAGAGTTATTCGGATTTACCAGATTCGTTTTGGGGATATGCCTTAGAGACTGCAGCTTATATTTTGAACTTGGTTCCTTCTAAGTCAGTACCTCTTACTCCCACAGAGCTGTGGATTGGGCGGAAGCCTAGTCTGAAACATGTTCGCATTTGGGGTAGTCCAGTACATGTGCTGAATGGAAAAGTAGATAAGTTGGAATCTCGTACAGAAGTACACTTGTTTGTAGGATATCCAAGAGGAATGAAAGGAGCCTAAAGATCAGAAGGTCATTGTTAGCACCAATGCTTGATTCTTAGAGGAAGACTATGTGATGAACCATAAATCCACAAGTAGAGTTATTCTAGAAGAACTGAGAGGTGGGACACCAAGTACTTCAGTACCAACAGTATAAGAGGATGAACCACAAATAACTCCACAACGTGTCACAAATGTTACACCACAACCGATAGTGCCTCGTCGTAGTGGAAGGGTTGTGATACAACCTGATAGATATATGTTCTTGGGTGAGTCGTCAGACTTCATCATTGAGGAACAAGATTTCGATCCCTGTACCTATAATGAAGCACTCCAAGATAAATATGCAAAATCTTGGCAAAAAGCAATGATATCTGAAATAGAATCTATGTATTCCAATCAGGTCTGGGAGTTGTAGAACCACCCGTTGGTGTAAAAGCCATTGGATGCAAGTGGGGATATAAGAGAAAAAGAGGATTAGACGGTAAGGTTGAAACCTTTAAAGCTCAACTTGTTGCAAAAGGTTTTTCTTAAAAAAAAGGGTATCAATTTTGAGAAAACCTTTTAGCCAGTAGCCATGCTTAAGTCTATCCGAATTCTTTTATCTATTGTAGCTCATCTCGATTATGAGATTTGGCAAATGGATGTCAAGACAGCTTTCCTTATTGGAAATCTCGAGGAATACATCTATATGAAGCAACCAGACGGGTTCATTAAAAGGGCCAAGGGCATCTTGTTTGTAAGCTCAAGAAGTCTATTTATGGACTTAAGCAAGCTTCCAGATCTTAGAACATATGTTTTGATCACGTGATAAAATCATATGGATTTGATCTATGTCAGGATGAAGCATGTGTATACATAAAGTTTGACAGAAACGTGGTGGTATTCCTAGTACTTTATGTAGATGGCATCTTGCTTATTCGAAACAATATAAAGTTATTATCTAATATAAGGGTATGGTTATCCAAACAGGTTGATATGAAGGACTTGGGAGAAGTAGGTCACATCCTTGGGATCAAAGTTCTACGAGATCGTAAGAAAAGGATGTTGGGCTTGTCCCAAGCTTCCTATATCGATACTGTACTAACTCGTTTTAGCATACAAAATTCTAAGAAAGGTTTCTTACCTTTTAGCTATGAGATTTCTCTATTAAAGGAGCAGTATCCGAGGACACCTAAAGAGATAGATAACATGGAAAGTAGTTCCTTATGCTTTAGTAGTAGGAAGCTTAATGTATGCAATGCTATGTATGAGACCAGACATCTGCTTTGTTGTTGGCATAGTCAGCAGATATCAGTCTAACCCAGGACAAGCACTGGACTGCCGTAAAGCATATTTTAAAGTACCTGAAAAGAACTAAAGAGTATATGCTAGTTTACAAGACAGATAGTTTAGTTCCCTTGGGGTATATAGACTCAAATTTTCAGTCATATAGGGATTCCAGGAAATCTACCTCAGGTTATGTATTTACTTTGGGAGGTGGAGCCATTGTGCGGAGGAGTATAAAACAAAAATGTATTGCTGATTCCACCATGGAAGCCGACTATGTGGCAGCCACTGAGACAACCAAAGAGGTGGTTTAGCTCAGAAACTTCATGTTGGACTTGGATGTGGGACCTAGTTTTCCTAAGGCTATTACACTTTATTGTGATAATAGTGGTGCAGTTGCCAATTCGAAGGAACCACGCACCCATTAGACAGGTAAACACATTGAGCACAAGTACCACCTGATACGAGATTTCATAAAGAAAGAAAAAGTTGTTGTGATCAAGATTACATCAGCCGACAACCTAGCTTATCCCTTTACAAAGAGCTTACCAGCTAAGACTTTTGATAGTCATGTTGAGGGAATGAGAGTCAGATGTGTAGCAGCATGGCTTCAAGTATAAGTAGGAGATTTGTAACAGTATATTGAAAAGTATTGCTTTGACTATAAGTGGGAGATTGTTAGGGTTATATACTAAACACATCACTTTCGTATTAAGTTTATTTCCTTAATTTTTGAATGAGAATCATATGGGCAAATGTTTGCATATTGTATTTGTTGCAAGTGTTAATGCAAGTGTCTGATATTCTATATTGTAGATAACTAATATGGTGTGTGGTGTTATACAGAAGATCATATTATCAGTTCCCTACGGAATATATAAATAGTTCACAACCTAGATGGACTTGGATAATCTATTAGAAAGGTTGTGTAATCTGGTATTATTCTATTTTGACTATAGGTTTACACTAGTACACTTTGTGTGTATTGAACAAAACCACTTGAGGTTGTTCTCTTTGTACTAACTACATAAGAGAACAAACACCTCTGTTATTATGGATGCTTGTGCTCTTAATTCGGATATAATAATAGGCATGTATATGCAGTGTATATTACTTTGAATCATAAAAGAGTGAGATTCATTATAGGTCAACAACCTCTATGAATTGGGTAATAACATTGTATATATGATGGGCTATTTATTATAAAAGAAATCCATGTCCCGATACGTCTGGTTGATGATGTCCCTTTATGATGTTCATAAGGATTGTCCTGTAAACCTCGCAGGTGGATTATATCCGACATGACAAATAAAGTTGAGTGGTACTACTTAAGGATAAAAGATGTCGATCAATATAGTTGCAATAACTTAATTTGATTGACGGACATTCTATATCTTAATATGGGGAGCCAAACGAGCATATATAAAAGGAGCTTACAATCATAATTTGGGATTAGGAAGGAAGTGCGACAATAGCACTTTAGTGGACCGAGCTATTGTTAGTGGGCCTGGGTTGTGTGTTCGGGCTGAACACGGGATACTTAGATCCTTTAGGAGACCTAACCATAATTTCTCCTCATGGTCCCTGCCGTAGCCTTATATATATCCTCTATTCTCTGGCCGTCACATATCTATGAGAAATAAGAAGCTTGCTCTAAATTCGTGATTCACGTAAGGAGAGAAAGGAAGGCTGCTAAGGAGAAGAAAATGTTGGATGATCGCCGCCTACACGGCGTCCAACCCGAGGTAGGAATACATACAGAAGATCTTGGGGTCGTGAGTGCTCGAGATTACTAGGAACAGTTGTCTTCTTCCCGCCGTAGTTATAATTCATGAACCCTAGTTTCCTCCTATGAAGGGTTAGAACACGTTTATATCTGTTTAACTTTCTATTGATCAATACATACACCAAACTAGGGTCTTGAGAATCCCCAGTTCCATCAGGAGGACCCTCAGCATGGAAGCATCGCACGGTAACCTTGACTACGTCCTTTGATAAGGAAGTGGAAGCCATGCTCGATAAGAGGACTAATCGTTGGCGAGGCGTTTTCCCGTACGTGGAGTACCTTATCAAGTGGATGGAAATGTCGCACAACGAGTCCAGCGGGAAACGTACTGATATGCTGCATCAGTTCGAGGTTGAGGTTTAGGCATTTCTCAGCGAACATGGTTGACGAAGACGTTAACGCCTTAGGTGGGGAAGAATGTAACACCCAAAAAGTTGTGCTCCGCCCGAGGTCGAATTACATAACCTTTAATGGACCAAGGTTATGCAGGAAGTTTCCAGAATGTTCTAGAAGGTGACAAAATTCTCTAGAAGATGGAGAAACTCTCTAGAAGACGGTGGAATTCTTTGAAAGGCCCAAGATCATCTAGAATGCCCAAGATCCGTCTGGATGGCCTATGATCTTTCTAGAACAACTAGAAGCTTCCTTCTAATTAATTAGATATGGAATAATATGTAGAATATTCTATTTTCAGAAGTTTTCTGTAAGCCCTATGGGCACTATGAATAAGTAGGAGACCTCATTTGTTCATCACATCGAAACTTGTAAGCATTCTCCAAGTAAATAAAGAATAGTTACAAGTCTCTCTTTCTTGCTTCACTCTTCTCTAATTCTTTAGTACTCTAGCTAAGCAGGTTCGGGAAGGCTTGTACGAGTATTCGAGGATGAAGACAGTGCGCCGTACGCGACGAAGTGTAGCCTAAAACACTAAGTCCGTGACATACAACTACTAAAAACTAACTCCTCTAGAATAACATCGTCAACCAAGTATACACCAGTAGTTACATCTGTACTAGCCAAGTCTGTAGGATCGATGACACCTCTAGAGGGGGTGAATAGAGTACAGTGAAAAAATATCCCCAATAAAAAATTAAGCAGGTAAAGGAAGATATAAACAAATACTTAGGTGCAGTGAAGTAGAGCAGTAAGTAAATAGAGGCAAGAAAGCAATACGCATACACTGAAATTTTATACTGGTTTCCCTCTTAGAGGACTAGTCCAGTCTCGAGAACTCTGCTCGATTTTAAATCCACTATTAAAATATAGATTTCATCGTATTCTTTACTCCGAAGAATACGCCAACTTCAACACCGTTGTATTTTAATCTGAAGAACACGATCAAACTTCAATACCTGTCTGAAGAAAACTTTTATACTCCAAGCTTGTACAACTCGAACACTCATAATCGGAAACCACCGGTACTAGAATAATGGGAGTTGTCTTGGAAATATGAAGATTAAAAGTTCTTTGTAATAGGAAGACTTTAGAATAGATAGAGAAGATGAAGAATGGATTGAGTGATTAAAAATGACAAAATTTTCTCTCTTTATAGGAATTTTTGAACCAAAGTTCAGACATAACTCGGTTAGGGCAACGTTCATTATTTTGAATGTTTGAGATCCAAAAGACTAGGAATAAGCAACTAACCAGGAGTGATCCAAAGGGACCGTGTTCGGCATAAATTCGGCCTGAGTTCGGCTAGTAGGTTTTTTGGCCAATTTTTGGTTTAACAAGGGTTTTGGATGTTTGGTTTGGTTTGGATCAAAAATAGGTTTGTGTGAGGGTAATCTTCTAAATTTCCAGTGATACTGACTCATAAATAATCTAGACTTAATAAATGAAAAATACAAAATAAAGTAGAAAAAATTGCTTAACGATATCGGCTGTGATCTTCTGTAATCGTCTTCTGCCTTTTCATATCAAAGACGGAGTTTTAAGTCAATTATCGAAATCTGGTTGATCATGGCTACTTCGGCCAACAATCTCCCCTATTTTCATAATTTGACGAAACTAAGATTGATACTTTATCATTGTTCAGCTTTGTTGGGAGAAAGATTGGTACAGTACGGAAGTAGGATTTTCATTTGTATAGTAGCTTGCTAATTGACTTGCTCCCTAACAAAAAATGATCAAGTCCTCTGAATGACTTGCTCCCCGGTAACAAATCAGATCCTAGGAACATTGTGAAATCTAAAAAAATCCTCAAACCCTAATTCTTTAGAGCAGTAAGTTTTCAACATGTACTATAAAGAAAATAAAAAGTATCATATTTCTCCTCCATTGGTCATATAATCAAAATGACAGAACTTGAAAACGTACTCAGCACAGATAAACAAGTAGCAAATAGACTACTAAGCATAAAGAGAATCTCATAACTAGTAATGCATAAAGTGCTGAAATAGAAAACTCATACATAGAGTGCATGAACTAACATATGTCAAACTGAAATACTAAAAATGCTTTAAAGAAGAATATCTCTAACACATTAGCACTAAAATAAAGCTAGATTAGACTAGTGACTCTATATATCAATACAAGAAAAATAATCATTTACAGCACGCGAAACGTGTCATAAATGATCTTTTATGACGTACATATAGGTGCCGTAAAAGGTAATACCGTAAATGACCCTATTATTTACAGTGCACATTCTGCAAATAACCATCTCCACCTTTTTAACAAGCATTAGTTGTTTTTTTGAAATAAGTAAAGGCGAAAATAATAATAGAGTTCAAGGGAGAGGGAATCAAATGTGAATACGAGGTTCCGAGGGCGAGTGAATAATTCAAGAGATATACGACAGTTGCGGATGAGATCCTAGACGCACCTATATCTCAATCCTCGTAGGTTAATCATATGAAGAGCGAACCAAGTGCACTAAGGTTGATCAGACCATAATACACGGATCCTAATTAGATAATATAATAGTGGGTGTCCCCAATAAACATATGTCCTGAACAAGCTCGATAAAGAATAAGCTTGCAAAAACTAGGCTATAATAGCAGCATTAGTCAAGGTATTCCAAAAATATAAGTACGCGAGATTTATGATTGAAAGAAGGCACAAGTAGCACAAGTTCATCAAAATCTAAGACTAGTCCGATGTTGGTGTCTCTATAGTTGTCAAGCTTGTCTTTTTGTCTAAGGCCTTGGTCAACCAATGGTTTAGGGACCTCTAACTATATAGTCTAGGTAAACTTACTAGTGTCAGTCAATTACCTCGTTAATAGGTCACAAGGAAAACGGGATGCTAGGTTGGGAGGCATGCTACCTTACTTATAGAATTTCCACTAGTATTGGCTTTGAATCAATGGGACATACAGGACATTTTCCTACCCTCTATAGTATCACAACACTGTAATCATGTCTGAAGTTATTTTTCCGAGAATTTATATCTCGCCAGTGTACACCTGGCTGTAGTAAATCTTTTGTTTCGTGTCTCAAATATGATACAATATCAAATATTTATTAACTCTATCCAATATTGACACAATGGTAACTAAGATCAAAAGAGACTACTAGGATATAGTTTTAGCAATATTCGATAACCTAAGTTTCCCTGAAATAATTTCAATACTAGGGGTCGTGCCTCGCTAGTTCACTGATGGCTACAGTGAACCCACAATCTCCATAATTCAAATAAATGGCGATAGTGTTCTGTTGTCTTGCCATTATGGGTCAACGAATATTATTCCAACTACATCCGTAAAATTCATAGGAGCTTCTAGAGATTCAAAAAAGCTGACTATGATAGAAAGCATAAGTATCTGTCATTGAAATGAAGGTATCCATTTTTGAAAATCAAATGATCGATTAGGTATCAATTTTGAAACATAAGCGATCGACTAGGAGAACAACCAAAATAAAATTTTCAATTCTCTATTTCTCTCATACTCAAGGATCGAAGGACAACATAAAACAAAACTGACTCGGAATTACTAGATGGATAACTGGTTATGTTAGGCTCAAAAGTCAATAAGGAAAATAGGATATTGACTTCTTAGAAAATAATTTCTTATGGAAACAAATAAGTGACACGGCTAGACCGAAAAGGTAACTCGAACCGATCCCAGGGTGATTAAGATAGGAGAAGTGAAACTTTCTGCCCTACAAGTCTCAATCCCTAAAGGTAAAAGATTGATCTGGAAAGAAATAACTGAAGACAAGAGAAGTACAAACATTCTAATCTCTATTTCATGTGTATTCAAATGATTGAGGGAAAACATTGAATCGAAACTAACTCGAGGTTCGTATATAGATAATAGAATCAGAAATGATAAAAATAATTCCTCATGACAAAATGAAAATTAAATAGGCAATTTGGACTATAATATGAGGATGATATCTAAAGAGGGCAAAAAAAAATTGAACAATTTATCATGGTTAAAGCATTAATTTTAGGAAGGCCTAACTTACCAAGTTAATAGTCTATCCACATTGGATCATATCGTCATATCAAAATGCAATAGTGTATCTATGGGGGTCTGTCAAGCTATATAAATTTAATAACTCCTTACTTAAATTGCATGTCCTATATAACAATCTTAACTACCCAAAGATCAATTTGAATAAGGGACTCATAGTCCTACTCATTCTCTTAAATCAATTCAATCCTAATTATGAATGAGTACTTCCTAGTCACAGGCTCGCAATAGTAGGACTAACTTAAGTACTACCACGAGTTTGCATAATTTACAAAAACAGACCTACATGGGCCACCACAAAAACTTATCACGATCCGCACCCACTTTTTGGGATACGAGTGCGTGCGCAAGCCAGCCTACGCCGTAGTGTCGGCGGTAGAATACTGTCCAAGCCACAATAAAACAAAATGCTAAAAAATAATCTTTATTACTCATTGACATTTCTAAATATTACAAGATTTATACTTAAAAAACTACAATGTTCTTACAAATATTGAAAATGAATACAACTCATCTTTCCAGCTAATCTCTAGGTTTGGCCTGTACTTACACCCGTATATTTCCATGGCTATGAGAAGTCACAATTAACCTAAAAAATGTTGGTTTTCGGTCAAGAATGGAACGAGTACAATTCATTGAGTGCAGTTCCAATATATGGTAATGACTATAAGACAGAGGTTAGCCATAAAATACATGATGATAGAATCTATTGTACATGGTAGTAAATGAATTAGAGATAAGAAAAATATATAAAAACATATAAAGGGTAAAACAAGGAACATAGTTAACTAAGTGTGTTGAAGTACTCCTTTCGATGTGTGATCGGTCTGGAACACTACACCGCAAGGTCTACGAGGTCTACTTGCATGAAAATAAACAAAGTCTACGAGGTCTACTTGCAGAAAATAAACATGTCTACAAGGTCTACTTGCAAAAAATAAGCAATGTCTACGAGATCTACTTGCAGAAAATAAACAATGTCTATGAGGTCTACTTGAATAAAATAAACAATGTCTACGAGGTCTACTTGTAGAAAATAAACAATATCTATGGTCAGATCACACATCTACTTGGTACTTCCCCTTCCCGACACGACAAGTAAGAAATATGATAAGATAAGATGAAATGTGGTATCCCTGTGATGAACAATGAACTATAGTAATTAACAATATCGAAAACAAACAATAAATGTACTCGCTTGGGGTCCTTTGCTGGTGAAACCGATAATATCAACCACTTATTGTGCCACATAAAAGTCTAACTCGCACAACAGTCTCCAGATACTGAAACAGACATCACCAATATGTTTGATATAAAATAAATGTCTAAGAATGCCTACCCAAAAGTCCAATTCTCGACACATGGGCAAAATTGTAATTGCGGGTCAAAACGTTGTCCGCCGTTCGACCTATTTTACATCAAAAAGTGTGCCAGTATCTACGATATCTGAAGTTGTCAAACTATATATCTACGGGTCCAGTTTGACGAGACGAACCCAACCGTATGTCCAAAGTTGAATTCCGGTGGGTCGTGCACAAATTTGTCCGTTGGATCGGGTCGCAGGCCCGCCAAAATAGCATTCCGATCGACGTTTTCATAATCAGACCAAACTTGGCATACATGACCAGAAAAATGATACGGTCCTGTTGGCACAAGTTTTGTCTCGAGATGACAAAAGTGCATAAGGTAATTGGCTAGTTTGCGAAGGGGCCGATACGGGGTATCTCGACGGATACGCTTCGATTTTGTCGTGCATGCACAATGAAATCGAGCTTCGTCGAATCCCACACGTCGACAACATCCATACGCGTCTTTAGATACTCATGGGTTACGACCACGTATCCTAGTTTGTTGGGGCGTACGCCGTATCGGTGAAAATTCTAGTTTTTCGAAACAGTTTTTCATGTTTTTTTCTCAATTTTTAATCCCATTTATCCTACTGTCTAAACTACTATAAATAAAACTAATAATGGGGTTTCCAACTGAGTTAGGTTAACTATAACTCTTTTCAAAAGGATTTTGAAAACTGTCGATGGTTTGGCTGAAAATAGTATAGAAGCATGGAATATATGAGGTTCATGCGGATCACAATTTGTCGCATAACTACATTGGGCCAAACAGGTCTGTATAAAGGATAGCCGCATGACAGATTCAATACCCTATGCGGCCCGTCGTCATCCAGACTGATTCGAGCCGCAGAAAAAAGATATGTAGCCAACTTGATCGGTTCGTCTGATAAAGATGACAAGTTCTATCAAAACTGACAAAAATGACAGCTCTGACACTCTGACAAAAAGATAAGACGTGAGACATAAGCAGACAAAATGTTATTTCATCAAAAGCAGGGTTCATGCGCTTTTATGAGGCCAGAAGGAGTGTTACCCAAGCCGCATGAACCTTATGCGTCTCAAAAATATGCGGGACCAAAGTCTCCGAACTTAATGCGGCCAAGGGTGACTATAACCCAAGCCGCATGAGCCTTATGCGGCCCAAAATACAGAATCTATGCGGCTTAAAAGTCCTTAAGCTATATGTGGGCTAAGGAAGATTACGACTTCAGCCGCATGAGTCTCATGCGGCCCAAGATGGTCGAAAACTGAGAGACTCATGCGGCTCAAAATGATTCCTATCCTACGATAGGACACGTGGCAGGCTGACCAAGTCTCAACCACCTAGATTTGCTGTAACAAAATCCCAACAAATCGACAGCTGGCGGCCAAAGTACGGGTCTTCACGTGCTGATTAGCCACGTAGCCACAGGCCATCTATGTGGCTCAAAATACATACCACTATAAATAGCAGGGTGCCACACACCTGCAAAAGGGCTAGCAACCTTCAAAAGGCAATTTCTTCAAGAGCTGAAGACTGCATCAAATAGTCCAAGAAGTAAGGCAGAGTTGATACACTTTTTCGAGCCTCCACCGTCACCCCCAGAATAAAAAACTAAACAATTGTACTTAGATTATTTTCTAGGATTTCTTTCTAGGCTCTTTTTTGTACAAGCGAGTTTGCAATCAATTTTAGTGTTTCTGTAATACTTGTCTTTGATATTTAATGGAAAACACGATGACGACTCTGCTAGGGACGTCCTTCTCCTCTGATGAGAAGCTGGTGACGCAATCTGATGCGTCCAAGCTCGGCTCTACGCAGCAAATGCTTATGGTTTGTTTTGACCAACAAGCCTTCGAAGAAATGCTCTATGAAGGGAGCGCCAACCCATCACAAAAACGGGCCAACCCAAAGAGAACTCGCAGGACGTCGGTGCACAAAACTGTTGCCCCCGACCTAGTTCTCGAATAAGTTCCTTCTGCAGTCCAAGACGGTGAACAAAGCTTCCGTGTGGCTTTGCTTCCGACTGCAGAGGACCCCACTGTCCCCAAATCCAGCAAAGGAAAACAATACGATGCTGAGTTTTTTGGGGCACAAGGGAAATCTATGCGGACAAAGAAGAGGCCGCAAAAGAGAAATGGGCAGTCTGTCCATGCGGCAGCCAACTCTGGCCGCAGGTAGATAACCCATGCGGCAGCCAACTCTAGCCGCAGGAAGACGACCCATGCAGCAGCTAACTCTGGCCGCATACAAATGGCCCATGCGACAACCAATTCTGGCCGCAGGAAGATGGTCCATGCGGCAACCAATCCTAGCCATAGGCAGAGTGTCTCATGCGGCCCTATCATGCGGACCCGACTCCATGTGGTCCATTGAGAATGTGGGATGTATCAATCTGGACTCTTTTTACTATGCACCATCGGGTGCTAAGTCAAAGAAGTCTAGGGCAGTATGGGCCCTAATAAGCCCAGTCATTTGTCCAAGTTGTTGACTGTCAGCGGGACCCGTTAACTGTTATACGGGCTCCTGATGGAAAGTTATACAGAACCACCCGCGTCCAGTCCCCCAGGACTAAAGGACAGGGTGGGTCTTTAAAGTCTCCCTCCAACGATCCAGATCAAGTGCTTTTACTAGCCTCGGATCAAGGAGCAAACATGATACCTAAACACCTGTGCGCTCGGATACCCGAGTCCACAAGTTTGGTGCAAAGGTAGATCAGCTTGCTACCGACTTGCGTGAGGTGATCACTCACAAATGTAAGGTGGCAACATTGGCATGCGATGATTCCCTCTCGGGACGTCATCGCAGCCAAGTTATCATCAACTGCTGCTGCAATAAATCGGCAGCAACTGAAGGCCGGCAGCCAGTTTTTCAACGACTACAGCAGCCAGCACATGTCCGACAACAACTCAAGAAACATGTGCAAATTTCGGGAGACGAGGAGTTTCCTTTCACCTCCTGTAATTCAACTCAGAAGGTTCCTCACGGCAAGGGAGGAAGAAAGATAGGCTCTTCCAGCCCAGCAATCTCGGCCAGTATTACAAGGAAACTCTCATCTGGAGGGTTGTCGTCGACAACCACATGGGGTGTCTATTTAGACACCCGATCCAAAAAGAAGCTTCCAGCGTCCAGGGGTGAACCTTCGGCTTCCTTGAGAGTAGATGAAGCTGGAGGTAGCAGTCCCCTCAATATAGGCGATAACTCGGTGTACCAAGAGCACACACAGGGGGTAGAGGTCCCCCAGAACTGCACAACAGACTTGGACTTCCTGAGGGCCACCACCCTTGCCAAGATGATGCGGCTTCCTACACAGGGGTGGCACCCCTTCAGAGTCTGAGGAAGATGACATTTCGACATTCCCCGACGATTTCTCTGTACAAGCGTACGACACATGTCACGACCCGCACCCTAGAGTAAGGGCACGAGACGTGGCAACGCCCAGCCTACGCCATAGTATCGGCGGTAGAACGCTGTCCTAGGTCACAACAACTAACAATTGAAGGTAATAACAGTTATACTCCCCGAATGGGGGTGACATAACAGAAATATAACTCAACCACAGCTAATGTAGAACAGGTAAGATAGACTGATAATGAAAGATAAAACATCCAGAACAAGAATCACAAAGATACAATCCAGAATTCTAAGTGTCTAAATAAGTATATATCCAAATAATAACTCAGGAACTCAATACAAAATCCAGAAAGATAAAGACATCCTAATCTAGGGAAGTAACAACAACTGCTAGCAGGTCCAAGTCACTAGTGATGTCTAATGCTGCACCAAGAGGGATAGACACCAGAGCCTCATAATTTACTGTAAAAATTTCAACAGGTCCAGTCAGGACGGGAGCGAGCACATATCTCTCAAAACAGTTCATAGCAGGTTAGGAGTGTAAATCATGCAATAGAGTAAAATACAGGAAGTGCTGAAAAGGAAGTACGAGTAAATAGGAGATATTTTGTAACTGAAAGTAAATACATGATAGTAGACACTGTAAGTAGCTACGTGATTTAGAGTACAATATGGTTATGTAAACGGCTTAGGGGCACATGAATACAAATAAGAGGCACATTTATACAGCTACTGGGGATAATGATCAAATAACCAATTCTACTCACCCCGCCCCAATCAATACACAAGGATCCATTCAAGTTACGTTATAGGCACATGAAAACAGCTAAAGATACGTGAACTCATGTAATGAGTAGTACATGAGGCACGTGAAAGCACATGAGAACATGTAAAAAACATGAACTAGTACGAGTACAAGGAGTACTTGATGCACATGATAAAGTACATCAACATGAAATACCCGATGCACCTGTAGAGGGATAACATCTCAGGAAGGGATCCATATAGTACTAATCCGTGAAGATACGTGTCAGCATCATGTAGAGTAATCTAGAGCAAGAATATAATCCAGGTAAGTATGAAAAGATCAGAGAATGTACTCACCTGCTAATTGAAAGTCCGAGATAAAAATACTGTCCGAGGAGTGGTGTCTGGCTCCTATTAGAACAGCACAAGTCACAACGAGTCCAGAATGGTAATAATATGCACTACAATACGTTCTACATGAATCTAGGTCAATCTAGGCCAAAGTCAACTCTTGGTCAACTCTGGTCAACCCTAGATGTCAAACTAGGCCAACCCAGTCTAATCTAGGTCAAACTAGTCTAATCTAGGTCTAGCAAGTTATTCTAGGCAACACTATGTCAAGCCTACCAATACACATCTACCCAAGATTATCACTACAGCTAACAATACACACATTACCCAATACTCTATAACATATTCTATAATACACTATATTATATATACAATACATTAAGTCCTATGGTATTCCATACTCTATGACATCATATCATAACATAAATCCTACATATCATGACACCATATATATAATATATATATTAAAATTACAAATACACATATATAGGAAAGCTTGTATATATATATAACAAGGCATATATATATATACACACATAGGAAGTGAGGGGGAAGGACATGAGTACATGTGTGTATAATATATCATAAGGGTGTGTGATGAGAGGGGCATAGACTAGAACATGTGTGTGTCAAGTGGGTGATATAGAAATAGTGAATACTTGTGTGGTATCCTGAGAACAGGGTATACCTATACATGTAGAGGAGGGAAGAAGGAAATGTGTGGTGTACTTGTGTGTGTTAGGCATGAGATTACAAGAGTGTGTGTGTGTGCTAGGTATCTGAAAACAGTGAGGAACATGTGTGATGTCCTGAGACAGTGAGTGTCACAAGGGAAAAACAGTGTGAGGTTCACTTGTGAATAGTGAACAATTATACATTGTTCAAACCTGGAAACAATCAGTGTTCATGCATTTTAAACCTGTGTGTGTCAAAGGGCTAGAGGGTGTGTGATACATGCCATTTCAGTTTACAATTCAAACAGTTAAAGTTAACATGGAACAACTCAGTAATCAAATACCAATCCCAAACTCGGATTTTCTGAAAAATGAAAAAGGAATGAAACCAATGCACAACCTAACCATTATAAATCAATATCTAAAGCTCAGTTATCACATTATCTATAGATATGGTTCATAAGAAACAATTCCTAATTACAGAGATAAATCTCAGGTTTTGTAAAAAAAATCCATTCACAAGTTCAACAACTCAATCCCAGGTTTAAAGAAGAATTCAAACTCAGTTATATAAAACCAAATGAAGGGGACTGGATAACAGTTTAAGAAGAGGGAAAGAAAACATTTTTAAAGAGGAAGGTAAACAATAGGCTAGAAACAAATCTCAGTTCTTAAAAAAAATAAAAGAAACCAATCTCTATTAGTTCATCATAACATTTCAGATTTCACAAAAACTCAGATTTTGCATGAACAAACCCCCCTTCTCTAAAACCATGTTTGCAGTCCCAACAATCAGTTTAAAACAGTCCACAACAGCTACAGTTCAAATACAACCCCAATCAGTTGTGGTCTCAACCAACCCCAGGTTAGTGTGGTCTCATTCCATTTCAGTTCATCAATGAAGGGACCTAATAATCAGTTTAAACAGTTAAACAGTCCTAGGCTTAATGCCAAATGTGAATACATCTAAGGAACACAAAAAATAGTTTAAACCATTCACCAAAATTCAGTTTTAAAGAAACAGTTTACAAACTGTCCAGGTTAATACCACACTGAGAGACAACTTATATAATTCAAATGAGACCCATACATGCTCTTAACAGTCCAAATTTACTCAGTTTTCAGTCTCCCCACTAAATCCCAGAATTTGAGCCCATATCACATTAAAACAAACCCAAATTTGACACACTACTAGATAATGCATAGGAGAACATATTAGGCTTCTAATATCATGCAATTTACAGTATAGATTAGGTAAAAATTGATGTTGAAACTCATTTTCAAAATCTGGGAAAAAACAGGATATAAGGACAGTTCACAGTTTTTGGGATAAATGGAAAATAGAAATTTAACAGTCAAAATCAAATTAAATAAGAATTTAATGGTTGGTAACATGAAAACACAGTGTGTACATGATATGTGATGTGTTTGTGTCCACCAAAAGTGGACACAACGTGTCCATTCAATCAAAACCCAAAACAGTAAGCACAGGACACAGACTACACAGTCCTCGTACACGCGTTCACGTCGCTCGTGTGTACGACACAAAGCGACACAACCCACGAGATTGTGTCCACGTGTCGACCTAGACTAGGGCTAGGGATAGGACACCCTATCTCGTGTCCAAGTCGTGTGTACATGACACGAGACACGCGTGTCAGTACCCAAATTGACAGCCGACTTTGCAGTGCACAAATCGGTGCACACGTTCGTGCGTGTCCGACACGATACGTGGGGCTCTAAAAATTGGGGAGCCCTGTGTCAGTGTCAGCCCCTAGCTACACGTCAAATTTGGCGTATCGAGGAGCCATGTCCGTGTCGCAATCACGCACGAGCAGCAGGGCACGCACAGTGCCTGTGCACGCGCGCGCGACCACGTGTTCACGTGTCCGTGTGGACTCGACACGAGACTAAGACACCCCAAAACTACAGAAACGTGTAAGCGAGACCTAAAACTAACTCCCTATTCAAACACAATCCAAAAATTCATAAGAAATGCCTATAGGGACATTTCAACAAACACGTGCCAAGTGACTCTGATACGTGTCCAGAAAGGACACGAAAGGACACAAAATTCTAGGGTTTTCTATTCCTAAAGTTAGGTTAGGGCTAGGGCATTCCTAAAATGAATTTTAATAGAATTTACATAGAGTATACAAGATTATACCTATTGATGAACAACGGGTCAAAATCCCCAAATAGGAAGAGCTCCACAAGCCACTAAACTTCCTCAAATTGCGTGTTTCCTGAAAATATTCTACAATAACAGCAAGTAGACTATTATTAGGTCCTATTGCAATTTGTTTGAAAGAATTTGGAGTAGAAATGGATTTTCTTAGAATTTACAAGGATGGGGACTCACCTCTTCCAAATGGCAATATTTCCTAAAGAGGCAACCCTAATTTCAAGAGGATATATAGGGGAGGGGCTGACCATAGGGGCTGTTCAGAATTCCTAGGGTTAGGGCTTGGTTCAATGGGTGTGGGCTATGCGCCATTAAGCCTATTAGTCAAAAAATGACTTGTGACTTCACAAGCCATTTCTATATCAAACTAGCTACTAATCTCCCCAAATTAATTCTAATGAGTCAAACCTCACTAACTTAAGTCAACCTAGATTTTCAAATCCTAATCACTTGGTCATGACCTAGGTTAGCTACTAGGTTAGTCTACAAGGTCAACATAAGTCAAGTCCACTAAAGCACCAAAATCAATGTCATGATTTAAAATACTTTTAAAAATGATTTAAAATTACCAAAAAATTATATCATGATTTAAAATATCATTATTAAAAGATTAAATTACAAAATTTTAAAATTACCCTTATTTCGAAAACTGGGTGTTACAATCCTACCCACCTTAGAAAAATTTTGTCCTCGAAATTAAAGTGTTCCTACTCCTTCCAGGTCAAACCACCACAATCAAGTCTCAGAACCTATTTAAATCATTCAGTTGGAAAAAGTATCCTATGGGGTCATGGTATGTAATATCTGTCTGGGGTCTCATCTAGTTACACCAACATTCTACAGTACTAGGCAATCACAAGGTATCAAAACATACAACAATATGGTAGGGTGCATCAATTTTCAAAGACTGACTAAGATATAGGTCAAGGACTCACCTCCAACTAGGTCTGGTGGTTGGACTCCCTCCCGAAGGCGGAGTCCTGGCTGGGATAAGTGCAGCAGGACAGTCTCGCAGCCTGTGTGCAGCTGACCCACATAACAGGCACACTCCTCTTCTCTTCCTACAGATGTCCCACACGTGTCCAGGCTTCTTACAGAAGGTGCAGGTAGGTACTCTCTCAGCTGGCCTCTGCTGAACAGGAGTCTGGACTGGGTAGGCTAGTCTTGGCTGATAGTCTGGGTGCTCCCGGGGCTCTGGGTATACACTGCTCCTCGGCTTCTTAGAACTAGGCTCTCCTACTGAATGTACCAAATCCTACAGCAGTTGGATTCTACGGCCTTGCTCCTTCAGGATCTCAGCCTGAACTCTCTGTGCTTCTAACACATCCCGAAGAACTCTGGATATCTAAGCTCCGTCAGGAAACAAACCTGCCGAGGGTATGGTATGGGGTACTGCTCCTGGAGGCAGAGGAGGAGATGGGGGAGAACTCTTGGTCTCAGATGAGACTACCACCCCCTCCTGAGTAACAGGTGGTGGAGGGTAACTCTCTGGTGAGGATGCTAACACCTCCTCGATGGCGGGAGGTGCCACTACCCTTGGGTCAGCCTGAGGGCTCACTACCTCCTGAGCAATAGGAGGCGGAAGCACACTGTCAGTAGCTGCAGCTGCTCTCAGGCGACGGGCTCGGGTCATGGGTGCCATACTGGAAAGGATAAAAACACAACAATCATTAAGGCTGTACAGCAGTCTACCATCCTATCTGTAAAACTGGTAATTATCAAAAATAAAAATAAGCCAACTACTAATCATCTATAAAGAGGTATTATTTTAAGAAAACCAGAACCACAAGTTTAAAGAACGAAAGTCAATAGCATTGAATCCAATCACAATCTAATATATATAGAAGAGAGAGTGTTAGAGGGAAAAGCTATCATTATGTAAAGGTGATGTGGTTAGTGTGAAACATACATGAAAGTGTATAGGAGGATTTGAGTCTCAACTGTAGCTATCAAGTTACATTATTCATGGCATAATAATTAAGCAATCTACAAGGCACGAACTATTCACTCATAACATGTATGGCTAACTGTATATATAAGCATATCTATATGTATAGAGAGGTAAAGATTTAATTTATGCATCTACATACATTATAACATGTTTACAGAACTATATATATCTATATAGCTATATGAACATATCATAGAGATGAAAGGTTAGGTTTTGATGGCAGTTGTGAACATTAGTGTAGAGTGTCAAGTGTACATGGGTTAAAACTGAAAATAAAGGGTTCAATCATTCAGTTTGCTCAACATTACATATTAGATCTGAAATTGAACTACGCATTTGAAAGCAATAAAAATGTTATCATGTATTCAATTTTCAAAGTTTGGAAGAAATTCGAACATCAAAACCAACTCAATGTTTACCACAACCACAACCTAACATGTAAGAGTACGAACCTAACATTATATACCTGCACTCAACCATGTATACGGCTCAAAACTTTACAATTTAAAACTGCAATTTGAACTAAACACTTAGAATCCAAGGTTAAGGGTTTACAATGTACACAGTCTCAGATTTGACAATTCAACACAAAACTCAACCAATTGCTTTAAGAAAATGAAACCCTGTATGTAACATACATGTATAGTGATGTAAGCCAAACTAATAACATGAAATTTAAATTTAAATTATGAATTAAATATGGAGAAACAGAGAACTAGTCACTGATACTGCACTATATTAGAATATTAGGATTTGAGAACTTAACATTAATCATATTACCATGTATTTAGATAGGTTGGTAATCAAGTGTAGTATGCATACATGTCAGGCAAGTGTCTGTGTCCACTATATATATATATTAGGGTAATACAAGAAATAATGGCAAGAGAAAATAATGATAAAATCTGTTCTGCCTATCTGTTAAAAAAAAGGAACCATTTGAAACCAGAGCTATAATATCAATTCTAAGTTAAGGTCTAGCAAAATCATCGATTCATTGCATTAGGAAGAAATTATAGCAAGAAGTTACACAATCTTATAATAATAGCTAAGCTACTCCTACTCATACTCATACTCCTAAGTTATTTAATGATGGGGTACAATTTATACAACAGAATGGTACGATAAAGATGATATGTTTAAAAACTTTCTCAAGATACAATCTGATAATCATATGCGTCTGTCCAAAATCATGTTACTCAGTGTCCTCGCCATGCCAGTAAGCAAGGCTGCGAATAACGATAGATTCCATAACTAGGGTATGCACCTCTACAATCATGTCATCTAGAAATCTCGCTATGCCGACTAGTATACCTGCGAGAATTTCCAAATCTCATAACCAAGATACGTACATCCGAAGCCAGGTCTCCATGTTCCGCCACGCCAGCTAATATGGATGCGATAAACTACAAGTTCTATAATCATATAGATGTTTTACCATCCCTGTATTTTCGTTAATATATGTTATCAGAAAGTATCATAACTCAGGCTATAAAATTCATCTCGGTAGAAAAATCAAATCAACAACGATCCAACAAATCAAATTCAATAATCAAGGAGTGAGAGCAACAAAACAAGGGAAATGATTCAAATTGAAGTTTAAATAAGATTCTCAAGGGTCATCAGAGGAATCTTTCAAGGAATCCTAACTGTGATTGAGTACCCTCAAAAATAATATCTCCTAATCCTACTGCAAGCTGTAGTGATACTCTAGTTTGAATACCACTACATAAACTTGACCTGTATGGGCCACCACTAAAAACGTGTCACGACCCGCACCCTAGAGTAAGGGCACGAGACGTGGCAAGGCCCAGCCTACGCCGCAGTGTCGGCGGTAGAACGTTGTCCTTGGTCACAACAACTAACAATTGAAGGTAATAACAGTTATACTCCCCGAATGGGGGTGACATAACAGAAATATAACTCAACCACAGCTAAGGTAGAACGGATAAGATAGATTGATGATGAAAGATAAAACATCCAGAACAAGAATCACAGAGATACAATCCAGAATTCTAAGTGTCTAAATAAGTACATATCCAAATAATAACTCAGGAACTCAATACAAAATCCAGAAAGATAAAGACATCCTAATCTAGGGAAGTAACAACAACTGCTAGCAGGTCCAAGTCACTAGTGATGTCTAATGCTGCACCAAGAGAGATAGACACCAGAGCCTCATCATTCACTGTAAAATTTTCAACAGGTCCAGTCAGGACGGGAGCGAGCACATATCTCTCAAAACAGTTCATAGCAGGTTAGGAGTATAAATCATGCAATAGAGTAAAATACAGGAAGTGCTGAAAAGGAAGTACGAGTAAATAGGAGATATTTTATAACAGAAAGTAAATACATGATAGTAGAGACTGTAAGTGGCTACGTGATTTAGAGTACAATATGGTTATGTAAACGGCTTGGGGGCACATGAATACAAATAAGAGGCACATTTATACAGCTACTGGGGATAATGATCACATAACCAATTCTACTCACACCGCCCCAATCAATACACAAGCATCCATTCAAGTTACGTTATAGGCACATGAATACAACTAAAGATACTTAAACTCGTGTAATGAGTAGTACATGAGGCACGTAAAAGCACATGAGAACATGTAAAAAAATCGTGAACTAGTACGAGTACATGGAGTACTTGATGCACATGATAAAGTACATGAACATAAAATACCCGATGCACCCGTAGAGGGATAACATCTCAGGAAGGGATCCATATAGTACTAATCCGTGAAGATACGTGTCAGCATCATGTAGAGTAATCTAGAGCAAGAATATAATCCAGGTAAGTATGAAAAGATCAGAGAATGTACTCGCCTGCTAACTGAAAGTCCGAGATGAAAATACTGTCCGAGGAGTGGTGTCTGGCTCCTATTAGAACAGCACAAGTCACAACGAGTCCAAAATGGTAATAATATGCACTACAATGCGTTCTACATGAATCTAGGTCAATCTAGGCCAAAGTCAACTCTTGGTCAACTCTGGTCAACCCTAGAAGTCAAACTAGGCCAACCCTGTCTAATCTAGGTCAAACTAGTCTAATCTAGGTCTAGCAAGTTTTTCTAGGCAACACCATGTCAAGCCTACCAATACACATCTACCCAAGATTATCACTACAGCTAACAATACACATATTACCCAATACTCTATAACATATTCTATAATACACTATATCATATATAAAATACATTAAGTCCTATGGTATTCCATACTCTATGACATCATATCATAACATAAATCCCACATATCATGACACCATATATATAATATATATATATATATTAAAATTACAAATACACATATATAGGAAAACTTGTATATATATAACAAGGCATATTTATATATACACACATAGGAAGTGAGGGGGAAGGACATGAGTACATGTGTGTATAATATATCATAAGGGTGTGTGATGAGAGGGGCATAGACTAGAACATGTGTGTGTCAAGTGGGTGATATAGAAATAGTGAATACTTGTGTGGTATCCTGAGAACAGGGTATACCTATACATGTAGAGGAGGGAAGAAGGAAATGTGTGGTGTACTTGTGTGTGTTAGGCATGAGATTACAAGAGTGCGTGTGTGTGTGTGTGCTAGGTATCTGAAAACAGTGAGGAACATGTGTGATGTCCTGAGACAGTGAGTGTCACAAGGGAAACACGGTGTGAGGTTCACTTGTGAACAGTGAACCAATGTACACTGTTCAAACCTGGAAACAATCAGCGTTCATGCATTTTAAACCTGTGTGTGTCAAAGGGCTAGAGGATGTGTGATACATGCCATTTCAGTTTACAATTCAAACAGTTAAAGTTAACAGGGAACAACTCAGTAATCAAATACCAATCCCAAACTCGGATTTTCTAAAAAATGAAAAAGGAATGAAACCAATGCACAACCTAACCATTATAAATCAATATCTAAAGCTCAGTTATCACATTATCTATAGATATGGTTCATAAATAACAATTCCTAATTACAGAGATAAATCTCAGGTTTTGTAAAAAAAATCCATTCACAAGTTCAACAACTCAATCCCAGGTTTAAAGAAGAATTCAAACTCAGTTATATAAAACCAAATGAAGGGGACTGGATAACAGTTTAAGAAGAGGGAAAGAAAACTTTTTTGAAGAGGAAGGTAAACAATAGGCTAGAAACAAATCTCAGTTCTTAAAAAAAATAAAAGAAACCAATCTCTATTAGTTCATCATAACATTTCAGATTTCACAAACACTCAGATTTTGCATGAACAAACCCCCCTTCTCTAAAACCATGTTTGCAGTCCCAACAATCAGTTTAAAACAGTCCACAACAGCTACAGTTCAAATACAACCCCAATCAGTTGTGGTCTCAACCAACCCCAGGTTAGTGTGGTCTCATTCCATTTCAGTTCATCATTGAAGGGACCTAATAATCAGTTTAAACAGTTAAACAGTCCTAGGCTTAATGCCAAATGTGAATACATCTAAGGAACACAAAAAACAGTTCAAACCATTCACCAAAATTCAGTTTTAAAGAAACAGTTTACAAACTGTCCAGGTTAATACCACACTGAGAGACAACTTATATAATTCAAATGAGACCCAAACATGCTCTTAACAGTCCAAATTTACTCAGTTTTTAGTCTCCTTACTAAATCCCAGAATTCGAGCCCATATCACATTAAAACAAACCCAAATTTGACACACTACTAGATAATGCATAGGAGAACATATTAGGCTTCTAATAATCATGCAATTTACAGTATATATTAGGTAAAAATTGATGTTGAAACTCATTTTCAAAATCTGGGAATAAACAGGATATAAGGACAGTTCACAGTTTTTGGGATAAATGGGAAATGGAAATTTAACAGTCAAAATCAAATTAAATAAGAATTTAATGGTTGGTAACATGAAAACACAGTGTGTACATGATATGTGATGTGTTTGTGTCCACCAAAAGTGGACACAACGTGTCCATTCAATCAAAACCCAAAACAGTAAGCACAGGACACAGACTACACAGTCCTCGTACACGCGTTCACGTCGCTCGTGTGTACGACACAAAGCGACACAACCCACGAGATTGTGTCCATGTGTCGACCTAGACTAGGGCTAGGGATAGGACACCCTGTCTCGTGTCCAAGTCGTGTGTACACGACACGAGACACGCGTGTCAGTGCCCAAATTGACAGTCGACTGTGCAGTGCACAAATAGGTGCACGCATTCGTGCGTGTCCGATACGACACGTGGGGCTCTAAAAATTGGGGAGCCCCATGTCAGTGTCAGCCCCTAGCTACACATCAAATTTGGCGTGTTGAGGAGCCGTGTCCGTGTCGCAATCACGCCCGAGAAGCAGTGCCTGTGCACGCGTGCGCGCGACCACGTGTTCGCGTGTCCGTGTGGACTCGACACGACACTAAGATACCACAAAACTACAGAAACGTGTAAGCGAGACCTAAAACTAACTCCCTATTCAAACACAATCCAAAAATTCATACGAAATGCCCATTCGGGCATTTCAACAAACACGTGCCAAGTGACACTGATACGTGTCCAGAAAGGACACGAAATTCTAGAGTTTTCTATTCCTACTGTTAGGTTAGGGATAGGGCATTCCTAAAAAGAATTTTAACAGAATATACATGGAGTATACAAAATTATACCTATTGATGAACAACGGGTCAAAATCCCCAAATGGGAAGAGCTCCACAAGCCACTAAACTTCCTCAAATTGCGTGTTCCCTGAAAATACTCCACAATAACAGCAAGTAGACTATTATTAGGTCCTATTGCAATTTGTTTGAAAGAATTTGGAGTAGAAATAGATTTTCTAAGAATTTACAAGGATGGGGACTCACCTCTTCCAAATGGCAATGTTTCCTAAAGAGGCAACCCTAATTTCAAGAGGATATAAATAGGGGAGGGGCTGACCATAGGGGCTGTTCAGAATTCCTAGGGTTAGGGCTTGGTTCAATGGGTGTGGGCTATGGGCCATTAAGCCTATTAGTCATAAAATGACTTGTAACTTCACAAGCCATTTCTATATCAAACTAGCTCCTAATCTCCCCAAATTAATTCTAATGAGTCAAACCTCACTAACTTAAGTCAACCTAGATTTTCAAATCCTAATCACTTGGTCATGACCTAGGTTAGCCACTAGGTTAGTCTACAAGGTCAACATAAGTCAAGTCCACTAAAACACCAAAATCAATGTCATAATTTAAAATACTTTTAAAAATGATTTAAAATTACCAAAAATTATATAATGATTTAAAATATCATTATTAAAAGATTAAAATTACAAAATTACCCTCATTTGGAAAACTGGGTGTTACAACACAAGGAGCACCTCTACTACGATCCCTTCCACCTCTACCCACATGAGGACAGTCTTTATGGCCAACGATGATCATGAGGCACCCACTGACTGATAAGGTCTAGAAGTACTTGAAGCCATGCTCTTTTCCTTGACCAAGTTAGCAGACAAAATCAAAGCTGCCTTGCCAACTCAACCAGCAAGGACGACCGGACAAACAAGCTTAGGAGCCGCCGTTAACGCAAACTCCAACACAACCGCCCCTCCTTTGGGTGATGATCCTTTAGGAGCATTCGTTCCTTCAACTACAGATGAAGCCAAGTAGGCGAGGAGGGAAGTCCAGGAGCTTCGAGCAATGTTCAATGCCCGAGACTCCTCTCGGGACCTCAGAATACGGCAGCCGTGTCCCGTTATATGGAGAGATGTACCCTTTCCACCACGGTACAAGACGTTCCATATCGATTCATATGACGGAAAGACCTCTTCTAGTCGGTACATGACTTACTTTGAAGTCACAACCGACCACTTGCCGCATAGTGACGCCATTCTCACATGATTATTCATCAGAGCATTGGAGGGGATCGCGTTCGACTGCTACCGCAACCTTCTAGACAACTGCATCCATTCTTTTGACGGCTTTAAGCACATGTTCCTGGAGAGATTTTACAAAGTGGGACATGATGTGACGATGTCATCTCTCATGGATGTCGTTCACGGAAAGATGAAGCTAACAAGGAACTATACCGAATGGTTCTACAAAACAGCAATGAGATTGCCCCAAGGCAATCCCGAGAGCTCCTTGATTGAAATCTGCCAGAAGAAGTTGCTCCCCGCAATTAGACTCTGGATGGGTGACGATCAGTTCAGGAATTGGAGGACCTTCACCATTAGTGCTACCAATACGGAGACAAAATTGAAAAAGGCTCTCCAGCTGGGATTATACATCCCAGATGGAGAAGATAAGGGCAAACGTCCTGGTTCCACCTCCAGCAACAACAACAATAGCAGCATCTCCAACCGGGACAATAAAAGCAAACAGGCCATGGTCGCTGATGCGCCCCAGAAGCCCGAACAAGAACAGGCGAAAGCTCAGTGGCCCAAGGTGAATTACTCATTTGAAGATAGTCATGTCAAACCTATCTTCGATATGCTTTTACAAGGGGTAGGATCCAGCTCCCTCCACCAAGGTGCGAGCCCCGAGCAGCAGAAATAGAGGACCCAAAATATTGTCACTTCTACCGCTATGTCCATCATTCCACTCATGACTGCTTCTAATTAAAGTGGTTCATCCAGAGACTTATCCACTCCAAAGCTTTGTCGATAGACTTTGAAGAGGTTACCATGGCGGCAAACATGGTGTGAATTTAGTACATCGACTTTCCTCCAACAACCACTCTAGACGGGGTAACAACTGTCCCTCGGGTGACGATGGAGGTTACCAAACATCCACCCGTCCGGAACCAAACATCTGGACTGGTACCTCTCACCACTTTGCGAGAAGAAATCATATGGGTACACCCAGACATAGTGCCCGAAGTTACCCAGGCGGTGTTATCTCTTACCAACAAAAAAGGGCAGGAAGTCTAGATCCTGCCATACAATTTCAGTCGAAGCTGAGGAAGCAGCAGCCGTTGTTACCCAGTGTGGAGCACAAGTCTAGCTCATACGAGACAGTTCAGTCGAAGATCCTCAGCCGGCAATGTTGCCTCCCTCTGATGTTCCAAGGCCATCCCAGCCTCCATTGACGGATAAGTCCAAGCCATGGAAAACCCGCTTCGACAGGCCAATCCGTAACGACGCACCTCAGGGGCTGGAGAGACCTTAAAACTTTGACAAGCCACTCCTAAGCTCTCCAAGGCTCTTCGTGTCGCATTAAGCGAAGCACTCCAAAATGCTGATGCCTACTTAGATCAGGTCAAGCCTCCAGGGGAAGACCTGCCAGCAGATCTACAGGGCAGTAATGGCATAGATGTAATGCCCAATATATTTTACTCCACAAGACATGTTGATCAAGTCCAATATGCATGATTGCCCCTTGTACTACACTGGATACATAGACGACATCAATGTGGATCGGATGCATATTGACCCTGGCTCGTCAATAAGCATCAGCCCGAAAAGCTTGCTCCTACTTCTTGGCATCCCCATGCACCAGCTAGCGGCGACCAACACTGCCATTAGCGATTTCAACTCAGGAAGGAGCTATCCATTAGGGAAGATCCGACTGAAATATCAGATTGGCGACCTAAAAAAGTAGGTTACCTGCTACGTCATAGATGTAGACACCTCCTACAACATCCTCCTGGGACGTCCGTGGATACATGACTCTATGATCGTGCGATCCAGCCTTCACTAGTGCATAAGTATGTCAGTAAGCACGGCGTCATAAAGACTGAATTCGCCGACATCGATCCCTTCAAAGGGGTTGAATCTTATTACTCTTTGGAGGCTTGTCTATATGAAGAATCCAAGAAGTACATCACTGACAAACTAGAGACCATCACAGGGCCAGAGGAACCCTTAATAATTCATCTCCAGGCCCGTAAACCAGGCAAAGCCGCACCCCTTGTCGCAACTTCGCATAAAGAGGTACCCGGATCTTTCGTCCAAGCTGCGCAGTCGGAACCAATGGTCATCCGACTCCTAAAGCCAGGAGCCAAAGCCCTTCATAGGGCCGATAGTGATCCGATTGCCAAAACCCACTCAAAGGCAACCAAAAGACACAAATTTCCTTGTCGAGCCAATTATTATCCTTCTTTCCAAGATGAGTCGGTAACCAAGTGTCGATCCGACGCACTCAGGCAAGCCAATATTACAAGCTCAACACTTGGTGGTCAAGTTACCTGAGACAACATCCCGACCTTTGGGCTCGCATGGGGTAGCCGAAGAGGATGTAGAACTCGCCCATTACCTAGTGGCACAGATGGATAGTCCCTATCCTGATGATGTAATCCCCATGGACAAAGTTCCTTATTTCATCAATAAGAGGCTGCCGATTAGATATATATATATAATATATATATATATACTGTCTAGAGTGTCGAGTTTTGTACATTAGGTACCTCTGAACTTACACTTTGTTCCCTCCGAGGGGACTCACATTGCATCTCTCCGAGTGACAAGTCATGTACATTGATACCTCTGAACTTTTGCTCTAATGATTTGTCATTCATCACCTATGTTGGGTTTTGTTTCAAAATCTATTACCCGTACCATCTGTCACGCCCCGCTCCCGTAGGAGCGATCGTCCTCGCTAAGGCATGATGCTGCACGAGCCTAGATTGCGCTCGTGCAAGGAATTTTCATAATGGCCGATTACATCGGCGGTGACGGGGTCATCGCACAGAAGTCCCAAGCAGAAATATTGAAACATGCAGCAAAATTTAAGAACAAGTACACATGAACACAAGTCATTCAAAAGAAGCTCTTTATTGATATTGAATACAAGATTACATTTGTGGGCGCAAGGCCAAATTACAAGTCTCTCGTGCTCACTTTTCTCTCGATTACAAGTCACTCTGCTATCTCTCATCTCTCGATTACAATGCTTGAGCTAGCAAAAGCTTTGGAAGGCGATGTCCATACATTATGTCCTTTGTAAGTCTTCAGTCCACGCGGCCGCACGCTTCGAATCGCCAAGGAACTCCGTGCCTCGATGCATCCAAGCGAGCTCCATGCCACGAGCTTCTACCTGTGACTGCACATGAAACACTGTGTGGGTGTCAGTACTCAACTGTTCTGGTGGAGTGAGCTCCTCGCCCACCCATACAAAACTAACACGTTTCATTTGACTTTGTGCAACATAAACCCTTTTACGATTGTCTTTCTAATCTTGCCTTAGGATCAGTTTTAGGACCGACGCCTTTGCATACTTGTGTCTAAGTACCATCCCGCGCTTGCACAACGACGTTAACTCATACTTTTGCCTTAGACCCTTCTCGTGCCAAAAACGTTAACCTATCAAGTCGTGTTTGCCTTACGGCCATAATCAGAGACGCAACTATACGAAAGACTCCATTTCCTTGCCTCTAGACCTTTCTCGTACTTACAATATTTTCGAGGCATCGCCTCCTCGCTTAGTCTCGCCTATACTTGTATTGTAACAACGCGGCCGTTCCCCATATTTCGAGGTCGTGCCCAGCAACTCAACGTAGCTTCACACAACTTGCCCTACGGCCCTTCTCGACTTAATTCGCAATAGCTCAAGCCTAACTCATGCAACTCTATGCCAACAACTTAACACTCGATGCCACATCTCGTGCCGAAGCACGCCGTCTTCGTTATAGCCAAATCTTAGGCCCAGACCTTGTGTTCTCTAACTTTATACATATCCAACTCAACTCAATCCAAAGGCACACACACGGATTACCGCCCGTGCCGACACATCTGTATGAAAGGTCACTGGCATTAACTAGCCATCATGGACATAGCCTGGCATTCGGGACTCTTGTACCGCCAGTTGCGATCCTCGATGCAAGTCTCCGACCTACCGGTTGCCTATTATCCAGCTCGGCTATTACCTGTTTCTTCCTAGGCCGAGTCGGTGCCCATGGCCCAGGGCTGCCGCTCGAAGAAACCATCGCCCTTGTCGACAAGTTGTCCATGACCACGCGCCTACGCTAACTTCTAGACTTAACGCAATGCATGGTCTCAACATCATCATTTAGCTACTTTGCTTTACTCTTTTCATACTTCCTTTGCGGAGCCTAAACCAGGGTTGCCTCGACGACTGAACCACAGTTCCGATATATTTTCTCTCGGCGACAAACCATCGCTTAGACTTAACATTCTTTTAAACTCAGGGAACAACTATCGTATAGCCTGCCCACTTTATATGAACATAACGTCTTTCTTAAGTATCGACAGACTGTGGATAAATTCCTACTGAACCAACCGTGACTCGTGCCTTAGACCAACATATGTTCTACGTAATGCCATCGCCCAAGTTATACCTCATTTGACGGACCTTGGGATCGTGGGACTATTTAACTTGACAACCGCAGAAAAGACGGGACAACACTTAGAATAATTAGGTCGACCGGCATAACTTTGCCTAACTTACTCAAGCCTAAAACTTAATACGAGGGACGAGCAAAGGCTATGCCAAGCCTTGCATTTCGAAAACGTGCATGCTTTATCGAGCATTTACGCGGGCGACGCCTATGACTTAGGCAAGTTTATAGTTTTGTGTCGAAGACCAACTTTCCTTCTCCCAAGCCACGGGACAATGGACCGAGTGTCATTCTCAAAGCACGCCGTGCACCAACTCTAGGCCGACCGTAGGACGTTTTCCATGTTCTAACTCATTTCGACCCGTCGGGATTATTCCCTTAGCTATGTGGATTCATCTCTTTTATTATTAAGCCTACTTGTGCAAGTTGAAAACACGATTTATTATGTGAAGGCAAAGATGAGACAAGTTCACCGAAACTACCCCACCTGAGTGAGCGGTCGTCTTGACCGAGCGAGCCTTCGAGCAGCCGTTGCAAGGCTAAGGCCGAATACCGTCGGCGTTTCGATTCCTCCGATTGACTTTTCGGGGCGGAGCACTACAACATACACCACTCAGAACAAGTCTTGTACTCGAGACTTTCCTGAAGGCAAGCCATCCTACCATTTCTGTGGCCAAGACTTAATCGTACCTAGACACGGGACTATCGCAGTCGTGCAGGTACGCCAGTACTTATCGTATACACTCTGCCTACGCGTTTCCTCGATTCGGAGTCATGCTCGCACTATTATCATTCTTTCCCTTAATACGATTTCAAATTCTTGACATTCTTCCATACCCAAGTCTCATTTGAATTCATCGTATCGCTTGGTTGGATCGTGCGCGCATTCCAAGCGTCCCCAAAATACATGCATTCAGCCAAAACGCATGATAGAGAATTCGTCATAATCACTCGAGTCGCATCGTGCACATACTCAGGCGTCCCTGAAATATATGCATGTCAGCCGAATCTCGTGAGCAGGGTTTCCTATTCGTGATTCCCGCTATCCATCCATGCCAATCCTCAAGATCAATCGTTTTGATTGCTAACACTTGAAACAGGCGTCTCGCCTAACCGCTAAGCCAATTCTTTTCGACGCTAAGTCAATGTCACGATTGGAATCATAGTTCCTCAATAATAATGCCAATACTGACCCCAATCCTAGGGTCAAACCATAGTCGGTAGTACCGGATTTTCTACCCAAGCTCGCGTCACTCAGATTTCTAAACATCGAGCACGATCACCTATTCGCATCAATGCATTCGTTGCGCGTATTTGAATCCATTCAAATCACCAATTCTAACCAATTCATGTATTCGATTACGAGGTCGTCTAGCTTTGACAATATGTTGTGCCCCAATCTCACACAAGTCCGATTATCCACGGTGGTTCATGAATCACCATGCAACGCTTCCGCGGAATAATCATTCTCATCGGGGCGTAACTCTTGTTTGAGTCTAGACTCGTTCATTCTCGATACGCGGATTGGACCTACGCAATCCTCAAATTTAAGCGACAAGCACACCAATTCATTTTCGAGTCCATCTTCGCGTCAAACTACAAGTCGAAGCACAAATTGTCGCCCCGTGCAAGTTTGACCACCCCCGCTTTATGAGTCACCATACCAGCGCTCACGCAGAGTGATCGCCCTAATCGGCGTGACACATATGCGAGGCTGAAGTAGTGCTCGTATAAGACAAGAACGTCAACGTTGTGGTTATCGACGAAGCAAATCTAAACATTCCATTTTTCATCTAAGCCAAGTTCGATAGTTTGATCGTTATTCGTTCAACTTAGAAAATCCTCGAGCCAAGTCTATCTTTTACTTGACGTATTTCAACATCCTGAGTACAGCATCCATCGGAACCATGACATCTGCACGACCGTTATTCGCCGAGTCATAGTACCCCCGAGTTATCGTATATCGATCTTTGATACGCCTCAATACCATCGACGATATGCGTAACCTGACGATCTTCCTTTGCAACAAATTTCGAGTCGCGCAACTGATGCTATTGTCCGAACTGGATATTCCATAGTCTATTCGATATTCAAGATCAAGTTTGATCGCTATTCCTCAAGTTCGTTTCAAGACCGTTGTCCAAAACTCAAGTCATATTTCATTAGATGCAATCCAAAATCGTAAGCACGATCCTCTAGGTTTTCCTCGATCAAGACATTCACTTTTGTTCATCGTTCTGAATCGTTTTCTAACTCGCGTTGCCCATTGACAAATTGTCCGAACGACCTCTCATTCGGGACTTTCGAAGTCACGACCAACTAAGCATGACGCGTTCTAACGCTATGCGTGATCGTATCGCCTCGCCGATGTACTCGTTATTATTTCTAACCCTCAGTCTTCGCTCAATTGAATTCCAAGAAAATCCATACACCACTCGGATTCGAGCCATCCGATCTAGCCTACAAATCACATTCGTACTACTCGCTAACTCGTCCTTCAGATTCGTTCCACGAGTCTCTAGCGTAATCGCTCACGTCGCATCGACGGGCTGAGTCGTTTGCACTACTCCTCAAAATTCAAACCGATCTTCCACGTATGCCTAAGCGTTAGTCTGATAGCGTTTCTATCGACAGACACTCTAAGTGTTGCTTTGTTTCCCGACCGAACGGTACTCAATATCGCTCGCGACTCATTTACACCAAAAAGTCTAGGTGTACGACGTGCGGGTTGTGCTGCATAACCATCCCGTACGGACTATATTTTGAGTTTGCACGCTCAATTTCTAACATCGACGTAGGGCTATTTGGGCACGCATGCAACTTTGCTAACATTAGAATGTGTTTTCATTCAAGACAAGTTGACACCGTTCGGCACAAAGGCCGTCGCCTATCGATGCATTCGATTGAACGCTTGTACGAGCTTTTGAAAATATTTAGACTTATTGTATGGACATGCCGAGGGACATTCGAGAGAGAGCGCACACTTCTTTAACAACGACGAGCTTTCAAAACTGAGACATTCGATGTGAAGTCCAAGGACGTAAAGCCGTGCTCTGATACCATTATGTCACGCCCCGCTCCCGTAGGAGCGATCGTCCTCGCTAAGGCGTGATGTCGCACGAGCCAAGATTGCGCTCGTGCAATACAGTTTCATAACGGCCGATTACATCGGCGGCGACGGGGTCGTCGCATAGAAGTACCAAGCAGAAATATTGAAACATGCGGCAGAATTTAAGAACAAGTACACATGAACACAAGTCATTCAAAAGAAGCTCTTTATTGATATTGAATACAAGATTACATTTGTGGGCGCAAGGCCAAATTACAAGTCTCTCGTGCTCATTTTTCTCTCGATTACAAGTCACTCTGCTCTCTCTCATCTCTCGATTACAATGCTTGAGCCAGTGGAAGCTTCGGAAGGCGATGTCCATACATTATGTCCTATATAAGTCTTCAGTCCATGCGGCCGCATGCTTGGAATCGCCAAGGAACTCCGTGCCTCGACACATCCAAGCTAGCTCCATGCCACGAGCTTCTACCTGTGCCTGCACATGAAACACTGTATGGGTGTCAGTACTCAACTATACTGGTGGAGTGAGCTTCTCGCCCACCCATACAAAACCAACACGTTTTATTTGACTTTGTGGAACATAAACCCTTTTATGATTGTCTTTCTATTCTTGCCTTAGCATCAGTTTTAGGACCGACGCCTTTGCATACTTGTGTCTAAGGACCATCCCGTGCTTGCACAACGACGTTAACTCATACTTTTGCCTTAGACCCTTCTCGTGCCAATAACGTTAACCTATTAAATCGTATTTGCCTTACGGCCATAATCAAAGACGCAACTACACGAAAGACTCCATTTCCTTGTCTCTAGACCTTTTTTGTGCTTGCAATATTTTCGAAGCAGCGTCTTCTCGCTTAGTCTCGCCTACACTTGTATTGTAACAACACGGCCGTGCCTCATATTTCGAGGTCGTGCCCAGCAACTCAATGTAGCTTCACACAACTTGCCTTACGGCCCTTCTCGACTTAACTCGCAATAGCTCAAGCCTACCTCATGCAACTCTATGCCAACAACTTAACACTCGATGCCACATCTCGTGCCGAAGCCCGCCGTCTTTGTTATAGCCAAATCTTAGGCCCAGACCTTGTGTTCTCTAACTTCATACATATCCAACTCAACTCAATCCAAAGGCACACACGCGGATTGTCGCCCATGCCGACACATCTATATGAAAGGTCACTGGCATTAACTAGCCATCGTGGACATAGCCTGGCATTCGGGACCATTGTACCGCCGGTTGCGATCCTCGATGCAAGTCCCCGACCTACCGGTTGCTTATTACCCAGTTCGGCTATAACCTGTTTCTTCCTAGGCCGAGTCGGTGCCCATGGCCCAGGGCTGCTGTTCGAAGAAACCATCGCCCTTGTTGACAAGTTGTCCATGACCACGCGCCTACGCTAACTTCTAGACTTAACATAATGCATGGTCTCATCATCATCATTTAGCTACTTTGCTTTACTCTTTTCGTACTTCCTTTGCAGAGCCCAAACCAGGGTTGCCTCGGCGACTGAACCACAGTCCCGACATATTTTCTCTCGGCGACAAACCATCTCTTAGACTTAACATTCTTTTAAACTCAGGGAACAGCTATCGTATAGCCTGCCCACTTTATATAAACATAACGTCTTTCTTAAGTATCGACAGACTGTGGCTAAATTCCTACTGAACCAACCGTGGCTCGTGCCTTAGACCAACACATGTTCTACGTAATGCCATCGCCCATGTTATACCTCATTTGATGGACCTTGGGATCGTGGGACTATTTAACTTGACAACCGCAGAAAGGACGGGACAGCACTTGGAATAACTTAGGTCGACCGGCATAACTTTGCCTAACTTACTCAAGCCTACAACTTAACCCGAGGGACGAGCAAAGTCTATGCCAAGCCTTGCATTTAGGAAACATGCATGCTTTATCGAGCATTTACGCGGGCGACGCCTATGACTTAGGCAAGTTTATAGTTTTGTGTCGAAGACCAACTTTTCTTCTCCCAAGCCACGGGACAAAGGACCGAGTGTCATTTTCAAAGCACGCCGTGCACCAAATCTAGGCCGACCGTGTTCTAACTCTTTTCGACCCGTCGGGATTATTCCCTTAGCTATGTGGATTCATCTCTTTTATTATTAAGCCTACTTGTGCAAGTTGAAAACACGATTTATTATGTGAAGGCAAAGATGAGGCAAGTTCACCGAAACTACCCCACCTAAGCGAGCGGTCGTCTTGACCGAGCGAGCCTTCGTGCAGCCGTTGCAAGGCTAAGGCCGAACACCGTCGGCGTTTCGATTCCTCCGATTGACTTTGCGGGACGGGGCACTACACCACCAGTGCGTAGAAGGGTAATAGGTCCATAAAACTTATTCTAATCTATTACTCGCACCATCGGTACATAAAAAGGGTAATAGGTCTACAAAATTCTCCAACAGGAAAAACAACCACGTCCATATTACCTCTGAGTTGTTTTTTCGTCCATCACAAACAAACCACCCAATACATAGAACTTCCATGTTGATAACACCTGTGAGTTGTTCTGTGTATCCCCATTGGGCCCACTCCTACCATGTCATCATTACCTCTGAGTAGGGAGGCTCTACTTTGGATCCATATTTACCACGTCCCCATTACCTTTGAGTAAATATGTTGGTTTTCTCTCCACTTATTATCAGCACTCGCATCGCCAGTACACAAAAAAAGGATAATAAGTCCATAAAAGTTATCCTAATCTATTACTCGCTCCATCGGTGTGCCAAAGAGTAGTAGGTCCACAAAATATCATTCAAATCTATTTGCTCGTATTTTCCAAATGCACAAAAGGGTAATAGGTCCACAAAAAGTCCCTAAGTAGGATATTCTTTATCAAAATATTGTATTAAACCCTCTAGTACAAGCTCCTCAGAATGGAGTGAATGTATCCTGCTTATTTAAAACCAGTTACATTCACAAGACTGCATCTCAAAAAAAAGGGAAGGGAAATCCACTACTCATTAGCAATACATAGCTTGATGAGAATGCCTTCCAGCTGCGCAGTTGAGCGCTCAATTCTCAGTCTGACTCGGCGTTCAGCTTCTTGGGATAGCTTTTCGGCATCCTCGAGATATACATTAGCCTGCCAATTTTCTTCTAATTTCTTGAGGCTCGTGTGACTTCATCAGTCTCCTTGCAGATCTTCTCTCTCTCTCTCCCAACGAGTGGCTTGGAACTAGGTCCCCAGAGATGTTAGCCTAGTCTGGAGCTGGAGCAGCTGCTCGTTAGTATCATCCATAGCATGAATGGTGGTCTCCTCACGAGTCAAGCAAATCTCTTCCTTATGGCTCAGCTTGTCATATTTAAGGGACAACTTCTAGAGGTCCTTCTCCAAAGTGGGCTTGGTTGTCTCTTGAACAGCCTTCACCTTTTCTACTACTTTTATAAGAAAAGCATACTCCTACTCCACCATAGCAGACACATCAACTTGCTACAGTTTTTGCAATTGGATTAGGTACTTATTAGCCTCTGCCAGCTTGTGCTCCAGAAGGACGGCCACCCCTTCTCCACCCGGAAGCATCTTCAGCAGGTCAATATGGCCTTGGGCGCAGTGACGGGCCACGACAAATAAAGTCTCTTTCATTGAAGTAGCTTCAACCCCTCGTTTTAGATGACGGTAGAAGCTCTCAACTATATCCCTCGACGATTCGTCTAGATTCTCCAAAGATGATAGCGTCGAAGGGATATCAGCCAAGGAACCTGAAGGTGTGTGAGAAGAAGGCATAGAGGAGCTTGACGACACTGTCAAAAGGGAAACAAACTTCGAGCGACGAGACTCCCGCACAGTAGCGATCTCCTCTTCCGCATACCAAAGAAGCTGAAGACTAGGCGGAGTGGAGAGTTCAATCTTCGGGGAAATGGCAGCTTCAATCAACCCTGCATCCACTGATGATGGTATAGGAATGTGGTGGACCGTGCAGGTCAAGATAAATTGTTTGGTTACCTTTCCGTACCAAGCAAGCATGCGAATAGGATTAGAAATATAGGATCTCATCCACATACTTTTCCTCTTTCCAAGATTTTATCTACCGTTTGACTCATCGACTGCATCTTGCTTGATTCCTCCTATCATTATTCTTATTTTTCCTTCGTGCTTGCTCGAGATTGACCCAACTAGTTAGATGTCCCCAAAACACCATTAGTTTTGGGCTAATGTAGCCTAGTTTTTGCAAGCTCAATTCTTTATCAAGCTTGTTCATGACATAAATTATTGGAGGCCTCCACTAACATATTATCTACTCAGAACCGGTGCATGATGGTCTGATCAACCTAGTGCACTTTGGTTCGATTTTATCTATCGTTCTACGTGGATGGGGACATAGCTAAACTTGTCCTTTAGAGTCCCATAAACGACTGCCTTGAAATTTTTTTTTGAAATTATTCGGTCGCCTTTGAACCACGTATTCGTATTCGATAATATCACCTTTGAAACCCTTTATCGCTTTCGTCTTTCTCCTATTTTAGAAGGACGAAATCCCTCGTGCCGAGTATCCCTTTAGTTGTCCGATCACTTATGACCACTATAATTAGCCATTACCAACCTGTGGCTATATCTTTATCCTAAAACTATTCGTCTTTTTCCTTGATCCTAAACCTACCATCGTGACCTTCTAAATTATTTGAATAACCCCAATCGTTCTCCTATTTTCATGCCTTCGACCTAGACGTCCACTGCCCAATTTCCTTCCAAGGAACTACCTCTCCTATAAACTCTAAAAATTAGTTCCCTTGATCTACTCAATTCGTGTTATCACTCAATTCAGGTTATCATGATTTCGTTGCTTTAACTAGCAACCCTTCATATCCATGACTATTTTCGAACTTATCAAAATCATGACCGACTAAATGCTTGTTTATGTTAAGGCGTTGTTTCTTTGCCTCGCCCGAAGACTCGTCATATTCTCATTACCGATATACCCCTTGAACCTTCTCACCCCTACTAATTCTTAATTTCGAGGACGAAATTCTTTTAAGTTGGGTAGGATGTAAAACCCCTAAATTTCTACTATTTTTTTAGTAAATTTGATACCGATTTTTTTTTTATTTTGTATATTGTACGCCGCGTAGTTGCATTGTATGTCACGCGTGAAATTTTATTTTTCGTAATTGCTCGACGAGTGCGAATATGTGCAAGCGTACATATTTTTGAAAGACATTTTCTATTTTTATAGTTTCAAAATATTATATACAATAATTATTTTAGCTATCGTCCCAAAGTTTCCAAGTTATCAATTTATTTATTTTATTTAAAAAGGCCTTTCATTTATACAGTTATAATAATAAATAATTTTTTTATAAAATGATATACTAGAAACGTATATTTATGTAAATATAATTCTGATACATATATATTACGTAATTATTTACTAGTTATTATTAAATAATAATATAATTTTCAAAATTATTATTATTAGTATTTTAGGAAAAATATATTTTGAAATTATTGTGACAATTTAAATCTTGATTTGATTTTATGGATTTATTTAAATAGTTGAATTAATATCTATAATTGAAATTGATTTATCTTATTTGATTTTAAACTAAAAGAATTTAATTAGATTTTAATTGGATTTGGATTTGGATTTGGAATTGATTCATTTTAAATTAAGTTGCGAATTATCTATTTTTGGGTTTAAACTACTCCTAATCCTTATCCAACTGGAAATTCCTACATACTATAAAAAGGCAGGTACTCCTCCATAAATTTCTTACATCCACAAATTCTCCACAACCAAAAATAAGTGCATCGTGTCCGTGACCAACATCTCATCGTGCGTGCATCGTGTCCATGTTCTACCTTCCATATTCTTATTCCATTTTTTTACAATTACATCAATTCTTCGTATCGGACACATCTCCGACACGACTTCGACTCCACCCGTGTCATGTAGGACACAAACCCAGCCCGTGTTGGACACCCCGACATAATACAAACCCTAGCCCTAATCCTAACCCTAATCCTAATTTTGGCCGAAGCCCTCACTGGATTCTGCCATCTCGACCCCACACTTATGCGCCACGCCTGGCCTTGCCAGTGACGGCGTCGTCCATCACCCTGCCACCTACTTCACTCCACAGACTCCGCCTCAACCAACCTCCTCTGGCCACAACCCGGCCAACCACTAAGCCCATCACCACCGCTCGTCGCAGTCACGCGACCCCAGCAGCGTCGTCCACCGCCATCTTCACCACTGTCTTCATCCCCTCCATCAGCATCATCATCATCATCAACACCCCCAACATCAGCCGGCCGATCCTACGTCTACACGCCACCACCAGCCGTCGCTTCCCTCAGTCCCTCCAACAACATCCCTAAAAAGAAAAGAAAAGGAAAACCTTACCTCCCGTATCCGGCCATCCGTCGTGACTGACCGCCTTCCTCGGCGTATCGTGCCTCAACCCGGAGGCGAAGAACTCAGCGCCGGCACTCAGCGTCGGTGGACCCCTCGCTGAGCCACTCCTCTCGAGGCCACTCCGCCGTCTCTTCCGACGCAGCGCCGACTACCCCGTTTTGCTCCGGCCGCCTACAAAACCCTTCTCTCCGACCTCCTCCTTTACTCTCCGTCGGGCGCCAGCCCTCACCGTGGCCGCTGCCCCCTAGCGCCAACCTCCGTCGCTCACCGCCTCTCTCGTCCTCCGATCTCCCGCGCTCACCCTTCCGCCGCCGCGTGCTCGAGCTCCGCCGCCCTCTCTCTCTCCCGCTCTTCCGATCGCCTCTTCCAATTCTCTCTCACTCACTATCAAAAAATTTCTCTCTCTTTCTTTTTTACTAACTGTTCTCTCTCTCCCTCCCTTGTCTCTTAGTCTGTGGTCCTCTCGTGGAGGAGCACGGTAACTGTAGGTTTTTTTAGTATTATTATTATTATTATGATTATTATTATTATTAGTTTAATAGTAATTAGTGTTATTTATTAGTAATTGTTATTATTATTACTTGTAAAACAAAAGATATTTGATTAGAATTATTAGATTTTCTGTAATTTACAAAGTATAGTATAGTCAAAATATTTTACTAGGTATACCTACTATATAGTGTCATTAAAGTATTTTATATAAATATATATACTAAGTATTTGTCAAGATATACTATTATTATTATTATTATTATTATTATTATTATTATTATTATTATTAGTGTTATTATTATTATTATTATTATTATTATTATTATTATTGTTATTATTATTATTATTATTATTATTATTATTATTAATATTATATATTATTATTACTAATTTTGTTAATATTACTAACAATAGTTTTTCTATTTTTTATTATATTTATTATTACATAAGAACATTTATGTAATATTTTTCCAAAACCATATTTGTAATTACAAGTGTTGGACTTGAACATCATTAAGGCTTTTATGTTATATTAGGTTTATAAATTATTCTAAGTAGTTATGGATATTTTGTAAATATTTTTATATTATTTAAAACATGGCTTTTAAATATATTTATAATGTTTCTAGATAATTTCAAAGGATGGTTTCGACCTATAAATTATAACCTAAAATTGTATTTTTTTTACAAACTTAGAGTTTTCACTTAAAATGATATCTTTTATATTTTAATATTTATCTAAAAACTATTTTTGACTAAGTATAAATATAACTTTCTACCAATTCTATTTTCGACGAACTTAGAGTTTTTAGCCAAAATTGGTTTCCTATTGACTTTAAATATTTTTTTCTTTCAATAATTTAGACTGAAACTAGTTTTCGAATATTATAAATAGTTTTCTAAATCATATATATATATTATTTATCTAAATTTTCTTTGACTATCCTTCCGTTCGTAACTACGCCCATTATTCCTATCCTCCTGCCAATTCTGTCCTTCCACCTATCGACCCTAACCAATTTGACCGTCCTGGACCCGATGGAACTGTCTGTGCCACCATCAGAGGTCACCTTGCATAGTTGTTGTACCGAAGTCATAGTTCGTGCTACCGTGATTATCGCAGCACACCAGGCGTACTACTAGACAAGACACCTTGCCATTTGCTGTTTATTTATTTTAGCTCATATTTCATCCATTATTCATTATTTTCTTTATGCAAAATAAATTGTGATACATGGCATAACTTGTTAGAACTTACTGTTCGATTATATTTTCTGTTATGTATTATTTTTCTTACACATTAAACCTAGATTTAAGGGACCACCTTGTGTGTTGCACTCATTGGCCTTGACACGTTGTACCACGAAGTTGTGTGTCGCATATAGAACACGGACATGTGTGACTGGCTGGCCACCGGTACGTATAAGTCGTGCAATAGAAATAACCGGTAATAGAGTTTGCATGCTTAGTTTGACTTAGCGGTTAATAGAGGTTTTATGTTGTAGATACAACATAGTAGGCATTGGGCGGGGAGGACAATTCCTTAGCGTATGGGCTTCGATACACTTTCCTTTTGGTAACCTGTGAGCTCCGCCGGAGACGCGGGTCAGCTTACCCTTGATTACTGACGGCCACTGACGTTCTGTGGAACGTTATGCTCTTACTGATTGGGCCTCTGGTAACCCAAGGGGGGACTATGCCGATCCTATTTAGCCAGGGCACATGCATAGGAAGGATTGTTCTTAACTACATCTCACTTAGAATGGTTAGGCACCTTTATCCTTTAGGTATGAGTAATTTTGGTTTGGGTACTTGTATCTGACCGTGGCTTGGAACAATAACTTGTCGCGGATTAGTATCACATCTTGTCCTTGTTTGGTTGTAGGTGTGGCTTACTACTTCGATGAGAAGGTATTGAAGCTTGTTGGGGTCCGGATATCATATTGGATTCATAGCATGGAAAGATACATCACCGTGAATTAGTTTACCATCTCTTGTCCTTGTTTGGTTGGGGGGATGGCAAGCTAGTTCAATAGGTGTGTATTGGACCATGTTATAATTCAATTAACTTATTTATTTGAGCAATATTTTTTCAGTTATATGGCATGATATTATGTGTCTTGTTACGTCCCTCTGAGGACCTGGTTATCTCGCCAGGTGTGTGCTCTTGTCTTTCGCAGGTGCTCTAGCTGTAGCCGTGGCCATCTCCATTTCTTCGAGGATGATTGCGCTTGGATCATCTTCGCTTCGCTCGCCAAAATCATTTCTTTTCTCATGTATTTTTCCTTTACTTGTTGGTAGTGGATTTGTCTCTGCCCAATATATTGTATCAAGACAATTCATATTCATTATATGACATCTTTTATTCATTTATTTTATGTGCATGAGATTAGTTATGGTTCTACTGCATTTTACAGCTTATGTAATCATACGAGGATTCTATATATTGGAGTTTACTTCGTATGTATACAACTGGCATGTCTACGTTCCTAGTCCTACGTATTTTGGGACTGGGACGTTACAAGCAACCACCGCCTCTACCATTGGCACTTCTGGTATAAGCGGCTCTGAACTCGGCTCAGCAGGGTTCTTTTCGATTTGAAGGAGGGGAGGTCCATTTCTTCTCTTTGGCAAGAGGTCTGCATCGACATCGTCCTCTATCTCCTCCTCCGTGGTCACCTCCACCATCGTTAGTGCAGAGGCAGGTCATGTAGGTCCAGAACAACCAACAATCAGCTTGACTCAAAGGATATGAAGAAAGAGCGAATAAACCTCCTTGTCAGTAAGAATATGACATAGCTTATCAGGGGAGGGCGGTGGAGACCGCGACTCGCTCTGGACAATCATGATTCCTTCCACTGCCCCCATATCCTCCTGTACAGCCGAATCACCTACATTTGTTACTCCAGCCCTGGTCAATCCAGAAGGAGGTGAATCTGGGTCGGTTGCGACCAACTAAGACCCTGCAGCCTCGATATTTGATTCTATAAAACTTGTACCTTCTTCGACCAGGGTGCCCATAACTAGAGGAGTCTCGAAAGCAGCATCAGGCTCCAGAGGGTTTATATCTTCCAAAACCTGCACAAAGGAAAGAGAGATAAATAATAAGATAAAATCCTAATAGTAAAATGGTGGTCGGCCGGAATGAAACTTACCTCCGGGAGGGTTTCGGCATCACTTCCCTCTCCCGCGAGGTCAGAAACTCGATTCCTAAATGCAACCAGTTTTTGAGAACGAGGCCTATCAGCAAGGAAGGTCTGCACTTACTTCGCTTAGGCGAAGGACTCGGCACAGGGGAAGGCAAGCGCATCATCGGAATACTTGCAGTGGGCAACTGATCGTTGTATTCATCCTCCTCTTCCGTATCAGTAAAATCGGAGTCAGAGACTTCAACGGCCTTCGCCTTTCCTGTCATGTTCCTCTTTTTGGACTCCTCGTGCTTTTTCGCCAGCTTAGTATCGGTTATGAAATTGGTACTCGTATCGAAGTCATGGGGAGGCCCATTCACATAGACGTGGTGGAGGGCTTCCATATACGAGATGCTCACCAAGACCCTGGTGTCTGGAAGGGAAAAGATGGTTTGAGTACAGACATCACTATAATAATGCCAGGCCCGGATACCATCTAGGACGCCGCCCTCATAACCCAAGCAGGGACTCGGGTTGTCCAAAAATAACTGGAAGTACCCGAATTGTCTAGAGTACCAGATGGGCAAGTAAGGTTCCAAGAAGGCAACGTTTTGGTTACGGTACACCAGATGTGCAGGACGGATATTCTGCAACCAGCGAAACATCTTCTCGGACAGAATCTGGGGCATGAAACTGCCATCAAGATAAAGATGCCTCATTTCCTCATCAGTGAAAGACAGGACTGACATAAAGAAGGAGTAGATGTCCACCCACGTGAGTGTAACGCGGCATTCGAACATGGTCGACCAGGTCCAAGGCATATCATGATAATGATAGATGAATGCATCGTTAATCGTCGTGTTCCCCTCAGGGCTAGGTCGCATCAGAGAGGGGCAGTGCATTAGCAGCCACCCCATCAGATAGTGGCAGGGTAGCTCAATTCGGTTGAAATCATTCGTAACGTCATGAGCTATGGTTCTCGCCATAAAGATACGAAGGCCCCGATGGATGCTGCACACCATGGATGGGAGTATAGCTAGCCTAGCTCCGAAAACTAACTTGTCAGCGGGAAGGATCAGGTTGAGGATGATTCTCTCAATCGAACTAGCACCCCCCGAGAGCATACAGATCCTCATCCATGTCATCAGAAATTCAGCCAAGATAGCCTTATTGGACAAGGGTTGGGTATCTTGATAGAAGTAGCTAAATGTGTCGGACTGGCTTTTGAATCTATCATCAGAAGCTTTGGTCCTCTTGGCACTTCGCACATGACCATCCACTCCTGCATGAGTCTGAGGACTCCGAGGGACAACCCGGCACCAGGCGCCAAGGTCGAACAAGCAACTGACCCAGGACTTGGTGTGAGGAAGGGTCCCTTCAGAACTTTCATCCATCTTCTTTGACATTTGTTGACAAGTGCTATGATGACATAACACCTCCCGATAGATGGCAAGGAACCCAGAAAACCATCACTCTAATTCCTCAAACTCCTCATTCGTAGGGGTATACTCTTCATAAACTTCATCTCCCTAGGGCAACTTGGAGACATCATGCATCTCGTGAAGGACGATCCCCATCTCCCTAGCAGGTGTATAAAAGGTCCTCGTACGACGATTGTACATATCGAGGAGCACTATGAACAGTCTTGCATTCATAGAAAGACCATAGCAAGTGCCCCTTATGGCATAGTAGCGGACGAGCTGCTGTAAAGTATCCCCATAAGTCAACAGAATCCAGAGCATCAAGTTGACCCATGGAGGAGAACGACCCTACCAATTCTGCAACGACAGAATAACCGTGGGATATGATCCTTTATGGGCAATCTGGTTCAAGAAAGTGTCGGCCTCAGAGAATCGGTTATTGGGCCTAAGGTCATTTATAAAACTACTAGGGGCTAGTCCGACGACAGAACAACTGACCGACTCCCTGGTCGCGACCGCTGACCGCACTCGTCTATTATAATGGATATTGCCTATGAATATTGCTTGCTGGTCCTGAGTTATGTGGTCCGCCATTCACCTCTCGATAGGCACCTTGTTGAAACTTGACAGAGAGTAATGGCGTTCCATCTGAGGAAGGTGAATCGATAGCCCGTTGGAAAGAAAATCCTAGCTCTCAAATAGCTCCAAGGTACGGGGGTACGAGATAACTATAGCGTCTCTGAATAAGAACGCGAGCTTCAGATGAATGTCCCTAGCTTCCCGGAATTTATCATACTAAGTAAGTAAAAAAATGATTGGTTCCTGATCTCCGTTAACCTGGCCTCAGGTTGATTACGGGTGATCTGAGTCGACACGTGTTCGACTATCTGGTCAAGTCTCACACCCAATACAGATTGGGCATATCCTATCAAGAGCTCCCCCGATGGAGCTATGGGCAAGTTTACTGCAAGGGACAAAGAAAAAGTAAAGTTAGAAGAAGTTTATCTCTCCAAGCATACGACCTAGCCAAACAGAACCTAGGCGGCATAGCGGTTTAAAGAGCATGAGATGCATGCGGCTAGGTATTATAGTGCTCATGCGGCTCAGTCGTGAGACACTTATGTGGCTTAGTCAAAAGTGCTCATACGGCTCAGTTATAAGGCTCTTTTGAGGCACTTATGCGGCTCAGTCATGAAGTACTCATGAGGCTCAGTAATGGAGCACTTATTAGGCACTTATGCAACTCAGTCATGAGGTGCTCATGCGGATCAGTCATGAGGCACTTATGCGGTTCATGCGACAAAGTCTTGAAGTGCTCATGTGGCCCAGTCATGAGGCACCTATGCGGTTCATACAGTTCAGTCATGAGGCACTTATGAGGCTCAGTCATGAAGTGCTCATGCGGATCAATCCTGGAGTACTTATGCGGATCAGGTTCAAATGTATAACACTTATACGGCTCTTCCATGCGGCCCTATCATACAGAACACATGCGGTCCAAATGAGATAGGGCATGCATCGGCTAGGCATAAAGCACAAAGGCGATATATGACAGGCCTGTGCATAAAATATGCAATATGACCATTCAAAATTTCAGTCGTCGTCTTCCTATTGTCCTTACCCTTGATAGGGTTTGCACGTCAGAATGAATGGAAGGAGAGTCCGCCGCTATCAACGGAGAGGGAAGTCCCTTCTATTTGGCCGCAACACCGGTCGACATGGAAGCTTTTGGAGCCATGGCAGAAAGAATGATGAAGACGAAGGAGAAGAAGGTGAAAGAGAAAAATCTCTCTCTGAAATGACCCCTATTTATAGAGTTTCTAAAAAGTGCCTCTTTGGTTCTCGAGATCATTAAAGATGATGACGACGTTTGGAGATTTTATCCCTAGTAACCATCGATTTTATCTCGAAAAGAGAGCCCAAATCTAAAACTGAATCAAGAAATTAAATGCAGCAGTGACAGCTGGCAGGCTGGATGGGGTATCTCTATGGCTCAAGATTTCCATGTGGCTCAAAATCTCCCTGCGGCTAAAAATCACTCCTGACTTGAAGATGCCCTGCGGCTCGAGATCTCTCTGTGGCTCAAAAATTTCCTGCGACTTGAAGACTCCCTGCGGCTTAACATATCTCCATGCTTCTTATTCAAAGTATTCCAAATTTATAATTTGAAAACTTTAAAGGGGGTCTTGTAGAAGCATGGAAAATATGAGGTTCATGTGGATCATAATTTGCCGCATAAGTACTTTGGGCCAAACATGTCCGTATAAAGGAGGGCCGTATGACAGATTCAACACCTTATGCGGCCCGTCGATAACCAGACTGATTCGAGCTACAGATGAAAGATAAGCGGCCAAGTTGATTGATTCGTCTGATAAAGCTGACAAGTTCTGTCAAAACTGACAAAAATGACAGATCTGACACTCTGACAAAAAGATAAGACGTGAGACGTGAGTAGGCAAAATGTCATGTCATCAAAAGCAGGGTTCATGCGCTTTCATACGGCCAGAAGGAGTGTTACCCAAGATGCATGAACCTTATGCGGCTGAAACATATGCGGCCCCAAAGTCTCCGAACTTCATGCGGCCAAGGGTGACTGTAACCCAAGCCGCATGAGCTTTATGCGGCCCAAAATACAGAATCTATGTGGCTTAAAAGTCCTCAATCTATATGCGGGCTAAGAAAGATTGCGACTTAAGTCGCTTGAGTCTCATGCAGCCCAACATGGTCGAAAACTAGACTCATGCGGCTCAAAATGATTCCTATCTTGCGATAGGACACGTTGTGTCACGATCCGCTCCCAAATAGTTTGACACGAGTCGGATAGGCCCAGCCTTCATCGTTGGATAGATGAAGTAAGCTGTACCAGTCTAGGGAAATCTAAGCAGATAAACATGAATAAGTACAAATCATAGCATCTATAAACGAATCACAGAATCAAAGTAAAGTCTGATAGTCTCAATACAAGCAGCATAGAACTACTAAGGGTAATGCACTAGGCTTCCTCAGCCTCTAAGTCCAGAGTAACTCCAGCTGGCTCTACTGCATCTACAGGCTCTCGGCCATAATATTGTCACACAAAGTCTCCATCTCACCTGCAACATATCCTAGTCAGGAGTGGAGGAAAGTACAGTTCTAGGTAATGAACAAGAACATCATGATATAGAAAATAAGTACAGAAGAACATAAAAATGAAATACAAGAAATGAACATTAAAGTACAGGAATGACAGTACAGGAATACAAAGTACAGGAAATGTAAAGTACAGAAAATATAAAGTACAAGAATGAAACTATAATCCTGAAGTACAAGACATGACAAGTGCACTATGTTTGAAATACAACTAACCTATGTGACCGGCTAAGGTGAGTATAGGAGCATGTACAGGAGTACATGAATATCGGTACGGCTTAGGGTCCGCGTGCACGATGCGAGGTCTAAGCTATCTACATGAATATAGTAACCGGGGTTTGGTTACATAGCTAGTGTATTTTCCCACCCAATACAAGTAAGTACAAGAACAGAAAATACAGGAGTACAGGATATCGTGTCATGACGTGTCATAAGAAGAGTACAAGATATGTAAATGCACAATACCGTAGAAAAGTACTTGCCTTGCTCCAGGAAAGTATGGGTAATGAATAGACCTAGATGTCCTACTATCCAATTGTTACAAGTTGATTAAGATCAATTTACAAGTTCTTAGATATTGCCAACTAATTATCTAAGTCTGACGTTGTTCTAGTTGTATAATGAGAGCTAGTTATCTTATTTTAAGATAAAGAAAAATAGATGAAACTATTTAGAATCACTACTAACCCTAAAACATTACTTGCTTATAGTTTAGGAAGCCTCTTAGACCGGATAATTCTAATTATAAGAGTATTGCTAATCACTCAGATACCAACTGCTAATCTAATAGCAACTAAAATGTTTGTTTAATAAAAAGGAACATTTAAAATGTTGAGATAGAGCTACTGAAGATAAAATATTTAAGATAAAATATTACATTAATATCGTACTACTAATAACCACCCACACCTTATTGCCAGACCCAACCAAGGTAGAACTAATTAATTGCTTAACATGGCTACTTCCATATGGCCCAACTTTATAAATCCACGCCAGACCATAGACTGCACACAAACTATTCCTTCACAGTCAATCTCCACCACAAAAGAGGACTAACAATACTCTATCTAATGGTTTAGCAACCTATTCAATTCAACTATTGATAGATCAATGTTCAGTCCAGAACATTTGAACTCAATGTTCGACATACGCAAAATTCTATTAAGTAGACATACTCCAAATTTCAGTATAAAGCCAAGTCCAGCAACATATATTAAAATCGAAACTTAATCAAATGAAATTCTAAGATCAAACTCATCAAAATAATATACAAAACTTAGCTCAAGCTTATTAAAATCATATACAGAACTACTTAGCTAATATACAAATTATCAACATCAACTTATCAAAATTATATACAGAACTACTCAGCACCCAACCCTACAAAATCCTATCACCAACATGCACACGTATCCTGAATAGAACCGTCCCTGACACGGCTACAGAACTGGCACATAGTCACCATGGTACTCGGACACGCAACATCGATCGGACACGATGGTATTCTGGTACGCACACTAGATACGAACATAGCTATAGAACTGGCACAAGCCGCACACAACTCGATCGATCCTGGCCAACACCTCGTACTAAAAAAACTGGAATAAAAGAAATAATCAACAGGATGATAGCATAGTACCGGAGAAAAGGAAAACAACAGAATCAAGAACACGTCCACGAGTCGGACACGATCCTCACTCAAGGGCTCCACTGTAGCATTTGAATGAACAAGTCCAGATCATGAAAGAGATCATAGTATAAGACTAATTGATACTCAACTCATAAGAATTTGCATCAATAATTACAAAAATGCTGGAATTAACTACTTACCACAATTCGATCCAATCCTTCTACCAGAGATTGAATAGATTGTCGATTCTCCGATCTAAATACCCTGTTCGAGTACGGAATGATACTTACTGTGATTTGAACAATCGGTTGAAGGAGATGAAGAATGTCAAGATTCCCTCGTCGGAGAAGTCACTTCGCCGTTGACATGGAGAACTCGCCGTCAGGGAGAATCAATGCCTCGATCGAACGCTGCCGTGGTAGGGAGGGTGCTGTCGCCACTAAAAAGCTCACCGAGATGTTTCCATAATCGTTGAGAAATCAACGCGCTCTGGCCGTCGATTGGCGCCGCGAGATGGTGCCTCTTCGGAACTGGCCGGTAGATCAGTCGCCGGTGGAGGAGGTGATTGCCGCTGGGGTTGCTGACTCCGTCGTCGCCATTGCCATGGTGGCCGTCAAGATGGATTAGGGTTCGGTGGTTAGATCTAGGTCGAATGGGGATTAGGAAGGAGAAGGAACTTTCTGAGCTCACAAATGAAATGAGGAGTCTCTCTCTCCTCCAGAATATATAAGCTAAAAAATAGAAAATTCAATAAAGTCCCCCCACCCTTGGCATAAATGCAAAAAGCCTCTCTTCCTTTTCATATAATATACAGAATTCAAATAAATCAGTTAGAAAATTTATTACAAGTTGTTAGGGAGTGGGGACCACTCCAAATAGATTTGAAAGTTAGTTATTTGCCCAAAATTCAAATCTCCCTCCAAAATAATTAAGAAATATTTATTCAAAACATTTAATCAACAACTATTATTATTTGAAATGATTTTAAAATCAAACTTATATTTCTCAAAATAGGGAGGTGGAGTTACAAATCCCCCCATAAAATAATTTCGTCCTCGAAATTCGAGAGACAACAAAACAAAATCACAATAAATTTATTTTAACACAAGTCATTTATTGAATTTAAAATTTTTGAAAACAAGAATACAATCAAACAAACAAACAAGGATAGAGCTCTCGCATCTCATCCTCGTGCTCCCATGTGAACTCTTCCGGAGAGTGATGTCTCCACATGACTCGGACAAGTGGAATAGTCTGATTCCGCAAGCGCTTCTTCCTCCGATCAAGGATCTCCACTGGCTGCTCCTCGTAGGTCAAGCTCGGACCCATCTCTAGCTCTGAATAGTCCACCACATGGCTCCGATCTGTAATGTAGCATCAAAGCTAGGACACTTGGAAAACGTCTTACACTCCCTCCAAGCTAGCTGGTAGTGCCAGTGGATATGCCACCTCGCCAATCCGTACTATCACGTCGAAAGGCCCGATGAATCTCGGACTGAGCTTCCCGCCTCTGCCAAAATGAATTACGCCCCTAGTCGGTGAGATCTTCAGGAACACTCTATCTACAACCGCGAACTCCAGTGGCCGTCTGCTGTTGTCCGTCCAGTGCTTCTGTCGATCCTGTGTAACTCTGAGACGCTTCCTGATCAGTCTGATCTTCTTAGCTGAGTCTACCACCATCTCTGGCCCAAGGAAAGCCCTCTTGCCAACATCGTCCCAAGATAAAGGCGTGCGACATCTCCGCCCATATAGCACCTCGAACGGCGTTATCTCGATGCTAGCCTGATAACTGTTATTATAGGAAGACTCTACTAGATGTAAATAATCCTCCTACGAACTACCAAAATCGAGTGCGCAGACCCACAGCATGTCCTCCATTGTCTGAATGTCCTCTCGGACTGCCCATCCTTCTGTGGATGATAGGCGGTGCTGATCTTGAACTATGAACCCAAGCTCAATTGTAGACTCCTCCAGAAGTGCGATATGAAGCGGCTGTCCCTGTCTGAAAGATGCTCACCGAAAGCCTGTGAATTTCCACAATCTGGAGCATGTAGAGGTCTGCGAGCTTCTCGGTCGACAACCCAACCTTGAACGGAATGAAATTTGCAGACTTCGTCAGTTTGTCCATGATAACCCAAATAGCGTCCTTGCTGCTGGGCGTACGCGGTAAACCAGAGACAAAATCTATTGTGATGTGCTCCCACTTTCATTCCTGAATAGGTAAAGGCTGGAGTAATCCTGCTGGTCTCTAGCGCTCCACCTTGACTTGCTGGCACATAAGGCATCTGGAAACAAATCTGGCAACCTCTCTTTTCATACCATACCACCAAATATACACCCGCATATCCTTGTACATCTTGGTAGATCCAGGATGAATAGAATACTACGATTGGTGGGCCTCCTGTATTACCTCCTTCCGCAAATCCTTGGGCACACATAACTGGTTCCCGTGCCTCAGGGATCCATTCGCAGCAATGGTGAAGTCGTCGAGCAATCCTACCACTGACTGGCCTCTAAGACATCGAAGTCCTTCATCTAGAAACTGGGCCTCCTTGATCTTCTCTAACAGTCTTGACTCAATCTTCATGTACATCAGCTGCCCTCCAACTCCCGAAAGAACAATCTCGATCCCAGACTCTCAAGATCCTACAAAAGATGCCGGTCCATAGTGAGAAACATAGCAACAGGATATCGACAAAGAGCATCTGCTACCACATTCGCCTTCCCAGGGTGGTACTGCAGATTGATGTCGAAATCCTTCATGAGTTTCAGCCATCTGCGCTGCCTCATGTTCAACTTCTTCTGAGTGAAAACATATTTCAGGCTTTTATGGTCCATGAAGATGTCCACTCGCTCTCCATACAAGTAGTGATTCCACAGTTTCATGGCAAAAATGACTGTTCTAAGCTCCAAGTAATGTGTAGGGTAATTCTTCTAATGGGGCCTCAACTGCTAGAAGCATAAGCAAAAATCCTTTTGTTATCCTCAAGCACACATCCCAAGCCTTTCCCTAAAGCAACATTGTAGATGACGAATCCTCCTGATCCTGATGGTAAAGCTAGAACTAGCACTGTAGTGAGGCTCCTCTTCAATTCTTCAAATGCTGACTAGTAAGCGTCACTCCAGATGAACTCTTTGTCCTTCTACGTAAGCTTCGTCATTGGCTCTGCTACCTTGGCAAAATGTTTCACGAACTTCCTATAGTATCCTGCTAGACCAAGGAAACTATGAATCTCTGCTACTGACTTGGGAGGTGCCCATGTTTCCTCAGTTTCAATCTTCTTGGGATCTACAGAAATCCCCTCTCCAGTCACCACATGCCCCAAGAACTCCACTATGTCCAAGAAAAACTCATATTTTTAGAGTTTCTCGTACAGCTTCTCCTTCCGCAGTATCTCTAACACAATCTGTAGAGGCTCTACATGCTTCTCCTCAGTCTTCAAATATATCAGAATGTCATCAATGAAGACAACGACAAACTTGTCCAGATACTTGTGAAAAACTTTATTCTTCAAGTTTATAAACACTGCTGGGGCATTGGTGAGTCTGAACGGCATCACCAAGAACTCATACTGGCCGTAACGGGTGTTGAAAGCTGTCTTCGGAATATCCTGCTCTCGAACCTTCATCTGATGATATCCCGACCGAAGGTCAATCTTGGAAAAGACCTTCGTCCCACTCAGTTGATCAAACAGCTCATCAATCCGCGGTAAAGGATATTTATTCTTGATGGTTATGTTATTGAGTGTACGATAATCGATACACATCCTCACAGTCCCATCCTTCCTAGGCATAAAGAGTACCATTGCTCCCCAGGATAAAGCACTGGACCGAATAAAACCCTTGCCCTCCAACTCCTAAATCTGGGCCTTCAACTCTGCAGCTTCCTTTAGGTTGATCTTGTAGCAATACCGGGACTTCGGTGCTGATCCGGGCACTAGGTCGATGCTGAACTCCACATCTCGATCTGACGGCAATCCTGGTAACTCCTCGGGGAAGACGTCAAGATACTCTACAATCAACGGATGCGACAACTTTTGGTCTTCTGCAACTGCTCCGAAGTAGACTCCCTCTGGCCTCTCTGCAAATCGTCTGCTGATCTCGAACGGTGGAACTCCAGGCAGGCTGAAAATCACCTTCCATTTATGGCAGTCTATTACAGTAAACTGCTCGCTCATCCTGTCGATGCCGAGGACTATATCAAATCTGGGCAATGGCATCACTAGAAGTCGAGCCCTAAGCTCCCTCCAAGCTATAGTGATAGAGCAATCAACCATCTCACTAACTAGCACTACCCCTCCTCCTGTCATAATACGACAGTTCCTCCTAGTGGGCTTAGGTGTGAAGCCGTGTCTATGCAGAAACTCATATAATATAAAGCTATATGTGGCTCCAGAATCAAATAATGTAATGGCAGAGAAAGAATGTAAAAGGATAGAACCTGTGATCACATCTGGAACTGCCTTATCCTCCTCAACTGCGGCCATGACGTAAGCACGTCCCTACTTTGGTGGTCCTCTCTGCATCTGGTGCTGTACAAAATGCTGCCACTGAGTCGGTAAAGCCCGAACCTTCTGTGGTGCAGCTGGTAGAGCTCTGGGTGGTGCAGGTGGTTGTCCTCCAGCTCCTCGAGGTCCTCCTGTCAGTTGAACTATAGCCTGTGGGCAGTCCCTCATCTGGTGTGCGTCTGATCCGCAAAATAAACAGAGCCCGAGCCTCTTGTGGCACTCGTTAAAGCGGTGTCCCGGTCGGTAACAGAATGTGCAAGTGACTGCCTGCTGTTGTCTCTGGGGTGATGTACAGGAGCTCTGGCTGGACGGTAATGCTGTTGTGCTGGCTGCTGTGGCCTAGTTTGAACCTGAGTCTGGGCCCTCTTAGCTGGTGCCTGGAAATTGCTGTTGCCAATGTCCTGATCCCTCTTCGGCTTCGGATCTGCCTTCTTCTCTACAGCCTGAGCAATCTTGAGGATGCATACGTCGTCGCCTTACTAATAGCCACTGCATGTCGCAGCTCCCTGGTGAGGTCCTTCTTGAATCTCCAAGTTCTGTCCTCCGGTGCTCTGACTAGGTTCTCCGCAAATCTGCTGAGTCGAGTATACTCTGAAGTGTACTCCGCCACTGTCATGGTCCCCTGCTATATTGTCTCGAACTGCATCCGAAGCTCATCCTGCTCCACATCGGAGAAAACTTCTCCTTGAACAGAGTTTTGAAATCTGCCCAAGAAACCTAGGGATCAGCTAACTGGGGCTCCTCCCTGTACCAAGCTCTGGCAAGGTCGAAAAGCCGCATACTCGTAACCTCCACCTTCAAGTCATCCGGGATCTGCACTATCTTTAGTTTCCTCTCCGCATTCTCCAGCCACTCGTCTGTATAAACAATCCCCTCGTGGCCCCAAAAATCCATCGGACAGAGGCTCTGGTAGTCCCTGGTCGTCCCTGGTCTCGGTGCTGCTGGTGCTAGAGGTGCGACTGGTGTTGGTTGTGCCGACTCTCTGGTCCAGAGCGCATCAACAACTGTCGCCCGAAACTACACGGCCTGGTGGTTCTGGGCCTCCATAAACTGCTGGAATATAGCCATCACCCGAGCGCCGTAAAAAGTCATCGTCGGGGGTAGCGGAGGAAAGATAGGAGGTGGTGGTAGAAGCTGATCTAATGGAACGTCTGCTGCAGACTGTCCCGAGCTTCCTGCAACTCCCGGCTGATCAGCGTCTTCCTCGTAGCGACCATCCTGCAACAAAAAAAAACTTTATGATTGATAAAAACCTAACATACTAGTAAAATGTAAATATTTTATAAAATATCCATATATACCCGATTTCCTATGTTGTGATTTAAGTTTTCCCTAGTTTAGTCAAGTCCTAAAATAGTACACTAATACCTAGGTACTATTAGGATAGACTTGCATGGGCCACCATTAAAAACATGTCACGACCCGCTCCAGAATAATCGGACACGAGTCGGACACACCTAGCCTTCATCGTTTGACACGATGAAGTAAGCTGTACCAATCGAGGAAAATCTAACCAGATAAACATGAACAAATACAAATCACAACATCTATAAATGAATCCCAGAATCAAAGTAAAGTACATGTCTAGAAGTTATTACATTCATCCAGCTAAAATAAAGTCCGATAGTCTCAATACAAGCAGAATAGAACTACAAGGGGTAATGAACTAGGCTTCCTCAGCCTCTAAGTCCAGAGCAACTCCAGTTGGCTCTACTGCATCTACAGGCTCTCGGCCATAATATGTATCACACAAAGCCTCTATCTCAGCTGCAACATATCCTAGTCAGGAACGGAGCATAGTACAGTTCTAGGTAATGAACAAGAACATCATGATATGGAAAATAAGTACAGGAGAACATGAAAATGAAATACAGGAAATGAACATGAAAGTACATGAATGAAAGTACAGGAATATAAAGTTCAGGAAATGTAAATCACATGAATGAAACTATAATCCTGAAGTACAAGACATGACAAGTGCACCATGTTTGAAATACAACTAACCTATGTGACCGGCTAAGGTGAGTACAGGAGCATGTACAGGAGTACATGAATATCGGTATGGCTTAGGGCCCGCATGCACGCTACGAGGCCTAAGCTATCTACATGTTATAGTAACCGGGGTTTGGTCACATAGCTAGTGTATTTCTCCACCCGACACGAATAAGTACAAGAACAAGAAATACAGGAGTACATGATATCGTGTCATGACGTGTCACACGAAGAGTACAAGATATGTAAATGCACAAGACCGTAGAAAAGTACTTACCTTGCTCCGGGAAAGTACGGGTAATGAATAGAGCTGGATGTCCTCCTGTCCAATTGTTATAAGTTGATTAAGATCAATTTACAAGTTCTTAGATATTGCCAACTAATTGTCTAAGTCTGACGTTGTTTTAGTTGTATATAGAGAGCTAGTTATCTTATTTTAAGATAAGGAAAAATAGGTGAAACTATTTAGAATCTCTACTAACCCTAAAACATTACTTGCTTATATTTTAGGAAGCCTCTTAGACTGGGTAATACTAATTATAAGAGTATTGCTAATCACTCAGATACCTACTGCTAATCTAATAGCAACTAAAATGTTTGTTTATGAAAAAAGAACATTTGAAATGTTGAGATAGAGCTACTGAAGATAAAATATTGAAGATAAAGTATTACATTAATATCATACTACTAACAACCACCCACACCTTATTGCCAGGCCCAACCAAGGTAGAAGTCAATAATTGCTTAATATGGCTACTTCCATATGGCCAAACTTTATAAAACTATGCCAGCCCATAGACTGCACACAACCTATTCTTTCACAGTCAATCTCAACCACAAAAGAGGAATAACAATACTCCATCTAATGGTTTAGAACCTATTCAATTCAACCATTGATAGATCAATGTTCAGTCCAGAACATTCGAACTCAATGTTCAACATACGCAGAATTCCATAAGCAGACATACACCAAATCTTAGTATAAAGCCAAGCCCAGCAACATATATTAAAATTGAAACTTAATCAAAATAAAATTCTAAGATCAAACTCATCAAAATAATATACAAAACTTAGCTCAAGCTTACTAAAATCATATACAGAACTACTCAGCTCATCAAAATAATATACAAATTATCTACATCAACTTATCAAAATTATATACGAAACTACTCAGCACCCAACCCTGCAAAATCCCATCACCGAACACGCACACGTATCCTGAATAGAACCGTCCCTAAAAACGGCTGCAGAACTGGCACATAGACACCATGGTACTCGGACACGCAATGCCGATCGGACATGATGGTATCCTAGTATGCACACTAAATACGAACACAGCTACAGAACTGGCACAAGCCGCACACAACTTGACCGATCCTGGCCAACACCTCGTACTCAAAAAACTGAAATAAAAGCAATAATCAACAGGACGATAGCATAGTACCTGGGAGAAGGAAAACAACGGAATCAAGAACACGTCCACGAATCGGACACGATCCTCACTCAAGGTCTATACTGCAACATTAGAACGAACAAGTCATGATCCTGAAAGAGATCGGAGTATCAGACTAATTGATACTCAACAAATAAGAATTTGCATCTATAATTACAAAAAAGCTGGAATTAACTACTTACCATAATTCGATCCAATCGTTCTACCAGAGATTGATTGATTGTTGATTCTCCGATCTAAATACCCTGTTCGAAACCATTCAAACAGAACTGCTCGTAAGAACACGTAGCAACCACCTTATAGATCGAATGATGGAAAAATAAAGTTACTGACCAGACATTCGTCGAAACTCGATGAATGAGCTTCCATTTATCGATCTGTTTAGAAATCACAAGACCTCAACCGGATCGATCCCTTGCGATGAACCTCCACGAGAAGAAGGAGAACGATGATCAACCACAGGATCGAAGAATTGAACATGCAATCTAGATTTCGAGATTAAATATAGAGTATGGATCGATAATTACTGTGATTTGAACGATCGGTTGAAGGAGATGAAGAATGTCAAGATTCGCTCGTCGGAGAAGTCACTTCGCCGTTGACGTAGAGAACTCGCCGTCAGGAAGAATCAAAGCCTCGATCGAACGCTACTGTAGTGGGGAGAGTGTTGTCGCCATAGGAAAGCTCGCCGAGATGTTTGCCAGAATCATCAAGAAATCGACGCGCTCTAGCCGTCAATTGGCGCCGCGAGATGGTGCCTCTTCGGAACTGGCCGGTAGATCAGTCGCCGGTGGCGGAGGAGATCGCCGCTGGGGTTGCTGACTCCGTCGCCGCCATCGCCATGGTGGCCACCGAGATGGATTAGGATTCGGTGGTTAGGGTTATTTCGGATGGGGATTAGGAAGGAGAAGGAACTTTCTGAGCTCACGAATAAAATGAGGAGTCTCTCTCTCCTCCAGAACATATAAGCTAAAAAAATAGAAAATGCAATAAAGTCCCCCCACCCCTGGCATAAATGCAAAAAGCCCCTCTTCCTTTTCATACATTATACAGAATTCAAATAAATCAGTTAGAAAATTAATTATATGTTGTTAGAGAGTAGGGACCACTCCAAATAGATTTGAAAGTCAGTTATTTGCCAAAAATTCAAATCTCCCTCCAAAATAATTATGAAATATTTATTCAAAACATTTAATCAACAACTATTATTATTTGAAATGATTTTAAAATCAAACTTATTTTTCTCAAAATAGGGAGGTGGAGTTACACGTGGCAGGCTGACCAAGTCTCAACCACTCAGATTTGCGGCAACAAAATTCCAATAAATTGCAGCTGGCGGCCAAAGAGAGGGTCTTCACGTGCTACTTAGCCACGTGGCCACAGGCCATCTATGCGGCTCAAAATACATACCACTATAAATTGCAGGGTGCCATACCCCTGCAAAAGGGATGGCAACCCTCAAAAGGCAATTTCTTCAAGAGCTAAAGACTGCGTCAAATAGTCCAAGGAGTAAGGCAGAGTTGATACACTTTCCTGAGCCTCCACCGTCACCCCAAGAATCAAAAACTAAACAATTGTACTTAGATTGTTTCCTAGGATTTCTTTCTAGGCTCTTCCATGTACAAGCGAGTTTGCAATCAATTTCAGTGTTTCTGTAATACCTGTCTTTGATATTTAATGGCAAACAAATAACCTTCCAAGTAGGGGTGGGACTGGTTTTCTTTTGTCCTATTTTTGGGGAAAACCAGGTTTTTGTCCTGATTTCGTTTCAATTTTTCATCGAAATCGAATCGGTTAAATACAAACAAATTGGCAGGGTTACTAGTTGGTTATATAGGCGTTCTACAAGATTTCATAGAGTCAGAAACGACATGGTATGTGCGGAGGAAAACCGTGATAAAACCACATACATGGTCGTAGTTTTCGAACTGCTACTGCTGTTCTTGTGGCGTACGGCTGCCCACCGGCGGAGCTCCGGTGACACGTAGCCACCCTAGGTGTTCGCCGGGGCAGGGTAAGGCTCGTATGAGCATGTGTGGCATTGGATTTTAGGGTTTGCAAAGTTCTTGTTGTTGTATCTACATTGCGTTGGGAAAAAAAGAGCTCGGGTCCGACTTGGTATTTATCTATTGTTCCCCTTGCGGGAATAGTAGCAATATGATTGTTATTAATTTTTTCTTTTTTCTTCCTTTTCTTTTCTCTCTCTCTCTCTCTCTCTATAAAAATTCTTTTCATAAAACTCCAAAAATGCCCATAAAAATCCTAAGAATTAATTTGAATAAATTCTTAAAATACAAAAGTATTTTCTATAATGTTCTCCAATAAATTTTGAGCATATATTTTATATTATAAAGATTATCAACTCAATATTCCAAATATAATTGGTATATTTTATAAATACAAATGCATATTCTTAAAGAAAAATATTTCTAAAATAAAATGTAAAATATCCCTACAAAAAATGCTATATTTGTCTATGTTTGTATTTAAAAAATGTTTAGAACACTATATATAATATATTTATTTTCCTAAGATAGAAAAGCAGCCTCTAGCAACTCTTTAATATAAATACTATTATCTAACTACCATAAAATCTAATCGAATAATAATTAAAAAGAAATAAAATATAACAAAATTTGGGGGGGTTTACATCCTACCAAACTTATAAAAATTTCGTCCTCGAAATTAAAACAAATCTTAATATCAAAGGACCGTGAGATTAAAGACAAGGGTGGGCAGTTACGTCAAATCGTAGTTCGTTTTTCAAAAAAGGTGAAGGCGGTAGTTATCAAAGGAATCCAATTTGGCATCATATTCTATAATATAGGGTATTCTTGGCTGAAAGCCCTACCCAACTTATAGAAGTTGGCTATCCATTAAAATCATTGTTACGAGACTTAAGAGAAGGACAATTTCTGGGAAGAGGTATGAGAATATTGGACACTCCTGACCGCAATCTCGAATTCTAAGCGAGCCTAGATATTGTCATGGAGTTCTTGGTCAATAACTTCTATAGGAGAATTATTACAATTATCATCATTCCTATAGGGTCATACTTCAACAAATTAGTAACCATTTGTTGTTCGAATATAACTTAAACGTGTCGGTTCAAAGGAATTTAGTCTTCGCTCTACATGTGTAACTAAGAGACGAGAGTCTGCAGGAGCCTTCTCATAGAATTTAGAATTTAAGACAAGGCACAATTTAGGTATATACTTCTAAGACATGATGACTAGCGTGTGAGGGTTGGTGTTTTGTGTTATACAGGAGGTATGGGCTTGTTTGGAAGGAATGCATACATCATAGTGTGATGTATCTTGCATGGATCATGGGTATTTAGTTTGTTAAGGGGCTGGGTCGATATTTGCCTGATTCAAATCAATTGGAACAAAAATGTGCATCTATGGTTTATTTTAACAAAAATGTGTCATACATGTGGTGTAATTAAATGGAGCATAGAATGATGTATTTGTGTGGGACAGGTATGTCATGTGTGTAGCTTGACTGGTCTAGTTCATGAGTGTAAAATTTATTGGAAGGAAAATGCTAATGTTGTGCTCCCAATATCAAAGTCACGGTAGGGTATCAAATAATATGGATGGGAGCGGACGTCATAAACTACTGAATTATTAGTCTAATTACAACAAATCATCTCCAATCGCTTGCTAATTCCAAGAACCCTATGTTTCTTAGAGGGGCTTGAAATCTATGCACTACAATATTTTCATTCTCGTAATTAAAACTAAGACACGATCCTACAATAGATAGGAATTTTAAGAACAAGGGTTGAGATCTTTTTATCGCAATTATCTAAATGCATGAGCAAAGGGATATGAAGTACCATATGAAGATCATATCACAACTTCCGAACAGATGGAAGAATTGTTACGAACGGATTCCAAGTTTGGCATCCCATCTTAAAAGATAGTGTATGGTAAGTTCAAGGTTCTACCCAACTTACACAAATTAGTTATCATGGAAAGCACAGTAATAGGACTCCTGAGAAGGTTAAATTTTAAGAAGATGTTCGAGGATATGGCATTCTTCTGATCATAGTCACGAACTCTATAGGAAGCCAAGGTACAATTTATTTAACATTTCTTATATATTGACCATGTTTCATAAAAATAGCAGGAGAGGTCTTGGTCAAGCATAACAAGAAACAAGTTAGTACGACAGTATTTCATTCATCGCATAATGTAGGCTACGAAGGGATATGGTTAGGAGATTTATGGAAGGAGGATTAGTGGACTATAAGATGGAGACTACATAATAGGTGTAAGGACCTACTACATGAAGTTTGGTTTTATAGTCCAAATATGGTGATAAGCATGGATGGGTTTAATTGAGTTTTAATTGGTTCCCTAATCGGACATCAACCTTGATTGAGCAAAGCTCGGGTTTTAATCTATATTGGCTAGACAAGATCTCATAAAATTGATTTACACCATTCCATTTTGGTTAGTATAATAGAATAGGTTCTAACTTAAGTGGTTGGGCTAATTGTCAGTCGGATTGGTTAACTAGGTTCCTAAAGCCCCAAAAATGCGCCTTCTATGACTTTTGTGTTTAAGTAGCACAAGAAGACTCAATTGAGTGGCACACTAGTGGCATGTGCGTAGTGGGCTTCGAGTAGATCACAACCGTATATTGTGTCGAAAGATTTGAGTCAAGATTGGATCTCCAATTGAAGTCGAAAAGTATGTTGGTATTACGATAAAGATTATAGTTAGTCCTTTTTGACCTGAAAATTGCATCATAAAAATATAGTACAAGGGAACATGTTTGAGTGGGACATGATATGCCTAAATGAAGGTGGACTCGTTTAGGTCATGTATATAGAATTTGTTGGAAGGAAACAACTGATCTCGCGCTCCGAATAATAATGTCACGGTAAAGGGACACCAAAAGATCTAAATAGAAAGTGGGTGTTCATGAGGCACTAATTTGTCCTCCTAGTGGAAACCAATTTGTCCTAATCAATCGACAATCCTAGTAAATCATAAAATTTAGAGGGCTGACAACCTATATACTTCAAGAATTTATATCTCAAAATTAAACAAAGACATGGTTTTATAATTAATGAAGTTAGAGAAATTCAAGTCGTGCTCACGGTGGAATAGATAACGTGATACGGTAGATATGGATCAAGTTTGAAGATCGTTTTCGATTTTAAATAGAGGGAAAATGATGGTGAAATAGCTTTCATAGCTATAGGTGGTATGGTGAACTAAGGGGGACATTATGTGTCTACCCTCTCTCAAATACAAGCATTTGTTTTTTTTTTCAAATAAGTAAAGGAGAAAACAAAAAAGAGTTCAAGGGAGAAGGAATCGAATGTGAATACGAGGTTCCGAGGGCGAGTGAATAATTCAAGAGAGTTATCATGGCAGTTGCTGATGAGATACTAGACACACCTATATCTCAATCCTCATAGGTTAATCATATGAAGAGTGAATCAAGTGCACTAAGGTTGATCAGACCATAATACACTGATTCTAATTAGACAATATGCTAGTGGGCATCCCCAATAAATATATATCCGGAACAAGCTCGATAAAGAATAAGCTTGCAAAAACTCGGCTATAATAACAGCATTAGTCAAGGTATTCCAAAATTATAAGTACGCAAGATTTATCACTACAACAAAAAATCCTTTTAATGACGGCTAAAAAGCGTCATTAATGACGAACCATGACGCTTTTTTTTTACAGCAATAGTTATGAAAACGGGTGTTAAAAATGTTTTTTAAAAGCGTCATAAAATAACCGTCATGAATAGTTTCTATAAAAGCGTTATGAATAGTTAATATATAGTACACAATTCAGAACAATTTTAAAACGTCATGAATAGATAATATGTATAGGCTCAATGCAGCACATTTATAACACTTTATACTATTCAAATTAGCATATTTATAATGCTCTATACTGCACAGTATAAATTATATTCCAAAAACTTAACATTATATATCACCGTCTTTATTACATTTCTTAAAATAAAGTATATATCAACATCTTCATTACATTGAATATCCAAATACAGAATGTACCCAAAAAATAGGAATAAATCTCTCTTTTGCTAACCAAATTATTAGAAATATTTACTTAAGTAGATTCTGACCATGGATCTTCTCTCTGCCTGGTGTGCTGTCATAGGCACCCAAAAATAAAACCTTTACTCTTAAAAATGTAGTAGTGTGAGTAAGGATCGTTTCCACAGAGAGTAATTAGTTTAGATTTGTACTATGTGAATAATAAAAGGGGGGATAAATAAAATGAAAGAAAATAAAAAAGAGAAAGTAGAATATGAAAATAAATCAAAATAACAAATGATGGTCTAAGTCTACGTCTACCATCGGAATCTTGAAACTGATCATAGATGCAAATATATATTGATTTGTATTATGAATATTCATCGTTGGAATTATTTCCTATCTCCTTTAGCCACAATTAATTAGAAACAAGCGACCTAATTAACCTTAACTACTAAACAACCACAGACAAGCGCTAAAGGTTTAATTTAATAGCGTATTAAACTTAATGAGATCGATGAAACAAAATAACACAAGCACAAGCGGTTGCATTTAATTTTGTCGAATGGTTTCTTCTTAAGATTTAATAATACAAAGCAGTAATTTACTAAATCTTGGTTGCTTCACAAATTAGAGGGATCGAACAATTCCGGATTCGATATCTAATTTAGCAGTAGAATATCAAGAGTAATAAACTAGTATGCATCCTAGTAATTAAACAAGATAATCATGAAATATGCATAAGAAAATATTTGATACTCAAATTACAAATCAAACAAATAAACATAAATTAGATCTCACAAGTTTTTATTGATTCCGAGGCTTCCGTATACTTCGACCAACACGACTTTAGCCGAACATGTTCTTCAAAACTTCAAAAGAAAAGTTGGAGAAAGAGAAGAAGAGTTGTGTTGTGTGTTTTCTCTTCTCATGATTTCTACCCCTTTTATACACCATAAATTAGTTTTTTTCAAGCCCACAATATCTCCCACATATCCTCTAAAGGTTACAACTTCTCAAATCAAAAAAGACTAAGTCATAAAGCAAGTACAAAAATAATTATTTTGGCTCCTAATTCTGTTCACAACATCTTTGATCTGACTTCATACCTGATTTCGTCCATGATGAGTCAAAATCTCAAAAATCACAAAATATGAACGTTGTAGCCCTCTGTCTTAGCTTTTCGAATCATTTTGAAGGACCTCAATTGCTATTCGGATGAGGAAGTTATGCTCAATTTGGTGAAAGGTGTCAAAACTGTCCAGAATTGTATTTTAGCTCTATTTTGCACATAGTGTCTCCAAATGCATCCTAGAGCAAAATAGAAATAGAATGAGTACCTTTAGTCATAAAATGATCATAAAATGGTGAACATTAAGGGATAAAAATATAATATTTTATGTTCTCATCAAATACCCCCACACTTAACTTTTGTTCGTCCTCGAAAAAAACTCTAATTTATTTATTTTCCAAAACAAAATTAAGGTTGTGTAATGCCATAAATCAAGAATAAAATAGTTTTTCAAAAATCAAGAAATATCATGAAATTATATTCTTAGACAACTTCTAATTCCTTAGTAAGTGTTTTCACTTGAAGATAGAGCAAACTAAATTGGTAGACCCTCACGGGAATAAATACTCAACTCTTATCTGTTTGAAGGGTATGTGTTTCACTCAAATTCATTCCAAAAGAAATAATCTACCATAAGCTTGCATATTTTCTCATTCTCCACCACTTAGATCACATGCATAACATAAATCATAAGGACTTTTCATGGGTTGTAATGGGGCTTAGGATTAAGGTAGGATATATTTGGGAGTGTAGCTAAAAAAAACTATCAAAACTAGTGGAGCAAAAATGATGTAACTTTAGCTCGAATATATAAAACATGTAAAACCAATCACTCCATTGAGCAGCTTCTTCAATTTGAATTCAAAGTATTCAACATACCCCTTTATTGGAATTGGAGGAGAAATAATAAAAATGAATATCAAAAGTAATTTCTCCATCACTTTTTTTCTTTTTCTTTTTTTATTTTTTTCTGTCTTTTTTTTTCTTTCTTTCTTTTCTCTCTTTTCTTTCATTTTTATTTTTACAATAATGGAACTCCATAATTTGAGAATAAAAATATGTAGCCAAACTTGAAATTCAGATACCCCCACATTCCTAATTTTTGTACACCCATACGTATCATAATGCTCCAATAGCTTTCCAGCTTGGGTAAGAATTTTTTTTCAGGTTAAAGCTTGTAATGTGGGTTCACAAAAATAAAAGCAATAAGGCTCAAAGGGGTTCAACCAAAGGAAAAATAATTTCAGGGTAGGCTATTTGGCTTAAGTAGCATAAAAAAATTGGCCTTAATCATGTTCACGTATGCTTGTGTCGATGTGACCTTGAAGAGAATCTAAGCAAGTTCTAGAGAAACAAATCTATGGAAGAATATCTCTCATCAAAGAAAATAGTGAGACTAAAGTGTCAGTCTAAAGGCTCAAAATCTCACCGGCTTTTGTCTACCAAATTTAGTTACAACCATCCTTAAGGAAAATAACTATACTAATTAATTCTAAGTTGAAAAGAGTACTTATTCAATCATGTTATAAAAAATTTCTAACATAGTTGAATCTTGTTTATGGCATACACAACAAGAATTATTGAAAACCACAAAAACAAATCTTTTTTTTTAAGAAAATAAACCGAGAACAAAAAAAAATTTCTTTAAATTCTATTTTTAAATTTATTTATTTAAAAAAAACTATGCATCTAAAAAATAACTAAACATAAATATCCTTACCTACAATTAAAACTGACATTGTCACTAATGAAGTCTAAATGAAAATAACCGACAAAAAAAAAAATAATGCAAGAATATTAAAAACTCCCCTTGGGTTGCCTCCCAAGCAGCGCCTTTGTTTAATACGTCGTTGGCTCGACTCTATGCACACTTGAGACAACTACGCAAAGATTTTACATCTTGAATGGAGGCCTGCAAAATAGAGGGTAAAAATATCTTTTTAAAAATTGACAAGGACATATAAGGAACGTTACCTGACTGTTGCATTTCTGTAAAATTATTGAATGCTGCTACAGTTTCCTGCATATTAGAACTCAACGATAACTCCTCATCCACTTTTTCAAGATGCTCACTGATGGCAACATCCAATCCTTCTTTGCCATCAAGTTCAAAAACTTCCTCTAGATTAGGTACTACGTCGTTAATTGGAATATTCGTGTCTATAACGTTGTTGATCTCTTCTTCTTGTTTTGACGATGTAGGTGATTCTTCTACTAGAATGTCCACCTCTTTACCATTTCTCAAAATAATTGTACCTGCAATGTCTTTTGAATTTATTATTTGAGATGATAATTTTTCTGAACTTTGTGCCTCCAGCTTATTAATTATTGTAGCCATTTGGCTCATTTGATTGTTCAGACTTTGGATGCTGGCCCTTGTCTCCTGAATACTGGCCCTTGTGTCCTGTTGAAATTGCAAATTATTAGTGGCAAGAGACTTAACAATATCTTCTAAAGACATACCAGAGTTAGAAGTTTGGCCCGATTGTTTTTCATGGGGATATGGTTGGTTGTACTGTTGGTAACTTAGGCAATTTTGAGTTACAATGGGCTCGTCTTGAAGTATTGGACACATATCAGTTGGATGTCCTTCTTGTAAACAAATCTCACAAGCCATTGTTGCTTGCATGTTACCTACAACCATTTTATGAACAATAGAAGTTAAACTAGCAATTTGTCGTTGAAGAGAAGAAACATTTACCTCGTAAGCGTACCTAGATGGGAGATCCAGCCAAGTGCCAACTTGTTGATAATTGGTCGCCATGTCCTATTAAATCTTTTTTTAATAAACAAAAAATTATTTCATGAGAATAAAAAGCACAAACTTCAACTAGAATTACTCTCCGACAACGGTGCCAAAATTTGGTGTGCTGTCGTAGGCACCCAAAAATAAAACCTTTACTCTTAAAAATGTAGTAGTGTGAGTAAGGATCGTTTCCACAGAGAGTAATTAGTTTAGATTTGTACTATGTGAATAATAAAAGGGGGGATGAATAAAATGAAAGAAAATGAAAAAGAGAAAATAGAATATGAAAATAAATCAAAATAACAAATGTTGGTCTAAGTCTACGTCTACCATTGGAATCTTGAAACTGATCATAGATGCAAATATATATTAATTTGTATTATGAATATTCATCGTTGGAATTATTTTTTATCTCCTTTAGCCACAATTAATTAGAAACAAGCGACCTAATTAACCTTAACTACTAAACATCCTCAGACAAGCGCTAAAGGTTTAATTTAGTAGCGTATTAAACTTAATGAGATCGATGAAACAAAATAACACAAGCACAAACGGTTGCATTTAATTTTGTCGAATGGTTTCTTCCTAAGATTTAATAATACAAAGCAGTAATTTACTAAATCTTGGTTGCTTCACAAATTAGAGGGATCGAACAATTCCGGATTCGATATCTAATTTAGCAGTAGAATATCAAGAGTAATAAACTAGTATGCATCCTAGTAATTAAACAAGATAATCATGAAATATGCATAAGAAAATATTTGATACTCAAATTACAAATCAAACAAATAAACATAAATTAGATCTCACAAGTTTTTATTGATTCCGAGGCTTCCGTATACTTCGACCAACACGACTTTAGCCGAACATGTTCTTCAAAACTTCAAAAGAAAAGTTGGAGAAAGAGAAGAAGAGTTGTGTTGTGTGTTTTCTCTTCTCATGATTTCTACCCCTTTTATACACCATAAATTAGTTTTTTTCAAGCCCACAATATCTCCCACATATCCTCTAAAGGTTACAACTTCTCAAACCAAAAAAGACTAAGTCATAAAGCAAGTACAAAAATGATTATTTTGGCTCCTAATTCTGTTCACAGCATCTTTGATCTGACTTCATGCCTGATTTCGTCCATGATGCAGCCAGAATCTCGAAAATCATAATATATGAAAGTTGTAGCCCTCTGTCTTAGCTTTTCGAATCATTTTGAAGGACCTCAATTGCTATTCGGATGAGGAAGTTATGCTTAATTTGGTGAAAGGTGTCAAAACTGTCCATAATTGTATTTTAGCTCTATTTTGCACATAGTGTCTCCAAATGCATCCTAGAGCAAAATATAAATAGAATGAGTACCCTTAGTCATAAAATGATCATAAAATGGTGAACATTAAGGGATAAAAATATAATATTGATGTTCTCATCACTGCCACCTCTTGAAGATATCGGGAGTCCCAAAGAGAAGTAGTGTCGCAGCTGAGCGACGACTTGGTGCTGCTGCAGCCGGCGCCGTCGTGGGAGAGCTTCATCCTCTGATCCCTTACTTTCGCCTGAACCCTCACCAGCGCCTGCATGCACCACAGCGTCACGTTGTGCCCTTTTTGCAAAAAATCAAAAATGTCACCTTAGCACTTTAGTAATCAACGCTGAAATGTGAGCCTAGCAATCAACCTGGATTTTACCAAGTCGATAAATTAAAGAAAGTTAACAAGAAATTTATATATTAGAAATCAAAATCGAAAATGCATAATTAAGAAAGCATCACTTATTAGACTGACTGCACTTGGCGCAAATGGAGAATTGCTAAAAATAGAATGATATTAAAATGCCAACCAAATGGAGGTCTCGTGTTCCAAATCCTCACCCCACCTATAACCAAATAGTGTCCTTTAAGGTTTGGTTAACAATCGATCAATAATGACAGCATAAAACAATGAAAATAATGAGATCCAAATTTCAGTCAAGAAAAATGCAAGCTTGTCAATTCCTCAGAAAATTATTTTAGTTAGAAAATTACTACTGTTAAATTTGTTAGAAGTGGGAGCTTTCTCATAGATAGAACTATTGAAATAGATTAGAAAGAACAAGCATTAATGAAGTTAACACAATTTCAAACTCTATACCTTTCGAAGGATTGAAGCATGTTCTTCCAGTCTCTCAATCTCAGCTGGATCTGCTTCAACTTCCAAGCATGTTTCCTGTGATTTAACACATGAGAACACATGAGTTTCATGTATTATAGAAAACTATCATGATTGGATAAATATACTTCTTAATTAATCTTCTCATCAATAATATTGAAACTAATTTGTTGGAAGAATGACTCTTTACAGAACAATAACAGTAATAATAAAACTAAATTTTGGGTAAAAGCAACAATTTTCATTAACGAGCCATGATATAAAAGGCATAATGACTCTTTAAAGAACAATAACAGTAATTAATAAATCTAAATTTTGGGTAAAAGCAACAATTTTCATTAACGAGCTATGATATAAAAGGCTTTGTTATTATTGATTTACATTACCACAACCAAAATGTTAAAGTTGACCAAATGCTGGCTTAATGAGCTACCATTTCAAAATATATCAGCAGGAGTGAAGATTCTTACCCACAGACCCACAATGAAACAGCGAGCAGCATGGTACCAACCATCACCCATTCATTCCTTGACACAGGTCCAATTTGTTCAGCTTTTTTGTGGCCAAGGCAGGAGCATCTGGTGTGTCTTTCGTTTCTGGGGAAAAATCTTATATGGAAGATATGGAGTAACTAGAAGAGCAGTAAAGGCAGGTACACTTGTAACCTTAAACCAGAATACCCATGGACTTGCAATCTTAACCCCACGTCACCGGATGGCAGCCTGAATATTCCACAGACCATGAGATGTTAACAGTCAATTACCTCCATCTCATAATGGTGTAGTATTAAACCTGTTAGTACAACTTAAAATTTACACTTGAATTATAATAAGTCACATCCTGAAACAGAAAAAAGATTCACATCTAAAAGCTTGAGAAAGAATAAATATTGCAGGAATATTACAAAAAAAACACAAATTTCTCGTATGTAATCAGATTCTCAACTGTCATGTTATGAACCTTACATGAGGATAGACAAGCTCTTCAGTGGGGTGGCGAAGGTTTATCCAACCATTTAGCACGAATTCATGTGCCTTTGCAGTCAGAACAACATGTAGAACCCTGCATGAAGAAGAAAAACATCAACAATTTTTCATTGTAAATTTAATGAGCTTTTAACCTTAAGATGTGATCATTTTGATGTTTCCTTCACTAACTCTAATTTGCATAAACTACCAAACAAAATTAGTATGCAAGTCCAATTGTTTGTCTATATATTTATTACTAATTACCATCTCTATCAAATGTATATGTAGAATTCCATTATGCACAACATGCCTAATAATTAAAAGGAAAAACTATATCCTTAGTACCAGTTTTAATTGCCGAATAAACCAAACTTAAAGAAAGTAGAGAGAGGAGGAGGGGTGGGGGTGGGGAGGGGGGGAGAGGGCCAGTCCACAGCCGCTACCGATACTTTGCCACCTTTCTTCACCATCTGACCTCCTCTTCTCCCTCTGCCACAACCTGCCAAGAGCCCACCACTATGGCAAACCCCGGCCGACGGTCTTCACCAATGCAACACCACCCTGTCCTGAACACCCATCACCACCCACAGTGCCCCCCAACCTGCCGCCACCACTACGGACTCCGACTCCACCAATAGAACCACCACCCTGACGACGAAAACCATCGCACGAACACCACCACCACCAAAGAAACAAACGCCAACCGCCACCACGGCCATCGCCGGCCGCGCCACAACAAGACCACCAGATCCCCAAGAAAAACCCAAAAGAAAAACCCTAAATCTACTCACCTCCGCCTCGACGCCGTGCTGACCGCCGCCTCTTCTCGCGCAGCGTCCACAGCACGTACCTAGCCGTCACCGTCCAAGCCGTCCTTCCGTCGACAGCCGACCTAGCCCGGCTGCGACCACCCCTAGCCACCGTGCCCAGCCGAGATCACCCCTAGCCACCGTACCCAGCCGCCGAAAACCCCTTTCCTCCTTGCCGCTGGCCTCTCGCCGACTTCCAATACGAGACCCCGGCGCCTATGCCTACTTTCGCCGCCCCGAGCGCCACCCGCTCTCTGGCCTCCCGTTCCAGCAGCTCCCTGCGAACGCCGAAACCCTCCGATCCGCCGCCCTAGCATCCATCCAAGGCGCCGGACCACCGCGAGCCATTCCTCCTCCGCGCGCTTGTCGTCGCCTCCGACCCCCTTTCTCCTCCGCCTCCGCACGCAGTGCGAGAGCCGCCACGTCCCATCCACGCCTGGACGTTCTCTCCGCCGGCCGAGTTCGCTGAGCTCGCCTCCACTCCTTTCCTCGGCGTCCAGCTCCGACGACCCCCAGCTCCGATCGCCCCTCCGCCTCTCTGACTTCTCTCCGATCTCCTCCCCTCTCTCTCTCGCTCTCTCCCTCGTTCCCTTTTTTTTATTATTATTTTATATTTTTTAATCTATACTCTTTCTCTCCTTGGGAGAAGAAACTGACTGAAAAGTTATGTTATTCTATTTTTTTCTCTTCTTCATTTTTTTTCATTTTGTTAAGTTGCTGTAAACGGAGATATTTTGTTATATTATTATTATTGTTATTAATATTAATATTTTTTTTTTGGTATTTAATTGTTTGTTTTTTGCTTCTTTGTTTCCTTTACTATTATTAATATATTAATAATTGATATTATTTATTTAGTATATTGTATCAACCATTTATTTTAAATAAAACGTATAAATATTTGTAAAATTCGAAACATGATTTTTATGGCTCACATATAAGTTCCAAACCTGGCTTAGAAGTTTAAATATATTATAAAATAGATTATTTTGCAATTGTGGTGATTTGAATGTAGTTTTGAGCTAAGAAAATCTTGGTAAATTAATTTTTTTTTGTTTTTGCTAAAATGATTTACTAGCTATAATTATCTAAGTAATTTAAACTAATAGGACATAGTTTTCAGTAATATAAATAAGTATTTCCTAGACTGTAACATGTCTAGTTTTATATTATGTACATTTTCAAAATAATTATAATTACCTATTCTCTCAAATTCTCTTTTGGTCATCATCAAATCTTGTCCATAACAAATTTCCTTAATCTCATTCCCTCGCAAATTCGAGACTACCTTATGTCTATCCTAACTAATTTGACCCTTCTGGACCCAATGGAACTGTCCATGCCACCACCCGAGGTCACCATGTATAGTTGTTGCACTGAAGTCGCTGTTCATGCCAGCTTGATCATTGCAGCACACCAGGCGCCCTACTAGGCAAGACACCTTGCCATTTGCTGTTTATTTATTTTAGCTCATATTTCATGCATTATTTATTTTCTTTATGCAAAATAAACTGTGATACATGGCATAACCTATTATAACTTACTGTTCATTTATATTCCTGCTATGTATTATTTTTCTTACACATTAAACCTAGATTTAAGGGACCACCTTGTGTGTTGCATTCATTGGCCTTGACACATTGTACCACGAAGTTGTGTGTTGCATATAGAACACGGAAGTGCGTGATTGGCTGGCCACCAACACCGTCGACCTGGTTCCTGCGGTGGATCCTCGAGATCTGGTCCGCCAGATCTGAGCTGACCCTGCTCGGCGCTCCGATCGTTGACGCACCGAGAAGCTCGTCGTGCCGCCTCAATAAAGATCCGTGGCCGAGCAAGCTCCGCCTCTCCTCCCAAGCATTCTCCTCACTTTCTCCTGTTCTACTCCGCCGTACTCTTCCTGGCTCGTGAACCTCGCCATCTGCCTCGACCGCAGTCGGAGCGGTGAAGCCTCCGCCCCCTTCGTGCCCTAACCACCGGATAGGCGATCTCGCTGTCGGAGCTCTCCACCGCGAGCCGCGCCGACTCCACTCCCTCCTTGCATCCCCCTCCTCGATCCATCTCCCCCGCGCTCACCTCTCATCCCATCTCACCCTCTCTCCAGCTCGTCTTCGTTCCTCTTTCTCTTCCGTTCTTTTCTTTTCTCACTCCTCCCTAGGAAATGAGGAACAGCAGCTCCCCCCTTTTGTTAGTTTTTTATTATTATTTTTGTGGTTTTGTTCAGCTTCGTTTATTATTTATTCTCTTTTACTGTTTAGTATCTATTATTATTAATATCATTATTATTATTATTATTATTATTATTATTATTATTATTATTATTTATTTATTTAGAATAGAAGAAAGGACAGCAGCAGAATTTTGATACTTTGAATTATTATTACTATTATTATTATTATTATTATTATTATTATTATTATTATTATTATTATTAGTAGTAGTAGTAGTAGTAGTAGTAGTAGTAGTAGTAGTAGTATCTTTGTTGTTATATTTCTTGATATTGTTGTGATGCTAGATAAATTAGTTTTTGATAATTGTTTTAGTATATAATTATTTTATAATCAATTAAAAATATATTTAATAATAGTTCTAGCTATTTTCAAGGAGTTTTTTTCCAACTATTTTGATTGATAAAAGTAAGATTTTTAGCCAAATAAATTTGTAGACTTCCAAAATATTATTTAAAATATTTTGATGTGTGTAGTCCACGCCTATTTTCAAAATAAATTTATAAAATTATTTTTTATATTATTATTTTCCCTACCAATTTTCAAGATAATTTTGACCTAAATGATTTATTAATGTTTTCAAAGATTAATTTAAAATATTTTATGAAGTATAGTTATTATTTATATGCGTATTTATGCAGACTTTGGCTTCTAGTCTAAATCGAGTTATTTCTCTATTTTTAAATATTATTTTGCTAGCAAATATAACTTCTCATATTAGAAATAATTTCCTAAAATGTATATATATATTATTTCCTCCAATTCCATCATTTTCGATTCTCGACCATCATATTCCTACTCTCTCTGAATTTAGACTATTTTATGTCATCCCTAACTAATTTGACCCTTCTGGACCAAGTGGGACTGTCCGTGCCACCACCCTAGGTCACCTTGTATAGTTGTTACACCAAAGTCGCAGTTCATGCCACCTTGATCATTGTAGTACATGTAAGCCCCCTCATTTTTGGATCTTATTTTTAATTATTTTTAATTATTTTATATAGATATTTTAATTTATTAAATTCAATAATGACTATGTTAGTAGTTTACTGTAGCTTTGACTTTTGAAGCACAACAAATATTTTTTCTCAAATCCAATTTCATATTGGAATTCTAGACTCGTCCACCTTCAGTTTGATATATCACGTCCCATCAAAATTTTCTTTTCCACATTCTTTTGGCTTCGTGCAATTTCGGGTCAATTTAGACTATTTGATCATTTATCGTAATTCTAGGCCTAACTTCTAAATTAATTTTGGGACTTGACATAAATCAAAACCGTATGACCCAATATATGGTTTTGACCCTTGTTGAGTCTACAATGTATATGCCTAGGGTGCACCATCCAATCGAGTTCCCATGTGCTACTTATTTACAAATGGCACATGAGACTCATTAAATTAATTTTTGGGTCCAATTTGACTAGTAATGCTACTCGAACCCTAACCTAGTCAACCCTACTAGTTAGAGCCTAAGTAGGAGTACCAAAACTAAGTATAAATATATTTAAGAGAATAATAGAGGTTTAATTGCAGCCATATGTAATATTTTCTTATATATTTGGCTTGGTCAAACATCTAACCAAAATAGGAAACCTATTAATAATAGTATGATTTGGAGAACCAAATCATATCCAAATTAGATCAAACCAAATCCCATGCCCTAATAGTATAAATACAAACCAACCATAATCTTTTCCTCTCTCTTCATAACCACCCACTACTCCACAATTCCCCCAAACCTAGCGGCCACCACTCCAAACCCGAAACCCTAGCCGACCCCCCTTTTCTTCACAAAATATAATTTCTCCTCTATTTCTCCGCCAACAACCACCACTTGGACATCCCCCTCAACATACCTTTCCATCATAGCAACTATAGGAACAACCTTACAGCCGTTAGAGGGGTGCACGACGCGCTAATTCGGCCGAAACTTCGTCGAATCAAAGTCTGAAACGTCACAGCAGGTTAGTCGACTTGTAGATGATGTTTCACCCACTTTTTCTTATCTTTTTCTCCTAAAACAAAATCTGAGAGTTACCTTTGTGTGTCTAGTCCAACCTCTGATCGCCGGATCCCCTAGTTCCAAGCGGTTTTCCCGTGGCGTTGATTTTACGACAGGGTATCCAGAACTGACGAATTCTGTTGCAGGCCACTTTTCGCCTATATAAGTTCAGTTTATAACCTTTTAATATTTTTATTTAGAATCTAGACGTCGATACCTTTCCAACGCATATCTGAAAGTTAGGTTTCGCATCCGTTTGCTATTTTTAAAAATTCATGACATTTGCCGTATCACCGAACTCCGAAAAATTCTGTTTTTCTTGTGTCCAAAAGTGTCAAAACTCTATGAATCTATATTAAACTTCAAGTTGTGCAAAGTCTAACATTATAAGTACTATTTTAACTAATTTCTAGAATTTTTACAGAATTTATTAATTTTATTTAATCATTGTTTCGGGGCTAATTTAATGGGTCGATTTGAGGAAGTCATGTGTGGCATTGACATAAGTTCTCTTGTGAAAGGGTTTTACTATTAAAAATAGTATTATAGCAATATATAAGTATTTATAGATAAATTTCAGAATTTAAATATATTATTTATGAGAGGTTTTGTTACCTATATGTACTTATATAATAGATGTAGTATCGTAACAACGTTATAGCAACTAGGAGGCATAGATACTCATATAATTTATATATGGTGTGTTTATATAGAATATTAAATATAGTGTATTATTAAAGATGAGCTTGGGAGGATCGAAAAGGACAACGGAGTTGGATAGACTTACCCGAAGACAGCAGTTACAGCATTTGGAGACTGTTGTACGAGTTGACCGTTCGTGGCTCATTGAGTGGTTTGTAGTTCGATTTTCTCAGCTCAGGACAGCAGGCGAGTACATTCTCTGATAGTTTTTATTGTCTTGATATCTACTATATCCGATTCACTTGTAGTGTTATACTTGATTCTCGACACAAGGATACACGGACTAGTATACATTGGATCTCGTCATGAGATGTTATTCCTAGTTTAACTGGTATATGAGTACATTGCTCGATCTTGTTTCTTGTACTTGTATAGACACAGATTTGGGAGTGGGCTGGCCCCCTGCTTTTAAATCCGTGTCATGACGTGTCATGGTTGGATCCATTATACTACTCGGGGATGGGGAGTTATTAGAGGTTATGTGATCATTACCCCTACTTGTTTACTACTTGCATCATAGCTTCACCCTCGCCTCACGTAGGGTGTAGCCTGACCTATTACTACTTGACTCATATCTTTCCATTTTGGCCGGCCTGATCCCTATACCATTACTTGTACATAGCCGGTCAAATGGAACAGCCTGATCTTGACCCAAGCCGATCACATAACGCTCTAATATCTCATGGCACTTTATTTTTATGTTTACATCATACCTCAGATTACTTATCATTGTCTATATTCCAGTTTCATCTTATATATCTCACACATGACATGATATACAGTTCTTTTGTACCGTTTTACTTTCAGTCTTGATATTCCATCTTGTATTTCATTATGATTGTCTCTTATAGTATTTGTCAATTCACATGGAACTGCTATTGGCGTTTGTACTTGCTCATATCCTGACAGGATAACCCCCGTTGTTTTTCAGAAGATTTAGATGCAGATTGTCCGACCTTCTACGGGTTTGGCATAGATGGAGCCTATGACCAGGACATGCATGTGGACCCGGTGCTCGTAGAGGATGCACCGCCAGTAGTGGCCTAGTTCACCTAGATTTTGTCTTGATTACATTCTAGTTGATACTTTGAGACTTGTAGTATTTATTTTGGGATATTGTTTCATGTCTTGGTCTCTAAACTTGTGTTTGTGGCTCGGCACTATTTCAGACTATTTATCTCATCATTATCTTTATCTTTATCTTTATCTTTATCTTTATCTTTATCGTCGTGTTCATCTTTCTTAGAATTATGTGATTGAGTTGTGGTTATATTCCTTCGTACGGAGATGACAGGTTATATTTTGTGTCTTAGATTCTATATATTCTAGATGACCTTTTACAGCGTTCTACCGCCGATACTGCGGCGTAGGCTGGACTTGGCCACGAACTCGTATCCTAAAATTGGGAGCGGGTCGTGACAAGTTTTTTACGGTGGCCCATGCAGGTCGAGATTCGCATTTTGTGCGATTTCGTAGTAGCACGACGACTTAGTTCTACTGCTACGAGCCTGCTATAGAGTATAAGGAATAAGGTGTTAGAATTATGGATACTCAATCAAACTTTGGATCCTTTGAGAGATTCCAGGGACGACCCTTGAGAATCTCATTATGAATTTCGATTGAATTCCTTTTCCTCTTGAATTTGATCTTGATTGGTTCATCCCTTTTGACCGGATCTTCATTATTCCTTCCTTACCATTATTTCTTGTATTCCCAATTTCTTAAACTCTGTCGTACCTGTATACTTTGTAACCCTTGAGTCTTCATATTTTCATGGGAAAGGTTGAGAAAGTTTCATAAATTATGTAGCTCGGAAATGATTGAACTGGTTATCGTGTGATAATTTTGTAGGAATCCAAAAGGTTGGATGTTAACATGGAAACTTGAGAATGATATGTGGTAAAAGTCTAGGATGAAATCAAAGAGATGTATACTACCAGTCTGGAAACAAACCACACTTAGAGAAAACTTGGTATGAATAATTCATAAGAGTATTTCAAAACTGATGAGGATATTCAAGGTCAACTTAGTTTAAGAACTTCAAAATTTTGGTTATTGATTCTCGGACAGTTTTACCCTAAGGCTTTAAAGAAGGATATTAATGGAAAAGAGAATTAAATTGTATTCAATAAAGATATGAAATTGAACAAGATATTGCAAGGAAATGACTAGGGATAGAGAGGACACAAGGCTATGGAAATTTGGACATTATTGTAAAATTTTAAGAAAAGAAATTAGAAGAATAATATTCATGGGTATATGTCGAAGAAAATATGAAGGTTGATTTTACTATGGAAAATAAGTTTGTAAGGCCTAGAGATTTTGTGAATTGAATGATGCGAGAAAAAAAAAACAATTTAAACAGTTTAAAGATCTCATAAACTTGAGTTAGAGGGTTCGAACCTAAATTAGGATAATGTGAAGAAATATGGAAATTGATTTAAAATGAATAGTATTGATTCTTAATAAGAAGGGGCATGCTTCATGAGAAATATTTTGAAAATTTAGAATCTTGCCTATGATGATCATGGTGAGGATTAGATAACGGAAGGTTGTAAAATCTGGATGGTAAACATATAAGGATTGAATTATCATAGGGAGACTAGTAAGGTAAATATACGATTGGCAATTATGATCAGGTGAACTTCAAGATTCCAGAGGCAGATGATACTTGACTTTCCTCAAATCTAGATCTTTATTGTGACTCTCTAACCGTTCGCAATATTTGAATAATGATTTGATCGTTTCTTAACAGTATTCTCTCTCTAGAACTGCATTCCTAAATTATTTATTCTGTAACTGATTTTATTTCGTGCTTTAACTTGATTTCCTTTACTTGTGCATTAATTGTCACCTCTTGAACTTCCATTTTCTATTTTGAATCCTTGATATTTTTTACCATGATTTTGATATTCTGAGTGTAATACTAGCTGTTACCCTCCAACAAATTGTGTACAAGGCCCAGACGAGTCCATCTTCATGTGGGCATATCGTGTCCCATTAAACTCATCTCCTTGTATACTATCCTTTTGATATGACTTTCGAGTCAAAATGACTAACTATGATCCATACCATAATACCAACTATTTTTTATTTCAATTAGAAATCCAACTTGACTCACTTCTTTTGACCCGACATGTGTTGGTGTGCTGCTTGATTCTTTAAATCCTCAACTTTGTTCTTTATCTTGATGGCTTGACCCGTTGTTCCATCACCCTATTAGTTTAACTCTTTTAAGGTGGGTAGAATGTCTCACTACCCAGCAAATCCTAGTCATTGTGAACGACATTGATAAGTTCACTTAGACTATTTAATTTCTTTCATCATTATCCTTACTTATATTTTGACTACCTTATGTTGCAAATTTAGAACCAGTTTTGCAAGCTTATCTTCTTTTCGAGCTTGATCATGACATATATTATTGGGGGCCGGCACCCACTAACATATTGTCTAATCAGAACCGGTGCAAGATGGTCTGATCAACCTATTGCACTTTGGTTCACTTTTCATATATTATTCTACGTGAATGGAGACATAGTTAAACTTGTCCTAGAGTCTCATCCGCGACAGCCTTGACAATTTCCCTTTGAACTATTTTGTCGTCTATGAGCCACGTATTGTACTCAGTAACATCGCCTTTGAAATCTTTATTGTCTGCCTTTCACATATTTCAGAAAGAGAAGGCACTATATTTATTAGACAGACCCGAGATATCACATATAGCTTCCCTATCCAAAGGAGAAAATTGATTCCATTCTATATCCTTGTATCACCCTTTAAATTCTAACTCCTTTGACCGACCAGTTGACTTGATCATCCTTCTTATCATCCAATATATTGGGATCTTATTCAACTGAATTAAACCAATTGTGACATGGATTTCAAATCTTAGATACTCGTGCTCAGACTTCAATGACCTCGTTCTCTATCTTGTCCAAACATCAATTCATCCTGATTGATCAACATAGATCGTATTGGGACTAAAAATTTTCTTATATATATATATATATTGTACTTGGATTTATTTTTTTTGCTATTGACAAGTCGTGATTTAAACTTTGATTTTCTTGATTATATTTGGAATTAGTAACCCTTCAGAGTTAGTTACTAGTTATGTTCCTTGATAGTTGCCAATTTCATAAAGGTTAGTAGACTACTCTACGGCCTTGATGATTGGCGTTCCCTTATCTTTCCAATTGGACTCCCTGGACTGTTTCTATGTTTTATACCGATGACTGGCTCGATCTAGTATGACTTATACACCTAGGTAAGACATTCAACTTCTATGATTTGACCATGATCCTGCATATGTTATTCTTCCTAATTGTATGATTAATTTTTTTTTTCTTAGAGACTTTGATTGTTGGGTGTTGACCTAGAAGGAGTATGACCGACCTAAATTTCGAGGACGAAATTTTCTAAGGTGGGTAGGTTGTAAGCCCCCTCATTTTTGGATCTTATTTTTAATTATTTTTAATTATTTTATATAGATATTTTAATTTATTAAATTCAATAATGACTATGTTAGTAGTTTACTGTAGCTTTGACTTTTGAAGCACAACAAATATTTTTTCTCAAATCCAATTCCATATTGGAATTCTAGACTCGTCCACCTTCAGTTTGATATATCACGTCCCATCAAAATTTTCTTTTCCACATTCTTTTGGCTTCGTGCAATTTCGGGTCAATTTAGACTATTTGATCATTTATCGTAATTCTAGGCCTAACTTCTAAATTAATTTTGGGACTTGACATAAATCAAAACCGTATGACCCAATATATGGTTTTGACCCTTGTTGAGTCTACAATGTATATGCCTAGGGTGCACCATCCAATCGAGTTCCCATGTGCTACTTATTTACAAATGGCACATGAGACTCATTAAATTAATTTTTGGGTCCAATTTGACTAGTAATGCTACTCGAACCCTAACCTAGTCAACCCTACTAGTTAGAGCCTAAGTAGGAGTACCAAAACTAAGTATAAATATATTTAAGAGAATAATAGAGGTTTAATTGCAGCCATATGTAATATTTTCTTATATATTTGGCTTGGTCAAACATCTAACCAAAATAGGAAACCTATTAATAATAGTATGATTTGGAGAACCAAATCATATCCAAATTAGATCAAACCAAATCCCATGCCCTAATAGTATAAATACAAACCAACCATAATCTTTTCCTCTCTCTTCATAACCACCCACTACTCCACAATTCTCCCAAACCTAGCGGCCACCACTCCAAACCCGAAACCCTAGCCGACCCCCCTTTTCTTCACAAAATATAATTTCTCCTCTATTTCTCCGCCAACAACCACCACTTGGACGTCCCCCTCAACATACCTTTCCATCATAGCAACTATAGGAACAACCTTACAGCCGTTAGAGGGGTGCACGACGCGCTACTTCGGCCGAAACTCCGTCGAATCAAAGTCTGAAACGTCACAGCAGGTTAGTCGACTTGTAGATGATGTTTCACCCACTTTTTCTTATCTTTTTCTCCTAAAACAAAATCTGAGAGTTACCTTTCTGTGTCTAGTCCAACCTCTGATCGCCGGATCCCCTAGTTCCAAGCGGTTTTCCCGTGGCGTTGATTTTACGACAGGGTATCCAGAACTGACGAATTCTGTTGCGGGCCACTTTTCGCCTATATAAGGTCAGTTTATAACCTTTTAATGTTTTTATTTAGAATCTAGACGTCGATACCTTTCCAACGCATATCTGAAAGTTAGGTTTCGCATCCGTTTGCTATTTTTAAAAATTCATGACATTTGCCGTATCACCGAACTCCGAAAAATTCTGTTTTCCTTGTGTCCAAAAGTGTCAAAACTCTATGAATCTATATTAAACTTCAAGTTGTGCAAAGTCTAACATTATAAGTACTATTTTAACTAATTTCTAGAATTTTTACAGAATTTAACTATTTTAACTATTTTAGCTTCACCCTCGCCTCACGTAGGGTGTAGCCTGACCTATTACTACTTGACTCATAGCTTTCCATTTTGGCCGGCCTGATCCCTATACCATTACTTGTACATAGCCGGTCAAATGGAACAGCCTGATCTTGACCCAAGCCGATCACATAACGCTCTAATATCTCATGGCACTTTATTTTTATGTTTACATCATACCTCAGATTACTTATCATTGTCTATATTCCAGTTTCATCTTATATATCTCACACATGACATGATATACAGTTCTCTTGTACCGTTTTACTTTCAGTCTTGATATTCCATCTTGTATTTCATTATGATTGTCTCTTATAGTATTTGTCAATTCACATGGAACTGCTATTGGCGTTTGTACTTGCTCATATCCTGACAGGATAACCCCCGTTATTTTTCAGAGGATTTAGATGCAGATTGTCCGACCTTCTATGGGTTTGGCATAGATGGAGCCTATGACCAGGACATGCATGTGGACCCGGTGCTCGTAGAGGATGCACCGCCAGTAGTGGCCTAGTTCACCTAGATTTTGTCTTGATTACATTCTAGTTGATACTTTGAGACTTGTAGTATTTATTTTGGGATATTGTTTCATGTCTTGGTCTCTAAACTTGTGTTTGTGGCTCGGCACTATTTCAGACTATTTATCTCATCATTATCTTTATCTTTATCTTTATCTTTATCTTTATCTTTATCGTCGTGTTCATCTTTCTTAGAATTATGTGATTGAGTTGTGGTTATATTCCTTCGTACGGAGATGACAGGTTATATTTTGTGTCTTAGATTCTATATATTCTAGATGACCTTTTACAGCGTTCTACCGCCGATACTGCGACGTAGGCTGGACTTGGCCACGAACTCGTATCCTAAAATTGGGAGCGGGTCGTGACAGTACACCAGGCTTCCTACCAGGTAGGACACCTTGTCATTTGCTGTTTATTTGTTTAGCTCATATTTCATTCATTATTCATTATTTTCTTTATGCAAAATAAACTGTGATACATGGCATAACTTGTTAAAACTTATTGTTCAGTTATACTTCCTGCTATGTATTATTTTTTACACATTAAACCTAGATTTAAGGGATCACCTCGTGTGTTGCATTCATAAGCATTGACACATTTCTACGCCGTTGTTGTGAGTCCCATATAGGACTCGGACATGCGTGATTGGCTGGCTACCAGTACGTATAAGTAGTACGTTAGAAAATAACAACTAATAGAGTTGCATGCTAGAAGACTTAGCAAGTTTGAGTTGGCATTGGGCTGGGAGAACGTGATTGGAAGTTGACTACCACCCTATCTATCGTAGACTCGCTCGCTACTGAGGAACGATAGGTAGACTATATGATTTAGACTCGCTCGATACTGAGAAATAGTATATGGTGTTGTGACTCGCTACCGAGGTACTGTATTGATATTTTTTTGACTTAACCCGGTAGTCATGCGAACATAAACTATTCTTAAAACTGGATTCACTTAGATTTGGTTAGGCGCCCTTATCCGTTAGGTATGAGTACTTTTGGTTTGGGTACTTTTATTGGACCTTGGCTTGGAACAATAACTTATCGCAAATTAGTTCGCCATACCTTGTCCTTGTTTGGTTGTAGGTGTTGCTTACTACTTCGATGAGAAGGTATTGAACCTTGTCGGAGTCCGGATACCATATTGGGTTCATAGCATGGAAAGATACGTCATCGTGATTACTTTATCATCTCCTGTCCTTGTTTGGTTAGGGGGATGGTACGCTAGTTCAATGGTGTGTATTGGACCATGTTATAATTCAACTAACTTATTTATTTGAGCAATTTATATTCAGTTATATTGGTATAATATTATCTGTCTTGTTACGTCCCTCTGAGGACCTGGTTATCTCCCCAGGTGTGTGCTCTGATCTTTTGCAGGTACTCTAGCTCTAACCGTGACCATCTCCATTCCTTCAAGGATGATTGCACTTGGATCGTCTTCGCTTCGCTCGCAAAACTCTTTTTTTTGTTAGATATTTCTTTTCATAGTTGGTAGTAGATTTGTCTCCGCCCAACTACATGTACCAATGATAATTTATAGTTGATTATATGATATCTTTTATTCTTACATTTATGGATGAGATTAGTTAGTTATGGTTACTGTATTTTGCAGCTTATGTATCCATATGAGGCCTATGTACTTCGTATGAATACAGCTGGCATGTCTACGTTCCTAGTCCTACGTATTTTGGGACTGGGGCGTTACATGTTTTTGTGGTGGCCCATGCATGTCAAGATAAATTGTTTGCTTACTTTGCCGTACCAAGCAAGCCTGCGTATAGGATTAGAAGTCTAAGATCTCATCCACCTACTTGACCTCCTTCCTCAATTACTTATTCGAACTATCTTTCGACTCATCGATTGCATCTTGCTTGATTCCTTCTATCATAATTCTTATTTTCCTTTCGTGCTTGCTAGAGGTTAGGAAGGTGACCCCTACTAGTTAGACATGTTACTTTTGTCCCAAAACACCATTAGTTTAATTCTTTAAGTTGGGTAGACTGCCTTGTGACCTAGCAATCCTATTGTCCTTGTGACCTATATTCACAAGTTTACTTAGATTCTAGAATTTAGAGGACCCTAACCCATCTAGTCAACCAAGGACTTGGACAAGAAGACTATAGGACGACTGTATAGAGACCAACACAGGATATGACTTAGAATCGTTTAAACTAATTCTTCTTTCTTTCAATCTAAATCTCACGTGCCTATATTTTTACTATCTAGATTAATGATGCTAATGTAGCCTAGTTTTGCAAGCTAATCCTTTATCGAGCTTGATCAAGGCATATGCTATTGAGCGGCCGCTCACTAACATATTGTCTAATCAGAACCAGTGCATGATGGTCTGATCGACCGGGTGCACTTTGGTTCGCCATTTTTATATATCAATCTATGTGTGTGAGACTCGTCCCACAGTATTGGTATTTATATACGGATAAGTATTTTTGTACTATTTTTCGTATTTTCTTGGTTTTCGGAATGCTTTAAATTTTTCCAAAACTATAGGTTTTCTCCTTGATCGGCATACCACCGGTATACCGGAGTATACCGACGGCATATCGTCCGGACATGTTTTCTACACTTTAGATATTTTCGGTTTCTGATATTTTCATGAATAGTGTTTCAAATATTTTCGTGAATAGTGTTTAGATATTTTCGTGAATAGTACTTAGATATATTCGTGAATAGTGTAGATGCACTCTATTATCCAATGGACAATTGGTTTTGTTTGAATGGCCATGATTGGCCTAGATTTTCACATGGATCATGATCCAACGGCTAAGATTAATTTCCCCTTCTATATATACCATTTCACTTTCTCTCTCCTCTCTCATTTCATTCTCTTCACTCCCTTTTCATTTCTTCTTCCCTTCTCTCCCCCTTGGAGCTTGCCAGGAGCTCGGCCTTGACGCCTAGAGTGTGGTTTCGTACCCCTCTTGGTGGTGGAGTAGAAGATTAGGCTTGGAGTTTAACCTAGGTAAGTACATCTTGCCAACTCTTGAACAAAAATATTTTTGTCGTCATTTTATTTTCCTTGGTAGTAAATACTTAGAATTGCTCTAAACTCATTTTGTAAAATTTGTTTTTCCTTATGATTCTCGTATATATGCATGTTTCAAAAACTTGTTTAAGCAAGGTTTTGATTTTCTGTTAAAACCCAATATGGACTTAGTAGAAAACATGGTAACAAGAGTGATACTAGTGTTACCATCATGTATCAAGAGTGATACTAGTGTTACCATCATGCCCCAAAAACCTATTTTTGGGAGTATTTCGAGATATTGACCTATCAAATCTTTGAATTTTTGAAATATAATAGTTCCATGTGGTAGGAAATTTAATTCTATGCAATTTTGACTTTTGAAAATCCGAATTTCGATTTAAAACGAAGTTTTTATTCCGAAACAAATTTTGGCAAAAATTTAGATTTTGTTGCTATTTGGAAAAATGGTATACCGCCGGTATACCGCAGTATACTGCCGGTATGCCGGTTTTTGCCCCAGAAACCTTCTGCCTTTAGGTCGGTATACCGCCGGTATCCGCAGTATACCGCCGGTATGCCGTTTTATGCCGTTTTGGTCTGTTTTTGCCCGTTTTGGCCCTTTTTGTCCGCTTTTAATATTTTTTTCAACTGTAATGATTTCTTAACATGATAAGATGATCTTGCTCAGTTAGATAATGATTGTACACCCTATATAGACTTGATACTAGCACTTGTTCAACCATTTTATGAAATGTACTTAGCCTTCATTATTCTTCTCCACATACCATGATATGCCTTTTGATAGATCCTTTCTTACAAGCTATGATAATTGTTGCCATGCCTTCTTGCTTACTTGACAGTGACCCGTCGTGGTGCACCCTTGAACATGTTTTTTCTTGCTTACATGATAGTGGCCTGTCATGGCGCACTCTTGATTCCAGTACATGTCTTGCTCCTTGATAGTGGCTCGTTGTAGCGCACTCTTGTCTTGATATTGTCATGTCTTGTTGTGGCTTGTTGTAGTGCACAATCTTGCTTGTCTTGTCCAGTCTTGCATGTCTCATGTCTAGGATGGATTCTGCGGAATGCCACACCCGAAATCCAACAAGAAAATGTTAAGGACTAAACAACTAACTTGATTACTTAGATCATTGAGAATTTCCCAGGTACCTGTTGTCCCTTTGATCTTGGCCCTATAAATATATATATACTTGGGATTTGGAGCTATCTGTCATGATGAGCACTCTTCCAGCATACCGTCGAGTGGGGCACCTCTTTAGGACACATGTCTCTTACTGCAGTGTGTCTGCTATACTTCTTTTCTTTTTGCTTGGATCATTCAGGTAGTAGCAGGCAGGTGCTGGACTCGGAATTCTCAGACTTGCATTTTTTAGTAATTAGGATTGTGACAACCCTAGTTAGCTAAAGTATCAAGTCGTAATCATTGCTTGACCGTGATTGATGGATGGAGTCCATTCTTGTCTAGTCTAGTCTTGCTCCAGTTTATCTTATTGTAGTACTTAGCTTCCTGTCATTCCTTACATGCTATTCTTCCTACTACATGCTCGGCTTCACCATATGCTGACATGCTCCAGTTACATAATATGCTCACATGTTCCAGTTACTAACACGCTCACATGTTCCAGTTATCTTACATGTTCCAGTTATCTAACATGCTCACATGTCCTGACTACTTAACATGCTCACATGTCTTGTTTATCTTTCATGTTCACATGCTTCCATTTCCTTACATGTACACAATTTACATTCTGTCACATGTCCTTTACCTTATGCTACATGTTGCTTTACTCATTGTCTTTCCTATTCTCAGGATAAGTGCATAGGTAGCGCACGAGTCTCGATTTGCTTTTACTTATTTCTGTCTCTATTCGTTGCTATGAATTGCCTGCTGGTTTTAGTTCATAGTTTGGCTTCCTTGTGGTACTTGCTATTGGAGGTCTGACCCCACTGGTTTTGCATTGACCAGATCTAGTTGAGGAGCCCGAGGATCTTCCGGACCTTTCTCTCGATGGTGACCACCCGGAGCACCAGGGGACTTGAGTGGGTGTTCTTTGTCTTAACCACTCTCTTCTGTCTATGTTCTTTTGAGGCGTTTAGCCACCGAGTTTAGAAGCATAGAAAAGAACATGATTGCCCATGCGGCTCAGAATAGGAAAACCCATGTGGTTCAAAAACAGACGTGCTTCATGCAGCTCAAGAGCATCATGCGGTTCAAAAGTCACCAACTTGGACATGCAGCTCAAGCAACACCACGTGGCCTTCTGCGATTCGCTTCTACAATTGGCCATTAAGCAAAGGCCCTATTTAATGCTCTGACATAAAGGAGAACTGACGGCTCTGACATAAAGCTGTAATAATGACTCTGTCATAATGGTAGACTCCTAGGAAAACGAAGGAAATCTCTGACACAATCTATCAAACCCCAAAATCCTTTATGCGACCTTCACACGTGGACAGTAGCATGCGGCTCAGGCAGAGGCCACCCCATACGGCTCTGGTAGAGGCCACCTCATGCGGTCCTGGCAGAGTCTACCCTATACGGCTCACGAGGACCATCTTCATGCGGCTCACTGAGAAGCCACCCATCATGCGGTCGCCTACGCTCATGCGGCTCATATCATCTCCATACGGTTCAAATGTTTAGAGGCCACGCCCAAGCAGCCTTGACACATGGCCAGTCTTATGCGGCTCAGTAGGGAACAATCCTCATACGGTTCGAATTTCCTAAGTGGCTCGCGGTTAAGACACGTGGCAGAAGATTAGTTTTTCCTACGTTCCTACAGCTAGCAGCATAATAATAGTGGGACACGTGACATCAAATCGATCAAGATTCATCAACAAATCCCAACAACCAGGTTTAGTGCCATCCTCATAATTATTGGTATCAAATCAGATCATTTACAATCATGCAAATTGAACACGTGACGGGAGATCCGAGCTTGGCATAACAAATGATGAGAATTTATGGCAATCATCATTAATTGCCCACAAAGATTTGATGCAATCCACATTAATTACTTAGATTTGCTACAATCAGAATTAATGGCCCAGATTAATTGATCTTAAACCGTCGACTTCTCAAGGAGGCAATGATTGCAAACCCTAATGATCGCATCCCACTCCAATAAATAGCAATGTGCCATTCCCTTGCAAAAGAGAGGATTTTTTAGAGCACCTGGAGAGACCTGAAAAGAGGGCGCACACAGACAAAGGCACACACAGTGGGCATCCTGAGAGCATTTTTTCCCCGGAGCCAAGGCTGCATCTGATCGTCCAAGGAGTAAGGCAAAGCTATCGTCGCTTTCCCGAGCCGCTACCGTCACCCCCTAGAATATAAAATAAACAATTGTACTTAGATTGTTGTACCTAGGTTTTTGTTCCTAGGCTTTCTTTTCACAAGCGAGTTTGTATTGTGAAGTAAAAGTCCAGTCCTCCGATATAATTGTTCTGTTCTTTTATAATTCATGGCAAACACGATGGCGACTCTGCTGGGGAAAAACTTCTCCACGGCTGAGGAGTTGGTGACACAATCGGATGCAGCCAAACTTGGCTCCACACAACAAAAGATGGTCGTCCACTTCGACCAACAGGCGTTTGATGAAATGCTCTCCGACGGAAGCGCTGGCCCGGTCCAGAAGCGAACCCGCACAAAAAAAGCTCGCAGGGAGTGGAGGCCAAAGTCATTTGCTCCTCCCCAAGATCTGGACGGAGTACTCTCTGCTGCCCAAGACGGCGAAGGCAAGTCTCATGCGGCTCCACTTCAAACCATAGAGGACTCTGCTGTCCCCAAGTTCGGCAGAGGAAAGCACTACGATGCTGGACTTACAGGAGCAAAGAGTGATTCTATGTGCTCCAAGAAGAAGCCGAACAAAGGCACTAGCCGCAGGCTGAAGACTAATGCTGCCGAGATTTCCAGCCGCATGCACGATGTCCATGCGGCCGAAACTGCCAGCCGAATGCATAACACTCATGCGGCTAAGATTTCCAGCTGCATGGAGAAGGCTTATGCGGCTGAGACTTCCAGCCGCATGAAGAAAGCCCATGCGGCTACGATTTCCAGCCGCATGAAGACTGTTGATTCCAGCCGCATGCCGCCTGCTCCACGTGGCTCAGTCTTCGATCGCCTCTCCTATGGTCCTGATCTCTTATGCTCCCGAGAAAACATGTCTGACTCTCTCCAGCAGCACTTAGACTCTTCCTACTATGTTCCCTCACGCACTAGAGTGAAGAAGTCTAGGGCAGCACGAGCTTGGCGAGCTCAGTCCGCTGTCCCGACCTCTGACCATCCGAGCGTTCCACATATTATTATGCAGGCCTCTAATCGAAAGTTGTACAGAACCATTCGAGTCCAGCCCCTGGCGGCAAACGGACAGAGTAGTTCCCAAAAGTCTTCCAAAATCCAGGAAGGAAACATGGTCGTTTCAGACCCGTCTGACTTGCGTGAGGCTATCCTCCACAAGCGCAAGGAAAGAGAAGAGGCTTCAGGGTGCAAAGAGTCTCCCACGGACGTTACTGTACCGAAGTCATCATCAACTGTTGTTACAATAACGCGATGGTATGAGAAGACCGACAATCCGTCTTCCAATGACTGCAACAACCATGTTCAGAGGATGAGGCACTTCCCATCGTCTCCTGCAACTCTTCTCAAAAAATCCCCTCTAGCGGGAGGGCGAGGAAAACAAATATTTTCAGCCCGAAGATTTCAACCACTATGACTAAGAAACTGTCGTCTAAACGGTTGTCCACCACCGAAGTTTTCCAAGGTACCCGTTCAAAGACGAAATCTGCTACAGTGGGAGATTCATCATCCACATCACTGGGGTTTGCTGGAGATGGGGAAAACAACTCTCCTATTAGATACAGCAAATCTCGATGTCCCCGATGACGTCTACAACTCCCAAGAAGAGACAAACTCGGAAGCTGGGGGTACTGTTCCTTCTGAGTCCGAATCAGAGGAGAACATTCCCATTTACCCCCGGTACAGGGGTATGATTCGAAAGGTACGTCATCCATCGTCTCTTCAACTTCTACTCATATCAGGACGACATTCATGATAAACAACGAACAGAATGGTCCCAGTGATCGCCAATGCATCGATACTCTGGAGGCCTTATTGCGCACTTTGGTCAAATCGGTGGACGGAATCAAAGCAGCCCTCCCTATGCTGCAAGGAGGGACGCCTGGCCAAACAAACTTGGGTCCCGCGGTCAATGCAGACTCGAACTCAGCGGCACGAAACCCGACCAATATTCCTCCGGAAGTGTTGTCTCCTACCGCTGCAGACGAGCCAGAGAGGCAAGAAGAGAGGTCCAGGAGCTCCGGGCCATGTTCCATGACCGAGAAAACTGCCAAGACCTCAGGATACGACAACCGTATCCCGCTGCGTGGAGAGATGTTCCCTTCCCACCAAAGTATAAACCATTCCACATCAATCTATATGATGGGAAGACCTCCACAAGTCGGTATATCACTTACTTCAAGGTCACCATCGACCATCTGCCCCATGACGATACCATCCATACACGATTATTCATCGGGGCATTAGAAGGGGTCGCCTTCGATTGGTACTGTAACCTGCCAGAAAACTGCATCCACTCCTTCGCCAGTTTCAAGCGTATGTTCTTGGAGAGATTCTACGAAGTAGGACAGGACATCACAATGTCCACCCTCATGGACATCGTTCAAGGGGAGAAAGAGCTGACAAGGAACAATATTGAGCGGTTTTGCCAAACCGCCATGAAGTTGCCGTCTGGTAAACCGGATTCCTCCTTAATTGAAATTTGCCAAAAGAGACTGCTCCCAACAATCAGCCTCTGGATGGGTGAAAGTCAATTTAAGGACTGGAAGACGTTTATCATCAGTGCCACTAGCGCTGAAGATAGGTTGAAGAAGGCTCGCCAACTGGGATTGTACATCTCAGAGGGAGAGGACAGGGGCAAGTGCCCTAGCACCAACAACAACAATAGGGGTAGCTCCTCCAATAATCGGAAAAACAAGGGTAAGCAGGCTATGGTGGCCGACACAGCCCAGAAACCTGAGTCAAAATCGGCAGACAAGCAATGGCCACAAATGACCTACTCCTTCGAAGACGACCATGTCAAGCCTATCTTGGACATGCTCATACAAGGAGATAGAATTCAGCTCCCTCCACCAAGACGGAAACCTCGGCCGACAGAAATGGAGAACCCAAAGTACTGCCATTACCACCGCTACATCCACCATGCTACACAAGACTGCTACCAACTAAAGCGATACATCCAACATCTCATCGATTCGAAGGATCTGGCCATTGATTTCGAAGGGGTGACCGTGGCAGCCAATATGGTGTCAGTACAATTCGGCAGCTTCCCTCCAACAGAGACTCAAGACGGCGTGATACCCATCCATCGGGCGATAATGGAGATTGCTAATCTTCCACCTCCTCGAGATCAGGCTATTGGTCTGGTACCCCTCACCACGTCACGAGGGGAAGTCATGTGGGTACATCCAGATTTGGTACCAGAAGTGACTCAGTCCACACCACCCTCTATTGGCAAGAAGGGGAGTAGAAAGGTCAAATCCTGCCACACAATCTCGGTAGATGTCGAAGAAGCCACAGCTGTCGTCACTCGCTCGGTCTGGTGCTCAATCCCAACCTACGCCAGATAACTCGTCTGAAGAGCATCAGCCGGCCACTGCTGACACTCCGGGACATTCCCAACCTCCGACGACCGACAGATCTAGGCCGAAGGAGACTCGCTTTGACAAATCCCTCCGAAAAGAGGCACCTCATGGGCTGGAAAGGTCCTAAAACTTTGACATCTTGGCACAATTGGCCAACACACCAGCCAAATTGTTATTATACGAGCTCGTGAGACTCTCTAAGGTTGTTCATGCGGCTTTGAGCGACGCACTCCAGAATGCCGACGTATATCCAGCTCAGGTCAACCTCACGGGTGAGAGCTCGCCTACAGATCTCCAAGTGTAACACCCATCTTTCCAGATGAGGGCATTTTTGGAATTTGGAATTATAATTATTATTTATTGATATTTATTTCCCATTATAATTTTTGGTAATTTTTAATAATTTCTAATCTATTTAAAAACTGGTTTAAGTCATGACTTGTGATTTTGGTGTACAACTAGTGAAACCGTAGAGACTGTATGACCTAGAGCCTAACCATGTCACCAGGATGATTAATTATCAGTTTTAGCCTAGGGGTATTTTGGTCATTTTGATTTATTTGAATTATTTGGTGATTTGTTGAATTGGTGAATTCTAGTTTGACATTGACTTGTTGAGACCTAGTGGACTAGACTAGAAGCTAACCCTAGCTATGGTGACCCTAGTCTAACTTGAGTTAACCTATTTTAGTCATTAGAAAATAGTTTTAGAATGAGGGGATTAGGTTTAGTGAATTTAAGTCATGGTTTGTGATTTCATGAAATGACTTGTGGCTTAACTATTTAATTGATCATGACTTAAGCCCATGGGCCATTTAGTGAACCCTAACCCTAATTATTAAACCTATGAACAGCCACATAGGGATCCCCACCCTATTTAAACACTTATTCTTTAGGTCTTGCCTCTTTTTATCATTCCAACACTTAGAAAAAAGAGAGGTATTCTTCCCCCTTCCAAAAAATTCCTATTTATTCATTTGAGCTCCTTTTTTATCCTAGTCTTTTGCATTAGGTTCTAATTTTTGTATATTTAATATTTCTGGAGGTTAATATCAGTTTTGGGCTCAATTGGAGCATTTGGCCATCAAGAGGAACACCACCTTTTAGAGCTTTTCTTGTCTTTTGCACCTATAGGTAAAACTCCTCAAATTGATTTAAATTTCAGTTTCCTTTGCATGTAGGGCTAGATCTAGGAGTCCCCTAGGTGTCCCTGAAATTTGGATGAATTTTGTGTCCGTTTGGTGTCCGTATCGGACACGTATCGTGTGGTATGCTAGGTGTTCGACGAAATGCCCGAACCATTTCGATTTGCAAATTTTGTAAATCTATTTGAATAGAGTCCTAGATCTAGGTGTGTAGATTATTTTCTGTGAAGGGTGTCTGGTATTTTCGTGTCTTATTGTGTCAGAAATTTGTGTTGGACATGCTGTGCACACACGTACACAGTGTCCTGCATCACGGGACTGAGAACTCCCGACACAGGACACGTGGACACGTTAATTTTCGTGTGGAGTGAGGGGCAACGTCTGACATCGTGCTCCCAAAATTTGGGAGCAGATGGTTGTGTACACGTGGAGCAATCGTGCCCGTGGGCACGCGCTGCGCACGTACAGCGGTAATCCGCACGGTGACACGGACTCTGTGTCGTGTCCTGGAGTCTCGTGGACACAGTGTCGGGTATCTGTGAGGTGTCCCTACCCTAGGCGAACCTAGGTGCACACGCACGTGTTGTGTTGTGTCGTGTGTCGTGTCCTAGATACGAGTGCACGCGTGCACGAGATAGCGTGTCTGTGTGTGCACGAGAGTGGTTCTTGACGTGTGGACACGCCGTATCCGGCCCTGGATGACCCGAGAGGACTCGAGGGACACCTTTACATATGTAACATGATTTACCAACCCTCACCTTGGTTTATTAACTTGTTTTAGTATTCGAATTTCGATATTTCCCTTTTGCTCTGATACGCACTTCAGTTTTAAATTTCTGAGATTTGATTCCCAGTTTAACCCATTTTAATTGATGTTTAATCGCCACAAATTGATTCCTACATGTGTACTAACTGCTGCTAGTTCGGTTTTACAAGGTAGATTATGTTTTCATTTGTGGTAATGGAATTTTAACATTTGAATGGATTTCAAAATTGAATGGACTGATACTAAAACAGGAAATTAATACTGTTTTCCTATTATTCCTTGATTTAACTGAACTTGGGATTTAATTTGTCATGTTTTAAGTCCATGTACTTTTGTTAGTCATTGTTAGTGATGTTGGAATGATTAGGTTTCACATTAAGTTGGTTTGATGTTGTGTTAGAAATGAGGATTCGAGAAATGGGATGATTTGGATTTCGAAATTTAGACAGAGCTTGAACTGTCATTTTGACACCCACACACAAGCTGAAATGGACCCTCACTTCACTCTTGTATTCCCACACTCACATGTCTATGCTAGCACTTCACAGTTTCACCCACACATTCTTGCATTCATACATGTTATACACACACACACATTGTTTAGCACACTGTTTTTTTTTCATGTCAAAGTTTTCATGAACCTGTGAATGCACTGATAATAGCTCACTGTTTTCACACATTGCTCTATAACACACATCTGTCACACCCTCCACACATGAAGACACACACACCCAATGTCCATGACACGGTCACTTAAATTTCAGAATTCCTGAGCACACACAAACTTGTTTCCATGCTACACACACATTCTAATTGTCATATACACCATACTAAATTCCTGAGAACAGCCCTACTTCACACACAATGTTTTGAATTCGAAATCAGTTTTCTCCCCAATGTTCAGTCCACCGATTACACCTTCATGTATGCTCTACCCACACCACTGATTTCACTTGGTCCTTGTTTTCAGAATTTTCTGTAAGTTAGCTACTATTTTTCCCAGTTTATGCAAATTGAATGTGATTTCTTTTACTGAGTTTTAATGAGAATTATGTGGGGGTTTTGTTTGAGTAGAGGAAATGGGTTTTGGTGCTTTAATGGGTATGTGTTAACTGTCACACAGATTTCCATTTCCTATACCTTTGACACACACTCTGTAGTAAAACTAAAACTCCTAATATCACACTGATTTCTATACACATACACACACCTTGCTGTCCTGCACAAGCCACCTACATGGCTGTTCATGCTTAGCCCTTAACACCACAAACTAAAAATCAATGAAATATGTGAACACTGTTTTCCAATATCCCACACTGTTATGACTGTCACATATTCATTGTTGTTTTTCTGGAATTCACACACATTCTAACTGTCATTTAAATTCCTGAGTACACACAAATTCACATCATAAACATTATTGATTTTATCACACTACACTCATTTACCTAACTGTCAATTGCCTTCCAGATTTCATATACACATTCAACATGAAATTGTTTAATGCTTCCTGAAAACACACTTTTTTCTATTGACATTTCTGATTAGTGTCATTCACACAAACACACACTATTATGGATACACTGTAAACTGATATAGGTTTGAAATTGAAATGTCAGGTGTTGGTTTTGTTTGGGTGACTAATACTTAAAATCCTGAACTTCCCATTTTTCCTTTTATAAAACTGATTTTGATTTGATGTTTGATTTGCCATCATTTAATTCATACCTATGTATTACTTGAGGGTTGGTTTGGGATTTACATTGATAATTTGTTTTCAGTTTGCTTGGCTTTTAGAGTTGCAATAACTGTTAAAACTGATATACACAAATTGGCACATTCACCTTGACAATTTTTCCTCTCATAAATTGCTGTCACTCACATTTGCCCTATATCTAACCTGCATAGCAGCCATTAGGCAGTCCCAAACCATCCCAAACTTGCCCATTTCCAGCCCTCTAACAATAGCTATATGACTGCCCTTGCTGTCCAAAATAAATCAGCCCATCTTTGACCTATAGGTGTTTATATATATGTGTGAACCTATAAGCCCTTGTGTGTGTGAGTGTGTGACTAGAGTGTCTAGTGTATGTGTGTTTGTAAAGGAATGTAGTAGGATGGGGTATATGGGTAGTCCCACATTCATGTGTCCTTATGTTGTGTTATGAATGTATTGTGGATATGTGAGTTTAGTCATATATTGATATATATATATATATATGTGATATCTTAGGGTATGTAATAGCATATGGTTAGCTTCTGAGATTAGCTTTAGTAGTGTTGACCTGTGGTTAACCCTAGAGAGATAGTGGACCCAAGAGTCCAAGTTTGACTTAAATCTAATACGACCTAGAGAGAGAGCCTAGTTAACCTTGTTTAACTTGACAAGAGTTGACCAAAGTCAATGTTGACCTTGACAATTAACCCAGAGTTGGATTAGAGTTGACTTTTAACTTAGAATTGACTTAGAATCATGTAGATTGCATCATTGACTCCATTTATCTTATTTTAAACATATTATAACCTATATTCCTCTGTTTAGGACATTGTAACTCTGTTGCAGACATCTGATATTATACTACTCTTTTCAGAGTAGCAGGCGAGTACATTCTCTGATAGTTCTCTCATTTACTTGTCAATTACTGTACTTCAGTTCTAATTAGTTGTATGCGATTCTCTGTTACAACACGTGTGGATATTTCTAGATTCATGTATACGACACACTTTGATTTTCTGGCCTCTATTACTGGTTTCATCTCTATTACTGGAATCATTTAACTGGAATCATTTACTGGAATCATTTACTGGTATCATCATATTTTGGCTGGACTCATCTTGAATTATTGTGTCGAAATTTTGGATTCACTTGCTGGGAGAAGAAATACTAGAGTGAGACATGTAGATATACCCCAATCTGGAATCTCCAACTGGAATCTACTGGAAGCATAGCCATCTCTCGCCTGATCAGTGAGAGGTGTGCCTGATTACCTACAGCCGTTTACATGTCGAACTCGGTATTTTAAAACACACTGCTAGAGTATAGGCTAGACTCACCATGGAATCGTTGATCACTATAACTGGAATCGTCCCTTACTGGATTCATCTTGTATTAGATTAATCTCGTACTGGATTTACATAGGTTTTACACTGGTTTATATTTTCTGTCTGGACTTTATATCATATTATCCTGGTTCAGTTAGTTCTATTTTTTACAGACTTTATTGATATGATTCTTCTCTTGTTTAGTATTTACTTTTCTTGCACTTTATCTCTCTTTCTTACCATCACCTGAATATAAACTGCCTTTTTCATCAATATAACGGTCTATAACTGCTGTATAGTTCTTTGTCATTTACTTGGGTTTTCTAGATGAGATGTGCTCCTTCCTGTCCTGACTGGACCTGTTGAAAATTTTACAGATGATTTCCCTGAGGACATATGCCCTACATTTTACTGAGGAGATGGTTAGCTACCTATGGCTCCGACACTCAAGAGTTATTGGGAGTTAGCTAGTCTGTCTTGTTTTAGTTTTCCTGTTTAGAACTGGAGTTGTATATAGAGATTTGAGACTTGGGATGTATTTGAGATTGTTTGAGTTTGTTGTTATTTTATTAGTAGTTTTGTTGTCTTCAAATTCTTAGTTATTTTGGTGTTATCTTATCGTGCTTAGACTGTGATTGAGTTACACCATATCTTATACTTGTCCTCCGTTTGGAGTTGATCATGATGAGTACATTATATACTGCATGAATTGATGATTAGTTAGAGACTTAGAACAATGTTCTACCGTCGACACTACGGCGTAGGCTGGGCACTGTTACGTACTCGTACCCTCACAGTGGGTGCGGGTCGTAACACATTTTTAGTGGTGGCCCATGCAGGTCGAGAGTCGCATTAGTGCGATATCGTGGTAGTACGGCGACTTAGTTGTACTGCTGCGAGCCTGCGATAGGATTGAGAGATAGGCTTTACCGGAGAGGCACTCAATCACAGTTAGGACTACTTGAGAAGATTCCTGGGATAACCCTTGAGAATCTCATTATAATCTATCTCAAAATTTGATTCTGACAGTATCTGTCTATCTTCCTTGTTCATCGTTGAATTTGATTCTTGGTATTCATTATTGACTTGATTTTCTACCAAGATAACATTATGGGCTAGGTTGCCTCAGTCATGGAATCTAGAGTCTTCTACAGCCATATCAGCAGGTTGTGCGATGAGATAGAGTCTAATTTTGGACATATTTCTCGGGTGCAGAAATTTAAGGTTTTCGCAGCCAAGCTAGCGGCAATGCAAAATTTTTAAATACCATGATTCTAGATGTATGTACATTAGTTGTGGACTCTATGGATTATCGTAGCTATACTTACTGGTGTGACAAGGATTCTGGTGACATGGTTCTGGATAGACGGGTATGATTATTAGATTGCAGGATAGATACCATATAGATGGTGCCCTAGAGAAATTGAGTAGAATATCAGGGTGGGTATTACTTGAGTGTCAAGGATTTGATAGAGGGAGCTAGGCCACCTGTAGCGCAGCACCGTGCCCCGCACCAACAGAGGGATACACCCAGAGGGGCAGGGCTTCTGTGCTGACAGTCGAGTAGACCGACGCTACGGGTGATGGGTTAGCAGGTCTGTCTTCCTGTTCTTCTTTCCGTCTTGTTGTGTGATTCCATTAGTACCTGCCAGCATATTTCTTGTGATTGCCTAGATAGCGTAGCTACCCTGTTCGAGACCGTAAAATCATGACCAGTAGGATTGTGTTGCTTCGACTTTGATTTGCTGGGGGTTTGACCTAGTGGAGGTGCGATCATCTTAATTTCGAGGATAAAATTTTTATAAGGTGGGTAGGATTGTAACACCAAGTTTTCCAGATGAGGGTATTTTTGGAATTTTGTAATTATAATTATTATTTATTGATATTTATTTCACATTATGATTTTTGGTGATTTTTAATAATTTCTAATCTATTTAAAAACTGGTTTAAGTCATGACTTGTGATTTTGGTGTGCAGCTAGTGAAATCGTAGAGACTGCATGACCTAGAGCCTAACCATGTCACCAGGATGATTAATTATTATTTTTAGCCTAGGGGTATTTTGGTCATTTTGATTTATTTGAATTATTTGGTGATTTGTTGAATTGGTGAATTCTAGTTTGACTTTGACTTGTTGAGACCTAGTGGACTAGACTAGAAGCTAACCCTAGTCATGGTGACCCTAGTCTAACTTGAGTTAACCTATTTTAGTCATTAGAGAATAGTTTTAGAATGAAGGGATTTGGTTTAGTGAATTTAAGTCATGGTTTGTGATTTCATGAAATGACTTGTGGCTTAACATTTAATTGATCATGACTTAAGTCCATGGGCCATTTAGTGAACCCTAACCCTAATTATTGAACCTATGAACAGCCACATAGGGATCCCCACCCTATTTAAACACTTATTCTTTAGGTCTTGCCTCTTTTTATCATTCCAACACTTGGAGAAAAGAGAGGTATTCTTCCTCCTTCCAAAAAATTCTCATTTATTTATTTGATCTCCTTTTTCATCCTAGTCTTTTGCATTAGGTTCTAATTTTTGTATATTTAATATTTCTGGAGGTTAATCTCAGTTTTGGGCTCAATTGGAGCTTTTGGCCATCAAAAGGAACACCCCCTTTTGGAGCATTTCTTGCAATTTGCACCTATAGGTAAAACTCCTCAAATTGATTTAAATTTCAATTTTCTTTGCATGTAGGGCTAGATCTAGGAGTCCCCTAGGTGTCCCTAAAATTTGGGTGAATTTTGTGTCCGTTTGGTGTCCGTATCGGATACGTGTCGTGTGGTATGCTAGGTGTTCGACGAAATGCTCGAACCATTTCGATTTGCAAATTTTGCAAATATATTTGAATAGAGTCCTAGATCAAGGTGTGTAGGTTATTTTCTGTGAAGGGTGTTTGGTATTTTAGTGTCCCATTGTGTCAGAAATTCATGTTGGACACGCTGTGCACACACGTACAATGTGTCCTGCATCACGGGGCTGAGAACTCCCGACACAGGACACGTGGACACGTCAATTTTTGTGTGGAGTGAGGGGCAACGTCTGACATCATGCTCCCAAAATTTGGGAGCAGATGGTTGTGTACACGTGGAGCAATCGTGCCCGTACTGGGCACGCGCTGCACGCGCACAGCGGCAAACCGCGCGCTGACACGGGCTCTGTGTCGCGTCCTGGAGTCTCGTGGACATAGTGCAGGGTATCTGTGAGGTGGCCCTACCCTAGGCGAACCTAGGTGCACACCCACGTGTTGTGTCGTGTCGTGTGTCGTATCCTAGACACGATTGCACGCGTGTACGAGACAGCATGTATGTGTGTGCACGAGAGTGGTTCTTGACGTGTGGACACGCCGTATCCGGCCCTGGGTTACACGAGAGGACTCGAGGGACACCTGCACATATGTAACATGATTTACCAACCCTCACCTTGGTCTATTAACATGTTTTAGTATTCGAATTTTGACATTTCCCTTTTGCTCTGATACGCACTTCAGTTTTAAATTTCTGAGATTTGATTCCCAGTTTAACACATTTTAATTGATGTTTAATCGCCACAAATTGATTCCTACATGTGTACTAACTGCTGCTAGTTGTGTTTTACAAGTTAGATTATGTTTTCATTTGTGGTAATAGAATTTTAACATTTGAATGGATTTCGAAATTGAATGGACAAATACCAAAACAGGAAATTAATACTGTCTTCCTATTATTCCTTGATTTAACTAAACTTGGGATTTAGTTTGTCATGTTTTAAGTCCATATACATTTGTTAGTCACTGTTAGTGGTGTTGGAATGATTAGGTTTCACATTAAGTTGGTTTGATGTTGTGTTAGAAATGAGGATTCGAGAAATGGGATGATTTGGATTTTGAAATTTAGACAGAGCTTGAACTGTCATTTTGACACCCACACACAAGCTGAAATGGACCCTCACTTCACACTTGTATTCCCACACTCACATGTCTATGCTAGCACTTCACAGTTTCACCCACACATTCTTGCATTCACACATGTTATACACACACACACATTGTTTAGCACACTGTTTTTTTTCTGTCAAAGTTTTCATGAACCTGTGAATGCACTGATAATAGCTCACTGTTTTCACACATTGCTCTATAACACACATCTGTCACACCCTCCACACATGAAGACACACACACCCAATGTCCATAACACGATCACTTAAATTTCAGAATTCCTGAGCGCACACAAACTTGTTTCCATGCTACACACACATTCTAACTGTCATATACACCACACTAAATTCCTGAGAACAACCCTACTTCACACACAATGTTTTGAATTTGAAATCAGTTTTCTCCCCAATGTTCAGTCCACCTCTTACACCTTCATGTATGCTCTACCCACACCACTGATTTCACTTGGTCCTTGTTTTCAGAATTTTCTGTAAGTTAGCTACTGTTTTTCCCAGTTTATGCAAACTGAATGTGATTTCTTTTACTGAGTTTTAATGAGAATTATGTGGGGGTTTTGTTTGAGTAAAGGAAATGGGTTTTGGTGCTTTAATGGGTATGTGTTAACTGTCACACAGATTTCCTTTTCCTGCACCTTTGACACACACTTTGTAGTAAAACTAAAACTCCTAATATCACACTGATTTCTATACACATACACACACCTTGCTGTCATGCACAAGCCACCTACATGGCTGTTCATGCTTAGCCCTTAACACCACAAACTGAAAATCAATTAAACATGTGAACACTGTTTTCCAATATCCCACATTGTTATGACTGTCACATATTCATTGCTATTTTTCTGGAATTCACACACATTCTTACTGTCATTTAAATTCCTGAGTACACACACATTCACATCATACACATTATTGATTTTATCACACTACACTCATTTACCTAACTGTCAATTGCCATGCTTCCAGATTTCATATACACATTCAACATGAAATTGTTTAATGCTTCCTAAAAACACACTTTTTACTATTGACATTTCTGATTAATGTCATTCACACACACACACACACTATTATGGATACACTGTAAACTGATATAGGTTTGAAATTGAAATGTCAGGTGTTGGTTTTGTTTGGGTGACTGATACTTAAAATCCTGAACTTCCCATTTTTCCTTTTAGAAAACTGATTTTGATTTGATGTTTGATTTGCCATCATTTGATTCTTACCTATGTATTACTTGAGGGTTGGTTTGGGATTTGCATTGATAATTAGTTTTCAATTTGCTTGGCTTTTGGAGTTGCAATAACTGTTAAAACTGATGTACACAAATTGGCACATTCACCTTGACACTTTTTCCTCTCACAAATCACTGTAACTCACATTAGACCTATATCTAACCTACATAGCAGCCATTAGGCAGTCCCAAACCATCCCAAACTTGTCCATTTCCAGCCCTCTAACAATAGCTATATGACTGCCCTTGTTGTCCAAAATAAATCAGCCCATCTTTGACCCATAGGTGTTTATATATATGTGTGAACCTATAAGCCCTTGTGTGTGTGAGTGTGTGACTAGAGTGTCTAGTGTATGTGTGTTTGTAAAGGGTTGTAGTAGGATGGGGAGTATGGATAGTTCCACATTCATGTGTCCTCATGTTGTGTTATGAATGTATTGTGGTTATATGAGTTTAGTCATATATTGATATATATATGTGATATCTTAGGGTATGTAATAGCATATGGTTAGCTTCTGAGATTATCTTTAGTAATGTTGACCTGTGGTTAACCCTAGATAGATAGTGGACCCAAGAGTCCAAGTTTGACTTAGATCTAATATGACCTAGAGAGAGAGCCTAGTTAACCTTGTTTAACTTGACTAGAGTTGACCAAAGTCAACATTGACCTAAACAGTTGACCCAGAGTTGGATTAGAGTTGACTTTGACCTAGAATTGACTTAGAATCATGTAGATTGCATCGTAGACTCCATTTATCTTATTTTAAACATATTATAACCTGTATTCCTCTGTTTAGGACATTGTGACTCTGTTGCAGACATTTGATATTATACTACTCTTTTCAGAGTAGCACACGAGTACATTCTCTGATAGTTCTCTCATTTACTTTTCAATTACTGTACTTCAGTTCCAGTTAGTTGTATGCGACTCTCTGTTACAACACGTGTGGATATTTCTGGATTCATGTATACGACACACTTTTATTTTCTGGCCTCTATTACTGGTATCATCTCTATTACTGGAATCACCTACTGGAATCATTTAACTGGAATCATTTACTGGTATCATCATATTTTGGCTGGACTCATCTTGAATCATTGTGACGAAATTCTGGATTCACTTGCTGGGAGGGAAAATACTAGAGTGAGACATGTAGACATACTCCAATCTCGAATCTACGGAAAGCATTGTAAAACCCCTAAATTTCTACTATTATTTTTTTAATTTTGGTACTGATTTAACATTTTGTATTATACGTCGCATAGTCGTATTTTACGTCGCGCACGAAATTTTATTTTTCGAAATCGCTCGACGAGTGCGATTATGTGCGAGCGTACATCTTTTTGAAAATATTATTTTTCTATTTTTAAAGTTTCAAAATAATATACATAATAAATTATTTTGTTATCGTTCTAAAATTTTTCAAGTTTGTTATTTTATTTATAACGTCCTTCATTCTTCTAATTATTAATAATAAATAATATTTTTATTGTATGTTAGAAAAGCATAATTATGAGAACATCATTTTGTACCTACATATATATTTCGTAATTATTTATTAGTCTATTTTAAATAAAATGTAATTTTCGATATTTATTAATATTAATATTTTATTATTCAAAAAGATATTTAAAAATATTTATTATTTTCATATTATTGATATTTGAAAAATATATTTCGAAATTATTGTGGCGAATTAAATCTTGATTTAAATTTATGGATTTATTTAAATAGTGAAACGTTTGAAATTTGATTTGTCCCATTGATTTTAAACCAATAATTTAATTAGATTTAAATTGGATTTGATTTGAAAGCAGATTTATTGAACTATTTAAAATTAATATTGAATTTATCTAATGGGGATTTAAACAATCCCAATCTTTATCCTAATGGGAATTTCCACGTCCTATAAATAGGCAGGTATTCCTCCATAAATTCTATAATTTTTTTCCACAATCCAATTTCCACCACCCACGTGCATCGTGTCCGTGTTCTCGTATCCATAATTTTATTCCATCAATTACATATACATAAACCTTTTTCCGTGTCGACAATTCCGACACAATCAATTCCTAAACCTAACCTAGACTCGGCCCCGTCTTCACCTTCTCCACCAAATCGACCTTCACCGTCATCACCCCTTCCTAGCCTCCGACCAAACTGCTACTGCCACAGCCTATCATTACTATCCCCGTCGACTCCCTACTACTGCCACCACATCGATAACGTCACTGCCAACAACATTGCCGCCATCACCACCTCTCCTCTCGACCACCCCGGTCGAGGCAACAGCCAACACCACCAACATAGCCCCCGTCGCAACCTTGTCCCTCACCTCCATCACCATCGTCGCAACCACCACCAGAACAACCACCACCGCCAGTAACAACCATCGTCCAGCCAACCAGCAGAAGAAAAGAAAGAAGTAGATCGAGTAAATTCCTAAGCTTACCTCGTTGTGCCGTCCTCCGACCAGAGCATCTGACACTCGCGAGGACCACCGCGTCTTCCCGCCGAGACCCGAGCCGCTCGTAGCCGTGTCCGCGCACATGGAACCGCCCCGATCGGCCGTCGGAACTCCGACGATCCAGCCGCGCCTCCGCACGTGGACCACCAGCCGAGCTCCTCCGGTGAGCCACTGGCCGTCGATTCCCTAGCGCCCGTCGGCGTCAGATCCGGAGCTCCGCCCGCGCCCCCTCTTTCCTCCTCCTTGGCCGACGTCTGCGCCCCTTCTCTCCTCCGCCTTGGCCGACGTCCGTGCACCCTCTCTCCTCTGCCTTGGCCGACGCCCCGCCCCGCTGGCCGAAACCCTAGCGCTCCGCCGATCGCGTGGACCCCAGCGCGGCCAAACCCACGCCGCGTGGGCCTCCGCTGGGGATCAACCCGCGCCACCACCGGCGCCGTCTCTCCTCCGCGCCTCCGTACAGGCACGCCCGTCCGCCTCCGATCTGCAGGCGTCGTCGGCCTCCGCCCAGAGTTGCACCAACTCGCCGCTGCCTTGGCCGACCGCCCTTCAGTACGACGCGTCCGCCGTCGGCGCCGGAGCTCAGCGCCGCTCCGCCGCCGAGGAAAACCCCCTTCGTGAGTATTTCCCCTCTCTCTCTCTCTTCCGCTCTCACTCTCTCTCTCTCTTGCTGTGTTATTGGGGGGAGTAATTATTAACAGGGTTAATATCATTATTATTATTATTATTATTAGTATAAGTATTATTAGTTATTAATTCTGTAAAAGTATAAACTATTTTTATTATTATGATTATTATTATCCTTAGTTATTATTAATTTTACTATTATTATTATGGATATATTATCTATAGTTATGTTAAAATTATTATTGTTATTTTTAATATATGAAGTAAACATTCTTAAAAATATATTATAATTTAAAAATATAGTTTTTGGCCTACAAAGTCCAATTGACAAATTAAGTTTCAAAATTTAAAGACAAAATTTTCTATATTGTCCAAAGTACTTATCTAAAATTATTTTTAACTAAAATCTAGTTTTCTATATTAGCGATACCTTCTAAAATAGCATAAGGTATATCTTTCCAAATTGTATATAAGGTATTTACATAAGCTTATTGAAATATTTTCTAAAATAGATATATATTTATTCTCACCAAATTCTCCTCGATTATCATTATTAATCAAGTCTGATCATACGTTTCTATTTTTTTTGCGAATTTAGGCCATGTTCGCATGGACCTCGGCTATTGGACAGAACATGACATCTCGAACATCGCACCACCGGATGACACACCAGGCAAGACACCTTGCCTTTACTGTTTAAATTTTTTGCTCAATATCATGCATGTTTTAGTTGTTTCTTTTTAAATTATATGTAAATGCAAATTACTATATTTTATACAATTGGCTTAGAGTTAAGGGACTGCCGTAAAATTTAGTGTGTCTCATTGACTTGTCACGATTGTACACGAGTTGTATGTGAGAGTTGTGAGTATCATGTAGGGGTCACATGCGTGTTGGCTGATCACCCGCGTGCATACGTAGGAATAACTGTCAATAGAGGCATGTTAGAAGACTTGACAGTTATCTATTATAAGCTCGTATTATGGAAACGACATGTGTTTGTGTGTCATGGTTACGACACACGTATAGTATCATTGGGGGGGAGGGGACAGCTACTAGCGTAGGGGCTACTTTTATTTTAGACATTTGAGAGATAGTGTCTCGGATGAGCGCTACGTGTTACCCGGCCGATAGTGTCTCAGATGAGCGCTACCTTTTGGCCACTCTTTATTACATGCTTGAGACAGCCCCTGCGTAGAACGTTGTCCTCTAAATTGAAATCCACATAGAATGGTTAGGTACCTTTACTCATACATACTTTTCTGTTAAGCTTTTATTATTCAGTTTATTGGCATGATATTATGTGTCTTGTTACGTCCCTCTGAGGACCTGGTTTTTTCCCAGGTGTGTGTTTTCGTGATTTCTTGCAGGTGCTCTAGCTAAGGCCATTCCTTCCTTCGTGATGATTGCTTTAGACTAGTCATTTGCTTCGCTCGACCAATCACTTTCTCTGTATATTTCTTCTCTATTTAAATTAGTTAGTAGTGGACTTTGTCTCTGCCCAATGATTGTATCATAAATATTCAAGTTGATTTCTATATTATTATTCCTTTCGTTGTGGATGAGGTATAGCTGTCTTGGATTACTAAATTTACAGCTTATGTATACATACGAGGTCTATGTATTTCGTATGTATACAACTGGCATGTCTACGTACTTGGTCCTACGTATTTTGGGACTGTGGCGTTACATGTTTTTGTGGTGGCCCATGCAGGTCAAGTTTGCCGTTTCGGTTACATGACTGTACCGAACGGGCCTACAATATAGGATTAGGGTCTAGAATCTCATCCACCTACTTGACAACCGTTCTTGACTTCAAATTTCGAACTCTCGTTCGACCTCCTTGAATTGCATCTTGGTTGACTCCTTCTACCGTAAATTTCTTAGTTTCATGTTTAGTAAGATGACTACACTAGTATATGCCCATAGGTTAAACACATGGCTAGATAGATTGCATTGACAATTAATATCCATGGAGGTTATATTTGAGTATAAAGACATTTATTTTTCCTAGAGATATAATCATAAGGATTAGTAAATTCCAAGTTGGGTAGTAGCATACTACCACCATCAAAGGATAGTTGAAATTTTAATTTACAAGGTGGTATACACAAGAGGATAGCAAGATTGAGAAAGCAAATACTTTTATGAATTTTGAAATTGTGAAGTAGTTATGATTTAAGTTTTTTTATTGTGACACTTGATTTACGGTTAACTTAGGTTTGGATTGTAATATGATAGAGTTTATCTCGAGATTATTTAAAGAGTTTAAATTATGATTTTGTAGATGACTAGAGAGATAAAAGTTAGAAGGGAGAGAACTTGAGGTTTTAAATTGCGCGTATGATTTATAAAGTTTATTAAATTTTAAAGAGATGATGGAAAAATTTTGTTTAAATTTTTTTGGAAGATGTCGACTTTGAAGGAAAAATTCAAAATTCAAATTTTGTCGTATGATCTATGATTTATAGAGTTATTAAATTTTGAGTTTAAGGCCTTTTTATTATGGATATTTAAATTTTGGTAAAATGCATGTTTATTTTGCGATATACAAGGACTATTTCGAGATTGATTAGAGATTTCAATTAAATTGATAGTCTAATATAATTGGTAATGATGGCAGAGTATCTTGAAAATTTTATTGAGAATTTCGAGGAGCTTGAAATTTAGATTAGATCATATTAGTAGAGGACCAAGAATCTAGGAAGGTCACCCTAGTGAGATAGAAGTATTGTACATTAGATTGCCATGCCACCTATGATTATGATATTGCATATACACAAGTATAGTTAGTCATCGACCAAACCGATGAACATATCTTTGACCCACTTGCCCTTCCCTCAAATCTAGATCTTTATTCGTGACCATCTAATTGTTTGCACTTATAAATGATTGGAATCATTCCTTTGACCATACCCTTATCTATGAGATTTTTCTTCTTCTAGAAACTGTACTCTTAATTTATTATACCTTGATTTGTTAGAATCTAAGTTATCTTTATTTCATGCTTTAGCTCGGTCATTTATTTTGTTCGTTAATCATTATCTCATGAACTCCCACTCTCTATTTAAATTCTTTTGTGTCCTTTACCGTGACTTGGGTATTTGGAGCACAACACTAGACTTTTCCTTCCTACAAATTTCATATACAAGACCTAGACGAGCCCACCTTCATGTAGGTATATCACGTGCCACTAAAATACGTCTCCTTGTACTCTAATTTCATATTGTGACTTTCGGGTCAAAATGACTGGACCCTAATCCCTACCGTGAAACCAATATACTTAAACTATAGATGAGACTCGACCTCGACTCCATTCTTTCGACCCGATATACGATTTTGTTCTACTTAATTCCTTACATGCTTAAATCTTGATTGCTGGACCTATCACACCATTAGTTTAATTCTTGTAAGTTGAGTAGAATATCTCATGACCTAACCAACATCTTGTGGACCACATTAGTAGGTTCACTTGGACTATATAATTCAGTAGACCTAACTTGTCTAGTCATCCAAGCCAACTGCATAGGCCCAAATTTCGGACGGAACTTAGATTTTATAAGATCTTGGACTAATTGATTTATTTCATCATTACCCTTTACTTATTATTTTATTTACCTGTGATGCTAAAATAGCTTCGTTTTGCAAACGTGTTCTTTATCAAGCTTGATCATGACGTATGTTTTATTGGGTCGCTCCCACTAATATATTGTCTAATCAGAACTGGTGCATAATGGTCTGATCAATCGAGTGCACTTTAGTTCGCTTTTATCTATCATTCGACGTGGATGGAGACATAGCTAAACTTGTCCTTTAGAGTCCCATCCACAACTACCTTGAAAATTTCTTTTGAAATTATTCGGTCGCCCTTGAATCCCGTATTCGTATTTGATAACGCCTCCTTCGAACTCTATATTGCTTTCGTCTTCACCTATTATAGAAGGACGAAAGCGTTATACTAGAACCTCCTCTAACCTTCCTACCAATTATGACCATACCGTATTATTTTTCTATAACGTAGACCACGATTCCTTATGACATAATTTTGTCAAAACATTGCCATTGTTTATCCCCATCGATACCCCCTTGTGTCTTCTCACCCCTACCAAATTCTTAATTTCGAGGACGAAACTTCTTTAAAGTTGGGTAGGATGTAAAACACCTAAATTTCTACTATTAATTTTTTTTAATTTTGGTACTGATTTAAAATTTTGTATTATACGTCGTATAGTCGTATTTTACGTCGCGCACGAAATTTTATTTTTCGAAATAGCTAGACGAGTGCGATTATGTGCGAGCGTACATCTTTTTGAAAATATTATTTTTCTATTTTTAAAGTTTCAAAATAATATACATAATAAATTATTTTGTTATCGTTCCAAAATTTTCCAAGTTTGTTATTTTATTTATAAAGTCCTTCATTCTCATAATTATTAACAATAAATAAAATTTTTATTGTATGCTAGAAAAGCATAATTATGAGAACATTATTTTGTACCTACACATATTTCGTAATTATTTATTAGTCTATTTTAAAAAAATGTAATTTTCAAGATTTATTAATATTAATATTTTATTATTCAAAAAGATATTTAAAAATATTTATTATTTTCGAAATTATTATTATTGATATTTGAAAGATATATTTCAAAATTATTGTGGCGAATTAAATCTTGATTTAAATTTATGGATTTATTTAAATAGTGAAACGTTTGAAATTTGATTTGTCCCATTGATTTTAAACCAATAATTTAATTAGATTTAAATTGGATTTGATTTGAAAGCAGATTTATTGAACTATTTAAAATTAATATTGAATTTATCTAATGGGGATTTAAATAATCCCAATCTTTATCCTAATGGGAATTCCCACGTCCTATAAATAGGCAGGTACTCCTCCATAAATTCCATAATTTTTTTCCACAATCCAATTTCCACCACCCACGTGCATCGTGTCCGTGTTCTCGTATCCATAATTTTATTCCATCAATTACATATACATGAACCTTTTTCCGTGTCGACAATTCTGACACAATCAATTCCTAAACCTAACCTAGACTCGGCCCCGTCTTCACCTTCTCCACCAAATCGACCTTCACCGTCATCATCCCTTTCCAGCCTCCGATCAAACTGCTACTGCCACAACCTATCATCACTATCCCCGTCGACTCCCTACTACCGCCACCACATCGACAACGTCACTGCCAACAACATTGCCGCCATCACCACCTCTCCACTCGACCACCCCGGTCGAGGCAACAGCCAACACCACCAACATCGCCCCCGTCGCAACCTTGCCCCTCACCTCCATCACCATCGTCTCAACCACCACCAGAACAACCACCACCGCCAGTAACAACCATCGCCCAGCCAACCAACAGAAGAAAAGGAAGAAGTAGATCGAGTAAATTCCTAAGCTTACATCGCTGTGCCGTCCTCCGACCAGAGCATCCGACACTCGCAAGGACCACCGCGTCTCCCCGCCTTGACCCGAGCGGCTCGTAGCCGTGTCCCCGTGCATGGAACCGCCCCGATCGACCGTCGAAACTCCGACGATCCAGCCGCGCCTCCGCACGTGGACCACCAGCCGAGCTCCTCCGGTGAGCCACTGGCCGTCGATTCCCCAGCGCCCACCGGCGTCAGATCCGGAGCTCCGTCTGCGCCCCCTCTCTCCTCCGCCTTGGCCGACGTCCGCGCCCCCTCTCTCCTCTACCTTGTCCAAGGCCTCGCCCCGCTGGCCGGAACCCTAGCGCTCCGCCGACCGCGTGGACCCCAGCGCGGCCAAACCCGCGCCGCGTGCGCCTCCGTCGGGGATCAACCCGCGCCACCACCGGTGCTCTCTCCTCCGCGCCTCTGCACAGGCGCGCCCGTCCGCCTCCGATCCGCAGGCGTCGCCGGCCTCCGCCAAGAGTTGTGCCACCTCGCCGCTGCCTGGGCCGACTGCCCTTCAGTACGACGCATCCGCCGTCGGCGCCGGAGCTCAGCGCCGCTCCGCCGCCGAGGAAAACCCCCTTCGTGAGTATTTCCCCTTTCTCTCTCTTCCGCTCTCACTCTCTCCCTCCTGCTGTGTTATTGGGGGGAGTAATTATTAACAGGGTTAATATCATTATTATTATTATTATTATTATTATTATTATTATTATTATTATTATTATTAGTATAATTATTATTAGTTATTAATTCTGTTAAAGTATAAACTATTATTATTATTATTATTATTATCCTTAGTTAGTATTAATTTTACTATTATTATGGATATATTATCTATATTTATGTTAAAATTATTATTGTTATTTTTCATATATGAAGTAAACATTCTTAAAAATATATTATAATTTAAAAATATAGTTTTTGGCCTACAAAGTCCAATTGACAAATTAAGTTTCAAAATTTAAAGACAAAATTTTCTATATTGTCCAAAGTACTTATCTAAAATTATTTTTAACTAAAATCTAGTTTTCTATATTAGAGATACCTTCTAAAATAGCTTAAGGTATATCTTTCCAAATTGTATATAAGGTATTTACATAAGCTTATTGAAATTGTTTCTAAAATAGATATATATTTATTCTCACCAAATTCTCCTCGATTATCATTATTAATCACGTCTGATAACACGTTTCTATTTTTTTCGCAAATTTAGGCCATGTTCGCATGGACCTCGGCTATTAGACAGAACATGACATCTCGAACATCGCACCGCCGGACGACACACCAGGCAAGACACCTTGCCTTTACTGTTTAAATTTTCTGCTCAATATCATGCATGTTTTAGTTGTTTCTTTTTAAACTATATGTAAATGCAAATTACTATATTTTATACAATTGGCTTAGAGTTAAGGGACTACCGTCGAATTTAGTGTGTCTCCTTGACTTGTCACGATTGTACACGAGTTGTGTGTAAGAGTTGTGAGTATCATGTAGGGGTCACCTGCGTGTTGGCTGATCACCCGCGTGCATGCGTAGGAATAACTGTCACTAGAGGCATGTTAGAAGACTTGACAGTTATCTATTATAAACTCGTATTGTAGAAACGACATGTGTTTGTGTGTCATAGTTACGACACACGTATAGTATCATTGGGGGGAGAGGACAGCTACTAGCGTAGGGGCTACTTTTATTTTACACATTTGGGAGATAGTGTCTCAGATGAGCGCTACGTGTTACCCGGCCGATAGTGTCTCAGATGAGCGCTACTTGTTGGCCACTCTTTATTACATGCTTGAGACAGCCCCTGCGTAGAACGTTGTCCTCTAAATTGAAATCCACATAGAATGGTTAGGTACCTTTACTCATACATTCTTTTCTGTTGAGCTTTTATTATTCAGTTTATTGGCATGATATTAGGTGTCTTATTACGTCCCTCTGAGGACCTGGTTTTTCCCAGGTGTGTGTTTTCGTGATTTCTTGCAGGTGCTCTAGCTAAGGCCATTCCTTCCTTCGTGATGATTGCTTTAGACTAGTAATTTCCTTCGCTCGACCAATCACTTTCTCTGTATATTTCTTCTCTATTTAAATTAGTTGGTAGTGGACTTTGTCTCCGCCCAACGATTGTATCATAAATATTCAAGTTGATTTCTATATTATTATTCCTTTCATTGTGGATGAGGTATAGCTGTCTTGGATTACTAAATTTGCAGCTTATGTATACATACGAGGTCCATGTATTTCGTATGTATACAGCTGGCATGTCTACGTACTTGGTCCTACGTATTTTGGGACTGGTGCGTTACATGTTTTTGTGGTGGCCCATGCAGGTCAAGTTTGCCGTTTCGGTTACATGACTGTAGCGAACGGGCCTGCAATATAGGATTATGGTCTAGAATCTCATCCACCTACTTGACAACCTTTCTTGACTTCAAATTTCGAACTCTCGTTCGACCTCCTTGAATTACATCTTGCTTGACTCCTTCTACCGTAAATTTCTTAGTTTCATGTTTAGTAAGATGACTACACTAGTATATGCCCATAGGTTAAACACATGGCTAGATAGATTGCATTGACAATTAATATCCATTGAGGTTATATTTGAGTATAATGACATTTATTTTTCCTAGAGATATAATCATAAGGATTAGTAAATTCCAAGTTGGGTAGTAGCATACTACCACCATCAAAGGATAGTTGAAATTTTAATTTATAAGGTGGTATACACAAGAGGATAGCAAGATTGAGAAAGCAAATATTTTTATGAATTTTGAAATTGTGAAATAGTTATTATTTAAGTTTTTATATTGTGACACTTGATTTACGGTTAACTTAGGTTTGGATTGTAATATGATAGAGTTTATCTCGAGATTATTTAAAGAGTTTAAATTATGATTTTGTAGATGACTAGAGAGACGAAAGTTAGAAGGGAGAGAACTTGAGGTTTTAAATTGCGCGTATGATTTATAAAGTTTATTAAATTTTAAAGAGATGATGGAAAAATTTTGTTTAAATTTTTTTGGAAGATGTCGACTTTGAAGGAAAAATTCAAATTTCAAATTTTGTCCTATGATCTATAATTTATAGAGTTATTTAAATTTCGAGTTTAAGGCCTTTTTATTATGGATATTTAAATTTTGGTAAAATGCATGTTTATTTTGCGATATACAAGGACTATTTCGAGATTGATTAGAGATTTCAATTAAATTGATAGTCTAATATAATTGGTAATGATGGCAGAGTATCTTGAAAATTTTATTGAGAATTTAGAGGAGCTTGAAATTTAGATTAGATCATATTAGTAGAGGACCAAGAAGCAAGAAAGGTCACCCTAGTGAGATAGAAGTATTGTATATTAGATTGCCATGCTACCTATGATTATGATATTGCATATACACAAGTATAGTTAGTCATCGACCAAACCGATGAACATATCTTTGACCCACTTGACCTTCCCTCAAATCTAGATCTTTATTCGTGACCATCTAATTGTTTGAACTTATAAATGATTGGAATCATTCCTTTGACCATACCCTTATCTATGAGATTTTTCTTCTTCTAGAAACTGTACTCCTAATTTATTATACCTTGATTTGTTAGAATCTAAGTTATCATTATTTTATGCTTTAGCTCGGTCATTTATTTTGTTCGTTAATCATTATCTCATGAACTCCCACTCTCTATTTAAATTCTTTTGTGTCCTTTACCGTGACTTGGGTATTTGGAGCACAACACTAGACTTTTTCTTCCTACAAATTTCATATGCAAGACCTAGACGAGCCCACCTTTATGTAGGTATATCACGTGCCACTAAAACACGTCTTCTTGTACTCTAATTTCATATTGCGACTTTCGGGTCAAAATGACTGGACCCTAATCCCTACCGTGAAACTAATATACTTTAAACTATAGATGAGACTCGACCTCGACTCCATTCTTTCGACCCGATATACGATTTTGTTCTACTTAATTCCTTACATGCTTAAATCTTGATTGCTGGACCTATCACACCATTAGTTTAATTCTTGTAAGTTGAGTAGAATATTTCATGACCTAACCAACATCTTGTGGACCACATTGATAGGTTCACTTGGACCATAGAATTCAGTAGACCTAACTTGTCTAGTCATCCAAGCCAACTACATAGGCCCAAATTTTGGACGGAACTTAGATTTTATAAGATCTTGGACTAATTGATTTATTTCATCATTACCCTTTACTTATTATTTTATTTACCTGTGATGCTAAAATAGCTTAGTTTTGCAAACGTGTTCTTTATCAAGCTTGATCATGACGTATGTTTTATTGGGTCGCTCCCACTAATATATTATCTAATCAGAACTGGTACATAATGGTCTGATCAACCTAGTGCACTTTGGTTCGCTTTTATCTATCATTCAACGTGGATGGAGACATAGCTAAACTTGTCCTTTAGAGTCCCATCCACAACTACCTTGAAAATTCCTTTTGAAATTATTCGGTCGCCCTTGAATCCCGTATTCGTATTTGATAACGCCTCCTTCGAACTCTATATTGCTTTCGTCTTTACCTATTATAGAAGGACGAAAGCGTTATACTAGAACCTCCTCTATCCTTCCTACCAATTATGACCATACCGTATTATTTTTCTATAACGTAGAGCACGATTCCTTATGACATAATTTTGTCAAAACATTGCCATTGTTTATCCCCATCGATACCCCCTTGTGTCTTCTCACCCCCTACCAAATTCTTAATTTCGAGGACGAAATTTCTTTTAAGTTGGGTAGGATGTAAAACCCCTAAATTTCTACTATTATTTTTTTAATTTTGGTACTGATTTAAAATTTTGTATTATACGTCGCATAGTCGTATTTTACGTCGAGCACGAAATTTTATTTTTCAAAATAGCTCGACGAGTGCGATTATGTGCGAGCGTACATCTTTTTAAAAATATTATTTTTCTATTTTTAAAGTTTCAAAATAATATACATAATAAATTATTTTGTTATCGTTCCAAAATTTTTCAAGTTTGTTATTTTATTTATAAAGTCCTTCATTCTCATAATTATTAATAATAAATAAAATTTTTATTGTATGCTAGAAAAGCATAATTATGAGAACATCATTTTGTACCTACACATATATTTCGTAATTATTTATTAGTCTATTTTAAAATTATATTTTCTGCTCAATATCATGCATGTTTAGTTGTTTCTTTTTAAATTATATGTAAATGCAAATTACTATATTTTATACAATTGGCTTAGAGTTAAGGGACTACCGTCAAATTTAGTGTGTCTCATTTGTGTGTGAGAGTTGTGAGTATCATGTAGGGGTCACCTGCGTATTGGCTGATCACCTGCGTGCATGCGTAGGAATAACTGTCAATAGAGGCATGTTAGAAGACTTGACAGTTATCTATTATAAACTCGTGTTGTGGAAACGACATGTGTTTGTGTGTCATGGTTACGACACACGTATAGTATCATTGGGGGGAAGGGGACAACTACTAGTGTAGGGGCTACTTTTATTTTACACATTTGGGAGATAGTGTCTCGGATGAGCGCTACGTGTTACCCGGCCGATAGTGTCTCAGATGAGCGCTACTTGTTGGCCACTCTTTATTACATGCTTGAGACAGCCCCTGCGTACAACGTTGTCCTCTAAATTGAAATCCACATAGAATGGTTAGGTAACTTTACTCATACATACTTTTCTGTTGAGCTTTTATTATTCAGTTTATTGGCATGATATTATGTGTCTTGTTACGTCCCTCTGAGGACCTGGTTTTTCTCCAGGTGTGTATTTTCGTGATTTCTTGCAGGTGCTCTAGCTAAGGCCATTCCTTCCTTCGTGATGATTGCTTTAGACTAGTCATTTGCTTCGCTCGACCAATCACTTTCTCTGTATATTTCTTCTCTATTTAAATTAGTTGGTAGTGGACTTTGTCTCCGCCCAACGATTGTATCATAAATATTCAAGTTGATTTCTATATTATTATTCCTTTCATTGTGGATGAGGTATAGCTGTCTTGGATTACTAAATTTACAGCTTATATATACATATGAGGTCCATGTATTTCGTATGTATACAGATGGCATGTCAACGTACTTGGTCCTACGTAGTTTGGGATTGGGGCGTTACAAGCATAGCCATCTCTCGCCTGATCAGTGAGAGGTGTGCCTGATTACCTACAGCCGTTTACATGTCGAACTCGTATTTTAAAACACACTGCTAGAGTATAGGCTGGACTCATCCTGGAATCGTTGATCACTATAACTGGAATCGTCACTTACTAGATTCATCTTGTATTAGATTCATCTCGTACTAAATTTATATAGGTTTTACACTGGTTTATATTTTTTGTCTGGACTTTATATCATATTATCCTGGTTCAGCTAGTTCTATTTTTTACAGTCTTCATTGCTATGATTCTTCTCTTGTTTAGTATTTACTTTCCTTGCACTTTATCTCTCTTTCTTACCATCACGTGAATATAAACTACCATTTTCATCAATATAACTGTCTATAACTGCTGTATAGTTCTCTGTCATTTACTTGGGTTTTCTAGATGAGATGTGCTCGTTCCTGTCCTGACTGGACCTATTGAAAATTTTACAGATGATTGCCCTGAGGACACATGCCCTACATTTACTGAGGAGATGGTTAGCTACCTATGGCTCCGACACTCAGGAGTGATTGAGAGTTAGCTAGTCTGTCTTGTTTTAGTTTTCCTGTTTAGAACTGGAGTTGTATATAGAGATTTGAGACTTGGGATGTACTTGAGATTGTTTGAGTTTATTGTTATTTTATTAGTAGTTTTGTTGTCTTCAAATTCTTAGTTATTTCGGTGTTATCTTATCGTGCTTAGACTGTGATTGAGTTACACCATATCTTATACTTGTCCTCCGTTCGGAGTTGATCATAATGAGTACATTATATACTACATGAATTGATGATTAGTTAGAGACATAGAACAGCGTTCTACCGCCGACACTGCGGCGTAGGCTGGGCGCTGTTACGTACTCGTACCCTCACAGTGGGTGCGGGTCGTGACACCAAGACAGCGCTTACACGGGAGCGATGCCCAACGTTGTCTTCACTCCACAGGATATGCTCATCAAAACCATCATGCACGATCGTCCGTTATATTACACTGGATACATCGACGACGTAAAGGTGGACCGGATGCACATTGATCATGGTTCTTCTATAAGCATCATCCCGAAGGGTCTGTTACATCATCTCCGTATTCCTATGCATCGTCTGACAACAACAAGCACCGCCATCAATGGTTTCAATTCGGGCAGGAGCAACCCGATTGGAAAGATTCGCCTGAAGTGCCAAATCGGCGATCTTCAGTCAGAAGTAACCTATTACGTCATAGACGCGGACACTTCCTACAATATCCTCTTAGGGCGTCCCTGGATACACGATTACATGATCATGCCTTCCACGCTGCATTAGTGCTTCAAGTATGTCGACAAACACGGCTACGTAAGGACAGAATTTGTCGACATTGATCCCTTCAAAGGGGTCGAATCCTACTACTCAGACTCCTGCTTATACGAAAAGTCGAAGAGGCACCTTGGTGAATGAGATGTGCAAGCTCGTGCTGAGACAGCCACAGGATCAGAAGAATCTATGATGATCCACCTCCAAGCTCGCAAACCTGGCAAGTCCGTACTCCTTACGGCCACTCTGCGTAAGGACGCAATCTGCCTCTCGGCACAAGAACGGCAAATGATAATCCGGCTGCCGAGGTCCGGCCAAGCGCCAAGACCCACAACGGAGCCACTAACAATCAGACTGCCTAGAGTCGGCCAGCCACAAACGGGAAAGCTCAATCCATCCGACAAGCAAATGACGATACGTCTTCCCAAGAAGAATCGTCACCCCGATGCAAAGTCGGGGGCTTCTAGCGAGCCAACCACTCCCCGCCCAACATCGAGTACCAAACTGGGGGTCGTTAGTCTGCCAACAACTCCATGTTCTGCTCCACCAGCAGAACTTCTTATGATCAAGTTGCCCAAGTCATCCTCTCAGTCTTCATTTATATAGGGGTGGCCGAAGAATAACCAGAACTGGCCAAGTATGTGGCTGCTTAAACCGATGTTCCATCCGCAAATGATGTAATTCCGCTAGAAAAGATACCGTACTTCATCAATAAAGGGCTATCTTTGAACTACACCGAGCTTAATAAGCATTGTACAATGTATGCTATGGAATACGGTATAGGCGCTCACCTACACACACAGGTGACAAATGTTTACACCACAAATCAGCTCACTCCCGTGGAAGACGCTTACTGTATAATCGAGGGAGGGCATCATCCAATCATCTTCGGCCGGAAGAATAATCCACAGCCCTTCACTATAGAAGAATTCGATCTCGAATCGGACGCCGGGAGGCTGCCTCTCTATCTATATAGCCTCCAATCCAAATAACTCATGCAAAAACAGGGGTATGATCTGGAGACTACGCCAGTTTTGAAGTACGGCACTGGTCGACGATTACCTTTAACGTTGCCATTCCCAGCTGGCAAACCACAGGACTACTACAACAAGACCCGATGCGGACTGGGATATGTTACGCCTACAATGACCCCTGAAAGCTCAGATGAGGAATGTGACTGGCAGTCACACTCAACCGGATCACCAACTTCTGATTCGGATATCAGCATCGGGGATGTATTCAGGTAGGTCTTGTCTGTCAACATGGCGTTCGCTGATGCTTACGAAGAAGGTGAAGACTTTCCTGAACTCCTCTAATTAGAGCCGTGGGCCCAACAGCTGGATGTGCAATGGAAGAAGCGGTTTGAACAAAGAGAGCCTCCTACTGAAGATGAGGTCATACAAGTGGATCTAGGCAGCGACTCTTCTCCAAAACCAATCTTCGTTAGTAAAAGCCTGACAGACGAAGAGCGAGAATCACTAATAGAACTCGTCAAAGAATATATTGATGTGTTCGACTGGAACTATGAAGACATGCCAGGGTTAAATCCCGATATTGCTCTTCACAAACTCAACATTCGGCCAGATGCAAAGCCAGTCAAACAACAACAACGATGCTTCCGCCCAGGCATCATGGATGCAATCAAAGCCGAAGTCAACAAAATAATAGCGAGCGGCTTCATTCATAAGGAGCAACATCCAGACTGGATCACCAACATAGTACCGGTCCTCAAGAAGAATGGGAAGATTCGAATCTGCATCAACTTCCGCAATATGAACGAGGTGGGCCCCAAAGATGAGTTCCTCCTTCCTATCACAGACATCATGATTGACAACACCTGCAGCTTCGAACGTATGTCGTTCATGGACGGCTTCTTGGGGTACAACCAAATTAAGATGTCTTCCGACGACAAAAAGCATACATCATTCCGAACACCAATAGGCACGTTCTGCTACACAGTCATGCCTTTCGGTTTAAAGAACGCTGGCGCCACCAATCAGAGAGCTATGATCATCATCTTCAGGGATCACTTGCGCAAGACCATGGAGTGCTATGTTGACGACATCGCCGTCAAAAGCCGCTCTAAGGAAGATCATCTGCATAATCTAAGGACAGTGTTCGACCTAATGCGAGCGAACAATTTGAAAATAAACCCTACAAAATCCTTCTTGGGCGTGTCCAGCAGGAAGTTCTTGGGTTTCATCATCACCTCCAAGGGTATCCACGTACACCATGATAAGAAAAATGCAATCATGGAGATGGGTCCCCCGAAAAATTTCCGAGAACTCCGAGGCCTCCAAGGGAGGTTTGCTTACATCAGGAGGTTCATTTCCAACCTCTTCGGGCGATGTCAGCCATTCATCCATCTCATGAAGAAGGACGTCTCATTTGTATGGGATGAAGAATGCCAGCGTGCCTTCGGCAGCACCAAAGAATATTTGTCAAACCCTCCAGTCCTGGTGGCCCCAGTTGCTGGAAAACCATTACTGCTCTATATACGAGCAATAGAGCATTCCCTTGGCGCTCTGCTAGCACAAAATAATGATGCAGGCCATGAGCAAGCTATATATTACCTCAGTCGAATGATGATCGGGCCAGAGCACCGATATACCGCCGTAGAAAAGGAATACCTTGCTCTGGTTTCTCCATTCAAAAGACACGACACTATGTCACAGGGCAAACCATACATGTGATATCACGAGTCAACCCCCTCAGGGTCCTCATGACGGAACCAGGGGCATTCAGCTCTCGCCTCGCTACATGGGCAATATTACTGTCCCCATACCATATGATCTTCGTCCCGTAAAAGGCTGTTAAAGGTCGGGCTCTGGCAGACTTTTTAGCAGCCCACCCAGGCCCGGAGTCAGCCAGAATATACGAAGACATCCCAGATGAGGTCGCCGACTCGCACGCGACCTCTCACGATGATATATGGCGAATGTTCTTCGACGGCACCTCAAAGACCGGATCTAAGGGCAACATCGTCGTCGGAGTCGAAGTAGTGCTAATTTCTCCTTCCGGATCTAAGGGCAACATCGGTGGATGTGATAGGCCATAAACTGGTCTGTCCCAGGAACAATGTTCAATTCGTGGTGAGTTATTCCGCTCAGACGATCGACGAAGCACCAGACTGGAGACAACCATTCATTGACTTTGTAGTTTACGACATCCTGCCTGAGAACCCAAGGGAAGCCACCTCTATCAGAAGGCGTTCTCTCAGATTCTTCTACAATACAGAGACAAAAATGCTATATCGCCAATCTTACGATGTATTATTGCTTCGATGTCTGTCAAACGTAGAAGCCAAAGAAGCCGTACGCAAAGCTCATGACGGTGTCTGCGGGGCCCATCAGCCTGGCCCAAAATTAAAAGATTGTCTTCGCCGAATGGGCTACTACTGGCCCACGATGGTAGCAGATGCGATAGACTATGCAAGAAAGTATAAAGCCTGCCAAGTCCATGCAAACTTCATCCACCAACCATCCGAGTTTCTACATCCGACAGTGGCATCCTGGCCATTCAAAGCATGGAGAATGGATATCATCGGTCCGATCACTCCACCCTCTTTCCGAGGACATCGCTTCATACTTGCCATCACAGATTACTTCTCCAAATGGGCGGAAGATGTTCTACTAGCAGAAGTGAAGACTTCAAACGTGATCAGCTTCCTCAAGCATCACGTCATATATCGCTTTGGACTGCCCCGAAGGATCATCCATGATAATGGTTCGCAGTCCGCAAGCTATGCCTTCTATCGGTTCTACGACAAGCATCGCATCTATAATTTACTTCAACACCATACAATCCGGCAGTGACTGTGTTGGCAGAAGCATTCAACAAAACAATCATCAAACTTTTCAAGAAGTTCGTGTCATCCAACAAACGCGACTGGAACGAGAAGCTTGGTGAATGCTTATGGGCGTACCATACCACAGTCTGAACAGCCACAGGGAATACACCATTCTCCCTGGTGTACGAGAGTGAGGCTGTTCTCCCATTGGAGACTCAAATACCCTCGTTCCGCGTCGCTCTTAGTTACCAATTGATGACAGACGATAACTATCGTCGTCGGCTACAAGAGTTGGAGGCCTTAGATGAAAAGTGCCTCTTGGCTCATCAACGAATCGAGCTATACCAAGCACGCATCTCCGGAGCCTTCAACAAGAAGGTTAAAATTAGAACATTCTAAGTGGGCGATCTCGTTCTGGCAGTTCGGAGGCCGTTGGTCATGACTTACAAAACCGTCGACAAATTCCAGCCAAAATGGGAAGGTCCATTTATCATTGAGGCCGTATTCTCCAACGGTGCTTACCGCCTCGTAAAACAAAACGGAGACTTGCTCATGTTGCCCGTCAACGACAAGTTCCTGAAGAAATATTATGTTTAAACGACATTCTTCCAATTCCAGATTATTGAGTTAAGTACCCGCCGGTATCGCTGAACTCATATTCCAAATTCCAGATTATTGAGTTATGTACCCGCCCGTACCGCTGAACTCACATCCTCCAGAAATTACAGATTATTGAGTTATGTACACGTTGGTACCGCTGAACTCACATTCACAAAATCCTATATTGCTGAGTTATGTACCCTCCGGTACCGCTGAACTCACATTCTCCAAATTCTAGATTGCCGAGTCATGTATTCTTTCGTACCACTGAACTCACATGCCGAATCCAACTCTCCCAGATCATCGAGTTATGTACCCGCAGGTGCCTCTGAACTTACATTCTGGTCACTCTTTCAGATAGTAAGTCATGTATGACCATACCTCTGAACTTATTTCTCTGAAAGAGCTCCTCCCTCATGATCCACTACTCGCACTCTCAGTGCACAAAAAGGGTAATAGATCCACAAAATTTCTAAAACGACCACGTCAATTTTACCTCTGAGTCGTTTTACTTCCACCAAAAATAAATCACCCCTCTACATAGAACTTCCATGTCCTCACTACCTCTGAGTCGTCCTATGTACCCCTTTGTGGAGCCCACTACTGCCATGTCCCCATTACCTCTGAGTGGGAAGGCTCCATGAAAGAAACCCTCATATTTGCCATGTCCTCATTACCTCTGAGTAAATATGTTAGTTCTCCCTTGACTTTTTATTTGTACCGAAAAAAACCCCAGGGTATGCTAAGGATAATAGGTCCACAAAAAGTCTCCCATTGGAACAACTACTACAAGCAAAGAACAGAGCGAATGTATTCCGTTTAAAATCGATAACATTCATATGACTACGTCTCATTAGCAAGCCAAAAATCTCTATTATTTCATTTAGACAAGAAGGGAAAGAGATTACATTGATGTCCAAAAGAAGCAAGACATAAACCGCAACTAAAGACAGATAGAAGTATAAAAACAAAGACGGATATTTATGAGAGCCCACGAATCCTAGTTGCGGGGACGCATATACCAATCCCACATCCATTTTTCATATGAAGGATGTACTTGAGCAAGATCCTCGTCCGAAATAGGAGGATCAGAACTCCCAGTACTACCGCCGTTAAACTGGGGCTCCTCCTTTGCAGCAATAGGTGCCAGCTCTCCTTTCTGTTCCTCCGCTTCTGGTGTTACCTCCTCCTTAACAAGCGATGATTCTTGTTTGGAAGGGGGCAGCAACTCTTCCTTCACAATGATCTCAGCCTTCGGCAGGGTTGCTGCAAGAATCAAAGATAAAAAGAAACAAAGTCAAAAGATGGTCAGAGCCTTACGCAGGGGACTCATGCGGATCTGATCGACAGGTCATTATGTGATTCGGTTTACGAAGTGCTCATGCGGCCCACTAAGACAACTCCCATATGGCTCGGACATGGGGTATACCCCCATGCAGCTCGGTTATGGGACATGTATGCGGCCCATACAACTCGAAACAGTTTGCATTAAAGGCTTGTGCATAACGCATACAACAGAGCCGTCGTTAGGGTTTCGAAGAATATGAATTTCCCAAATCCTTACCCTTAACAGTAGGACGAACATCAAAGTGAGCTTCGGGTGCCGCAGCCGACGAAGACGCCGCCTTCTTACCCTTCGCCGCAACTGTCTTCTTGGGAGCCATCGGTGATCGAAGAAGAGGATGACAATCGGGACAGGAAAGGTTTGAATTGAAGGAGAGAGTAAAGAATTTTCTTGTCTTAAATCCTCTTATTTATAGGAGGACAAAAAAGGGAGGGAACGTAGACCAATAACCACTTCGGGTCGTGTGCTGTAGGCAAAACAAAACCGACTCCTCGGATTTTGCCCCCTCTCCCATAAAAGAGATTCATCCAGGGCATAAAATCCAAAGATTTAATGAACCGACCCTTGGGATTCCCCCAAAAGACGGCTCTAAAATGAATTAAAGGCAATTAATGACACACACACGTGGCAGGGAGCCCATGCGTCTAGGAAATGTATGTGACTAGACAGGCCATGCGGCCAAGTGGTTCATGCGGCCAGACCATCCTATGCGGCCAGCCGAGCTCACCTAGCCATGCTTCCTATTCAAAGTATTTCAATTTTGCAAATTGAAAACTTTGAAGGGGGGTCTTGTAGAAGCATGGAAAAGAACATGATTGCCCATGCGGCTCAGAACAGAAAAACCCATGCGGTTCAAAAATAGACAAGCTTCATGCGGCTCAAGAGCATCATGCGGTTCAAAAGTCACCAACTTGGACATGCGGCTCAAGCAACACCACGTGGCCTTCTGCGGTTCGTTTCTACAATTGGCAATTAAGCAAAGGCCCTATTTAATGCTCTGACATAAAGGAGAACTGACGGCTCTGACATAAAGTTGTAATAATGACTCTGTCATAATGGTAGACTCCTATGGAAATAAAGGAAATCTCTGACACAATCCATCAAACCCTAAAATCCTTCATGCGGCCTTGACACGTGGACAGTCGCATGCGGCTCAGGCAGATGCCACCCCATGCAGCTCTGGTAGAGGCTACCTCTTGCGGCTTAGGTAGAGTCTACCCTATGCGTCTCACGAGGACAATCTTCATGCGGCTCACTGAGAAGCCATCCATCATGCGGTCGCCTACGCCCATGCGGCTCAGATCATCTCCATACGGTTCAAAGGTTCAGAGGCCACGCCCAAGCAGCCTTGACACGTGGCCAGTCTTATACGGCTCAGTAGGGAACAATCCTCATACGGTTCGAATTTCCTAAGTGGCTCGCGATTAAGACACGTGGCAGAAGATTAGTTTTTCCCGCGTTCCTACAGCTAGCAGCATTATAATAGTGGGACACGTGGCATTAAATCGATCAAGATTCATCAACAAATCCCAACAACCAGGTTTAGTACCATCCTTATAATTACTGGGATCAAATCAGATCATTTGCAATCATGCAAATTGAACACGTGGCAGGAGATCCAAGCTTGGCATAACAAATTATGAGAATTTATGGCAATCATCATTAATTTCCCACAGAGATTTGATGTAATCCATATTAATTGTCTAGATTTGCTATAATCAGAATTAATGGCCCAGATTAATTAATCTTTAACCGTCGACTTCTCAAGGAGGCAATCATTGTAAACCCTAATAATCGCATCCCACTCCTATAAAAATTAAGGTGCCATTTCCTTGCAAGAGAGAAGATTTTTGAGAGCACTAGAGCACCTGGAGAGACCTGAAAAAAGAGCGCAGAGAGACAAAGGCACACACAGAGGCATCTTGAGAGCATTTCTTCCCCGGAGCCAAGGCTACATCCGATAGTCCAAGGAGTAAGGCAGAGCTGCCGTCGCTTTCCCGAGCCTCTACCGTCACCCCCCAGAATCTAAAATAAACAATTGTACTTAGATTATTGTACCTAGGTTTTTGTTCCTAGGCTTTCTTTGTACAAGCGAGTTTGTATTGTGAAGTAAAAGTTCAGTCCTCCGATATAATTGTTCTGTTCTTTTATAATTCATGGCAAACACCGAGCATGTGTTTAGCTCGTGTTTTGGACTTGACATTTGGCCTACGGGCTTAGACATGATGTTATATTTCTAGACTGCAGCTAGAGCTGATCATGTATTACTTAGTCTTGCTAGTTCTTTATTTTTATTACTTGCTTCATGATCATCTATATATTATGGTTTGGGACGCTTTACTATCTTATATGCATGATGATCATATTCTTGTACTTTACTTCTTGTCTGAGACTGAGATATCTAGGATCATGTGACCTAGGATTGAATGTTCGTTTGTAGCAGTGACCCCCATCTATACAGCTTATACGTTGTTTAGGAGTACTGGAGTACTTTGGTATACGTTGCTGGCCTTATCCGTCCCTACTTGCCAGTATTCTGGTTCTGGGGCGTGACATAGGTTTTAGTGGTGGCCTATGCAGGTCTGATTTATCAGATATGTGGGGGTTGCTGGTAGTTATCTCAGTCATAATTTCTTCTCCATTGATATCCTTCGTATTACTCTCTACCTTTGATATTTGACCTGATATCTACTTTGATCGTTGATCCTTCCTGTTCCCTCGACCTGAACCTTGTGTCCTTAAACTTTCATGGACATTGTTCCAGGTCCATCCGATCAGATTATCCGTATTCCAGCTATGGAAGGTCAGCTTTCGCCAGTTCTTCCAGTTCGGGAGGAGCATCCTCAGCTTTCGGGAGTAAAGTCTAGAATGGACCGAAGGACAGAGTCGCCAGTTCCTCCTATTCAGCCAGTAGTACCAGTTCTGCCAGAGCAGCCAGAGGATGTTGTTCGAGCACTGATGGATGTTTTGAGTGGTTTTATGGCATCGCAGCAGCGCCAGAGCGATGTTCTTACCCACTCTGTCCAGAAGGCTTTGGAGAGGGATGGTGCTCAGGTCTATAATTCTATGAGCAACTTCAGGCGTCTCCATCCCCCGTACTTCTATGGTACAGAGGATGCTATTGCGTCTGATGCGTGGCTTTAGGATACTGAGGCCATTCTGGAGGCGACAGGGATTTCGGCTAGGGAGCGTATGCCAGTTGTCAGATTGCAGCTCTTGGATTTGGCCCGCGACTGGTGGACGGCTCATGAAGTGTCTCTTGTGGCACCCATAGCTTGGGCAGATTTTAGTAAGAGGTTTCAGACTCACTATTTTGATGTAGTATTGCATTATGATCTGCAACAGAGGTTCATTGGCTTGCAACAGATGAGCAGGACCGTCGACGGCTATGCGGCAGAGTTTAGCAGGCTCAGTCGGTTTGCCCCTTCTTTAGTGGCGACTGAGTTGGACAGGGCGAGGAGGTTCCAGCAGGGGCTTCATCTGGAGATCATATTTGCAGTTGAGCAGCATGAGTTCCATACTTTTGATGCAGTGATGAGGGCGGCGAGGAGGCATGAGTACACCTCGCAGAGGATCGTTGATAGAGTCGGAGGTCAGAAGAGGTCTCACATTCAGAGGGGATCTTCTACCCAATCGTCAGCACCAGCACCAGCAGTTAGGACAATGGAGATTGCATCACCTAGAGGAGCAGTTCTAGCAGCTTCCTTTCAGCAGTCATCTCAAATTCAACCTCAGCAGCAGAGGTCGTCTTCATCTATTGGATGTTCTCATTGCGGGAAGCCTGGGCACATTCTTTCTGAGTGCATAGGGCACATGGGTTGTGTTTGGTCTGTGGAGCTTCAGACCATATGATGGGATCTTGTCCACGGAGGGCTAGTTCTTCCTCAGTACATCCAATTCTATCGACAACCCTAGTAGTCCAGCAGTATAATGCTCAGGTACCGGTTCAGCATCAGCAGACTCAGAGGCCTTTACCAGTGCATTCCCGGACATTCCAACAGCAGAGGCCTCAGCAGTATGTGCAGGTCCAGGCCAGAGGTAGCAGGGCCAGCAGCCGGTTAGAGCAGCAGTTCCGAGGCATGGGCAGGCAGAATTTAGTATGTTAGAGAATGGTTTGGCCGACGATGGTCATGTGGTAGGTATTATCCTATTCTTCTTCCAAACTTATTTATTTCTTTGGGTTACGCATGTTTGGCGAGTTTTTCATCACACTCTTCTGTTTTCGTATCTCGAGATACATGATATTTATAATATATCTCGACTACGAAGATATGTCCTGGTAGAGTCATGTCTTAGACTAAGTCATTGGTACCGGCTTATTTTGAGAATTGACTTTTATCTAAGTTGTGGAGTCAGCGTAGGCCTGCTCCTACTCAATTGACTCAGGAGACATATTTATTCATATGCCTCCAGCCCTTCTTGATTGTCTTTGTGTTACTGCTTACGCATTTACTTATATTACTGTTGCCTTTATCTTACCAACATGCCATGCTTTGTTTTGATTGACATGACTTTTCAGCTCTTTGGTTTGGTTTTCATGCTTGACTAGATTTAGGAAATTCTGAGGACGGAATTTATTTTTAAGTTGTGGAGAGTTGCGAGACTCGTCTCACAGTATTGGTATTTATATACGGATACGTATTTTTGTACTGTATTTCGTATTTTTTGGTTTTCTGAATGCTTTAAACTTTTCAAAACTATAGGTTTTCTCCTTGATCGGCATACCGCCGGTATATCGGAGTATACCAACGGCATACCGCCCGGACATATTTTCTACACTTTAGATATTTTCGGTTTCTGATATTTTCATGAATAGTGTTTCGAATATTTTCGTGAATAGTATTTAGATATTTTTGTGAATAGTGCTTAGATATTTTCCTGAATAGTGTAGATGCACTCTATTATCCAATGGACAATTGATTTTGTTTCAATGGCCATGATTGACATAGATTTTCACATGGATCATGATCCAACGGCTAATATTAATTCCCCCTTCTATATATACCATTTTACTTTCTCTCTCCTCTCTTTTTTCATTCTCTTCACTCTCTTTTTATTTCTTCTTCCCTTCTCTTCCCCTTGGAGCTTGCCAAGAGCTTGGCCTTGAGGCCTAGAGTGTGGTTTCGTACCCCTCTTGATGGTGGAGTAGAAGATTAGGCTTGGAGCTTAACCTAGGCAAGTACATCTTGCCAAATCTTGAACAAAAATGTTTTTGTTGTCATTTTATTTCTCTTGGTAGTAAATACTTAAAATTGCTCTAAACTCATTTTGTAGAATTTGTTTTTCCTTATGAATCTCGTATATATGCATGTTTCCAAAACTTGTTTAAGCAAGGTTTTTATTTTCTGTTAAAACCTAATATGGACTTAGTAGAAAACTTGGTATCAAGAGTGATACTAGTGTTACTGTAACGCCCCAGTCCCAAAATACGTAGGACTAGGAACGTAGACATGCCAGCTGTATTCATACGAAGTATACTCCAATATATGGAAGCCTCGTATAAATACATAAGCTATAAAATGCAGTAAAACCACAACTAATCTCATCCACACAGAATAAATGAATAAAAGATCATATAATGAGAATTAATTTGTCTTGATACAATATGCTAGGCGGAGACAAATCTACTACCAACAAAATAAGAAAAAGTACATGATAGAATAAATGAATTAAGTGGCGAGCGAAGCGAAGACGATCCAAATGCAATCATCCTCGAGAAATAGCAATGAACACGGTTAGAGCGAAAGCACCTGCAAAGACAATAGCACACACACCTGGCAAGACAACCAGGTCCTCAGAGGGACGTAACAAGACACATAATAGCATGCCATATAAACTGAATAAATATTGCTCAATAAATAAGTAAATCGAATTTATAACATGTTCCAATACGCACCTACTGAACGAGCGTACCATCCCCCCAACCAAACAAGGACAGGAGATGGTAAACTAATTCACGGCGACATATCTTTCCATGCTAAGAATCCGATATGGTATCCGAACCCCAACAAGGTTCAATACCTTCTCATCGAAGTAGTAAGTCACACCTACAATCAAACAAGAACAAGATGTGACGAACTAATCCGCGACAAGTTATTGTTCCAAGTCACGGTCAGATACAAGTACCCAAACCAAAAGTACTCGTACCTAACGGATAGGGTAGCCTACCGTTCTAAGTGAAATGTTGTTAAGAACAATCCTTCTTACGCATGGACCCTGGCTGAATAGGATCGGCATAGTCCCCTCTTTGGGCACCAGAGGCCCCAGCAGGAGGAGTATGTGTCATCAACCCCGTATCTCCAGCGGAGAGTCCGGGTCACAAGGGAAGTGCATCGAAGCCCATACGCTAAGGAATTGTCCTCCCCGCCCAATGCCTACTGTGTTGTATCCACAATACCAACCACTATAACCGCTAAGTCAAACTAGCATGCAACCTCTATTAGCGGTTATTCCTATCGCACGGCTTGTACGTACTGGTGGCCAGCCAATCACGCACTTCCGTGTTCTACATACGACACACAACTTCGTGTTTACAACGTGTCAAGGCCAATGAATGCGACACACAAGGTGGTCCCTTAAATCTAGGGTTATGTAAGAAAAATAATACACAGCAAGAAATATAAAAGAACAGTTATGCCGTGTATCACAGTTTATAAAGAAAATAATAGACATGCATGAAATATGAGCTAAAAATAATTAAACAGCTAATGGCAAGGTGTCTTGCCTGGTAGAGCGCCTGGTGTGCTGCGATAATCAAGGTGGCACGATCTGCAACTTTGGTACATCAACTATGCAAGGAGACCTCGGGTGGTGATACGGACAGTTCTAATGGGTCCGGGACGGTCAAATTAGTTAGGGTGGACATATGGTAGTCGCAAAATGGACGAAATAATAGGACTTGGATACGGACATGAAAAATCAAAGGATAATGGATAAATAAATATTTATATATATACAAATTTTAGAAAATATTTAAAATCCCTAAAAGCAAATTTCCATGAGCCAAAATATTTATAGGAAAAATACAAAAGAAAGTTCTTTTAAGCTAAGAGACCGTTTTCGACAAAAACTCTTAGTTTGTAAAGATACGACTCTAGATAGAAAAATGCATATATTTTATTGCCAAAATATTTATATAATACAAACTTAAAATCAAATAGTTGTTTCCTTTTAACCAGAAAATAATATTTTCCTAAAACTTTTATAAATAATAATATTTAGCAAATAGATAGTTTTGCAAGTAACAACAATAATAATCATAATAAAAATAATGAGAATAATAATAGTAATAACTATCTTTAACAATAATAATAATGATGACAAATAATAATAATAATAATAATGAGAATGATAATAATAATAGTAGTAATGATAATAAAAATAATAGTAATAATGATAATAACTACCAAAATAAAATCAGTAAAAATACCAAGCTCTGTTCCCATACTTTAAGTATGGAATGAAATGAGAACCAAAAAGGCAAACAAAATATAATAAATAAATAATTAATAATAATAATAATAACAGTATTAATGGTATCAATAATAATATTAATGATAATAATAAGGGTAATAAGACTAACAAAATCAGTATATCTGAAATAAATAAAAAGCCATAATATTAATAATTGGTAAACAACAAAAAAAAAAAATTTATCATAAGAGTACAAAATATCAGTCATCCAAAGCACACTCTTCTCCAAACATCAGAATCCCCTAAAAAATAAAGTTACAACAGACCAAAAAATGGGAAAGGAGGGAGAGTGGAGAGAGACGTGGGCGGCGGTGTAAGGGGTTTCGGTGGGCGGTGAATGGCTGAGGCGGGCGGCGGAAGGAAGTGGAGAGAAGGGTTTGGCTTGGCGCGCGGCTCCGGCAGCGGTCGGAGCGGCCTGCGGAGGAAAGGGCACGGAGGGCGGTCGATCGGGAGGAAGGGCGGCAGAGGAGGTCAGAAAGGAGTCATCGTCGGCGGGAGGCGAGGGAAGCGGGGTGCGTGGGGGAGTGGCGGATGGTCGGGCGCCTAGTGGCTAACGCCGGCGCGGAATAGGAAGAGGAGGGGTCGGAAAAGGGTGGCGGCAGACGACCGCGGTGGAGGAGACGGGCTGGAAAGGGGGCGGCGCGTCGGCCATCGACGGAGGCGGATGGGGGTTAAGGCGGCAAGGGCGGTGGTTTTGATCGGGCGGCGGCACGGGATCCGGCCGGCGGCTAGGGCTGCACGCTCGACGGAGGGTTGGTCGTGTGCTGGCGCCGCGCGGTGGACAGAGGAGTGGTCGGGGACGCCGGAGAGGGTGGCCGGAAGTTCGGCGGATGCTGGAAGCGCGGCGACTACGCTCCGGCCGGCGGAGATAGGTACGGTGGTGGTGGTCTCTTTTTCCTTTATTGTTGGTTTTTCTATTCCTTGTGGTCGGCGACGACGGGCGGTGGTGACGGGGCTGTTCTAGGCTAAGGGTGGTGATGGTGTCTGTAGGAGGCAGAGTTGTGTCGGGTCTGGTGTTTGGTGGTCGTGGTTGTTTTGGCGGGGTGTGGCGGAGAACGGCCAGGAGTTGTGGCAGGGATGGGTCTGTGCTGGTGGTGGCTGCCGTGGGAGGTGGTGCTGCGGTGTAGATGGGGGTGGCGAAGATGGTGACGGAGACGTCGGGATGGTGTCGGGTAGCCGAGGGTAGTCGGGATGGTTGGGGCTGGGTTGCTGTGGTGATGGTTAGAACCGGTGTTAGGGTTAGGATAGGGATAGGTTTAGGAATTTTGATAATTATTATCGGGTTGTCGACAGAAAAATAATTTTATGTGTAAAAAAGATGGAATGAGAAAGTCACCGGGGTCGGACCCGAGGCTGTCACGGCCGACACGAAAATATGTTGGACATGGACACGAGGCACGCACATTGAGGATGGTGGAAACAATTTGGAGATGATTGTGGTATGATAGAAATTTGGAGGAGTACCTGCCTATTTATAGGATGTGGGAATTCCCAATTGGATGTGGACTAGGAGTAGTTAAAACCCAAGTAGATAATCATCTATTTAATTTAAAAACCAAATCCAAATCAAAATACATAAACCAAATTAAATTCTTAGTATAAAATCCATAAGATAAATCAACTTCAAATATTTAACCATTTAAATGAATCCATAGATTCAAATCATGATTTAAATCCCTACAATAATTTCAAAATATTTTTCCAAAAATACTAATAATAATAATTTCGAAAATTGTATTAATATTTAAAATAAACCAATAAATAATTACAATTAATGTTTACATAAATACATTTTTTTAATAAACCATTCTCTAGGAAAATAATTTATTATTATAGTTGTATAAATGAAAAGGCTTTTCATAATTTAAAATTATAGACTTGAAAATGGTAGCTAGAAATAATTACTACCTATATTATTTTGAAACCAAAAAATAAAATGAAAAATGTTTTCTAAAAATATGTACGCTCGCACATATTCGCACTCGTCGAGCAAATTCGAAAAACAAATTTTCATGCGCGACGTATATTACGACTACGTGGCGTACAATACAAAATTTTAAATCCATGCAAATTAAATAAATAAAAAAATAGTAGAAATTTAGGGGTTTTACATCCTACCCAACTTAAAAGAAATTTTGTCCTCGAAATTAAGAATTAGTAGGGGGGTGAGAGGACAAGGGGGTATCTATGGGGAACAATCAATAAGGCTCAACAAGATCATGTCATAAGAAGTTGTGATCTAGATCATTGAAATGAGGGTCATAGTAGGGTCGAGGAGAGGAACGAGGAGTTTAGGGTGAAGTTATAGCAACATCGAGTAAGAATGGTCATAGTCGATAGGAAGGCTAGAGTGCCTTCGTCCTTCCAAAAATCGGTGAAGGCGAAAGTGATTTAAGGAGTTCAATGACGATGATATCGAATACGAATACGTGGTTCAAAGGCGGTCGTATAGATTTCAAAAGAATCGTCAAGGCAGTCGTGGATGGGATTGTAATTGTCAAGTTTAATTATGTCCCCATCCACGTAGAGTAATAGACAAAAGCGAACCAAAATGCACTTGGTTGATCAGACCATTATGCACCGATTCTGATTAGACAACATGTTAGTGGGAACTCTTCCAATAACATATGTCTTGAACAAGCTCGATAAAAAGATAGGCTTGCAAAAACTAGGCTACATTAGCATCATTAGTTTAGATAGTCAAAATATAGGCACGATGGTAAATGAATAAAATCAATTATGAATAGTCTAAGAGTCATAAGGATCTAAGTCTTATTTTCCTATATAATCATTCTACGGTTTTATTGACCAAGGCTTGGTTGACCAAATGGGTTAAATTCCTCTATTCTTTATGGTCTTAATAGTCAAGGGCGTGTCGGGTCGTGGGGTATTCTACCCAACTTAAAAGAATTTAAACTAATGGTGTTTGGGACAGCTAACAAATAGGGTCAATCTCTAGCAAGCACGAAGGGAAGATAAGAATAGGGACGAAAGGAAGCAAGCAAGATGCAATTGATGAGTCAACGGTAGATAAATCAAAGGAAATGGTCAAGTATGTGGATGAGATCCTAGACTTCTAATCCTATTCGCAGGCTTGCTTGGTACGGTAAAGTAACCAAACAATTTATCTTGACCTGCATGGGCCACCACAAAAATATGTAACGTCCTAGTCCCAAAATACGTAGGACTAGGAACGTAGACATGCCAGCTGTATTCATACGAAGTATACTCCAATATATGGAAGCCTCGTATAAATACATAAGCTATAAAATGGAGTAAAACCACAACTAATCTCATCCACACAGAATAAATGAATAAAAGATCATATAATGAGAATTAATTTGTCTTGATACAATATGCTGGGCGGAGACAAATCTACTACCAACAAAATAAGAAAAAGTACATGATAGAATAAATGAATTAAGTGGCGAGCGAAGCGAAGACGATCCAAATGCAATCATCCTCGAGAAATAGCAATGAACACGGTTAGAGCGAAAGCACCTGCAAAGACAATAGCACACACACCTGGCAAGACAACCAGGTCCTCAGAGGGACGTAACAAGACACATAATAGCATGCCATATAAACTGAATAAATATTGCTCAATAAATAAGTAAATCGAATTTATAACATGTTCCAATACGCACCTACTGAACGAGCATACCATCCCCCCAACCAAACAAGGACAGGAGATGGTAAACTAATTCACGGCGACATATCTTTCCATGCTAAGAATCCGATATGGTATCCGGACCCCAACAAGGTTCAATACCTTCTCATCGAAGTAGTAAGTCACACCTATAATCAAACAAGAACAAGATGTGACGAACTAATCCGCGACAAGTTATTGTTCCAAGTCACGGTCAGATACAAGTACCCAAACCAAAAGTACTCGTACCTAACGGATAGGGTAGCCTACCGTTCTAAGTGAAATGTTGTTAAGAACAATCCTTCTTACGCATGGACCCTGGCTGAATAGGATCGGCATAGTCCCCTCTTTGGGCACCAGAGGCCCCAGCAGGAGGAGTATGTGTCATCAACCCCGTATCTCCAGCGGAAAGTCCGGGTCACAAGGGAAGTGCATCGAAGCCCATACGCTAAGGAATTGTCCTTCCCGCCCAATGCCTACTGTGTTGTATCCACAACACCAACCACTATAACCGCTAAGTCAAACTAGCATGCAACCTCTATTAGCGGTTATTCCTATCGCACGGCTTATACGTACTGGTGGCCAGCCAATCACGCACTTCCGTGTTCTACATGCGACACACAACTTTGTGTTTACAACGTGTCAAGGCCAATGAATACGACACACAAGGTGGTCCCTTAAATCTAGGGTTATGTAAGAAAAATAATACACAGCAGGAAATATAAAGGAACAGTTATGCCATGTATCACAGTTTATAAAGAAAATAATAGACATGCATGAAATATGAGCTAAAAATAATTAAACAGCTAATGGCAAGGTGTCTTGCCTGGTAGAGCGCCTGGTGTGCAGCGATAATCAAGGTGGCACGATCTGCAACTTTGGTACATCAACTATGCAAGGAGACCTCGGGTGGTGATACGGACAGTTCTAATGGGTCCGGGACGGTCAAATTAGTTAGGGTGGACATATGGTAGTCGCAAAATGGACGAAGGAATAGGACTTGGATACGGACATGAAAAATCAAAGGATAATGGATAAATAAATATTTATATATATACAAATTTTAGAAAATATTTAAAATCCCTAAAAGCAAATTTCCATGAGCCAAAATATTTATAGGAAAAATACAAAAGAAAGTTCTTTTAAGCTAAGAGACCGTTTTCGGCAAAAACTCTTAGTTTGTAAAGATACGACTCTAGATAGAAAAATGCATATATTTTATTGCCAAAATATTTATAAAATACAAACTTAAAATCAAATAGTTGTTTCCTTTTAACCAGAAAATAATATTTTCCTAAAACTTTTATAAATAATAATATTTAGCAAATAGATAGTTTTGCAAGTAACAACAATAATAATCATAATAAAAATAATGAGAATAATAATAGTAATAACTATCTTTAACAATAATAATAATGATGACAAATAATAATAATAATAATAATGAGAATAATAATAATAATAGTAGTAATGATAATAAAAATAATAGTAATAATGATAATAACTACCAAAATAAAATCAGTAAAAATACCAAGCTCTGTTCCCATACTTTATGTATGGAATGAAATGAGAACCAAAAAGGCAAACAAAATATAATAAATAAATAATTAATAATAATAATAATAACAGTATTAATGGTATCAATAGTAATATTAATGATAATAATAAGGGTAGTAAGACTAACAAAATCAGTATATCTGAAATAAATAAAAAGCCATAATATTAATAATTGGTAAACAAAAAAAAAATTATCATAAGAGTACAAAATATCAGTCATCCAAAGCACACTCTTCTCCAAACATCAGAATCCCCTAAAAAATAAAGTTACAACAGACCAAAAAATGGGAAAGGAGGGAGAGTGGAGAGAGACGTGGGCGGCGGTGTAAGGGGTTTCGGTGGGCGGTGAATGGCTGAGGCGGGCGGCGGAAGGAAGTGGCGAGAAGGGTTTGGCTTGGCGCGGCTCCGGCAGCGGTCGGAGCGGCCTACGGAGGAAAGGGCACGGAGGGCGGTCGATCGGGAGGAAGGGCGGCAGAGGAGGTCGGAAAGGAGTCATCGTCGGTGGGAGGCGAGGGAAGCGGGGCGCATGGGGGAGTGGCGGATGGCCGGGCGCCTAGTGGCTAACGCCGGCACGGAATAGGAAGAGAAGGGGTCGGAAAAGGGTGGCGATGAACGACCGCGGTGGAGGAGACGGGCTGGAAAGGGGGCGGCGCGTCGGCCATCGACGGAGGCGGATGGGGGTTAAGGCGGCAAGGGCGGTGGTTTTGATCGGGCGGCGGCACGGGATCCGGCCGGCGGCTAGGGCTGCACGCTCGGCGGAGGGTTGGTCGTGTGCTGGCGCCGCGCGATGGACAGAGGAGTGGTCGGGGACGCCGGAGAGGGTGGCCGGAAGTTCGGCGGATGCTGGAAGCGCGACGACTACGCTCCGGCCGGCAGAGATAGGTACGGTGGTGGTGGTCTCTTTTTCCTTTATTGTTGGTTTTTCTATTCCTTGTGGTCGACGACGACGGGCGGTGGTGACGGGGCTGTTCTAGGCTAAGGGTGGTGATGGTGTCTGTAGGAGGCGGAGTTGTGTCGGGTCTGGTGTTTGGTGGTCGTGGTTGTTTTGGCGGGGTGTGGCGGAGAACGGCCAGGAGTGGTGGCAGGGACGGGTCTGTGCTGGTGGTGGCTGCCGTGAGAGGTGGTGCTGCGGTGTAGATGGGGGTGGCGAAGATGGTGACGGAGACGTCGGGATGGTGTCGGGTAGCCGAGGGTAGTCGGGATGGTTGGGGCTGGGTTGCTGTGGTGATGGTTAGAACTGGTGTTAGGGTTAGGATAGGGATAGGTTTAGGAATTTTGATAATTATTGTCGGGTTGTCGACAGAAAAATAATTGTATGTGTAAAAAAGATGGAATGAGAAAGTCACCGGGGTCGGACCCGAGGCTGTCACGGCCGACACGGAAATATGTTGGACATGGACACGAGGCACGCACATTGAGGATGGTGAAAACAATTTGGAGATGAATGTGGTATGATAGAAATTTGGAGGAGTACCTGCCTATTTATAGGATGTGGGAATTCCGAATTGGATGTGGACTAGGAGTAGTTAAAACCCAAGTAGATAATCGTCTATTTAATTTAAAAACCAAATCCAAATCAAAATACAAATTCTAATTTAAACCAAATTAAATTCTTAGTATAAAATCCATAAGATAAATCAACTTCAAATATTTAACCATTTAAATGAATCCATAGATTCAAATCATGATTTAAATCCCTACGATAATTTTAAAATATTTTTCCAAAATTACTAATAATAATAATTTCGAAAATTACATTAATATTTAAAATAAACCAATAAATAATTACAATTAATGTTTACATAAATACATTTTTTTAATAAACCATTCTCTAGGAAAATAATTTATTATTATAGTTGTATAAATGAAAGGCTTTTCATAATTTAAAATTATAGACTTGAAAATGGTAGCTAGAAATAATTACTACCTATATTATTTTGAAACCAAAAAAATAAAATGAAAAATGTTTTCTAAAAATATGTACGCTCGCACATATTCGCACTCGTCGAGCAAATTCGAAAAACAAATTTTCATGCGCGACGTATATTACGACTACGTGGCGTACAATACAAAATTTTAAATCCATGCAAATTAAATAAATAAAAAAATAGTAGAAATTTAGGGGTTTTACAGTTACCATCATGTATCTTGGTCACATATACATATATGAGGCCCTCACCTAGTTTGTATATCGTGAATTTTGAGTTTGGTGGCAATCGCAACCCGTTTCGGTGCCCCGAAAACCTATTTTTGGGAGTATTTCGAGATATTGACCTATCAAATCTTTGAATTTTTGAAATCTAATAGTTCCATGTTGTAGGAACAATTCTATACAATTTTGACTTTTGAAAATCCGAATTTCGATTTAAAACGAAGTTTTTATGGCCGAAACAAGTTTTGGCCATAAAAATCTGGATTTTCTTGCTGTTTGGAAAAATGGTATACCGTCGGTATGCTGCAGTATACCGCTAGTATGCCAGTTTTTGTCCCAGAAACCTTCTGTCTTTTGGCCGGTATACCGCCGATATGCCGCAGTATACCGCATGTATGCCGTTTTGGTCTGTTTTTGCCCGTTTTGGCCCGTTTTTGTTCGCTTTTGATATTTTCTTCGACTGTAATGATTTTCTAACATGATAAGATGATCTTGCTCAGTTAGATAATGATTTTACACCCTATATAAACTTGATACTAGCACATGTTCAACCATTTTATGAAATGTACTTAGCCTTGATTATTCTTCTCCACATATCATGATATGTCTTTTGATAGATCCTTTCTTACAAGCTATGATAATTGTTGCCATGCCTTCTTGCTTACTTGACAGTGACCCATCGTGGTGCACTCTTGAACATGTCTTTTCTTGCTTACATGATAGTGGCCTGTCATGGCGCACTCTTGATTCCAGTACATGTCTTGCTCCTTGATAGTGGCTCGTCGTAGCGCACTCTTGTCTTGATATTGTCATATCTTTTTGTGGATTCTTGTGGCTTGTTGTAGTGCACAATCTTGCTTGTCTTGTCCAGTCTTGCATGTCTCATGTCTAGGATGGATTCTGCTGAATGCCACACTTGGAATCCAACAAGAAAATGTTAAACAACTAGCTTGATTACTTAGATCATTGAGAATTTCCCAGTTACTTGTTGCCCCTTTGATCTTGGCCCTATAAATATATATATACTTGTGATTTGGAGCTATCTTTCATGATGAGCACTCTTCCAGCACACCGTCGAGTGGGGCACCTCTTTAGACACATGTATCTTACAGCTGTGTGTCTGCTATACTTCTTTTCTTTTTGTTTGGATCATTCTGGTAATAGCAGGCAGGTGCTGGACTTAGAATTCTCAGACTTGTATTTGTTAGTAATTAGGATTGTGACAACCCTAGTTAGCTAAAGTATCAAGCCGTAATCACTGCTTGGCCATGATTGATGGATGGAGTCTATTCTTGTCTAGTCTAGTCTTGCTCCAGTTTATCTTATTGTAGTACTTAGCTTTCTGTCATTCCTTACATGCTATTCTTCCTACTACATGCTCGACTTCACCATATGCTCACATGCTCTAGTTACATAATATGCTCACATGCTCCAGTTATATAACATGCTCACATGTTACAATTACTAACACGCTCACATGTTCCAGTTATCTTACATGTTCCAGTTATCTAACATACTCACATGTCCCGACTACTTAACATGCTCACATGTCTAGTTTATCTTTCATGATCACATGCTTTCTTTTCCTTACATGTACACAGTTTACATTCTGTCACATGTCTTTTACCTTATGCTACATGTTGCTTTACTCATTGTCTTTCATATTCTCGGGATAAGTGCATTGGTAGCGCACGAGTCCTGATTTGCTTTTACTTATTTCTGTCTCTATCCGTTGCTATGAATTGCATGTTGGTTTTAGTTCATAGTTTGGCTTCCTTGTGGTACTTGCTATTGGGGGTCTGATCCCACTGGTTTTTCATTGACCAGATATAGTTGAGGAGCCCGAGGATCTTTCGGACCTTTCTCTCGATGGTGACCACCCGGAGCACCAGGGGACTTGAGTGGGTGTTCTTTCTCTTACCCACTCTCTTCTGTATATGTTTTTTTGAGGCATTTAGCTACCGAGCACACGTTTAGCTCGTGTTTTGGACTTGACATTTGGCCTACGGGCTTAGACATGATGTTATATTTCTAAACTGCAGCTAGAGCTGATCATGTATTACTTAGTCTAGTTCTTCATTTTGTATTACTAGCTTCATGATCATCTATATATTATGGTTTGGGATGCTTTACTGTCTTATATGCATGATGATCATATTCTTGTACTTTATATCTTGTCTGAGACTGAGATATCTAGGATCATGTGACCTAGGATTGACTGTTGGTTTGTAGCAGTGACCCCCATCTATACAGCTTATACGTTGTTTCGGAGTACTGGAGTACTTTGGTATACGTAGCTGGCCTTGTCCGTCCCTACTTGCCAGTATTCTGGTTCTGGGGCGTGACAACGTGGATGTAATGTAGTTAAACTTGCCCCCTTAGAATTCCATCCACGACTGCCTTGGTGATTCTTTTGAAATTTATACGGCCGCCTTTGAACCATGTATTAGTAATTGATGATGTCGTCATATCGCTTTCACCTTCACCAATTTTGGAAAGATGAAGCCACTTTTTTTTCCTCCAACTATCCTACCAATTATGACCATCACCACTCAATATTGCTATCTCTTCATCCTAATCTCCTCGTCTTCTTTCTCGGCCCTATAATTACTACCATGACCCTTTAATCACTTAATTTAAAGGTAAATCTAATCCGCCCTCTTTAATCATGCCCTCAACCTACTTTCAAAACATATTTTTTAGGCCTCTCATTTATTCTCTTGATACGATATTACTCATTTGCATGTTATTATGACTAACTTTAAATGTTATCTTTTAAGCCACGACGTGCTCATCGTATGTCGAACGTTATCACTTTGTCTCGCCAAATAACTTGATTGTTCCCACCGATACCCTATTGTGTCTTCTCACCCCCTATTAATTCTTAATTTTGAGGACAAAATTCTTTTAAGTTGGGTAGGATGTAAAACCCCTAAATTTTTACTTTTTTTTATTAAATTTGGTACTGATTTTTTTTAACTTTGTATTTGTACGTAGCGTAGTTATATTGTATGTCGTGCGCAAAATTTTATTTTTCGTAATTGCTCGACAAGTGCGAATATGTGCGAGCATACATATTTTTTTTAAAAAATTTCTATTTTAATAGTTTTAAAATAATATATATATAATAATTATTTGTATTTGTATTTTACTTAAAGTTGTGAAAAGTATCGTATCAAGATGGCCAAAACTTATTACTTTTATTTTTTTTATAAAAGGCTATCTTATTTAACAGTGGTGATTTAGAAAACTATTTTTATGCAAATATTCCTTTCATATGAGGTACATGAATTTGATTTCATATATATAATTCTTTTTTTGAAATTTATTAATATTAATATTTTATTATTCAAAAAGATATTTAAAAATATTTATTATTTTTGAAATTATTATTATTAGTATTTTTGGAAAACATATTTTGAAATTAATTTGGCAATTTAAATCTTTGATTAGATTTTATGGATTTGATTTAAATTTAAAGATAGAATTTATATTTAAATTGAGTTTAGATTACCTATATTTAAATTGGAATTGAATTTAGATTTAGAATGATTTTATTTATTTAAATTTAATAATTGAATTATCTATTAAGGATTTAAATTTTCCTACATCCTTATCCAACTGGGAATTCCAACCTCCTATAAAAGGAGAGGTACACATCCATAAAATTTCAACTCCAAATTCCATAACGTGTGTGCAATGTGTCCGTGTTCTCCGTCCAAATTCTTATTCCATCTTTTACAAATACATTATTTAACTCTTCCGTGTCGGACACTTCTCCGACACAATAAAATTTACAAAACCTAAACCTAACCCGGCCATCCCCCGGCTGCCCACCTCTTCCTCGTCTCGACTATCATCAAAGCCACCTATTCTCACCTCGCCCGGCCGACCCTGACCCTAACCCTCCGACCAGGCAACCACCGTCATCGTAACCAGAACAACCCAACCATCTGACCACCACCACAATAAAACTACGGCCACCACCGCCCTACCATCCTGTCCCCGGCACACCCACTTTCTCGACCTCGGCCTGCCCCAGGCCACGACAACATCGCCTCCTGCCCTTACCCCGGCTTCCCGAATCAGAGCCCAGATCCACCCCAACAACCATCGCTCTCACCCCGCGCCCTAGCAAAACCTCATCACCCCTACCGCCGTTTTTCCCTTCGGCCACTTGAGTATCACTGCCATCTCTGCCCCGGGTTACCACCACTATCGCCGTCAAAATTTCAACAACACCAGCACCAATCACAAAAATCCAAACTACTACGACTTACCTCGCCAAGCCTAGTGCCGATTCCGGCGACGTCGTCGTCCAACCTCGACCAGGGCCTCCCGCGGTCGGACGCCACCCGAATCTCTCCACCCAGCAGTGCCCCTCCTCGGCTCACCGCTAGCCGCCTAACTCCACATACGCCGCCCCACGTCAGATCGGTCGCCTCCTCATCCGGTGACCTATCGTCGCCCCCGCCCCGCGTCAGCGCCACCAACATCGCCGACCTGGTTCCCGCGGTGGATCCTCTAGATCTGGTCCGCCAGATCTGAGCTGACCCCGCTCGGCGCTCCGGCCGTTGACCCACCGAGATGCTCGCCGCATCGCCTCCGTGAAGATCCGTGGCCGAGCAAGCTCTGTCTCTCCTCCCGAGCATTCTCCTCCTTTTCTCCCATTCTACTCCGCTGCACTCCACCCGGCTCCAGAACCTCGCCATCCACCACGACCGCCGCCGGAGCGGTGAAGGCTCCGCCCCCTTCGTGCCCTAACAACTGGAGAGGCGATCTCGCCGCCGGCGCTCTCCACCGCGAGCCGTGCCGACTCCGCTCCCTCCGTGCATCCCCCTCCTCGATCCATCTCCCCCGCGCTCACCTCTCCTCCTATCTCACTCTCTCTCCCGAACGTCTCCATTCCTCTCTCTCTCTCTCTCTCTCGTCCGCTCTTTTCTTTTCTCTCTCCTCCCTAGGAAATGAGGAACATCAGCTCTCCCCCTTTTGACAGTTTTTTTATTGTTTTTGTGGTTTTATTTAGCTTCGTTTATTATTTGTTGACTTTTACTGTTATTATTATTATTATTATTATTATTATTATTATTATTATTATTATTTATTGTTTATTTAGTATAGAAGAAAGGATAGCAGCAGAATTTTGATACTTTGTATTAATATTACTATTATTATTATTATTATTATTATTATTATTATTATTATTAATAGTAGTAGTAGTAATAGTATTATCTTTGTTGTTATATTTCTTGATATTGTTGTGATGCTAGATAAATTAGTTATTGACAATAGTTTTAGTATATAATTATTTTATAATCAAATAAAAATATATTTAATAATAGTTCTAGCTATTTTCAAGGAGTTTTTGTCCAATCTACTTTGTTTGATAAAAGTAAGATTTTTAGCCAAATAAATTTGTAGACTTCCAAAATATTATTTCAAATATTTTGATGTGTGTAGTCCACGCCTATTTTCAAAATAAATTTATAAAATTATTTTTTATTATTATTTTCCCTACCAATTTTAAATATAATTTTGACCTAAATGAGTTATTAATGTTTTCAAAGAATTATTTAAAATATTTTATGAAGTATAGTTATTATTTATAAGCGTATTTATACAGACTTTGGCTTCTAGTCTAAATCGACTATTTTCAAATATTATTTTGCTAGTAAATATAACTTCTCATATTAGAAATACTTTTCTAAAATGTATATATATATTATTTCCTCTAATTCCATCATTTTTGATTCTCGACCATCATATTCCTACTCTATCCGAATTTAGACTACTTTATGTCATCCCCAACTAATTTGACCCTTCGGGACCCAATGGGACTGTCCGTGCAACCACCCAGGTCACCTTGTATAGTTGTTACACCGAAGTCGCAGTTCGTGCCACCTTGATCATTGTAGTACACCTGGCGTCCTACCAGGCAAGACACCTTGCCATTTGCTGTTTATTTGTTTAGCTCATATTTCATGCATTATTTATTATTTTTCTTTATTGAAAATAAACTGTGATACATGGCATAACTTGTTAGAACTTACTGTTCAGTTATACTTCTTGCTATGTATTATTTTTCTTACACATTAAACCAAGATTTAAGGGACCACCTCGTGTGTTGCATTCATAGGCCTTGACACATTTATACCACATTGTTGTGAGTCCCATATAGGAGTCGGACATGCGTGATTGGCTGGCCACCAGTACGTATAAGCCGTGCGTTAGAAAATAACTGCTAATAGAGTTGCATGCTAGAACACTTAGTAGTTATGAGTTGGCATTGGGCGGAAAGAACATGATTGGAAGTTGACTACCACCCTATCTATCGTAGACTCGCTCGCTATTGAGGAACGATAGATAGACTATATGCTATAGACTCGCTCGATACCGAGGAATAGTATATGGTGTTGTGACTTGCTACTGAGGTAAAGTATTGATATTTTCTTGACATGACCCGATAGTTATGGGACCATGAACCGTTTTTAGAACTGCATTCACTTAGATTTGGTTAGACGCCCTTATCCGTTTGGTATGAGTACTCTTGGTTTGGGTACTTGTATCTGACCGTGGCTTGGAACAATAACTTGTCGCAGATTAGTTCTCCACACCTTGTCCATGTTTGGTTGTAGTTGTGGCTTACTACTTCGATGAGAAGGTATTGAACCTTGTCGGGGTCCGGATACCATATTGGGTTTGTAGCATAGAAAGATACGTCATCATGAATTAGATTACCATCTCCTGTCCTTGTTTGTTGGGGGGATGGTACGTTAGTTCAATGGTGTGTATTGGACCATGTTATAATTCAATTGACTTATTTATTTGAGCAATTTATATTCAGTTATATTGGCATGATATTATGTGTCTTGTTACGTCCCTCTAAGGACCTGGTTATCTCGCCAGGTGTGTGCTCTTGTCTTTCGCTGGTGCTCTAGCTATAGCCGTGACCATCTCCATTTCTTCGAGGATAATTGCACTTGGATCGTATTCGCTTCGCTCGCCAAACTCTTTCTTTTGTTACATATTTCTTTTCATAGTTGGTACAGGATTTGTCTTCGCCCAACTACATGTACCAATGACAATTCATAGTTGATTATATGATATCTTTTATTCTTACATTTTGTGGATGAGATTAGTTAGTTGTGTTTACTGCATTTTACAGCTTATGTATCCATACGAGGCCTATGTTCTTCGCATGAATACAGCTGGCACGTCTACGTTCCTAGTCCTACGTATTTTGGGACTGGGGCGTTACACACATACCAGGTCATGATTTTCGAACTGCTGTTGTTGTTCCTGTGGCGCATGACCGCCCACTGGCGGAGCTCCGGCGGCACGCAGCCGCCCTAGGTGGTCTCCGGGGCAGGGCAAGGCTCGTGTGCGCATGTGCGATGCTATATTTTAGTGTTTGTAGAGTTCTTACTGTTGTGTTTATGTGGCACTAGGAAAAAAAGGCCTCGGGTCCGACTTGGTATTTATCTACTGTTCCCCTTGCGAGAACAGTAGCAATGGGATTGTTATTTTTTCTTTTTTTCCTTTTCTTTTCTCTCTCTCTCTATAAAAAATCTTTTCATAAAACTCCAAAAATACCAAAAAAAATCCTAATAATTAATTTAAAAAATTCATAAAATATGAAAGTATTTTCTATAATATTCTCCAATAAATTTTTAGCATATATTTTATATTATAAAGATTATCAACTCAATATACCAAATATAATTGGTATATATTATAGATACAAATGCATATTCTTACACAAAAACATTTCTAAAATAAAATATAAAAATATCCTTTACACAAAATGCAATATTTGTCTATGTTTGTATTTACAAAAATTTTAGTGCATTATATATAATATATTTATTTCCTAAGATAGAAATGATCCTCATAGCAACTATTTAATATGAATACTGTGATCTATAATTACCATAAAATCTAATCGAATAATAATTAAAAGGAAATAAAATATAGTAAAATTTTAGGGGTGGTTTATATCCTACCCAACTTATAAAAATTTCGTCCTCGAAATTAAAACAAATCTTAATATCAAAGGACCATGAGATTAAAGACAAGGAAGGGCTGGTACGTCAAATCATAGTTCGGTTTTCAAAAAAGGCGAAGGAGGTAGTTAACACAGGAATCCAATTTGGCGTCATATTCTATAATATATGGTATTCTTGGATGAAAGCCCTACCCAACTTATAGAAGTTGGCTATCCGTGAAAATTATTGTTACGAGACTTAAGAGGATAATTTTCGGGGAGAGACACGAGAATATTGGACACTCCTGACCGCTGTATCTTATTCTAAGCGAGCCTAGATATTGTCATGACGTTCTTGGTCAATTACTTCTATAGGAGAATTATTACAATTATCATCATTCCTATAGGGTCACACTTCAACAAGATAGTAACCATTTCTTGTTCGAATATAACTTAAACGTGTCGGTTCAAAGGAATTCAGTCTTCGCTCTACATGGGTAACTAAGAGACGAGAGTCTGCAGGAAGCCTTCTCATAGAATTTAGAATTGAAGGCAAGGCCCGCTTTAGGTATATACTTCTAAGACATGATGACTAGCGTGTGAGGGTTGGTGTTTGGTGTTGCGTAGGAGGTATGGTCTTGTTAGGATGGAATGCATAGATCATAGGTGTGATGTATCTTGCATGGATCATGGGTATTTAGTTTGTTAAGGGGGTGGGTCAATATCTGTACTAATAAAATATGCTTATCCAAAGATTTTATAAACAAAGTAGAACCAACCTTACCTTTTAAAAAATCATACTCAAGTAAAACGGAACTAAGATGCTCATACCATGCACGAGGTGCTTGTTTGAGTCCATAGAGAGCCTTACGAAGCTTGAATACATGATCAGGATTTTGGAAATCTTCAAAACTAGGAGGTTGCGTAACAAAACTTCTTCTTTTATGAAACTATTTAGAAAAATACTTTTGACATCCATTTGAAAAAGTTTGAAACCATGGAAACTTGCAAAAGCACAAAGCATACGAATTGATTCTATTCTAGCAACTGGAGCATATGTCTCAACGCAGTCAATGCATTCTTCTTAATTATTGCCTTGAGCTACTAGACGTGCTTTGTTGCATGTGACTAAACCATTCTTATATAACTAATTTTGGAACATCCATTTAGCACCAATGACCGGGTGATCACTATGTCTGGGAACGGGTTCCCAAACTTGATTCCGTTCAAATTGGTTTAGTTCCTATTGCATTGCAAAAATCCAAATTTCATCATTAAAAGCTTCTACAATATAATTAGGTTCTATCTTAGAAATAAATGCTACATTTGCAACAATATTTCTAGTGCTTGAATGAGTACTTACACCTTTTGATACATCATCTATTACCAGTTCTTCTGGATGATTTGGTATAAACCGCAATCGCTTTGGTAGACTTTCCAGGTACGAGGTAGGTGTATCTTCAGGTATTTTGTTCGAGGGAGTTATATCATCTTCAATATTACTGTCGTTGTCATATTGACTGTTCAGCTCGTCGAATGTAACGTTTATTGATTCTTCAACAACAAGTGATCTTTTGTTGAATACTATGTATCCTTTGCTCTTTGCAGCATATCCCAAAAATATTCCTCCATCAACCTTTTCATTAAATTTCCCTAAGTTGTCTTTAGTGTTTATGATAAAACATTTGCAACCAAACACTTTGAAATAGCTGATGTTGGGAGTTCTAGTAAACCATAATTCATACGAAGACTTTTTGGAAATTGGTCTAATAAGAACTTTGTTTAATATATGGCATGTTGTATAAATAGCTTCTGCCCAAAAAAACTTTGGAAGATTATACTGATTAAGCATAACTCTAGTAATATCGCCAACCGTTCTATTCTTCCTCTCCACAAGTCCATTTTGTTGTGTTCTTAGGCAAGTGAATTCATGTGATAAGTCATTTGAATTACAAAACCTTTTGAAATTAAGGTTATCAAATTCTCCTCCATGATCACTTCGAATAAGTGTAATCATGAATCCTTTCTCATTTCGTACCTTTTTACAAAAAGACACAAATTTAGAAAAGGTCTCATTTTTATTTGCAAGAAAGTAAACCCAAGTATATCGTGAATAGTCATCAACTATTACGAAAGCATATAGCTTACCGCCAAGACTGACGATTCTACTTTGTCCAAACAAATCCATATGTAATAGTTGAAGTGGTCTAGAGGTACTTATAGTGTTTATTGTAACACCCAATTTTTCAAATGAGGATAATTTTGAACTTTTGTAATTATAATAATTATTTATTGATATTTATATCACATTATGATTTTTGGTGATTTTTAATCATTTTAAAACTATTTAAAAATCATGACTTGTCATTTTGATGTGCTGCTAGTGAAATCCTAGAGACTGTCTGACCTAGAGCATAACCATGTGATTGGGATATTTATTTATCATTTTTAGCCTAAGGGTATTTTGGTCATTTTGACTTATTGGAATTATTTGATTAATTATTAGATTGATGGTTGTTAATTTTGACTTTCACTAGTTGTGACTTAAGAGACTAACCTAGATGTTGATCCTAGCTATGGTGACTTGAATAGAATGGTGGGACCCTAGTCTGACTTAAGTCAACCCAAGTTAAGTCATTTAGAATCAAGTTTCATATAGGAGAATAAAGATTAGGTTCAATGACTTGTGACTTATGAATTGATTTCCTTTACCATTTAAACTTGGCCCAAGCCCATTAGTTATAACCCTAAACCTGATTTTCTTCCTTTATGGCCAGCCACATAGGGATTCCCCCTATAAAGTCTCTCTTCCTTTGGTTCTTGTCTCTTTTGTATCATTATAACTTTTTGAAAGGAAATGTATTTGTCCATCTTCCCAAATTCATAACTAATTCATTTTAATTCCTTTTTTACTCTAATTTCTTGCATTAGAGTCTAACCTACTCTATTTTGTGTTCATGGAGAGAAATCTCAGTTTTAGGACAATTTGGAGATTTTGGCTAGCAAGGGGAATCATTCGATTTGGGGCTTTTTCTTGTCATTGACACACTATAGGTAAACCCTTTAAATTGTATTTTAATTCTGATTTATTTGCATAACAGCCAAGATCTAGGTGCCCCCTAACTGTCCCTTAAGTTTGTAGGAAACCGTGACCATTTGGTGTCCGTATCGGACACGTGTCAATGTGTATGTGCAAGTGTTTGTTGAAATGCCACTGTGAACTGTTTGTTCTTATATATCAAAACAAATTTTAGATATGGATAGCCTAATATGTAGGAATTTGATTAGTGTAGGACTGAGTTGGTTTTGGACCCCTGTTCGTGTCCAAAATTGGACAAGAACCTGCTGTTGGACACTGCACAGGGGAGTACTGTGCTCCCCTGCTACTCGAGTGTCATGTAGGGCACGACACGACTTCTTAAGATGCAATTTTTGGTGGACACGTGGGGGCATACACTGATATGACACACATGAAGTTTGGGTTGACATGGTTGAGCATTCACAAAGTTATGGGTTCTAAAGTGGTCGTTTACACGCACGCACATGGGAGAAAAACCCCCACTGATACGCGACTCAAACTCAGACATGACACGACCCCGACTCTATACAGGCACCCTAGGGCCTAGCCCTATGTCCCCTCGATATGAGTGCAAGAGCACGTGGTGCCTCGAGCACTGTGTCGAGCCCACGAAGGCACGACATGGCCGCACGAGGCAGTGTTGAGCACTGTCCTCTAATACCAATTTGACTTTTGATTGGACACTGTTGGACACCACATAGACACCGGAACACTATGTCGTGTCTACGAGGCCTTGAATTGGCCGCAGAACACATTGTCTGGACTGTTTTTGATACTGTTTTGTTTTAGATTTTGGGCACTGTGTCCTATTTTTGGACACGTTTGGCTTCCTTAGGACACGTGGGCTATGTCCCTACCTCTGTACACTTTGTTCCCTATATATATTTTGAATTTACTTTGATTGGGTCTCAATTTATGTTCAACAAGTTTTATGTTTTTTTCATAGATTGGATTTGAAATTTCTGGGATATAGGTTCAATCCCCATTCACCTAGTCCTTCCCTAGCAATTCCATCATGTCCATCCCATTTGTGTTCAGTCAACCACTGTTTTAGTTATCAGCCTACTTTGGATATGGCTCTTTCATTGACTAATCTATCCACCTCTCTAATATATGTATCTGTCTTTAAATGTCTAATATTCTGATAAGTAGTTCAGTCCTATAAAAATATCCAGTATAGGACACTCCTTGTGTTCGGTCATATTCATATGTTCAAAAACTCAACTGAGCATGTTTCTAGATTATTACACTGTTCATTTCCTCATTTGCTCAGTTAATGAAATGATGGAAGGGGAAAGGGTATTATTAGCAATTCAGTTCCCACACTTCACTTACTCGAGTTTTATCCACATTTATTTCTCCCTACCATTATAACTATCTTATTTCCTATTTATGCAGTCATGTATCTGCACTTGATATCAGTCCATAATAAGTCAATGCCATATTGTTCCAGTACATATCTTAATTAGTCCCTTAGCTAGGTTGTCCCGTATATGATGTATCTGTCCTTAATTCCCTGAGTGTTCAGTCCCACAAGTGGGTTTGACATCAGTCCATTTCCTCACTGCTTGACCCTACCATGTATCAACTTCCCTTAGCATCAGTTATAGGATCATAGCCACTTATGGAGTGTACAGGAGATAGGCTAGAGCAGAGTATCAGAGATTAGAAGAGGCTTGGGTTTAGCCATAGTGTGGCAGCAGTCTTTTACTTCTATTAGCAAGCCAATTATAGCAAGAGGGCTAGATGAGAGTTGGTTGATGAGATGGAGTAGTGATTGTGTCATGAGGCTATGTGTGTGCGTGGGTTTGAGAGCTCACATTACTTGTGATACCTATATATATGTAGATATATGCATATATGATTCCTATGTATGTATTCATGAATATATAGTTGATGGATATATATGATAGATAGGTATATGTATGTTGTTTTGTTTGATAGGCTTATGTATGTCTATGGCTATAGACATTGGGTATATAAACATTGATATGTAATATGATATAGATAAATATGGTATCCTAGGATATGTAAGTCTATGGTGTACATTTGAGTTATCTTTACTATAGAGTTGACTTGACAGTTAACCATCCTAGAATTGACCAAGGTTTGACCCAATAGTTCAAGATTGACTAGAGTTGACCAAAAGTCAATATTGAGTCTAAATGTGACCAATTGACCTAGTTTGACTAGATGTTGACTTGGGTTGACCTAGAGTTGACCAAGTTTGACTTTGATCTAGATTGACCTAGAAATAATGTAGATTGTATCGTAAACTTCATTTACCTTATTTTAAACACATTATAACCTGTACTGCTCTATTTAGGACATTATGACTCCGGTGCAGACATCTGATATTATACTACTCTTTTTAGAATATCAGACGAGTACATTCTCTGATAGTTCTTTCATTTACTTGTCGATTACTTTACTTCAGTTGTAGTTAGTTCTATTTGATTCTCTATTACAAACACGATTTGATATTGCCGGATCCATTTCATGCGACACTTATTTATTCATGTATGGCCTCCATTTCTGGAACTACTACTGGAATCACTTACTGGTATCATTCCTGTTCTGGCTGAACTTGTACTTATTTTGTGTCGGGTTATGGATTCACTTGTACTTGTTGGGCATAAAAATATTGGAGTAGACATATGAACATTCCCAGCTACTGGAACCACTCCTTTGGAATTATACTGGAATGATAGCCATCCCATACTTGGCCGAGTGTGTGTCATATTACCTACAGCCATTTACATGTCGATCTCGATATTTTAAAACATACTGTTAGAGTATAGTCTAGACTCACCCTGGAATCTTGGATCACTGACTGGACTCAACTTATACTAGACTCATCTTGTACTGGAATCATCTGGTATTAGATTTACATTGTCTGGATTCACATTGGGATTACACTTGACTCATATTATACTGTCTTGACTTATATTATGTCACTCTAGTTCAGCAAGATCATATTTTACAGTCTTCATTGCCATGCTTCTCCTCTTGTTTAGTTACCTTACTTTTATTGTACCTTAACAGTTTTTCTACATCATTACTCATATAAACTGTCATGTTCATCAATACTGATGGAACTGGGGATTCCCAGGATCCTTCCTTTGGTGTGTATATTGATCGATAGAAAGTTAAACAGATCTAATATGTGTTCTACCCCTTCATAGGCGGAAACTAGGGTTCACGAATTATACCTGCGACGGAAAGGAGACAAGTAATTCCTGGAAATCTCGAGCAGACGACCCCAAGATCTTCTGTACGTATTCCTTCCTCGAGTTGTACGTCGTATGGGCGACGATCTCCCAACCTTTTCTTCCCCTTGGCAGCCCTCTCTTTCTCTCCTTATGTGAATCACGAATTTAGAGAAAATTTCAAATTTCTGATCAGTAATTTGGCGGCCAGAGAATAGAGGATATATATAGGTTACGGCAGGGACCATAAGGAGAAATTAGTGTTAGGCCTTCTAACGGATCTGGATATCCCGTGTTCAGCCCGAACACACAATCCGGGCCCATTAACAATAGCTCGGTCCACTAATGAGCTATTGTTGCACTACCTCCCTAATCCTAAATTATGTTTGTGGGCTCCTTTTATTATATGCTCATTTGGCTCCCCATGTTAAGCTGTCGTATGTCCGTCGATCAAATTAAGTTACTGACAACTATATTGATTCGACATCTTTTATCCTTAAGTAGTACCGCTCAACTTTATTTGTCATGACGGATATAATCCACCTGCAGGATTTATATGACAATCCTTATGAGCTCCTTAAGAGGACATCATCAACCCGATGTATCGGGACATGGATTCTATTTATAATCAACAACCCATCATACATACAATGTTATTACCCAATTCAAAGAGGTTGTTGATCCATAATGAATCTCACTCTTTTATGAGTCAAAGTAATGCACACTGCATATACATGTTCGTTATTATATCCGGATTAAGAGCACAAGCATCCATAATAACAAAGGTGTTTGTTCTCTTATGTAGTCAGTACAAAGAGAACAACCTCAAGTGGTCCTGTTCAATACACACAAAGTGTACTAGTGTAAACCTATAGTCAAGATAGACTAATACCATATTATACTACAACCTTTCCAATAGATTGTCCAAGTCAATCTAGGTTGTGAACAATTTATATACTTCATAGAAAACATATAATATGATCTTCTGTGTGACACCACACACCATATTATCTATAATATAGAATATCAGACATTTGCATTAACACTTGCAACAAACACAATATGCAAACATTTGCCTATATGATTCTTATTCAAAATTTAAGGAAATAAGGTTACTACAAAAGTGATGCTTTTAGTATATATAACCCTAACAATCTCCCACTTATACTCAAAGCATTGCTTTTCAGTATACTGTTACAAATCTTCCACTTATACTTAAAGCCATGCTGCTACACATCTGACTCTCATTCCCTCAACATGACTATCAAAAGCCTTAGCTGGTAAGCTCCTTGTAAAGGGATCCGCTAGGTTGTCGGCTGATGTTATCTTGATCACATCAACTTTTTCTTTCTTTAAGAAATATCATATCAGGTGGTACTTGTGCTCAATGTGTTTTCCAGTCTTATGGGCTCGTGGTTCCTTTGAGTTTGCAACTGCACCACTATTATCACAATAAAGTGTAATAGACTTCGGCAAACTAGGTACCACATCCAAGTCCAACAGAAAGTTTCTGAGCCAAACTGCTTCTTTGGCTGCCTCAGAGGCTGCCACATACTCGGCTTCCATGGTGGAATCAGCAATACATTTTTGCTTGATACTCCTCCACACAATGGCTCCACCTCCCAAAGTAAACACATAACCTGAGGTAAATTTCCTGGAATCCCTATCTGACTGAAAATTTGAGTCTGTATACCCCAAGGGAACTAAACTATCTGCCTGGTAAACTAGCATATACTCTTTAGTCCTTTTCAGGTACTTTAAAATATGCTTTACGGTCGTCCAGTGCTCTTGTCCTGGGTTAGAATGATATCTGCTGACCATGCCTATGGCAAAACAGATGTCTGGTCTCGTACATAGCATTACATACATTAAGCTTCCTACTGCTGAAGCATAAGGAACTTCCTTCATGTTCTCTATCTCTTTAGGTGTCTTCGGACACTGCTCCTTTGATAGAGCAATTCCATGTCTAAAAGGTAAGAAACCTTAGAATTTTGCATACTAAAACGAGTTAGTACAGTATCGATATAGGAAGCTTAGGATAAGCCCAACATCCTTTTCTTGCGATCTCGTAGAACTTTGATCTCAAGTATGTGACCTACTTCTCCTAAGTCCTTCATATCAAACTGTTTAGATAACCATAACCTTACATCAGATAACACCTTCACATTGTTTCCAATGAGCAAGATGTCATTCACATAAAGTACTAGAAACACCACCACATTTCCGTCACATTTTCTGTATACACATGATTCATCCTGACATTGATCAAATCCATAGAATTTTATCACCCGATCAAAACATATGTTCCAAGATCTAGAAGCTTGCTTAAGTCCATAAATGGACTTCTTGAGCTTACAAACAAGATGCTCCTGGCCCTTTTCAATGAATCCGTCTGGTTGCTTCATATAGATGTCTTCCTCAAGACTTCCATTAAGGAAAGCTGTCTTGACATCCATTTGCCAAATCTCATAATCGAGATGAGCTACAATAGATAAAAGAATCCGGATAGACTTAAGCATGGCTACAGGAGAAAAGGTTTCCTCATAATCGATACCCTCTCTTTGAGTAAAACCTTTTGCTACAAGCCGAGCTTTAAAGGTTTCAACCTTACCGTTTGATCCTCTTTTTCTCTTATAGACCCACTTGCATCCAATGGCTTTTACACCAACGGGTGGTTCTACAAGCTCCCAGACCTGATTAGAATCCATAGATTCTATTTTAGATATCATTGCTTTTTGCCAAGACTCTGCATCTTTATCTTGGAGTTCTTCATTGTAGGTACAGGGATCATAATCTTGTTCCTCAGGGATGAAGTTTGATGACTCTCCCAAGAACATATATCTATCAGGTTGTATCACAACCCTCCCACTACGACGAGACACTATCGGTTGTGGTGTAACATTTGTGACACGTTGTGCAGTTATTTGTGGTTCATCCTCTTGTACAGTTGGTACTAAAATACTTGGTGTCTCATGTCTCAGTTCTTCTAGAACAACTCTACTTGTGGGTTTATGATTCATCACATAGTTTTCCTCTAAGAATCGGGCAGTGGTGCTAACAATGACCTTCTGATCCTTAGGACTATAAAATAAACCTCCTTTCGTTTATCATGGATAGCCTACAAACAAGCGTACTTCTGTACGAGATTTTAACTTATCTGCTTTTCCATTCAGCATATGTGCTGGACTACCCCAAATACGAACATGTTTCAGACTAGGCTTACGCCCAATCCACAGTTCTGTGGGAGTAAGAGGTACTGACTTAGAAGGAACCAAGTTCAAAATATAAGCTGCAGTCTCTAAGGCATATCCCCAAAACGATTCTAGCAAATCCGAATAACTCATCATTGATTTAACCATCTCAATAAGAGTTCTATTCCTTCTTTCGGCTACACCATTCTGCTGGGGCATTCCAGGTGCAGTCAATTGGGATACAATCCCAGCCTCTGATAAATAATCCCTAAACACTCCAAAGAGGTACTCGCCACCATGATTTGATTGTAATGACTTGATATATTTTCTATGACGTTTCTCCGTTTCAGCCTTGTACTCTTTGAATTTCTTAAAACACTCAGACATACGGTACATCAAATAAATGTATCCATACCTTGAATAATCGTCAATAAATGTGACAAAATATTCAAAGCCACCTCTAGCTTGGATAGTCATGGGTCCACACAAATCAGAATGAACCAATTCCAACACATGTTTGGCCCTATACCCCTTTGCCATAAAAGGCCTTTTGGTCATTTTACCTTCCAAGCAGGATTCACAGACTGGTAGTGCCTCCACTTCCAATGAACTCAAAGGTCCATCTTCAACCAGTCTTTGAATCCTTCTTAGGTTAATATGCCCCAATCGCAAGTGCAAAAGATATGTTTGGTTCATACAAGAAGGTTCTTTTCTCTTATTTAAGTTAGATGACATATTATTTATTTCCATAAGTTGCATTGTGGGCAAAATATGATTAATGACATACAAATTATCAACCAATGCACCTGAACAGATAAAATATTTATTCTTTCTAATAACAATATTCTCATTAAAATAAACTGAATATCCATCCTAAACTAACATAGAAACAGAAACTAAATTCATTCTAAGTGAAGGTACATAAAGATAATCTCTCAATATCAAAGACTTATTTCTACCAAAAGATAAAGTAACATCTCCTAATGCAACGACCGATACTTTTGTAGCATCACCCATGAACAAGCATATATCTCCATCACTGAGCCGACTGGTTTCCTGGAACCCCTGTAATGTATTGCAGACATGATTAGTGGCTCCTGTATCTACACACCAGGTGCCGGTAGATAACACCGCTGAACATGTTTCAACTACTAGTAAATGAGATATACCTTCTTTGTTCCCTTCTTTGAGAAGTGGACAATCATTCTTCCAATGTCCTGACCCTTTGTACTTGAAACATTTGCTTTTTGGCTTTTTCACCACGCCTTGAGGTCCCATGCCCTTCTTTGCTGAGTTTGCCTGTTTCTGAATGTTATTCTTCTTATTACCGTCTTTTGGCTTAGAAGTAGAATCCTTTTCAGAAACAAAAACATGACCACTCTGCTCAAAGAGAGATTCAGCATCCTGTAGCTCTTTTGCAAGTTCTGCCAAATTATATAACCTTTTGTTCATATTGTAATTAAGGCAGAAATTGTCAAAACTTTTAGGCAAAGTCCCGAGAATGATATCGACCTGGGATTCCCCATCGATTTCAGCTCCAGGGATCTCCATTTCATTCAGATGACCTATCATCTTGAGAACATGATCCCTTACTGGTGTACCCTCAGCCATTTTTGTATTCATCAAACATTTCATAGCAAACTGCCTAGCTGTTCTACTCTAATGTCCGAAGAGTTCCTTGAGGTTATACATCATGTCATAAGCAGTGGCCATGGCCTGATGCTGATGTTGTAGTATATTTGACATAGATACCAGAATGTAACACCGCGCCATCTCATCTGCAATTTTCTACTTCTTATAAGCCTCTTTGACCTCTTCATCAGAGTTAGCATCAGGCTTAGGTGGGCATTCCTCAACAAGTACATATTTGTACTCCTCAGCAGTCAGAACAATATCCAAATTACGTTTCCAGTCAATATAATTAGGTCCAGTAAGTTTGTTTTCTTTAAGAATCACCATAAGTGGACTGAAAGAACCCATTTTTGAAATCCTGAGAATCACATAAATAAAATTATGTAGGGCAAAAAAAACTTTTTGAATTAACTAAATATTGATTCCCTCGAAACAATAATAAGAAATTCACCAACACCTTGAACACCATGAATTTAGCATGCCACGATAGTGTGGACGTATACAAATTCAACTTTGTTTAAGTAGGTTTTTCTTATTAATTTTACCATTATGTCAACATAACTTTATGACAAATAAAATTAATATGCTGGTCTTGCTCTGGTCATACAAATAATAGCAGTGACTCTGATGGGGAGGATACCATTATTTGTTTCTAAGTATATACCATTACTTAATACTAAGTCTATTACCTTGTAATGAGTTTCTTCAGATGGAGAAGTGAACACATACTAGGTAACTTTCTACAATTAACCCTAAGGAAGTTTGTACTGGTGATCCATAATTATACTCATCCGATATGGAGAAAAGCACTAAAGCCAACAAACAAGTATAATTACATCACCTACAAACCAGTAATGGAGACCATAGGATTTATACTAAATAAAAATCCTCTCCCACTTAGTTATTTAACAATGAGGGTTTTTCTACTAGTTGACATTATGTCCATATTGTCCATTATTAATGTAGGCTTGGTTTTTCAAAAAAAACAACCACACAATAGTAAACATGCATAATCAGAAAAAGTAAAATGACAAAAAAATAAAAAATATTCAACTATTATGGTCATCTTTGCTGCTCCGTACTCAACTATCCGAATCCCAAATCTGCGCTGTGCAAATCTATTCGGGGTTCGACCTGCCCGGTTAGGTCGGCGGGTTCGGGGCAGCGCCCCGATTTTTTTTTTTAAAGGTTTTGGCTGTCGATTCCTTCATGGAAAATCATCTATCTGCCTCTGGACTGCTTAAACCAGCATATCGTCTGGCTTCAGAAACAGCCACTACCGCCATCACGATTGATCAAAAATAATTAAAATTACATCAATCCTATACCTTCCCAAGGAGTTCACACATAATCTAGATTGAAAAATTAAAATAATAAGCACGATCAACCCTCGTAATTTTAATTACATCCACAGCAACAACAACATCCACGACATGTCCATGGTTTAAACAATTAAATCAAAAAACATGCATTAGACCATAATAGTTAGATCTAAGATGCCTGCAAAATCGAGTTAGAACAGATCCACATCTACCGACTATTACACAACACATGTTTTATTGGACAACATGGACGTATCAATCAATACGTAGATCCAACCTGGCTCTGATACCAATTGATGGAAATGGGGATTCCCAGGACCCTTCCTTTGGTGTGCGTATTGATCGATAGAAAGTTAAACAGATCTAATACGTGTTCTAACCCTTCATAGGCGAAAACTAGGGTTCACGAATTATACCTGCGACAGAAAGAAGACAAGTAATTCATGGCAATCTCGAGTGGACGACCCCAAGATCTTCTGCACATATTCCTTCCTCGAGTTGAACATCATGTTGGCGACGATCTCCCAACCTTTTCTTATCCTTGGCAGCCCTCCCTTTCTCTCCTTACGTTAATCACTAATTTAGAGAAAATTTCAGATTTCTGATCAGTAATCTGGCGACCAGAGAATAGAGGATATATATAGGCTACGGCAGGGACCATGAGGAGAAATTAGGGTTAGGCCTCCTAACGGATCCGGATATCCCGTGTTCAGCCCGAACACACAATCCAGGCCCATTAACAATAGCTCGGTCCACTAATGAGCTATTGTTGCACTACCTCCCTAATCCCAAATTATGTTTGTGTGCTCCTTTTATTATATGCTCGTTTGGCTCCCCATGTTAAGATATCGTATGTCCGTCGATCAAATTAAGTTACTGACAGCTATATTGATTCGACATCTTTTATCCTTAAGTAGTACCGCTCAACTTTATTTGTTATGTCAGATATAATCCACGTGCAGGGTTTACATGACAATCCTTATGAGCTCCTTAAGAGGACATCTTCAACCCGATGTATCGGGACATGGATTCTATTTATAATCAACAACCCATCATACATACAATGTTATTATCCAATTCATATAGGTTGTTGATCCATAATGAATCTCACTCTTTTATGAGTCAAAGTAATGCACACTGCATATACATGTTCGCTATTATATCTGAATTAAGAGCACAAGCATCCATAATAACAGAGGTGTTTGTTCTCTTATGTAGTCAGTACAAAGAGAACAAACTCAAGTGGTCCTGTTCAATACACACAAAGTGTACTAGTATAAACCTATAGTCAAGATAGACTAATACCATATTATAGTACAACCTTTTGAATAGATTGTCCAAGTCCATCTAGGTTGTGAACTATTTATATACTCCATAGGAAACTGATAATATGATCTTCTGTGTGACACCACACACCATATTATCTATAATATAGAATATCAGACATTTGCATTAACACTTGCAACAAACACAATATGCAAACATTTGCCTATATGATTCTCATTTAAAATTTAAGGAAATAAGGTTACTATAAAAGTGATACTTTTAGTATATATAACCCTAACAAATACAACTGTCTATAACTGTTTATAGTTATCTGTCATGTGCTTGGGATTTTTTGGTGAGTTGTGCTCATTCCTGTCCTGACTGGACCTGTTAAAAATATTACAGATGCTTGCTCCGAGGACACTTGTCCTACTTACTATGGACCAGGAGATGGCTTAGCTACCTTTGGCCCCGACATTCAGGAGTGATCGGGAGACTAGCTAGTTGACTTGGTTTAGTTTTCATATTTTAGAACTTGAATTGTAATAAGTTGAGATATTGTTGTTTTGAGATTATTATTATTTAGTAGTTGGTTTGTTGTTGTTATTTAGTCTTAGTAATAAACTTATGTGTTATCATATCATGCTTAGACTGTGATTGAGATTTCATTATATCTATACTTGTCCTCCGTTTGGAGTTAAGATTTGATAAGTATATTATATAATTGCATGAGCTATTGATTAGATAGTAACCTAGGACAGCGTTCTACCGCCGACACTGTGGCGTAGGCTGGATGTCCCACTTCTCGTGCCCCTATACTGGGTGCGGGTCATGACACATTTTTAGTGGTGGCCCATGCAGGTCAAGTTTATGTAGTGGTATTCGAACTAGAGTATCACTACAGCCTGCGATATGATTGAGAGATAGGATTTAACGGAGAGGTACTCAATCACAATTAGGAAAAAAATCTTCAATTCATGCCATCTACACGTCTTACTGATTTGCATTCTTTGAAATAAACTGTACTCCTATGATTATATCGATTCCTGCTCAGTATTGAATTTTTTGTTTGATTTGTCTTCGGGATGGTGGAGACACGATAACATCGCTCTGGTACAGCAACCGCTGGAGAGGGTTCTGCCACCTCTCATCCAGTACAGCAGGATGCTGGGACTGTAGCACCTTTTGTTCCTGATCATACAGGAACGACTGTAGCCTTTGGGGGTATACCCCCACCTGCTCGGAGGACGACACCAGTCATTCCTGAGATATTTCAGCAGCAGCATCCGCAGCCACCTACAAGATTAGTTGATACTGCCCACCTATTTTCCTTTGTGGAGAGGATTCTGGAGTCCTACCACCAGCAGCAGTGTCAGACTGCCGACTTCCGTCAGGGTATAGACGAGGGTCACCAGCTGGTCCGGACGACAGTGGAGATGGTGACCATCAAGGGGCCAGCACAGACACATCAGTTCCATCAGAGAACGTCGGGCATCCAGGAGTTTCAGAAGATGCATCCAAAGGAGTTTTTTGGTACAGAGGGCATCCACTACGCAGATAACTGGTTTGAGCACATCGAGGAGATTTTTCGGCAGACGGAGATACCAGCCAGACTTCATATTGAGGCAGCGTGCAGTCAGATACAGGACCTAGCCCGTACCTGGTACCAGGCAGATCCCCGAGTGGGAACAGAGGGTCAGACATAGGAGCAGTTCAAAGAGCTGTTCAAGGAATAGTTCTTCCCAGATGTGGCACTAAGAGGCATCGAGGTGCAGTTCTAGAGTCTGGTTCAGGTGAACCAGACAGTTGCAGAGTACACCGGAGAGTTCTGTCGGTTGGCCAGGTTTATAAATGAATTGACGGAGAATACGAAGGCTAGAAAGTTTCATCGAGGGTTGATCAGGGAGGTTCGGTCGCTGACTGAGAGTGACCGGAATTCTACCTTTGCATAGATCTTGGCAGGAGCTATGGCGGCGGAGGACGACTTGGGATTGAAACTGAAGAGAGGTCGGGACTTTCAGGGAGCCAGTAGCAGCGGAGGCCAGGCCAAGAGGCCTCACGTACAGATTCAGCAGACATAAACACTAGTGAAAGTACAGCAGGCATAGCATCAGCCTAGGAGGCAGGACCACAGGGTGCAGACTTGTGCCTACTGCAGGAAGACAGGGCATGTTTGGGAGTCTTGTAGGAGGAGGCTAAAGGTTTGTCTATTTTGTGGGTCTGATGCTCATAAGATGATAGATTATCTTGCTGCACCTCCTTTTGAGAGAGCTAGTACACCAGTAGCTCAGCACCAGATGGGTGGAGCTTTTGTGATGGCGGCCGAGGAGACCAAAGCTGCAGGTGATGGGTTAGCATGTTTGTCCTTCTCGTTCTTCCTCCCCACCTTCATGTGTGACTCCATTAGTACCTGCCAGGATATGCTTATGATATGTTCGATAGCGTAGTTACCCTGATCGAGACTGTAGAATCATGACCAGTAGGATTGTGTTGCAAGTTATATATCGACCTTGATTTGATTGGGGGTTTGACCTAGTAGGGGTGCGATCATCTTAATTTCGAAGACAAAATTCTTCTAAGGGATAGACTTGTAACACCCAGTTTTCCAAATGAGTGTAAGTTTAAACTTTTGTAGTTATAATTATTATTTATTGATATTTATATCACATTATAATTTTTGGTAATTTTTAATCATTTTAAAACTATCTAAAAACCATGACTTGTGATTTTGATATGCTGCTAGTGAAACCCTAGAGACTGTTTGATCTAGAGGCCAACCATGTTATTGGGATATTTATTTATCATTTTTAGTCTAGGGGTATTTTGGTCATTTTGACTTGTTGGAATTATTTGATTAATTATTGGATTGGTGGTTGTTAATTTTGACTTTTACTAGTTATGACTTAAGAGACTAACCTAGATGTTGACTTAGCTATGGTGACTTGAATAGGATGGTGGGACCCTAGTCTAACTTAAGCCAACCCAAGTTAAGTCATTTAGAATCAAGTTTCATATAGAAGAATAAAGATTAGGTTCAATGACTTATGAATTGATTTCCTTTACCATTTAAACTTGACCCAAGCCCATTACTTATAACCCTAACACTAATTTTCTCCCTTTATGGCCAGCCACATAGGGATCCCCCTATAAAATCTCTCTTCCTTTGGTTCTTGCCTCTTTTGTATATTTGCAACTTTTTGAAAGGAAAGGTATTTGCCCATCTTCCCAAATTCATAACTAATTCATTTTAATTCCTTTTTGACTCTAGTTTCATGCATTAGAGTCTAATCCTACTCTATTTTGTGTTCATGGAGAGAAATCTCAGTTTTGGGATAATTTGGAGATTTTAGCTAGCAAGGGGAATCATTCGATTCGGGACTTTTCCTTATCATTGACACACTATAGGTAATCCTTTTAAATTGTGTTTTAATTCTGATTTCTTTGCATAATAGCCTAGATCTAGGTGTCCCCTAGCTGTCCCTCAAGTTTGGTAGGAAACCATATCAATTTGGTGTCCGTATCGGACACGTATCAATGTGTATATGCAAGTACTTGTTGAAATGCCACTGTGGACTGTTTGTTCTTGTATTTCCAAAAAAAATTCAGATTTGGTAGCCTAATATGTAGGGATTTGGTTAGTGTAGGACTGAGTTGCTTTTGGATCCCTGTTCGTGTCCAAAATTGGACACGAACCTGCTGCTGGACACTACACAGGGGAGTACTGTACTCCCATGCTGCTCAAGTGTCCTGTAGGATATGACACGACTTCTTAAGACATGATTTTTGGTGGACACATGGGGGCATACACTGACACGATACACACAAAGTTTGGGCTTACATGGTTGGGTATTCATAAAGTTATGGGTTCCACAGTGGTCGTACATACGCACGCACACGCGAGAAAACCCCCACTAATACACGACTCGAACTCGGACACGACACGACCCTGACTCGATACAGGCACCCTATGACCTATCCCTATGTCCCCTCGATACGAGTGCAAGAGCATGTGGTGCCATGAGCATTGTATCGAGCCTACGAAGGCACAACATGGCCGCACGAGGCAGTGCTGAGCACTGTCCTCTAATACCAATTCGACGTTTGATTGGATACTGTTAGACACCACGTGGACACTGGGATATTGTGTCGTGTCCATGAGGCCTTGAACTGGCTGCACGACACATTGTTTTGACAGTTTTTTGATATTATTTTGTTTTGGATTTTGGGCACTTTGTGTCCTATTTTTGGACACATTTGGCTTCCATAGGATAAGTGGGGTATGTCCCTACCTTTGTACACTTTATTCCCTATATATATATTTCAAATTTACTTTGATTGGGTCTCAATTTATGTTCAATAAGTTTTATGTTTTCTTTACAGATTGGATTTGAAAATTCCTGGGATATAAGTTCAATCCCCACACACCTAGTCCTTTCCTAGCAATTCCATTATGTCCATCCCATTTGTGTTAACTCGACCATTGTTTTGGTTATCAGCCTACTTTGGATATGGCTCTTTCATTGACTAATCAGCCCACCTCTCTTATATATGTATATGTCTTTAAATGTCTAATGTTCTCATAAGTAGTTCAGTCCTATAAAAATGTCCAGTATAGGATACTCCATGGGTTCAGTCATATTCATATGTTTAAAAACTTAACTGAGGATGTTTCTAGATTATTTCACTGTTCATTTCCTCATTTGCTTAGTTAATGGACTGAGGGAAGGGGAAAGGGTATTATTAGCAATTCAGTCCCCTCACTTTACTTACTCGAGTTTCATCCACATTCATTTCTCCTCACCCTTATAACTGTCCTATTTTTTATTTATGCAGTCATGTATCTGCACTTGATATCAGTCCACTACAAGTCAATGCCATATTGTTCCAGTTCATATCTTAATTAGTCCCTTAGCTAGGTTATCCTGCATATGATGTATCTGTCCTTAATTCCCTGAGTACTCAGTCCCACAAGTGGGTTTGACATCAGTCCATTTTCTCACTGCTTTACCCTATCATGTATCAACCTCCTTTAGAATCAGTTATAGGATCATGGCCACTTATGGAGTGTACGGGAAATAGGCTAGAGCAGAGTATCTGAGATTAGAAGAGGCTTGGGTTTAGCTATAGTGTGGCCGTAGTGTTTTAGTTTCTATTAGCAAGCCAATTGTAGCAAGAGGGGTAGATGAGAGTTGGTTGGTGAGATAGAGTATTGATTGTGTCATGAGGTTGTGTGTGTGTGGGTTTGAGAGCTCATATTACTTGTGATACCTATATATTTGTAGATATGTATATATACATATATGATTCCTATGTATATATTCATGAATATATAGTTGATGGATATATGTCATAGATAGGTATATGTATGTGGTTTTGTTTGATAGGCTTTTGTATGTCTAGGGCTATAGACATTGGGTATATATACATTGATATGTAATATGATATAGATAAATATGGTATCCTATGATAGGTAAGTCTATGGTGTAGATTTGAGTTATCTTTACTATAGAGTTGACTTGACAGTTAACCACCCTAGAATTGACAAAGATTTGACTCAATTGTTCAAGATTAACTAGAGTTGACCAAAAGTCAACATTGAGTCTAAATGTGACCAATTGACCTAGTTTGACTAGATGTTGACTTGGGTTGACCAAGTTTTACTTTGACCTAGATGACCTAGAAATCATATAGATTGTATCGTAAACTTCATTTACCTTATTTTAAAAATATTATAACCTGTACTGCTCTATTTAGGATATCGTGACTCCGGTGCAGACATCTGATATTATACTACTCTTTTCAGAGTATCAGGCGAGTACATTCTCTGATAGTTCTTTCATTTACTTGTCAAATATTTTACTTCAGTTGTAGATAGTTCTATTTGATTCTCTATTACAAACACGATTTGATATTACTGGATCCATTTCATGCGACACTCATTTATTCATGTCCGGCCTCCATTTCTGGAACCACTACTGGAATCACCTTGGAATCACTTACTGGTATCATTCATGTTCTGGCTGGACTTGTACTTATTTCGTGTCGGGTTATGGATTCACTTGTACTTGTTGGGCGGGGAAATATTATAGTAGACATGTGAACATTCCTAAATACTGGAATCACTCCCTTGGAATTATACTGGAATGGTAGCCATCCCATACTTGGCCGAGTGTGCGATGTGCCGTATTACCTACAGCAGTTTACAAGTCGATCTGGATATTTTAAAACACACTGTTAGAGTATAGTCTGGACTCACCTGGAATCTTTGATCACTGACTGGACTCAACTTGTACTGGACTCATCTTGTACTGGAATCATCTGGTATTAGATTTACATTGTATGGATTCACATTGGGATTACACTTGACTCATATTATACTATCTGGACTTATATCATGTTACTTTAGTTAAGCTAGATCATATTTTACAGTCTTCATTGCAATGCTTTTCCACTTGTTTAGTTACCTTACTTTCCTTGTACCTTAACTGTTTCTCTATATTATTACTCATTTAAACTGCCATGTTCATCAATACAATTGTCTATAACTGTTTATAGTTCTCTGTCATGTACTTGGGATTTCTTGATGATTTGTGCTCGTTCCTGTCCTGACTGGACCAGTTGAAAATATTACAGATGCTTGTCCCGAGGACACTTTCCCTACTTACTATGGACCAGGAGATGGCTTAGCTACCTTTGGCCCCGACACTCAGGAGTGATAGGGAGACTTGCTAGTTGACTTGGTTTAGTTTTCTTGTTTTAGAACTTGAATTGTAATAAGTTGAGATATTGTTGTTTTAAGATTATAATTATTTAGTAGTTGGTTTGTTGTTGTTATTTACTCTTAGTTATAAACTTCTGTGTTATCATATTGTGCTTAGACTATGATTTAGATTTCATTATATCTATACTTGTTCTCCATTCGGAGTTGAGATTTGACAAGTACATTATATAATTGCATGAGTTGTTGATTAGATAGTAACCTAGAACAGCGTTCTACCGCCGACACTGCGACGTAGGCTGGACGTACCCACGTCTCGTGCCCCTACACTGGTGTGGTTCGTGACATTTATTGATTTGAAAGATGATCTGGATGCCTTGTTCTTTTCACACTCGGCACAGACTATATATTTCTTGAAAGTAATATCGGGTAAGTCTCTTACCATTTTTTTGTGGACAATCTTGCAATAGTGTCTATGTCTGCTTGTCCAAGATGCATATATCATACCCAACTTTTGTCTTAAGATGTATATAGACTTTTCTTGTACTGTTAGTACTTTCTGACAGATATAGTACATATATGTTGTCCACTCTTTTTCTATCAAAGGAAATTATTCCAAAGGATTTATCATAAACAAAATATTTATCCTTAACAAAATATATTCCATAACCACGATCAGTCAACTGACTAATACTCAGCAGGTTATGTTTTAATTCTATTACTAAACATACGTTTTTAATAATATGAGAGGGAGAAGTACCTATGTCGCAAATTCCAATTATATGTCATTTTAAATTGTTTCCAAATGAGACATAGCCTTCATTCATCATCGATAGAGTTGCAAACAAAGTGTTGTAGCCCATCATATGTCTGGGGCAACTACTATCAAGGATCCATTTACTTCTAGTGGGAGGATAAAGGTCCACCTACAACATAAGTTGAAGACGTAACCTTTGGTACCCACTTTCTTGAGGGTCCGAATATGTTAGTTTTTGGAACCTAGACATATATATGCATATCTACAAGCTTTCTAATCTTGCATTAATGTGATACATGTCCTCTCAAACCACAATAATTACATGTAGCTAAAGTGTTAGTGCTAGGTGAAGTTCGAAGATCATGTATATGAGTTTTTAAAGACGTGTGTGACTTCTTGTGTAAAAATGTATACATAAATGCATGATTTCTAGCATTGCTAGTAGTGTTGTTCGTGTTGTGTTTGTGTTTACTTGTGATTTGTGTTTACTTGAGTTACAGGCTTGACTACCTGTTTATCCAATTTAATCTTTAACTTTTTAGAGACATCACAAGCTTCAGTGTACTTGGCTATGAGTGCATAGAGATCATTGAGTCTTACATTTTCTTGATTATCTTTCGCAAGCTTTTCAAGAGTGTCATGTAATCTCAACTTTAAAGAAGAAATCTCATCTGTGTTACTAGAAGAGTTTTTATCTCTAGTATCTTCTAGTATTCGAGATTACTTAGAAAACTCAGATTGTACAAAATTTAGCTCTTTCTTAGCGGTTTTGTACATACCCATCATCTTCTTTTGATCTTTTAGTAGATCAGTGAAGGCAACAGATAATTCATCAAAAGTAAATTCTTTATAAAGAGGATTCAAAATTACTTTAGCATTCGTAGCTATAAAGCATAGGTTGGCTGTGTGGTGAGATTTTTCTTCTTCTTCAGAATCACTCACCTCACTTTCACGCTAGATGCTGGTATTAGCATAATTCTTTGTCGAAGTCCTTTAGCTTGACTGATCGTATCTACTTTCTTTTCTTACAACAGGACAGTCTTTCTTGATATGACCTATCTTCTTACAGATATAGCAGATTGGTTCTTGGTCGTCTCTAGAATCTTTCATCTTCTTATTAGACTTCTCGTACTTCAAAAATTTTCTGAAGTTCCTCGTCATGAGGGCCATTTGCTCGTTATCTGAGCTATCGGTCTCACTCTCGTCATCGTAGGCTATCTTATGGTGTGCTTTGAATGATATTGTCTTCTCCTTTGGTGCTAGCTCTTCGAAATATTTAAGGTCCAGCTCATGTGTCATATGCTTTCCTATAAGCGTTTCAAGAGTCATTGTAGTGATATCGTTCCCTTCCTTAATGGCCGTCGCCTTGGGATTCCAGTTTTTTGTTAGCCCGTGATGTACCTTTCGAATCTTTTCATGATTGTTGTATTCTTTTCCAAGGGAAGATAGAGGGTTAATAATATCCAGAAAACGAGTGAATATATTGGTAATAGTCTTATTAGACTTCATTTCGAAGGCCATACTCTTGTGTTAGTCATGAGATTTTGGAGTCCTTCACTTGTGAGTTCCTTCATGAGTTACCTCAAAAAGTTTTCAAACCTTGTGAGACGTGACACATGTTGATACCCTATTAAACTCAGTTCTATCTACATCATAAAATAAAGCATTGACAGCTTTTGCATCAAGACTTGCTTATTTTTTTTATTGTCGGTATATTTGACATACGATTTTTCAACTAGATTCCCATCTACCAAAATAGGTAGTGGTTTCTTGTAACCATCGATGACAATCGACCATAAATCGAAATCAAAAGACTTGAGGTAAAAGCTCATACATTTCTTCCAATATGTGTAGTTTGTGCCATCAAATATGGGTGGCCTATTTGTAGACTGGCCTTCACCATTGTTAGTGTATAATGATACCATATCTCAAGGAGATTTTAGTTCAACTAAAGAGACCGTGCTATGATACCAATTGTAGGATCGATGACACCTCTAGAGGGGGATAAATAGAGTGCAGCAAAAAAATATCCCCAATAAAAATTTAAGCAGGTAAACGCATATATAAACAAATACTTAGGTGCAGTGAAGTAAAGAAAAGTAAATAGAGGAAATAAAGCAATACGCAGACACCAAAATTTTATACTGGTTTCCCTCTAAGAGGACTAATCCAGTCTCGAGAACTCTGCTCGATGTTAAATCTACTATTTGAAATAGAGATTACACAGCGTGCTTTACTCCGAAGAATATTCCAACTTCTACACTGTCGTATTTTAATCCGAAGAACACGATCAAACTTCAACACCTGTCTGAAGAAATCTTTTATACTCCAATCTTGTATAACTCGAATACTCCTAATCGAAAACCACCGACACTAGAAGAATGTGAGTTGTCTTGGAAATAGAAAGATTAAAAGCTCTTTGTAATAGGAAGGCTTTAGAATAGATAGAGAAGATGAAGCATGGATTGAGTGATTAGAAATAACAAATTCTTCTATATTTATAAGAATTTTTGAACCAGAGTGGCAGAGTTCGGGCAGAACTCGGTTAGGGTAACGTTCATAATTATAAACGTTTGAGATCCAAAAAGACTAGACATAAGCTGCTAACCAGGAGTGATCCAAGGGGACCGAGTTCGGTTCGAGTTTGGCATGAACACGACCTGAGTTTGGCTAGTAGGTTTTCTGGCCAATTTTTGTTTAGCAAGGGTTTTGCATATTTAGTTTGGTTTGGATCAAAAATAGGTTCGTGTGAGGGTAACCTTCTAAATTGCTAGTGATCCCGACTCACAAATAATTTAAACATAATAAGTAAAAATACAGAATAAAGTAGAAAAATTGCTTGACGATATCGACTGCGATCTTCTGTAATCGTCTTCTTCCTTTTCATATCAGTCGGAGTTTTAGGTCAATTATCGAAATCAGCTTGATCATGGCTGCATGGGCCAACAAAGTCATCCTCTTAGTTACCGTAATGGGTATGGTAACAGTCCTCTCTAAAGCTAAAAAATACAGTTATCCAGTCAAGATTGGAACAAAGTAACAAAATCACGCTAAATCTATAATTAATATATAAGTGCACGTGATAATGCAAGTGAATGTACTACATGGATGTAAGATTGCAACAAGAATATGGTACAAGCAATATAACGCTATGGGATAACAAAAAGATCATACAAGAAGTATATACATCGTAAATTCGTGTACTATATTTTAGAATTCTAACTTTCTATATGTGAAAGGTTGTTGGTTAATACGTTGACCAATGCATGTATTTGCATGACGAATATCCACAAGATTTTAGAAGAAGGGATTACACAAGACGCCCACAAACGCACTAATAGAATCCACCCAATCTCACTAATTATTATGTAAAATAATGATCAAGTAACAAGTATGGAAACGTGCAATACGTGACAAGTAGTACATATCAAATAAACTGGTAAGGTGCATGGATGTAAGTAAGGCTCATCTTTCGTGCACATAGAATCAATATGGTATTTATGAAGTAAACATGCAACATATAAATATATGAGCAACGACAACTTAAATGCAATGCTTGCATATCCATTTGGTGAAGACTGTATTCCAACTGGTTTGTAATCCCACAACAACTCCACTAGATATCCCCAAAAATTAGCATCAACACGTCTCATGATCCCATGTTCACAAAGTTACGAAACTATGTTAGTTATAGAAAATTACCAAAATACTCCTAGTATTACTTAGCCTACAAGTTAGACAATTTCAAAGGTTTCATTAATCTATCATATGATTATGGTCGTCCTAACACATAAAGTTGAACATAGGTTTACTAATATTTAAGGCCTATTATCGTCGGCACACAAACCAAAACCAAATTTTAGGTCAAAAACTTTTTATCTAAAAAATCAAAAGTTATCAATTCATGTTTAATGGTCTCAACGACACGGTTTTGACAGTATGCTCGAATCGATATTTGAGTTTGTATGTGGGACATAAGAAGTTTTAATGTAGTTTGACGAATGTATGTCACAACATCAAATACCTAGTGTTTCTGTTATTTTAATTTATCAAAAAATGAATTATTTTCTAGAATTTTTATACAAGAAAGGTTTGTCTGGATTTGGAAAAAATTTATGGATCTACTTTGACTTATATTTTTTTATAAAATTGTGCATGTAGATTTGCGGCACAACAGGTTGAGAGGGTCAAATAAAATATAAAAAATTATGCTAAAATCAGTTAAAAATCTTAAATAATTACTAGACATCCTGATGAGGTTTAATAACTTGCACAAGAAAAAGGACGAGATATGCCCGGACTAGAAGACGAGAAAGACATTTGTAAGTATTATAGTTATATTGTTTTCAATTATATTTTACTACACAGTTTGAACATATAACTTAGGATACTCTAAAAACATAGGTTATTTAAAAATATCATAGGATATTAAAACATCGGTATACAAGTTGCGATTCAGTCTCTAGGGACCTAGGCATCCTCTTAGGCCACTCAGGATGAGGTGGACGAGAGTATTAGGCAGTCTGAGCTAGTTGAGAATGTTGGAGTTTTGGTTTTTCCTTTAGAAAACTTTAGTCTTACATCGAAAAAAACAAAGAGATTGTATCTCTATATATTAGCTTTGCTATTATTTGAGATGTACATGTGGTGTGGAGGTGCACATGGGTTTGCCATGTGGGGTTATTTTTTAATAGGAAAAAGGCTAAAATCAATAATTAAAGCATTCATGCTTTTTGCTCTTGGAAAATTTATTTCCATGGGAGCTAAGCCCGTAGGGGCTTAGCGACTCGGACTCGAACTCGGGCTCATGGGCTCATGAGGCGTAATGTGGCATTTTGTTGGCGTACTTTGCACTTAGCACGTCAGCATCGTCGCTAGGCGCATAGTGCGCTTAAGTTGCGCGAGCAACTTGTGCGGCCACGTTGCGCGCCAGGTTGCGCACAGGTTGCACACAGGTTGCACACAAGTTGCGCGCCAGGTTGCGCGCCAGGGTGCGTGCCAGGTTGCGTGCCAGGTTGCGCACAGGTTGCGTCGGGTGCGCCGGTTGCACCGGTTGTGCACGTTGTGTACGTTGCGCAAGTTGCGCGCGACGTAAGGTGGCGCAGGTCGCGCAGGTTGTACAGTGGCGCAGGGCACACAGTGGCACAGGTTGGCGTAAGTGGCTCAGTGCACGGACTGCAAGGAGCGCAGGGTACACGCATTTGGTACAACTTGTAGCAGAACGTACATTTGCATGTTTTAGGCGGTTGCTACATGTTCAGGATGGTTTTTACCACGTCCCTAACTTTGTGGCAACTGAACAGTTTCTGCAGGGCCTATATAAGGCATCCTCTCTCTCTCAAGGCTAGACATATACACAAGAAAGTGAAGCCACCACAGAAAGTTTACGAAGTATTTTTTAGCACAAGTAAACAGAGAATTCAGAAGTATTCTTTAACACAGCTCTGATCTTCCAGTAGCCTTTAAGAGAGAGAGATGAAAGGCGTCGCATCAGCATTACTTTTGTATGGGAGTTCGTGTCCATCCGAGGAGTCAGAAGAGCAGGATTGTTTCAAGTTCTCCGACGAACTTGCTGGTTCCTGGAAGTTGTTCGTGTAGGGCGAATAAAGCTTTGAGCAACGGTGATTATTCACCCCAACAGGAGATCTTCCATCTTTCGCCAGTTATCTTCTTCATTGCTGCCAGTAATTCTGATTGTATCTTCTTTTTAGAAGTACTACGATCGATTGCTGTTGATTACGAAATCTTTTTAGATTCTCATAATTCAGGATCACCTTCCTTGAAGTGTTGATTTGGAATATTATTTTTACAATTGTTCATTTTCTCAGTTTTCTATCGAAATATTGTGCCCCAGCTCTAACAATCTCAAAGCTTTATTGCTACGATGGAAAACGTTAATGCTTCACTCCTCAATACTGACTTTGTAAGTTAGAAAAGTTTGATGGAGAGCATTATCAAGTCTGAAAGAGGAAGATTTATCTCACTCTTCAACTTAGAGACGTTGATCACGTGCTAATTGAAGAGAAACCTACTATTCCATATACTGGGTCTGCTGCCACAATCACTGCGGCTACTAAACTTCAGGCTAAGTGGAGAAGAGAAAATAGCATTTACAGGCTGCTTATCCTGAATGCTATGGAGGATTCCCTAGCAGAATCCTACAGTAAGAAACCAATTGCCAGAGACATATGGGAGTATCTAGAAAAACTGTACGAAGAAGACAAGAACGGGAGCAAGATATTTGTTGTTGAAAAATATCACAAATGGCTCTTTGAGGACGAGAAGTCCATGTTGCCGCAGGTAAAAGAATTTCTAAAACTGCGACAAAAGTTGGAAGACGAGGCGATACCCCTCCCCAACAAGTTTATTGTTGGAGGGATTGTCTCAAAGCTCCCCGCTGGGTGGAGTAAGTTCTATGCAAATATACATAGGAAGAAGCTTGAGATTAGCCTTGAGGATCTCTTACAGGAAATCTATGTTAAGGACCAGATGCGGGCTCAACTGAAGGTGGACGCACTGACCAAGCAATTGGCTAACGCCAATCTGGTTCATACCAAGGAACAAAGGGGAAAGCAGGCGGCTTCCCACAATAAGAAGAAGGACCCTAAACAATCGGAACGAGAAAGGAACTTCCTTCAAGCGAAAGAAGGCAAAGTCTCAGATACCTTGTTTCAAGTGTGGCAAGAAGGGCCACTTCAAGAATGAGTGCAAAGCAAAGACCAAGCAATCAGAGCAAGGAGAGCCTAGTAAGGTATCTATGATCACTGATGTTGTTGCTATGATTGCGCAGGTTGATACGGTAAGGACTGACTCTGACTAGTGGGTAGACACTGGAGCCTCCTGCCATATCTGCTCTAGAAAGGAGTGGTTCACCACCTACATACCAACTTCTGAAGTGGTTATGATGGCGAACCAGGCACAAGCTGAAGTGCTAGGGATCAGGACGATGGTGTTGAAGCTGACTTCGAGGAAGTCTCTGACGCTTCAAGGCGTGAAGTACGTACCTGCTATCGCCAAGAACCTAATCTCAGGAGGCATACTCTGCAACCCAGGCCTCAGGATGGACATCAATACTGGCCAGATGGTGATGTCTATCAAGGGAACATATTTCGGGAAAGCTTTTTATACCGAAGGAATGTTCAAAATTCAGCTTGTAAATCAGTCCAATGTAATTAATGTGATTAATGAAGTCACTCCTTCTGCTTATACTCTTGAGTTATGGCATAATAGGCTACGACATGTTCAATGTAAACGAATAAACAAAATATCTAGTCTAGGACTTATCTCCAAGTGTGGGGGTAAGGTAGAGAAATGTGAAGTTTGTGCTCAAACAAAGATCACAAGGAAATCCTTTCCTCGGGTTAATCGACGTACAGATCTTCTGGAGTTGGTACACTCCGATATCTGTAACTTCAAACAGTTCTCTACAAAGGCCGGGATAAAGTATTTCATAACCTTCATTGATGACTTCTCAAAGTATGTGTTCGTCTACTTGCTGAAGGCTAAAGACGAAGCATTCGAGAAGTTCAAGGAGTTCAGAGTCGAAGCTGAGCGGTAGACTGGACAACAACTCAAAAGAATAAGAAGGGATCGAGGTGGGGAGTACAGGTCTCATGAATTCGCATCGTTCTGCAATGAACATGGAATTGTCAATGAGACTACGGCACCGTACTCTCCTCAATCAAATGGAGTAGCAGAGAGGAAGAACAGAACGTTAACAGAAATGATTAACTCAATGTTGTTGACTGCTGGTCTTCCTAAGTGCTACTTGGGAGAAGCTGCATTGACGGCCACTTTTATTCTAAATAGAGTGCCTCATGCAACTTCAGATGTTACTCCTCATGAACTCTGGTTCAAGGTCAGACCTAACTTGAATGTCATTCGAGTGTGGGGGTGTCTGGCATATGTCAAGCTTCCAGATCTGAAGATTCAGAAGCTTCGGACAAGGACTACTAAGACGATCTTCTTGGGGTATGTCGAGAGAATGATGCTCGGAGATTTCTTGATATTGAGTCAAATCATATCATTGAATCTCGCGATGCAGAATATTTTGAAGACAAATTTGCAAGGCACAAGAATATTGTTCTTGCGGATGTACCGGAGAACAATAAGGGTGCGCAGAAAACTAAAGTCTTCAATAAAGATGTGGTCCAAGAAGATGTTGTTGTTGAAACAACGGTTGAACCAGATCTCGCTGAGCCGTCAACAAAGCGAGTGAGGAGGCCAAAGGACTTCGGAAGTGACTTTGTCACCTATCATGTGCAAGCAGATCGACTTACCTATGATGAGGCAATGAAGACCAAAGACGTGATTTTCTAGAAGGAGGCAATTGACAATGAAATTGATTCCATCACCTCAAATAACACTTGGGTGTTGGTTGATCTTCCTTAAGGAGCGAAACCCATCGGATGCAAATGGATCTTCAAAAAGAAGATGAAAGTAGACGGAACTATTGACAAGTTCAAGGCTAGGTTGGTAGCCAAGGGGTTTTCTCAGAAGCAGGGGATTGACTATTTTGACACATATGCTCCAGTAGCCCGGATGACCACCATCAGAATGTGATTGCTCTCTCAGCAATACATAAGATGGTGATACAATAGATGGATGTGAATACGGCTTTCTTAAATGGCGAGATAATCGAAGAGATTTTCATGCAACAGCCAAAGGGATTTGTCATCAGGGGTCTTGAAGACAAAGTCTGCAAGTTGGTAAAATCCTTGTACTGCCTTAAACAGGCTCCCAAGATGTGACATGAGAAATTTGACAAAGTTATAAGGTCAAATGGCTACATGGTCAGCGATACGGACAAGTGTGTTTACACGAAGTTCGCTGATAAAAGAGGTGTGATCGTTTGTCTGTATGTGGACAACATGCTTATTCTAAGTACGGATATTAGCTGTGTTACGGAGACAAAGAAATTCATCTCAAGCAAGTTCAGTATGAAGGACTTGGGGGAAGCTGATGTGATCTTAGGGATCAAGATTATCCGGACAGACACTGGACTAGCGCTGTAACAGTCTCATTATATTGAGAAAATGATCACTCGTTATGGGTATCGGGATCTTCCAGGGATCGATACGCCGTACAGATGTGATCTGAAGATGAAGCTGAATTCAGGGAAAAGCGTCAGGCAGCTGGAGTATACAAGTGTAATCGGAAGCTTGATGTATGCTACTACTGCCACAAGGCCTGACATAGCTTTCGCTGTAGGAATGCTGAGTCTTTTCACGAGCAACCCAGGTGCTGAACACTGCAAAACTGTGAAACGGGTTATGAGATATCTCAAGAAGACTCAGACATATGCACTGTACTACAGCGAAGATCCACCGGTAGTGGAAGGCTTCAGTGATGCCAGCTGGTGCTTAGAGGTAGAGAGCGAGAGGTCCACAGGTGGATTCATTTTCACAGTAGATGGAGCTGTTATATCGTGGAAGTCAAAGAAGCAGACTATGCTCTCGCGGTTATCCATGGAATCTGAGTTCTTTGTACTTGATACCGCAGCCGAGGAAGCAGAATGGCTTCGGGAGCTCATGTATGATCTTCCAATGGTTGGGGCACAAATACCGGCGATACCGATATACTGCGACAACAAGGCGACTACGGCGGTGGCATCAAATGACCTCTTCAACGGAAAGAAGAGGACTGTGCGGTTGAAGCACAGGGCAGTGATTGATGTTCGGAGTCAGGAGAACCTAACGGATCCGTTCACCAAGGGCCTCAAGCGCCAGCTGGTCGATGAGACAGCTTGTAAAATGGCCTTGAAGGCATTCTGATATTGTATTATTGTATTCCTACCATAAAGTTTTATGCTATTAGTTCAAAGATTTATCTACTAGGCATCTAGCTTTTGGTTCAAGGGAGGACCACTAATCGGAAGAATATCAGGAACGGTGGGTACATGTTCTATTGGGCATAGAGAGGTTACGGACCTATAACCACTGTTGCCTACTATTGTTTTCTGCGGAAAACGGTTCCTGTGGGAAGGTTGGCTTAATTGCTATTTTTCATGAAATATAAAAGAGCAGAACAGTTTTATGGAAGGACTGGACTTTTACTTCACGTTACAAACTCCTTGGACGATCGGACGTAGCCTTGGCTTCTGTGGCGAGATACTTGGCGTTGACGACGAAATGCTCTTCTTGCTCTCCTCGTATTGCTCTTCTGGCTTCTCTCTCTGGATTAATCTCTGTGTATTTTTTTATCTGATTATTGGGAGAGCCTCCTTTTACAAGGGAATGGCACCTTGCTATTTATAATAGTGGGGGGCATTATTAGGATTTACAATGATTGCCCATTCTTAAAGTGGCCGCGGCCTAGTAAATGATCAATCTGGGCCATTAATCTTGAGCGTGAAGGATCTGGGCCATTAATGGAGATTATGCCAAATCATGTCAGTAATTAATGTTGATTGCAATAAATCTCCATCATAATGATTTGCTGATATCCGCAAATCTAAATAAATAAATTTAATTCATTCTGTTGCCACGTGTCCCAAATTATTGGGATCTGATCCAAAATTTGATTATCTTTAGGACACGTTTCCTGTCATCATTGTTGAGCCACATGAGGAGAGTCCGTGTTTGGGCCGCATGAAGGTCATCATGATCGAGCCGTATGAAAGATTTTATGACCGAGCCGTATGAATAGTCTCTATACTCGAACCGCATGAAGGTTGTCATGACCGAGCCACATGAATATGTTCATGACCGAGCCGTATGGGGGTCTTCATGACCGAGCCGCATGGATTTCTTCATGGCCGAGCCGCATGGGGGACCTTCATGATTGAACAGCATAGATTTCTCTGTACTGGCCGCATAAACTCGTTTGAACTGGCCGCATAAACTTGCCTCAAAGCTGTGAGGATTTCCCCAATTCCCTCGGAAGATAATGCTCTTATATCAGTCATTATGACTATATTTTGCCAGGGCAGTCAACTGTCAGCTGTCAGCTGTCAGCCGTCAGAGCGTTAATTGTCAGCCGTCAGGGCATTAATTGTGTTTGAATGATGCTGGGTAAAGCCGTTCTAAAAAGACACATGTCTTTCGTCAGCTAGCCGTATGGAGTCCACTCTGTGTTTGAGCTGCATGGGAATCTTTAGCCGCATGTGGCTCTTTGGCCGCATGGATCATTTTTTTCTCTTTTTCATGCTTCTACAAGACCCCCTTCAAAGTTTTCAATTTACAAAATTGAAATACTTTGAATAAGAAGCATGACTATGCCAGAGCCGTATGGATGTATTCTGTCCTAGCCGTATGGATTTGACCAGCCACATGGATTTGACAAGCCGCATGACTCTCTGAGCCGCATGGGCTATTTTGGCCGCATGAGCTTCTGGCCACGTCTTCCAGCCACGTGTGCAAATCTTTTGTAAATCTTCTGTATTTAATGCTCTTGATTTGCTGTCAGATTTTAAGAGCCGCTTTTTGGGCCAGGATCCCAAGAGTCAGGCTATTATTAAGCCATTTTGCCTCGATGGCCGAAGAGTCGGTCATCAAATTGCACGCAGATCGAGGCATTCCTCCCTTCTCTATAAATAGGAAGACTTTCGTTCTGGGGAATCTCCTTTGCTCTGTTCAATCTTTCGCTATTCTAACTCTTTTCTCTCCCAAGCATCTATGGCTCCCAAGAAGGCTACTACGTCGAAGGCAGCGAAGGGCAAGGCGGTCGCTTCTGCAGCGGCTGTGGCGATGAACGTGGCCACTCCTCCACCAGCCGTTGTTCACTCTATTCATCCGACGTTCATCCGTCTATTGCTGGTAAGGGCGTTGCCTTAGAACCCTAACTGCCATGGCTCTACTGCATAATTTATGCATAAGCCGCCTGTAAAAGGTTCGTCAAAATGATCGCATAAGCACTTCGCCCAGGAGGCCGCATGGGCTTGTCATACTCGATCTGAACCGCATATATATTTTCGATTTGGGCCGCATGAGCGTAGTTCACTTTTGAACCGCATAAGCTCATCTGCTTGTAGCCGCATGAGTCTGTTTGTTCAGGGCCGCATGAGTCTGCGTGGACTTTGAACCGCATAGTCTCACCTGAATCCGAGCCGCATCCGCGCCTAGGTTTGTCGGTTGAGTTCATGTGGACCTTGAACCGCATAGGCCCAATCTGAACTTTGATTTGTATGGACTCATCTGACTCGGAGCCGTATCAGGCTATGATGAACCAAACCGCATGGACTCATCTGGTTCTGAGCCGCATGAGGCTGTGACGACCCGAGCCACATAGACTCAAATGATCTTTCAAATGCTTCTTGTTTTGACTATCTTCTAATCTTGTTTCTTTCGTCTTTCTTCAATGAATCTGCCAGTAAATCTTGCGGGGGAACTCCTATTGGGCTCGAATCAGTTTGCCTTGGGCGTGCGTCTTGATGACTTAGTTAAATAAGTGTTGAATCAATTTCCTGCTAATGAGCCTTCGGGAAGGTTGAACGCCATCGAGAATCAGACCCTCCATTATCTCCGTGCCATGATGAATTCTGGGTTGTTGGATGGATCATACCTGAAGCCCTCATTCCTCTTCGGAGACGCTTTAATCATAAAGAATCCCTGAGTATTAGAGATCTCTGAGAACTGGGATTTTATATTGGATGGGGTGACGATCCATATTCCTCTCATGGAGCGTCATTATCCTCTGTCGCTCAATATGGTATTGTTGGACAGGAAGATGGTATGTAACTTAACTCCTGCCAAATCAAGGATGTTGATGGACGACATCCATTATAACTCGAACATTAGGTCAGCGTACACGGGTAAGGATTCCGTCCTCCGGTATATGATGGGACTGGCACCAGGTAGTTTTATGAACGTATATGGTCCCAACTTCACATTCACTCAAGCTGATACATTCCTGAATCGGCTTGCTCGCAAAAAATCTTATCCCGTCGGCAGACTGGCATTGTTGAACTGGATAAACCCCACTTCTACGTTGGCCCACTTAACCACTTTGGTTCTGCAGACCTACGGGACATTCCTACGGGAAGTGGGACTCTATCATGCCATCCGGGGCACCTGTCACGGGCTTTCTATCAATAAACCACTGTTCGTGGCGCTCCTGGAGATATATAACCGGCGAACGTGGACGTTCTTCGCACCCGGAGGGGAGTTGGGGCTTGCTCTCCACGAGATGTATATTGTCTCCAAGCTTCCGTGGGGGAACAAGCCTTTCGAGGTGTACACCCCGTCGAACGAGGAGCTCGAGGACCTGAACCGAAGACTCCCAATTTTTATTACGGTGTACCAGGAGTTGCTATGCCATCATAGTGCTTGTCACCAGATGGCTATAAAAAAGGAGGATAGCTTAGAAGGGAACGCTCCCCACACCACATCCTGGGTGAATTATCTTTTTAAAGTTGGCCCTTCTGGCGAGGTTATTCCTCGAACCCCTCAAACCCAAGAAGAGATAAAAGACCTGATATTGAGTGTCAAGAAGTTGCGGTCTAATAGCGATATATTCGGGAGTCAAGCTGACTCTCTTAGCTATTTTTACTACGGTACCCGGCAGATGTCTGAGAAAGCGCTCCTGGCTGGATTTTTGATGATATAGCTACGGAACTGCGTAGTCTCGGGGAGGGCGGGTTCTATTGAGAGGATCAGCCGCCACTTCATTCTCCCTGCCGTTAAGTTGGTATTTGGAGTTAGACTGGCTCTTCTCCCGGCTATGGTGTGTAGCATACACCATGGTCTTCGAACATTCTCGTCCAAGGTTATTGCCCGCAAGAAGATGTTGGACTTTGAGCGCATAGAACTACCTTTCCACTATTTGATGGGGTGATTGTTGATGCACTACAAGTCTTTAATGGGATCTGGAACAGCGGAAGATGCTACAGACGAAGACGCTTTCCTTTTTTCAATGCCATCATAAACCTTGGGAATACAATACTATGCCAGCTTGTCGGAGGGCGCTGGCGAGGGTGGATGGGTATGACTTTTTTGTGTCTGTTCCTCATTTTTCCGATGAGGAAGTGAGGGATGTACACCTTGATGGTACCGGACCTTCTCACTTTCTATCTCCGAAGATGCTCACCTGGTTGCGCAACATTCGCCCTGCGCATCTGGTTTATCGTAATCGTGGTAATGTGTACTTGGAGCCCTACCTGCCTAGTAGGTTTTCCTGCCAATTTGGCTATAGCCAGTTATTCCTTGGGCTTTGAAGGTAGCGTTCTTGATGGTGTCAGGGCGTGGAATTATTATAACGCTTATCATACTCGGGCAAGCTTTTCGATCCCTGATACTAAGGCACCGAGGGAAATTTTGTACATGGCTGCCTTGTATCATGTTATGGCGAACAAGCCCCCTATCAATTTTGATCCGAGTACCAGTTTCATCGTGGGTACTGGTTTAGAGGAAAAGCCCAAGTGGGCTAAGGATAGAAAGCAACTAGCGCTCCAGACTCCCCTCCCTGAATCAGAATCTTCTGAGGCGGCTGAGGAGGATGATGATCATGATAGCGAAGACCCTCTTTCTTTTGGGGGTGAAGAAGTAGCGGATCAACTGCTTGCCACACCAGACGAACCAGCGGAGGATCCGCCGCTTGCTACACAAGAGAAAGTAGTGAGGGAAGGACAGCCTCACGCTGTTCCAGGTCCCTCACGCAAACGAGTCAGACGTGAGTCAGACGCGAGTCTTTTGACGCTAGAACGACCTTTTCTGTGAAAAGAGCCGTCGTTAGGTCTCGTGGGTTGCTTATTACCGAAAGGGGTGAGGATGCTGATGGTGCTCCGGAGGTAAGATTATGTTGGAGCTATCTCCTTGTTGTGGCTTTCTTTTTCTTGGAGATATGACCTAATCATTTTTTCCTTGTAGGCATCTGACGAACCAGGCTCTCCTGAACCGTCTGCTGCCCCTGGAGTTGATCCGGCCCTTGCTGCTTTGATTAGCGGCATGTGTGCCGCGGTCCTTTCTGCGGGGGCCCTCTCAGCGGCGGCTGGGGACTCCCACGTTGCTGAGGCCTCGGTCCGAGCTGACAAAGGTTTCCTCGGACTGGTCTCCGAGATTGCTGAATTTCAGTCAGACGACTCCGATCTCATCGCATCCCCTTCCGAGGGTGCCGGGGCGGAGGAGTCTATTATATTCGACTCGGAGGCTGCTGGTGGAGAGGTTGTGGTGGCCGTAGACGAACCTCAGCCTCCACACTCTTCTGCTGGTAAGATAAGCCAAATATTGACTATTGAGGGGGCATATTTGCTCTATCAACACATTCTCTAGGTCAAATTGATTCATGGTTGTCTTGGCCCTACAGGTCCTGACACTTTACTTTCCATAGCGGGTATTCTTGGGGAAGGCTCGGCCTGTTGCGATCTGGGGGAAGGAGTGTTTCCTCTCCTTTACCGACTCATGTCGAGGGGCCTCCCGCCAGCTCTGGGCAGATGAGAGTGGAGCTTGTTCCTGGAGCGATGGTCTCCGTCCCATCCTCTGATGCTTATACGGCTTCAGAGACTGACTTCTCGGCCCTGCCGAGCATTCAAGTTCTGTGGGCTACTGAAGAGGAGTTGGCCGCTGTTCAGGCATCCTTCTGAATGGAGTTTGTTTCCCTCGTGGCAGGAGCGGCAGATTCTATCACGTCTTCTTCAGTGTTGCCAGCTACACTCCCGTTGACGCCGGTTTCTTCGGAGGCTCTGGACGAGGTGTCGTAGGATGTGGTTGACAGCTTCTATCGCCATTTAAAGAGGGGCGTAGATGCTGCCGTAGAATGGGGGACCCCTTTTTCTCTGTCCCTGCGGTACGCTCGGGGTCAGATTGAAACTTTGAAGACTCTTCCTGGCGGGGTGGGGTTGGCTGCGCTCATGTAGCCCAAGTTGGCAGAGGCTGATCAGCTCGTGACCCGATTGCTGGTGTTACGGCAAGCTGACTTGCCTGCTGCGATTGAGCGGGAGCGGGGCTTCCTTATTGCCGCTCGGGATAGGATAAAGCTCGCTCGAGACACTGTCGGGCCAGTTGTGAATGGGGACCTTGACAAGCTTTCCGCTTCGTATGACAGACTGGGTCGTCAGAGTCAAGCTTGTAGGACTCGGAAAGAGGCTGCTTCTCTCGGAATAGCTGACATGAAGGAGCAGATTCTCGCACTTCAGAGGGAATTGGCCTTCCTAGAGTCGAAGCTGAAGGCTGCTCATGCAGAACAGGAGTCAATAGTTCGGGAGGCCGAGAAGGTTTCCCGATCTTCTGTTAACCTGGAGTGGCCTTTCAAGAAATTTGAGGACAATTGGCAAGCTCACGCTCATCTGGAGGATGCGGCGGCGCTGACCCAAGAGGCGGAGCGTCGAGCTAGACAGAGGTTTGAGCGGTCGGTTGCCTTGCTGACGGACCGTCTTACGACGTTATGTGCCCCGGAGCAGTGATAAGTTTTCTGTTTTCTTTTGCTTTCCTTTTTTTTTTTCTTTTGTTTTCATTTTGTAAGGGGTGTGATCCTAAATGATGTAGCATTTCAGATTTTGAATAAATGAGCATGTTTCAACTCATCTTCTCTTTCTTGTACTCGTGTTGTTTGTGGAATTGAACCTGCTGGAGGATTATTTGTGGACCTGTTACCCTAGGCGTACCTTGGTTTTAGGTACGAGTAACAAGTTTTGGAGGGGAATACCTAGAACAACTTTGCGATAAGACAGCTATAGAAGTTTTTGGTATTCGAGAGAATGCCAAGGAGCAACTGGGCTCCCAGGCATGATAGGGAAGGGGTGGGCGTGTACTGGAGACCCAGTACAGCATCTGTGGTTGACTGAGGACATTTATGGTCAACAGAGGACATTTGTGGTCAACGGAGGATATTTGTGGTCAACAGTGGACATTTGTGGTCAACAGAGGACATTTGTGGTCAACAGAGGACATTTGTGGACCTATTATCCTTGTCGTACTCCGGTTGTGGGTACAGATAATAGGTTGAAAGGGAATCGACATACTTACTCAGAGCTAATGAGGACATGGCAAGTAGAAAGATTTCTTCTACGGAGCCTTCCCACGTAGAGGTAATGAGGACATGGCAGGAGTGAGCTCAATGAAGAGGGGGTTACGTAAAACGACTCAGAGGTAATGAGTACATGGAAGTTTTATGTAGGGGTGATTTGTTTTTGGCGGAAGTAAAATGACTCAGAGGTAGCATCGGCAAAGTCGTTTTGGAAGTTTGTGGACCCGTTACCCTTTTTGTGCACTGGGAGTGCGGGTAGTGGATCATGAGGGAGGATCTCTTATAAGAAGAAAGTTCAGAGATATGATCATACATGACTTACTATCTGAAAGAGTGACTGGGATGTGAGTTCAGAGGCACCAGCGGGTACATGACTCGTTATTGTGAAAGTGTGAGTTCAGTGGCACCAGCGGGCACATGACTCGATAATCTGGGATGTTGTGGATATGAGTTCAGCGGCACGAAAGGGTACATGACTCGAGAATCTAGAGAATGGTGAGTGTGAGTTCAGCGGTACGAGTGGGTACGTGACTCGTTGATCTGAAAAATGTGAGTATGAGTTCAGCGGTACCAGCGGGTACATGACTCTTACGACTGGAAAATATGGGAATGAGTTCAGAGGTACCAGCAGGTACATGACTCGTATGATTGGAAAATATGGGAATAAGTTCAGAGGTACCAGCGGGTACATGACTCGTTGTATGGAACCAGAATGTAAGTTCAGTGGCATGGGGAGGTACATAACTCGACACTCTGAGATGTCTCGAGGATTTTGTTTCAGACATAATACTTCTTCAGGAACTTGTCGTTGATGAGCAACATGAGTAAGTCTCCATTTTGTTGTGCGAGACGGTACGCATCGTTGGAGAATACAGCTTTGATGATGAACGGGCCTTCCCATTTTGGTTGGAATTTACTGGCGGTTTTATGCGTCATAACCATCGGCCTCCGTACCGCCAGAACGAGATCGTCTACTTGGAATGTTCTGACTTTGACCTTCTTGTTGGAAGCTCCGGAGATTCTGGCCTGATATAGTTAGATTCGTTGTTAAGCTAACAGGCGTTTCTCGTCTAGGGCCTCCAATTCTTGTAGTCGGCGATGGTGGTTTTCGTCTGTCGTCAGCTGATGTGTGAGGGCGACGCGGAGTGAGGGGATCTGCGTCTCTAATGGGAGAACTGCCTCACTCCCGTACACCAAGGAAAATGGTGTATTCCCGGTGGCTGTTCGAACTGTGGTGCGATACGCCCATAAGCATTCGCCGAGCTTCTCGTTCCAGTCGCGCTTGTTAGAGGACACAAATTTCTTGAGTAGCTTAATTATGGTTTTGTTGAATGCTTTGCTAACCCGTTGGCGGCTGGGTTGTAGGTGTTGGGCCATTAGGTCATATGGTCAAACCTGATTTTAATAATTGATTAAACTCTGTCTGGATATACAAAGCTAGTCGGGACATCTCGGACTCTTGAACATGATTAAGAATGGCTATCCACTGAATTCAAGACCGAAGATCTGTTTGCCTACTCGAGTCTGTAATTCCTTATGCAATGTATTTTTATTTTATTTGAGTTTAGGAATATGTTGTACACCGAGTCGTACTGGCAAATAGGCTACCCTTAAATGAGTTCAAAATGTTTTTAAAATGTCCTCTCAAAAAGGTTTACAAAACGGTTTTCAAAAAGATTTTAAAAATCACCAAAAAGCTTTTTAAAACCCTAACTAAACCCTGACTAAACCCTGACAGAACTCGGACAGAGTTCGGCCAGAGTTCGGCCAGAGTTCGGTTGGTGGCCGTTGTGATTTTGAATCCTTAGAACTTGGTCCTTCTGCAGTTGCGGATTTGACCGAGATTTGCTCATAGAGTTCTGCCCGAATTCTGTCAGAAGTCTGCCTTTGAAGTTCCTATAAATAGAGAAGGATTTCGATCATTTCAACTCACTCATTCACTTTCAATCTTCTCTCTATCTAAAGCTTTCAGTCTTTCAAAGAGTTTTCTAGAGTTTTCAATTTCAGATCCCAAGCCAATTACGATCCTCTAGTCGATTTGCCAGTGCGGTACGGTCTAGAAGTTTCAGAGAGATTGTAATCAGAAGGCTTGATTGAAGAATACCTCTTCACATATGAAGTTGGACGAGTTCTTCGTACCAAAGCTCGCGTTGTAGAAGTTGCAAGGACTTCATAAGAAAACTTGCGGTTTTTCCAATAGTGGATTCAACTGGTAGCAAGAGTTCTACCGACTGGATTAGTCCTCAACAGAGCGATACCAGTATACATCGCTATCTTTACGTTTGCTCTCTTAACTCTGTCTTTATATTATTTTAGTTGTGATTAATATTCTGTGATTGTGCTGCTAACATTGTTTTAATTAGCATTATTCCGCTGCCAACTCTATTCACCCCCCTCTAGAGTATTACGCTTTACTATTTCGTTCCTACAATTGGTATCAGAACGGGTGTTACAGGTAAGAAAAAGGTAAAAGTACAATTATTTATTCATTTTAATTAACTGTAATATAGATCACAGCACAACACATGGCAACTGTAAAATTCACAAGTGAAGGCCAGGCCACAAACAAACCCCCACTTTTGATGGTACGAACTATACCTATTGGAAAACATGGATGAGTTTCTTCTAGAAATCATTTGACTTTGATTTATGGTCCATTGTTCTTGATGGCTATCAAAAGCCACCTCGTATAAATGTTGATGGAGTTTTAGTTGAAAAACCCCACAGCAGATATACAGAGGAATAAAAGAAAAGGGCCAGTCTTGACGCACGTGCCATTAATGCTCTTTTTTTGCTTTAGACCGAACAGAATTTAACAGGGTGTCTATCTGCACAACGGCTAATAAAGTGTAGAAGCTAGTTGAAGTCACACATGAAGGCACAACTCAAGTCAAAGAATCTAAAGTCAGTAGACTTACTCAAGAGTACGAGGCATTCAAGATGAAGCCTAACGAAACAGTTACACAAATGTTCAAGAGATTCTTGGATATTGTAAATCCTTTGTCCTCCTTAGGCAAAGATTACAGTAACCATGAAAAGATTTGCAAACTCTTGCGAGCACTTACCAAGAACTGGATTCCGAAGGCTACTGCAGTCATTGAAGGGAACGACCTCACAACTATGTCCCTCGAAGTACTCATGGATAAGCTACTCACTCATGAATTAGAGCTACAAGATTTTGAAGAGCCTTCACCAAAGAAGAAGACAATCGCTCTCAAGGCTCAGCACAGAAAAGCTGCTGAAGGTGACTCAGAAAGCAGTGGATCTGACGTTGATGATCAAGCACTCCTAGCAAGGAAGTTCAAAAGATTCATGAGACATGAGAAGAGAATCAAAGAGAATAACAGCAACAACTAGTATCAAGAAGATCTGTCTGCTATGGTTGCAAGAAGAAGGGACACATGAAAAAGGATTGTCCCACAAACTCATCATCAAGCAAGAAGAGCAACAGGTATGAAAAAGGGAACCTGAAGAAATCAACATCTAGGAGATATGCCAATACCAGCATATGGCATGAAAGTAAAACCAGCGACTCAGACGACGAACAATCAGAAGATGCTGTAAACGTATGCTTTATGGCATCCGATCAGGTACCTACTGAACCTGTAGTTGATACTTATGATGACTTCACCTTTGAGCAATTAGGGGTTGCCTTCAGTGACCTGATGACTGATTACAGGAAACTGCGTAGCAAGTATCAGACCGCTAAGAAGGTACTCAAAGAGTACAAAGGTAAAATAGGTAGACTTACCGACCTACTAGCTGAGGTTAGATATAATGTTAGTGAGTCTGGTGAGCTTTCTTCAACAAAGCTCTTATTACACGAGACTACCAAGTCATCTGAAGAGAAAGACAAAATTATTGACCAACTCAAGGAAGAACTTTCTATAGAGAAGAAAAGTCTTCGATGTGCACAAATCAGAATGGAATCATTCACTTCTGATTATACTAAGTTGTATGACACTTCCAAAAGATTGGAAATTAGTTTAGGAAAATAGCCTGAGCCTGCTGCTTCCTTCCCTAACACGTGTCACTTACCGAAAAATCGGAACATTCCCAAGCCAAACACTGTCAGACCTAACCATATAAAACCTTTACCCCAAAAGGTTAAGCCTAAACAAGATTATAGGTATGCTTTCTTCTATACTAGAAAACCTAAACCTACCAACCATGCACACCACTCAGCTTTCAACACTCGACATGCCCAATGTCATTAATGTGGCCTCATTGGTCATATTTTATCTGCATATAGAATGAGAAAGCTTGTTGATTTAAATGTTTATGCTTGGATACCTAAAGCTAATAATTTAGGACCCTATAAGAAATGGGTACCAAAAGTTTTATCTGCAAACTGTTTTGTAGGTGGAACACCCTTCACATGCTAGAAGCAAATGGATCCTCGACAGCGGTTGCGCATGGCATATGACAGGTGATGCTACCCTATTTGCAACACTGTCGAAGAAAAAGAAGGAAGGCTATGTCTCCTTCGGTAATAACTTGAAAGGGTATATTATTGGTATCGGTGATGTTGGTAAGTCTCCCTATCCTGTGATTAAGGATGTCTGTCTGTTTACCGAGTTGAAACATAATCTACTCAGCATAAGTCATCTAGCTGATCATGGTTATGGCATCAACTTTGGCAAAGACAAATGTACTATAGTTAATAGCTCAACTGGTAGTACTATCTTTGAAGGTATCAGGGAAGACAATATATATGTTTTCTATTTGTTAGAAGAAACTAACATTTCAGGTAGATGCTTAATGGCCAAGAGTGATGAGAGTCATCTGTGGCATATGAGACTCGATCACGCAAATATGGATACGATCTCAAGATTATCCACAAAGAAGCTAGTACGCGGTTTACCGGACATTACATTCAAGAAGGACTCGGTATGCAGCCAATAAAAAAAGAACAAAGCTACCATATCCACATTCAAGTCAGTAAACGCAGTATGTACTACTAGACCTCTACAATTGCTTCATATGGACTTATTTGGTCCTAGCAGAGTTGCTAGCCATGGAGGTAAACTTTATGCTTTCGTAATTGTAGATGATTTTTCTAGATACACGTGGGTATATTTCTTGACACACAAGAATGATGCATTATCCGAATTTATCGCCTTTTGCAAGAAAGTACAGAATGAAAAAGGTTACATGATCACTCGCATAAGAAGCGATCATGGAGACGAATTCGAGAATGCTGATTTTGAGCAATTTTGTGACATACACAGTTTTGTACACGAGTTCTCCTGCCATAGGACTCCACAACAAAATGGAGTTGTGGAACGTAAGAACAGAACTCTAACCGAAATGGCCAGAGTGATGTTAAACTAGTTTAGTCTACCCAAATATTTCTGGGCTGAAGCTGTCAATACAGCTTGCTTTGTACTCAATAGAGTTCTAATTCGACCCAAATCGAAGAAGACTCCATTTGAGTTATGGTTTGATAGAATTCCATCTGTTTTGTACTTTAGAATATTTGGCTGTAAATATTTTATTCTTAATACAAAAGACAATTTGAGAAAATTTGATGAGAAAGCCGATGAAGGTATATTTTTAGGTTATGAGGCCAAGAGCAAAGGATACAGAGTCTTCAACAAAAGAACCATGATCATCGAAGAGTCAATCAACGTCACCTTTGATAAACTAAATCAGATGACGATCGATGACAATGACGAAGATCCAACTGTACCAAGCTCAACATCAGCTGATCCTCAACCAAGCTCTGCACTAGCTGAACCTCCTAGAGAATATCCAGGAACCAGCTACCTTCAGAATCTACCGAAAAGGTTGAAATTTACAGCTGATCATCCAAAAGATTTGGTAATTGGTGATATTACCAAAGGAGTAAGTACTCGTACATCTAGTAGAGATATTGTTTCTAGTGTTGCATTTATTTCACAGCTAGAACCCAAAACTATTGATGAAGCATGTAGTGATAGTTTTTGGATAGATGCTATGCAAGAGAAATTAAACCAATTTAAACGGAATCAAGTTTGGGAACATGTTCCCAGGCCTATTGATCATCTGGTCATTGGCACCCGTTGGGTATTCCGAAATAAACTAAATGAGAATGGTTTAGTGACTCGTAATAAGGCTCGACTCGTAGCTCAAGGATACAATCAAGAAGAAGGTATCGACTACGATGAGACTTATGCCCCAGTTGCGAGATTAGAATCCATTCGCATGTTATATGCATTTGTATGTTTTCATGATTTCAAACTATTTCAAATGGATGTCAAGAGTGCTTTTTAAAATAGTTTTATAAAAGAAGAAGTTTTTATAGCACAACCGACAGGTTTTACGGATTTCAAAAACCCTGATCATGTTTTCAAGTTGAAGAAAGCCATATACGGTTTAAAATAAGCCCCTCGTGCTTTGTATGATCGTCTAAGCTCTTTTTTACTTGACAACGGTTTTTCAAAAGGCAAGGTTGACACTACACTGTTTATTAAGTCTTTTAATGGCAAACTTCTTTTAATTCAAATCTATGTTGATGATATTATATTTGGATCTACTGATGAATCTCTGTGTCAAGAATTTTCTAAGTGTATGCAGAATGAGTTTGAGATGAGCATGATGGGAGAACTGAAATTCTTTCTCGGATTGCAAATCAAGCAAACTGATAATGGGACATTTATAAATCAATCCAAGTATACAAAAGATCTGCTAAAGAAGTTTGATGTGGACAATGTTAAACCTATTGGCACTCCAATGGCAACTTCAATAAAGCTTGATTCAGATGAACAAGGCAAGCCAGTCGACACACGTAAGTATCGAGGTATGATTGGTAGTTTACTTTATTTAACTGCTAGTCGTCCAGATATAATGTTTAGTGTTTGCCTGTGTGCACATTTTCAAGCTAATCCAAAGGAATCACATCTGTCCGCAGTTAAGCGTATCTTTCGATACCTTAAGGGCACTTCTTCTGTTGGCTTGTGGTATCCCAAAACTAAGTCCTTTGACCTTATTGGTTATTCGGATGCAGATTTTGCTGGATGCAAAGTTGATAGAAAAAGTACCAGTGACACATGTCATTCCTCAGGCAAGGCTTTAGTCTCATGGTTTAGTAAAAAGCAAAATTTTGTAGCCCTATCAACAACAGAGGCTGAGTACATCGCCGTAGGACATTGTTGTGCTCAGATTTTATGGATGAAACAAATCCTAGAAGAATATGATTTATTTTACACACATATTCCCATTTTCTGTGATAACACGAGCACTATTAACTTGACTAAGAATCCAGTATGTCACTCTCGTACTAAACATATCTAGATTCGACATCACTTTCTTAGAGATCATCATCAAAATGGAGATATAAACCTTGTGTACATAGATACTGAAAATCAACTAGCTGACATCTTCACTAAACCTCTAGCGGAAGATCGTTTCAATTATTTACGTCGAGAATTAGGGATTTTGGACGTCAATAATATTAATTAATTTTATTTTATGATTATATATCATTACACAAAAACTGTGTTAGAGACAAGCCAATAAAGAGTCTGTCTGTCACCACAACTACGGTTGAAGCGAAGCGGTACTTAAGAGTTCCCCGGTGAACATCCGCCAGCTGGGACAGTACTCCTACAGCTAATCTGAAACAGTCGCTGTGTAACGGCATTTAATCTATAAATTAAATATTAATTACGTTAATTGAAGTTGAAATTACTAATCTTTGAATTAAATATTTGAAATGAGACAATGAAAAAGAATGGCAAAAATCAACTATAAAGAACCCTAGGCGAATTCGGCCAGAGCTCTGACCGAATTCGGCCCGAGTTCAGTTGAGGGTATCAGGTTATATATACAAAACCCGAGAAGCCCTTCTTCTTCATTGCTTCCAAACTAATCACAACAGCAGCAGCAGCAGCGAAGGAGCCTCGAACCCTAGCTTTTCACCACCCTCATTCTTCCAATCCAAGTGGTGAAATCAATCCAAAATTTGGATTCATGTGGAGTTCGTCGTTCTCTTCGACATACTTTGATTTCGGGAGGTATAACCCCATCTTTTTCCACTTTTCAATTAGTGCATTTTTATTTCAATTTGTACAAATTGCACCCAAATTCAATCCTTCAAAGAGGAAGAAGACGAACCATAGTGAGGAAGGGTCATCTTCGCATCCGCATACGGATTCCCTCTTCTCGCCGGTCCAAACGAGCGACGGTACGTTCGATGGGTTTTTCTTTCAAACTCTAGACCAAGCCCTACTGTGGTATGGAGACTTCTCCATGAGATCCATATGCACAGGCGCTCCAGTCAAATGGACTATATTTCTTGATCATCGTTATTTCTTTGAGGCATTAGGGTTACATCTTTTTGTTAAAATCTGCTTCCCTATAGCAACTAATGCCATTAGATTATTTCATTGCAATCTCATATTAAATACTTTTGATATGAGCACTCGTGTTGGAGATATTGATATCAATTTCAATGATGACCTCTTAGCGGAGATCCTTGGTATCCCTAACGAAGGTGCACCGCTAGTTGACATCACTGAATTTGATTTTTCCGAAGGCACGACACTCGCCAGTTTCAAAGTGAAACTCTGTGCACCTGATAGAGCACGCTCTGGAAAGTTCAAGGCTAACAACCTGAACTTGTTTAACTATGAATTGCATCGCATCATCTATTCCACTATCCTTCCAAAATCTACTTCAAAGAATGATGTGACTTCTCTTTAGTTGTCCGCCATGTACCACATTCTTAAGGGGATTCTATTTTTTGCCCCTAAGACCATGATTCAGATGATGGGTCGTTGTCATGAAGAGATTGAAATCTCTCTTACGCGCTGATTCTCCCACGTCTCTTTCAGCGCTTCGATATCGATCTGTCGACTTGTACTCAGGACCCTGAGCCCAAGTTTCTTCAGTTATCTCGTCGTAACATGACTGCTTCAGCTCCACCTCCTGCTCCTTCTACTGTACCTCCTCCACCACCTCATCAGTATGCCATGACATTTGAGGGCATACATCAGCATTTATCTGCTTTGTACGTCTCGATAACGGACATGGCTCGCGAGCGTGAGTTCCGCGACGTCACCCGCTATCAGGCGCTTGCAAACTCCTTAGCTGATCTTCGTTTCGCCCACACTGGTCATTCAGTCGGTTCCATCCCTCTACTACCAAAATACACCCATTTAGCGACGGCTGTTTAGCGACGAAACTTTTTCGTCGGTATTAGCGACGGTTTAGTGGCCGCTCAGCGACTGAATTTTGACTAGAAGCCTTTTGCCATTTTTATTTTAATTTTAGGAGGAGGAAAAGTCGCTCAGCCGTCGCTAGACTGACGGTAACATAGCGACGGATCTTCCGTAGTCGCAACACAGTCGTATATTTGGCAGGAATAGTGTAGGAAATTGGCGGGACATATTTTCGACGATGTAGCGACGGATAGTCAGTCGGCACTTATCCAAAAGGGCGACAACCGGGCGACGGATATATACCAGTCGCTAGTCCGTCGCTACATTTATGTTCCAGACTTTAAATGAAACGGCGGGGGGAACTTTTTGCATTCCCCCCAAATTCACTCTCTCTCCTCCCCTCTCTCTCTCTCTCTCGCCGGTGTCGGCTTCGGTGATCGGCGTCGGTGTCGTCGTCGTCGTCCTCTCCTCTCTCTCAACCGAAGGTAACCCCCTCTCTCTCTCTCTCTCTCTCGATCTCTCTCTTTCTCTCTTTCTCTCTCTCTCTCTCTCTCGCGGTGTCGTGGGCTGGGCGGCCCGCTTGGGGCTGGGCCGTCCGGGGCTTGGCGGCTGGTTTGGGTCGGGGGCTGGGCGGCGGGCTTGGGGCTGGGGCGTCGGGTCTGGGCGGTGGGCTTGGGGCGGGGGTGTCGGGGTCTGGGAGGCGGGCTTGGGGTTTTGGGGCGTCGGGGGCTGGGCGGCTTGCTTGGGTCGGGGTCTGGGCGGTGGGCTTGGGGCGGCGGCGTCGGGGGCTGGGCGGCTGGCTTGGGGCGGGGGCGTGGGGACTGGGCGGCTGGCTTGGGTCGGGGGATGGGCGGTGGGCTTGGGGCGGCGGCGTCGGGGGCTGGGCGGCTGGCTTGGGTCGGGGGCTGGGCGGTGGGCTTGGGGTGGCGGCGTCGGGGGCTGGGCGGCTGGCTTGGGACGGGGGCGTCGGGGGCTGGGCGGCTGGCTTGGGTCGGGGGCTGGGCGGTGGGCTTGGGGCGGCGGCGTCGGGGGCTGGACGGCTGGCTTGGGTCAGGGGCTGGACGGTGGGCTTGGGGCGGCGGCGTCGGGGGCTGGGCGGCTGGCTTGGGTCGGGGGCTGGGCGGTGGGCTTGGGGTGGCGGCGTCGGGGGCTGGGCGGCTGGCTTGGGGCGGGGGCGTCGGGGGCTGGGCGGCTGGCTTGGGTCGGGGGTTGGGCGGTGGGCTTGGGACGGCGGCGTCGGGGGCTGGGCCGCTGGCTTGGGGCGGCGGGCTTTGGTCGGGGGCGGCGGGTGGCTTTGCTTCTCAAATTCATCTGAGTTTATATATTGCTAAATAATGTGTTATCCATATTGGGTGTTTTATTAGTTTGGTGGTGTTTGGATTAGTAAATATGAATATATATGGGGTTTAGATTCATGGTGTATATGTTTACTGTCTCAAGGACAGTGCGAGTTCTATCAGTTGTGTGCTTCTGTATAGATGTATATATCTATACATCTAGCTGTGATATACATATGTGTATGTGATAATCTCAGTTAGCGACGGACTAGTTACCGGTTAGCGACGGATATTTCCAGCTCCATTAATTGCATTGATCTACGGTACGACATGGTGACGGATATTCCCTGCAGCTATTCGACTGGCGAGGCAGAAACTATGTTGCCGTAGATAAAGTTGCCTGTCCTACGACCCTCATCCCTCGGCAATGATGATACGACAACCCATCACTATATCTTATAAAGTAGTAGATGATGTCTTAGTATTACATTAGTGAGTTCATCTTGATTCTGTTACGTACGTCCTTCAGATACTAGATACGATAAGGTTAACATATACTACACAATATGTATACAGAATATAGATGATTCACACTAATGTATGCTAGAATGAATCTTGGGTTGTGTTCTGAGCCATCCGTTCTCACACTTAAAACACATAGGAATTAGTAGTGTGAGAGCGCCAGAGAGAGTGAGAGCGCCAGAGGGGAGAGGAGAGAGAGAGTAAAATGGTACGACATGGTGAAGTAGTACTGTATTTTGGCTCCAGTTCCAGCTCCATTTGATCTACGGTACGACATGGTGATCAGGACATAGTCTCTGCAGCCATTCGACTGGCGAGGCAGAAACTATATAGCCGTAGATAAAGTTGACTGTCTTCCGACCCTCATCCCTCGGCAATGATGATACGACAACCTATCACTATATATTATATAGTAGTAGATGATGTCTTAGTATTACATTATGTGAGTTCATCTTGATTCTGTTACGTTCTTCAGATACTAGATACGATAAGAACATATACTACACCATATGTACAGAACATAGATGATTCACACTAATGTATGCTTGAATGAATCTTGGGTTGTCTTCTGAGCCGTCCGTTCTCGTACTTGGCAAAAAATCGAATTGGTAATACTTTATCGGCTTTCAAAAATGTACTCAAATTACATGATGGTTCCTTTAGTTAGCTTGCTTATGTTACAATTATATTATTTGTGACTATCGATCTTACCAGATGGCACCCATGACCCGAGGAGCGGTACGTCGTTTGAAGAAAACAGTGAATGCTGAGGTGGCTCCTCCTACAGTTGAGGAGGAAGTGGCACCGGTTGCTAGTGAGACCGGAAGTTCTATTCATCCAGCACCGGTAGCTAGTGAGACCGAGAGTTCTCTTCAATCAATCTTTGCAAGGGACGACATCTCTCCTCGCGCCAAAAAACTCGCTTTTTTGAGGTGGATGCGTGAACGTATCACTGAGTGTTTGCGTGAGCAGCATGTTTCTCATTAGCTATTAGTACTGATTTGTATTGGACTATTTGTATTGGGTTATTATTGTATTAGACTATTTGTGTTGGACTACTTATTGAGTTGTTTTTGTATTAGACTATTTGTACTGTCCTCCGACCCTCATCCCTCGGCAATGATGATACGACAACCAACAAGAGAGAATATTAGATCCATCTCAGTATGACGTATACTCTGAGAGATCACAATTACAAGAATGATATCAGTAGTGAGATTGAGTGCTGGAGGAGATATTATCAGAGTATACGTCCTACTCAGATTGGTCTCCCACCGTTACTAATTTTTTCTGACAGCATGGTGGATGTGCTCCATCAACAGAATCTTGCTCTGAACCAAAACTTTGCCCTGGAGCTCAAGTAGACATCCTTCGTGTAGAGCTCGAGTGAGAGGTTCCTGACAGCATGGTGGTCTCATTTGTCAAAGTATTCGAGCTCATTGTGGGATGAGCATGAATACTTTGACAAATGAGACCACCATGCTGTCAGGAACCTCTCACTCGAGCTCTACACGAAGGATGTCCACTTGTGCTCCGGGACAAAGTTTTGGCTCGGAGCCAGACTCTGTTGACGTAGCACATCCATCATGCTGTTAGAAAAAAATAGTAACGGTGAGAGACCCATCTGAGTAGGACGTATACTCTGATAGTATCCCCTCCAGCACTCAATCCCACTACTGATATCATTCTTGTAAAGGTGATCTCTCAGAGTATATGTCCTACTCAGATGGAGCTCTCAGAGTATCCTCTCCGGTTGGTTGTGTTCTGAGCCATCCGTCCCAGGGATTTGATTCTGTATTTTGGTTTCTGTATTTTGGCTCCAGCTCCATTTGCATTTGATCTACGGTACGACATGGTGATCAGGACATAGTCCCTGCAGCCATTCGACTGTTGAGGCAGAAACTATATAGCCGTCGATAATTTCGGTCTCGATAAAGTTGCCTGTCCTCCGACCCTCATCCCTCGGCAATGATGATACGACAACCTATCACTATATCTTACATAGTAGTAGATGATGTCTTAGTATTACATTATGTGAGTTCATCTTGATTCTGTTACGTTCTTCAGGATAATTGATGTCTATTTTATATTAATTTGGTTTGGTCTATATGATTCTTGGATAATTGGCGTGCATTAAATTCGTATGTGCATATTTGGTCTATGTGATTCTTGGATAATTGGTGTGCATTATATATTGGTTTGGTTTATGCATATTTTTTCAGCTCCATTTGCATTAGTCCCTGCAGCCATTCGACTGGCGAGGCAGAAACTATGTAGCCGTAGATAAAGTTGCCTGTCCTCCGACCCTCATCCCTCGGCAATGATGATACGGCAACCTATCACTATATCTTATATAGTAGTAGATGATGTCTTAGTATTACATTAGTGAGTTCATCTTGATTCTGTTACGTCCTTCAGATACTATATACGATAAGAACATAGATGATTCACACTAATGTATGCTAGAATGAATCTTGACTTGTGTTCTGAGCCATCCGTTCTGATCAAGCATCTTCCTTCTCCTCTCCTCCACCATGGCTCTGAACCAATCTGCTCCTCCCTACTTTCCTTCTTCTTATTTAACTCTCTCAGCCGCATATGATATCCAGCTCAAGTGTAGAGTCGGGGGAGAAGAAGTGGACATGAAGAAGAGGGGGAAGCAGCACAGCCGGCGGCATGATCCGGAGGAAGTACAGATGTTTTCTTCAAATCCGTAGGAGAACTATATATATCTTTTAACAATATGTCATCTTGTCAAAGACCCTTAATGTGACAACCATGTTACCGTGGTATCGAAAGACTGACATGTCATAATTTTCTAAGCCGTGTGTTTTGACATAATCCTTCCAACTTTTTCCTCCTATGTAGTAATCTTGCATTATTACATAGAACTGAAATCCGGATGGAGGATTATGTCAAAACATACGGCTTAGAAAATTATGACATGTTAGTCTTCCGACACCGCGGTAATATGGATATCACATTAAGGGTCTTTGACAAGGTGATATGTTGTGAAAAGATATATCCTTATAGTTCTCCTACGTATGTTGAAGAAAACCTATGTACTTCCTCCGGGTCATGCCGCCGGCTGTGCTGCTTCCCCCTCATCTTCCTGCCCACTTCTTCTCTCCCGACTCTACACTTGAGCTGGATGTCATATGTGGTTGAGAGAGTTAAATAAAAAGAAGGGAAGTAGGGAGGAGCAGATTGGTTCAGAGCCATGGTGGAGGAGAGGAGAAGGAAGATGCTTGATCAGAACGGATGGCTCAGAACACAAGCCAAGATTCATTCTAGCATACATTAGTATGAATCATCTATGTTCTTATCGTATATAGTATCTGAAGGACGTAACAGAATCAAGATGAACTCACTAATGTATGCTAGAATGAATCTTTGGTTGTGTTCTGAGCCATTCGTTCCGATACTTGGCAATTAAGTCATTCGACTGGTGAGGCAGCAACTATATATAAGGCTACTTGCATGTTCTTCCAACTTTAAATTACAAGATTACTACATTTGGTTACATAAATCACTAACCTCATCGCGGCCATTGTTTACAGTCTTGGTCTCAACTGTCTTCGATTCTATGATCCCATGCTTTCGAAAAATAGACAACGCAGACTCCATGGAATAGAATGGCCTTACATGCAAATCGTCTGTGATTATGTATCATTTCCCTCCTTTCACAAACACGCCATCCTTGTTGCCTCCATCTGCAACCCCCTCCCACGCAATATCCTCATCCATTACCTTACCACAGGGACATCGAGCGCCAATAACCGAACTATACAGACGGTGAGTCTTGGTGTAGCACTCAAATGTGGGGCATCCGTCAATTTCATGTCGAGTAAATTGGCGCTAGGATGCGTTGACATGCTCTACGAAAGCGTCCAGAATCTTGACACTAAGTATCTGGAGACCGAAGCTTGCAAGAAGATGCTGCTTGACCCTAGAAGTGAAGCAGAAAGGCTACGTGAGGGTTTAAAACTCAATGTCGATAATTTAAAACCTCGGCAAATTTACGGGTGCCCCACATTTGAGTGCTACACCAAGACCCACCGTGATGAGGTTAGTGATTTATTTAACCTAAGACATGGGATCATAGAATCGAAGACAGTTGAGACCAAGACTGTAAACATTATGTGAGTTCATCTAGAATGAATTTTGGGTTGTGTTCTGAGCTATTCGTTCCCATACTTGACAATTAAGCATGTGAAATAGAACTGATTATGTTTAGTTTGTCTTACGATACAGATTTTCACATCCAAATTGAAATGGATCGTTACTTCGTTGTTCGTACATGGATGTACTAGCGGATCAACCTCCTGGACCGTAGGTACTTATAAGTATTGACCGTGTCGGATTAGTATCGATCTATCGTTTTGGTATAGACCGTATCGGTTGGTATTGGCCTTAGCGAATTGGTATCGTCCTATCCGATATGTATCGGCCGTATAGCCATTAAGTCATATTGGTTTTATCGATTTGGTATCGGTCATATCCGATAGGTAACGGCCGTGCTGGATTAGTATCGTGGAAGGTTTAGTAACAAGTGTACTTGGATTTCTCTCTTCTAGAGCTAGATTACCATTGCAAGAGAGTCACGAGAGCGTAGATGGCCAGTTACAGAACATACATACTTCCTTTTCAATCTCGCTTTTTCTGATGGAAAATGAAGTATGTATGTTACTGTAACTGGCCAATCACGATCTGGTGATTCTCTTGCAATGGTATTCTAGCTCGAGAAGAGAGAAATTCAAGTACAATTGTTACTAAACCTTCCACGATACTAATCCAAAATAGTCTATACTAATCCAGCACGACCGATACCTATCGGATATGACCGATACCAAATCGATAAGACCAATATGAATCCTAGCTATTCGGCCGATACATGTACATATCGGATATAGGACGATACCAATATGATACGTCCTATACCAAACCGATAGACCGATACTAATCTGATACACTAGATACTAAGTACATCTAGCATCTCTGTGGATCCACAAATTACTGCACGATAGTACCAACGACTCCAGTTACATCCGGTTATTGGTGAGTACATGATTACATAGTAATTTTGTTAGTCTTGTGATACAGATTTTTACTCTCTCATGCTACCAATGTCACAACTTTTCGAGTGCTGCTCCCTCTAATGATGATGAACGCAAAAAACCAACGTCACAACTTTTATAACTTGAGTAAATTTCTTTACCCTATATGAAAATTTCTGTTGTCAGAAAGATGGCTCCTAGGACTCGTCGAGGTGGTGCTGCTAGTTGAGGAAGGGGTCGAGGCAAGAAACCCTTGGAGGTCGACACGGAGGAAGTCTCCGTCGTCAAACAAGAGCCGATGACTGTCAAGGAAGAACCGATGACCATCAGGGAAGAGATTGCTCCCAAGCTTGAAGCTAAGGAGGAGCCACCGTCAGAGAGTAGTAGCATCGGGACTGACCCTCCTATCCCTACAGAAGACCTCAACCAGATTGAGCCTTCGTATGCAAAGTGGCTGATAGAATGGTACATGCCTCAACGCAACTATCATCCCTGGCTGTGAGGATTCATCGTCTGACTTGTGGTCTTTGTTGAGGCCAAAGTCGATTTTCCTATGTGTTTTGGAATATTTGTAAAAATTTTGGAATATTTGTGCTATGTTCGGTCGTCAGGATTGGATATTAGGTTACTGTAACTGGCCAACTCTTTCCTATGTGTTTTGGAATATTTGTGAAAAATTTGGAATATTTGTGCAATGATCGGATTATAACGATGGATATTAGGTTACTCTTCCGGATAACTGATGTCTATTTTATATTAATTTTGTTTGGTCTATATGATTCTTGGATAATTGGTGTGCATTAAATTCGTATTTGCATATTTTGGTCTATGTGATTCTTGGATAATTGGTGTGCATAATATATTTGGTCTATGTGATTGTTGGATAATTGGTGTGCATTATATATTGGTTTGGTTTATGCAAATTTTTGCGAACAGCTAAAAAGCTGTAATTTTTTTTTCAAAATATTCTCAGTTAGCGACGGACTTGTGACCGTTTTGCGACGGAAGTCTCCAGTTTTCGACTACTTTTCGACGGTTATGCCGTCGCTAACTGGACAATTGAAATTTATTCCCAGGTAGCGATGGATGATCGACGGAAAATCAGTCGACATGATTTATTGTTCGACGGACTAGCGACGACATATCCGTCGCCCGAATTCTGGAAATAACAAGAATTTCCAGAACAAGGTCGACGGTTAATCCGTCGCTATGCGGTCGATATATTGCGACGGTCTAGCGACGACTTATCCGTCGCCAAGTTGCTGGAAATGACATGAATTTTCAGAAGCTGGCCGACGACTTTTCCGTCAGAAAGCCGTCGCTAATCCGTCAGTTGATATCGACGGTATCGACGGATTAGCGACGAAATGATACGATCTGATACGCCTTTGCGACGGGTTAGCGACGGCTTTGCTCGTCGGTATTGTGTACACAGTTCAGTACTTAAAAGCTGAGGTGGACGAGATTCCGTCGGCAATGCGTCGCTAATGCTTCGTATTGTGACGTCGACTATCCGTCGCTTTTCCGTCATGTGACGACAACTTAGCGACGGATGGTTATTAGCGACGAGGTGATTGTCGACGGATTTTTTTGGCCAATATCCGTCGGTAAGCGGTCGCTAATGGTAATTACCGTCGTCTTAGCGACGGATGCTGCCGTCGCTAAATCGATAAATTTTGGTAGTGCTCGAGTTCCAGCTTTCTCTAGTTACCGCTGTGAGGATGAGGCTGTTCATGCCTACTTCCAGCCCGGTAACGCCTATGATTGGTACCGTCCTGATCGTGCTCCACATCGTGATTATGTTGGTGAGTTCTATGCTGGCGCCCCTCCGCATCCTTCTGGCGCTGGTACCTCTGGAGCTGGTACTTCTGGACATGCTGGTCGAGCTGCTGATGATTATGATGAGGATGATGATGAGGAGATGTGACTATATGATTTTGAGTGATATTTTATTATGCACTTGGAAATGCTCGACATTCGAAGTTATTATTAGTAATTTTTTATTAGCACTTTTTAGTTTGCTTCAGTACTCTTTTCTTTTCATGGACATGTTTATTATGCCTCAGTTTATGGCATTCAGTTTATTTCAGCACTATGTTTCAGTTTCAGTTTATGATAGCACTATTTCTTATATTGCTTCATTCTTTATAACTGCCTGTGAAATTACATGCATGTATTGATTTTTCTTTTTACAATACATGTCTGTGATACTTCTCTTTTATTTCTGCCTTATTTCTTTTATATATGTTTTCTCACTATTTGTTACTTATGTATTTGATTGCGGGGGAGCTTTATCTTTTGCAATTATTTTGCTAAGTGACAAAGGGGGAGAAAATTAAAGATCTAACAATTTTTTTAGATAATACAGGATATGAATAATTCTACTTTTTGATATTTTGAACAAGCTTAATGTTATATCATTCATAGTTTGTCAATTATCAAAATGGGGGAGATTGTTGGCCCATTTGGTCATATTGTCAAACCATATTTTAATAATTGATTAAACTCTGCCTGGATATACAAAGCTAGTCGGAACATCTCGGACTCTTGAACATGATCAAGAATGGCTATCCACTGAATTCAAGATCGAAGATCTGTTTGCCTACTCGAGTCTGTAATTCCTTATGCAATATATTTTCATTTTATTTGAGTCTAGGAATATGTTGTACACCGAGTCGTACTGGCAAATAGGCTACCCTTAAATGAGTTCAAAATATTTTTAAAATGTCCTCTGAAAAAAGGTTTACAAAAAGGTTTTCAAAAAGGTTTTCAAAAATCACCAAAAAGCTTTTTAAAACCCTAACTAAACCCTAACTAAACCCTGACAGAATTCGGACCGAGTTCGGCCAGAGTTCGGTTGGTAGCCGTTGTGATTTTGAATCCTTGGAACTTGGTCCTCCTGCAGTTGCGGATTTGACCGAGATTTGCTCATAGAGTTCTGTCCGAATTCTGCCCGAATTCTGTCAGAAGTCTGCCTTTGAAATTCCTATAAATAGAGAAGGATTTCGATCATTTTAACTCACTCATTCACTCTCAATCTTCTTTATATCTAAAGCTTTCAGTCTTTCAAAGAGTTTTCTAGAGCTTTCAATTTCAGATCCCAAGCCAATTACAATCCTCTAGTAGATTTGTCAGTGCGGTACGGTCTAGAAGTTTCTGAGAGATTGTAATCAGAAGGCTTGATTGAAGAATACCTCTTCACATTTAAATTTGGACGAGTTCTTCGTATCAAAGCTCGCGTTGTAGAAGTTACAAGGACTTCGTAAGAAAACTTGCGGTTTTTCCAATAGTGGATTCAACTGGTAGCAAGAGTTCTACCGACTGGATTAGTCCTCAACAGAGGGATACCAGTATACATCGCTGTCTTTGCGTTTGTTCTCTTAACTATGTCTTTACTTTATTTTATTTGTGATTAATATTCTGTGATTGTGCTGCTAACATTGTTTTAATTAGCATTATTCTGCTGCCAACTCTATTCACCCCCCCTCTTGAGTATTACGCTTTACTATTTCATTCCTACAGTAGGGTGTCGAAGCAATATTCTGAATTCGGTTCTTGTCGCAGAACCGATAAAATACGTGGCTTGCGAACTGTGGCCCATTGTCGTGAATGATCCTTCGGGGCAGTCCAAAGCGGTAGATGACATGATGCTTAAGGAAGCTGATCACGTTTGAAGTTTTCACCTCTACCTATGGGATGGCTTCCACCCATTTTGAGAAGTAGTCGGTGATTGCGAGTATGAATCGGTGTCCTCTGGACGAAGGTGGGGTGGTTGGGCCGACGATGTCTATACCCCATGCTTCGAATGGCCAGGAGGCCACAGTCGGATGTAGGAATTCAGATGGCTGGTGGATGAAGTCGGCGTGGATTTGGCACGCTCTGCACTTTCGTGCATAATCTATTGCGTCTGCAACCATCGTAGGCCAGTAATAGCCCATTCGGCGAAGGCGGTCTTGCAGTTTCGAGCCAGGTTGATGGGCTCCGCAGACACCATCATGGGCCTCGCACATGGCTTCCTTGGCTTCTGTATTTGATAGTCACCGAAGCAGCAACCCATCATAGGATCGGCGATACAGCATTTTCGTCTCCGTATCATAGAAAAATCTGAGAGAACATCTTATGATAGAAGTAGCTTCCTTCGAATTCTCTGGCAGGATGTTGTATACTACGAAGTCGATGAACGGCTGTCTCCAGTCTGGTGCTTCGCCGACTGAAAGGGCGGAGTAGCTTTCAATGCATCGAACGTTATCCTTAGGACAGACCAGTTCACAGTCTATTATGTCGACCTGATGACGAGCGTAATTTGGCACAGCTAGGGAAGCGACCAAACCAGCTAGGGCATCAGCATCAATGTTCTGGAGTCTGGGAACATGTTCTATGAAGAACCCTCCCAGAGACGAGATGATGTTGATTGTTATTCGATGATACGGGATCATGTCTTCGTGGCGGACCTCGTACGACCCCTGAATCTGATTGACGATTAATTGTGAGTCGCCGTATGCTTCAAGATACTCTACCCCCAGCTCCTTTACGAGTCGGATGCCGATGACCAAGGCATTGTACTCGGCCACATTATTTGAGCAGGGATCTGTGAGTGAGTAGGCCCGATTGATCACCAAGCCGGAGGGAGAAATCAGCACCACTCCAACTCTAGCGACGATGTTGCCTTTGGGTCCAGTTCTTGAAGCGCCATCGAAGAACATTCGCCAGATGTCATCATGGGAGATTGCATTTGAACTGGTGACTTCGTCCGATATTTCTTCATATACCCTAGTCGTCTCTGAACCTGGGTGTGCTGCTAGAAAGTCTGCCAGAGCCCGGCCTTTAACAGCCTTTTGCGGGACGAAGATCATGTGGTATGGTGATAGTAATATCGCCCAGGTAGCAAGGCGAGAGCTGGGTGCCCCAGGTTTGGTCATGAGGACCCTGAGGGGGTTGATCCACGATATCACGTGGATGGTTTATCCCGTGACGTAGTATCGCGTCTTCTGGATTGCGAATACGAGAGCAAGGCATTCCTTCTCTACGGCCGTGTACCGGTATTCTGGCCCAATCATCTTTCGACTGAGGTAGTATATAGCTTGTTCGTGGCCCGCATCATTGTTCTATGCCAACAGAGCACCAAGAGAATGTTCCATCGCTCGCACATAGAGCAGGAATGACTTTTCGGCAACAGGAGCTACCAGAACTGGGGGGGTCGACAAATATTCTTTGATGCTGTCGAAAGCGTGCTGACATTCCTCATCCCATACGAAAGAGACTCCCTTATTCATGAGATGGGTGAATGGTTGACATCGTCCGGAGAGATTAGAGATGAATCTCCTGATATAAGCTAGCCTGCCTTGGAGGCCTCGGAGTTCGCGAAGATTTCTCGGGGTCGATGTGAATGCTCTGAAAAGTAATGATGAAACCCAGGATTTTTTCACTGGAGACTCCTAAGAATGATTTCGTAGGGTTCATCTTTAAGTTGTGTACTCGCATTAGGTCGAACACTGTCCTGAGATCTTGCAGATGATCTTCCTTCGAACGGCTTTTGACGGCGATGTCGTCGACATAGCACTCCATTGTCTCGCGTAAGTGGTCTCTAAAGATGACGCTAATAGCTCTCGAGTAAGTGGCGCCAATATTCATTAAACCGAAAGGCATAATGGTGTAGCAATATGTACCAATTGGTGTTCGGAATAATGTGTGCTTGTCGTCGTCAGGGAATATCTTGATCTGGTTGTATCCTGAGAAGCCATCCATGAAGGACATACATTCGAAGCCGCAGGTATTGTCGATTATGACGTCTGTGATAGGAAGAGGGAATTCATCTTTAGGACAAGCCTCATTCAGATTCCGGAATTCAATGCATATTCGGATCTTCCCGTTCTTCTTGAGAACTGGTACGATGTTGGCTCCCCAGTCTGGATGCTGCTCTTCGCGAACGAAGCCGCTGGCTATCAGTTTGTTGACCTCGGCTTCAATAACATTCATGACATCGGGGAAAAACCGTCGTTGCTGTTGCTTGACAGGTTTTCCATCCGGACGAATATTGAGTTTGTGGAGTACGATCTCGGGGACCAATCCTGGCATATCTTCATAGCTCCAGGTGAACACATCGATATACTCTTTGACAAGTTGGAGCAGTGACTCTCGCTCTTCATCTGTCAGACTCTGGCTGATGAAGATTGGTTTTGGGGAGGCTTCATCACCAAGATTAACTTGTATGACCTCATCCTCAGTGGGAGGTTCTCTTGGCTCGAAACGCTTTTCCTATTGTTCATCTAGTTGTTGGGCCCACGGCTCTAGCTTAAAAATTTCCGGAATGTCTTTATCTTCTTCATAAGCGTCGGCGAATGCCAAGTTGACTGACAGGATTTGTCTGAATATGTCTCCGATGCTGGTATCCGAATCAGAAGTTGGTGACCCGGTCGAATGTGAATGCAAGTCACATTCTTCATCTGAACTTTCAGGGGTTGTCGTGGGTGTTACATAGCCTAATCCACATCGAGTCTTGCTATAGTAGTCCCGTGGTTTGCCAGCCGGGACCGGGGGCTTCAAAGGTAGTCGTCGTCCAGTACCGTAGTTTAAACCCGATATCGTTTCTAGGTCATACCCCTGTTTCTGCATGAGATATTTAGATTGGGGGCTATAAAGATACAGAGGCAGTCTCCCGGCATCCGATCCAAGGTCGACTTCTTCTATGGTGAAGGGATGCGGATCGTCCTTCCGGCCGAAGATGATTGGATGGTCCCCTCTATCGATTATTCGGTAAGCGTCTTCTGCTGGAGTAAGCTGGATTGTGGTGTAGACATTTGTCACATGTGTGTGTAGGTGAGTGCCTATACCGTGTTCCATAGCGTACATTATACAAAGCTTATTAAGCTCGAGGTAGTTCAAAGATAGCCCTTTATTGATGAAGTAAGGTACCTTTTCTAGGAGAATTACATCATCTGCGAAGGGAACATCAGTTTGGGCAGCCACATACTTGGCTAGCTCCGATTCCTTAACGGCTACTCCCTGTGTGAATTAAGACTGAGAGGACGACCTGGGGAGCTTGATCGTCAGCGGTTCAGTTGATGGAGTTGAACGTGGAGTTGTTGGCAGGCTAGTGACCCCCAGTTTGGTACTCGATGTGGGGTGAGGAGTGGATGGTCCGCTAGAAGTGTCAGACCCTGCATCGGTGTGACGACCCTTCTTGGGAAGGCGTATCGTCAGTGGTTTGTCGGATGGATTGAGCTTCTCCGTTTGTGGCTGGCCGACTCTCGATAGTCTGATTGTTAGTGGCCCCGTTGTGGATCTTGGCATTTGGCCAGACCTTGGCAGCTGGATTATTATCTGCTTTTTTTGTGCCAAGAGGCTGATGGCGTCCTTACGCAGAGTGGCGGTAAGGGGTGCAGACCTGCCCGGTTTGCGAGCTTGGAGGTGGATCGTCAGAGACTCTTCTGATCCTGTGGCTGTCTCGGTACTAGCTTGTACATGTCCTTCACCAAGATGCTTCTTCGATTTTTCGTACAGGCAGGAGTCTGAGTAGTAAGATTCGACCCCTTTGATGGGATCGATATCAGCAAATTCCGTCCTCACGAAGCCATGCTTGTCGATATATTTGAAGCACTGGTGCAGCGTGGAAGGCACGATCATATAATCGTGTATCCATGGGCGCCCCAAGAGGATGTTGTAAGAAGTGTCTGCATCGATAACGTAGCAGGTAACTTCTGATTGGAGGTCACCAATTTGACACCTCAAGCGAATCTTTCCAATAGGGTAGCTCCTGCCCGAATTGAAGCAACTGATGGCGGTGTTTGTAGGCGTCAGGCGATGCATTGGGATGCGGAGATGATGCAGCAGACCCTTCGGGATAATACTTATGGAAGAGCCAGGATCAATGTGCATCCGATCCACCTTTACGTCGCCGATGTATCCAGTGTAGTATAGTGGGCGATCGTGCAGATTAGTTTTGATGAGCATGTCCTGCGGAGTGAAGACGGTGTTGGGAATTTCTTCCGTGCAGGCGCTGTCTTGGAGATCCGCAGGTGGGTTTTCTCCTGTGAGGTTAACTTGAGCCAGGTATGCATCGGCGTTTTGGAGTGCATCGCTCAAAGCTGCACGAACATCCTTAGAGAGTCTCAGGAGCTCGTATAATGATAACTTGGCTGGTGTGTTGGCCAATTGTGCCAAGATGTCGAAGTTGTAGGGCCTTTCTAGCCCTTTGGCTGTCTCTTTTCGGAGGGATTTGTCGAAGAGAGTCTCCCTCGGCCTAGGCTTGTCGGTCGTCGAAGGCTGAGCCGGTCCCGAAGCGTCGGTTGTAGAGGGCTGGTGATCTTCAGCCGGGTTGTCAGCTACAGGTTAGGATTGTGCCCTAGATCGCGTGACGACGGCTGTAGCTTCTTCGATGTCTGCCGAGATTGTGCGGCAGGATCTGATTTTTCTATTCTTTTTCTTGCAGATAGAAGACGATACGGGCTGAGCTACTTCCGATACCAAGTCTGGATGGATCCACATGACCTCCCCTCGTGATGTGGTGAGGGGCACCAAACCAGCAGCCTGATCTCGGGAAGGTGGAAGATTAGTAATCTCCATTGTCGCCAGAGGGATGGGGACCACCCCATCTTGAGTTTCCGTCGGAGGGAAGTTGCCGAATCGTACCGACACCATATTCGCTGCCACCGTTACCTCTTCGAAATCGATGGCCAGAGCGTTCGAATCGATAAGGTTTTGGATGTACCGTTTCAGCTAGTAGCAGTCGTGTGTAGCATGATGGACGTAGCGATGATAATGGCAGTACTTTGGGTTCTCCATCTCTGCCGGCCGCGGTTCCCGTCTTGGTGGAGGAAGCTGAATTCTGTCCCCTTGTATAAGCATGTCCAAGATGGGCTTGACGTGACCGTCTTCGAAGGAGTAAGTGATTTGCGGCCATTATTTGTCTGCCGGCTTTGGCTCAGGTTTCTGGGTCGTGTCAGCCACCATAGCCTGCTTTTTCCTGCTGTTCCGATTGTTGGAGGGGCTACCCCCATTATCGTTATTGGGACGCGTGCCCTTGTTCTTTCCGTCCGAGATGTGCAATCCCAGTTGGCGAGCCTTCTTTAATCGTTCTTCGGTGCTTGTGGCGCTGATGATGAACGTCTTCCAGTCCTTGAATTGACTTTCGCCTATCCAGAGACTGATTGTTGGGAGGAGTCTCTTTTGGCAAATTTCAATCAAGGAGGAATCTGGATTTCCAAAGGGCAGCTTCATGGCGGTTTGGCGGAACCGCTCGATGTAGTTCCTTGTCAGCTCTTTCTTCCCTTGGACAACGTCCATGAGGGTGGACATGGTGATGTCCTGCCCTATATCGTAGAATCTCTCCAAGAACATGCGCTTGAAGCCGACGAAGGAGTGGATGCAGTTGTCCGACAGGTTGCGATACCAGTCGAAATCGACTCCTTCCAATGCCCCGATGAATAATCGTGTGAGAATGGCATCGTCATGGGACAGATGGTCGGTGGTGACCTCGAAGTAAGTGATGTACCGACTTGCCGAGGTCTTGCCATCATAAGGATTGATATTGAACGACTTATATCTTGGTGGGAATGGAACATCCCTCCATGCAGCATGGTACGGTTGCCGTATTCTGAGGTCTTGAGAGTTTTCTCAAGCGTGGAACATGGCTCGGAGCTCCTGGACCTCTCTTCTTGCTTCGCATACTTCGTCCACGGCAGTGGGGGCTGTTGTTTTCGGAGGATTGTTGCCCGGGTTTGGTGCCGCCGAATTCGAGTCTGCATTGACCGCGGGACTCGCGCTTATTTGGCCAGGCGTCCCTCCTTGCAGAGTTGGAAGGGCCGCTTTAATCTTGTCTACAGACTTGACCAAAGCAAGCAATATGGCTTCGAGACTGTCGATGCGCTGGCGATCACTAGAACCCCCTTGATTGTTGTCTGTCATGAATACCGTCTTCACATGAGGAGAGATAGACGAAGCGGTGGAGGAAGTGCCCTCTGAATCGTATCCCTGTAGCGAGAAATCATCGGGGTATATGGGTATATTTCCTTCTGATTCAGATTCGGAAGGAACAGTACCCCCAGTCTCCGAGTTCGCCTCGTCTTGGGAGTTATGGATGTCGTCCGGGACGTCGATATTTGCTACATCCGATGGGAGAGTTGTTTCCCTTGGCTCATCTTCTTGGAACATCGGATTGCTGTGGAGGCTCGGAGGGGTGCTACCCCCAGCCCCAGTAACCCCCTGCGTTATGGACGACGAATCTCCCACTGTAGCAGATTTTGTTTTAGAGCGAGTACCTTGGAAAACTTCGGTGGTGGGCACCCGCTTAGACGACAGTCTTTTAGTCGCAGTGGTTGAGATCTTCGGGCTGGGAACATTCGTCTTCTTCCTTCTTCCATCAGCGGGGATATTCCGAGCAGAGTGGCAGGAAACGACGGGTAGTGCCTCGTCTTCTGAAGATGGCTGTTGCAGTCTTTGAAAGACATACTGCCGGTCTTCTTGCATCGTCGTGCTATTGCAGCAGCAGTTGACGATGACTTGGGTGCAGTGACGTCCGTGGGAGAACACTTTGCACCCCGATGCATCTTCTCTTTCCTTGCGTTTGTGGAGGATGGCCTCACGAAAGTCACTTGCTTTGCTGGCTCGGGAATTCCGGGCATGCGAGTGTGTAGGCCTCCCACCTGCTCCCTGATTCAAAGGTAGCTCGCATACTTGCCTTCGCTCGTTACTGGGAGATGCTTGACGACTATCCCGCCCATTGGCCGCGGGGGGCAGGGTACGAGTAGCCTTATACAACTTTCCATTAGAGACCCGCGTGATAATCAGCGGAACGCTCCGATAGTCAGAGGTTAGGGCAGCTGATTGGGCTTGGTGAGCCCGCGCTGCCCTAGACTTCATCCTTTTAGCACTTACGGGTGCGTAATAGGAAGAGTCCAAGTTGGATACCACAGGGTCTGGCTTATCATCCAGAGAACCATCAGGGTCAGGACCGCATGAGAGACGGTCGAAGACTGATCAAGAGAAGCATAGAACAGACGCTATGCGGCTAGGATCCGAAGCTGTGCAGGCTGTCTGCATGCGGCTGTCTTTAGTTGTCGGATGAGTTATTCTTGTGCGACTAGGAGTCACGACCGTACAGGCTGGCCGTATGCGGTTGGCAATTGTGGCCGCGTGGGTTTTCTGCAAGCGATTGACTTCGGTAGCCGCATAAGTTCCATCCATGCGATTGGCAATTGTAGCCGCATAAGCTATGCGGCTGACAGATGTGGTCGTATGAGCTTTCTTCATGCGGCTGGTGGATGTAGCCGCATGAGCTTTTTTCATGCGGCTAGCACTCTTATGCAGCTCGGATCGCATAGAGTTCCACTTTGCCCCTGCAAGTCCAGCATCATAATATTTTCTTCTGCCGGACTTGGGGACAACAGAGTTGTCTACGGTCTGAAGTAGGGCCGCAGGAGAGTCTTCCTCGCCGTCTTGAGCAACAGAGGGTATCTCTGCAAGAGCTTCAGTAGGAGCGAATGATCGGGGTCTCCACTCCTTGCGGGCCTTCTTCGTACGAGTTTGCTTCTGGATCAGGCCAGCGCTCTTGTCGGAGAGCATCTCTTCAAACGCCTGTTGGTCGAACCGGGTGACCATCTTCTGTTGCGTGGAGCCGAGCTTGGCTGCATCCGACCGCGTCTCTAAATCCTCAGCCGTGGAGAAGTTTGTCCCCAGCAGAGTCGCCATCGTGTTTGCCATGAAATATAAAAGAGCAGAACAGTTTTATAGGAGAACTGGACTTTTACTTCACGTTACAAACTCGCTTGTACAAAGAAAGCCTAGGGACGAAAATCTAGGTATAGCAATCTAAGTACAATTGTTTATTTTTGATTCTGGGGTGACGATAGAGGCTCGGGAAAGTGACGGCAGCTCTGCCTTACTCCTTGGACGATCGGACGTAGCCTTGGCTCCTGTGGCGAGATACTTGGCGTTGACGAAGAAATGCTCTTCTTGCTCCCCTCGTATTGCTCTTCTGGCTTCTCTCTCTCTGGATTAATCTCTGTGTATTTTTTCTCTGATTATTGGAGGAGCCTCCTTTTACAAGGGAATGGCACCTTGCTATTTATAATAGTGGGGGGCATCATTAGGGTTTGCAACGATTGTCCATTCTCAAAGTGGCGGCAGCCTAGTAAATGATCAATCTGCGCCATTAATCTTGAGCGTGAAGGATCTGGACCATTAATGGAGATTATGCCAAATCATGTCAGTAATTAATGTTGATTCCAATAAATCCCCATCATGATGATTTGCTAATATCCGCAAATCTAAATGAAACAATTTAATTCATTCTATTGCCACGTGTCCCAAATTATTGGGATCTGACCCAAAATTTGATTATCTTTAGGACACGTGTCCTGTCATCATTGTTGAGCCGCATGAGGAGCGTTCGTGTTTGGGCCGTATGAAGGTCGTCATGACCGAGCCGCATGAATAGTCACTATACTCGAACCGCATGAAGGTTGTCTTGACCGAGCCGCATGAATATGTTCATGACCGAGCCGCATGGGGGTCTTCATGACCGAGCTGTATGAGAGTCTTCATGGCCGAGCCGCATGGATTTCTTCATGGCCGGGCCGCATGGGGGACCTTCATGATTGAACCACATAGATTTCTCTATACTAGCCGCATGAACTCGTTTAGACTGGCCGCATAAACTTGCCTCAAAGTTGTGAGGATTTTCCCCAATTCCCTAGGAAGATAGTGCTCTTATGTCGGTCATTATGACTACTTTTCGTCAGGGCTGTCAACTGTCAGCTGTCAGCCGTCAGAGCATTAATTGTCGGCCGTCAGAGCATTAATTGTATTTGAATGACGCTGGGTACAGCCATTCTAAAAAGACACGTGGCTTCCCTTTGCAGACCGCATGGAGTCCACTCTGTGTTTGAGCCGCATGGGACTCTTTAGCCGCATGTGGCTCTTTGGCCGCATGGATCATTTTTCTTCTCTTTTTCATGCTTCTACAATTGTCTTAATGAGTTCTCAGGCAGAGTGAATGCCTGGTGTGCTTTACAGAAAGCACGGTAGAGCAGCACTACAAGAAGTGAAACTCCATGCTACAGTGGGGTGACTCCACAATGAGGTTCCTATATGTGGGGTGCTACCCAGTAATATTATAAAGCCTCGGCTTTGCAGGCCAAGTTACAGCGACGTAGCACTGCAAATAGACCGTTAGCCTAATGTTGTATGTTAAAAATAAAGAGGGGTGTAGTCAGCACTACAAAGAGGAAGAGTTCCTCATGTTACAGTGGCACGACACCACGATGAGGTACCCTGTTAGGGATAAAGCCTCGGCCTTGCAAGCCATGTCGTTGCGGCGTAACACCGCAAGGGAGACTAAGGCTTCATGCTGGGTAGTTTGGCACTACAAAGAGGCGGTTGCCTTATGCTATAGTAGTATGACACTACAAAGGTGCCCAGATATGGGGTGATTTCCAGGAAGGGGGTAATGCCTTGGCTTTAAGCCATGTCATAGCGGCGTAGCACCGCAAGGGAAGCGCAAAGCGCTTCATGCCATGTCTCTTTATAATTAACTCACCTATAGTGTATGGACAAAGAGATCTCAAGCCGTCTCTTGATGGTAAACTTGTAGACGCCCAAAATTATACACTGAAACCAGGCTGGCACAGGGCCTTTAACGTGTAGCCAGAAGCACATGTAACTACATTATGTGAGTGGAAAGAATTTCAGCTATGATGCAGAATTCAAGGCTTAGTCCATTATTGTATTATAGTCTGATTTTTGATTCATGCGGGAAGATTCAAGTCGTCAGCGACATCTCTCCTAATGCATGATGGACAGTTACTGTGGAGAACACTTATACCCATATATATAGGGATATGTGGGGGATTGTTGGAGTTTTAGTTTTTCCTTTAGAAAACTTTAGTCCCACATCGGAAAAAACAAAGAGATTGTATCTCTACATATTAGCTTTGCTATTATTGGAGATGCACATGTGGTGTGGAGGTGCACATGGATTTGTCATGTGGGGATATTTTTCTAATGGGAAAAAGGCTAAAATCAACAATTAAAGCATTCCTGCTTTTTGCTCTTGGAAAATTTATTTCCATGGGAGCTAAGCCCCGTAGGGGCTTAGCCACTCGGACTCGGACTCGAACTCGGGCTCATGAGCTTATGAGGCGTAATGTTGCATTTTGTTGGCGCACTTTGCACTTAGCACGTCAACATCGTCGCTAGGCGCATAGTTCGCTTAAGTTGCGCTCGTTGCGTGAGCCACTTCCACGACCACGTTGCGTGCCACAGTTTGCGCGGCCAGGGTGCGTGCCAAGTTGCGCGCCAGGTTGCGCACAGGTTGCGCATAGGTTTTGTCGGGTCCGCCGGTTGCGCCGGTTGCGCACGTTGCGTACGTTGCGCAAGTTGCGCGCGTGGCGCACGTTGCCCGAGTGACGCAAGGTGGCGCAGGTCGCGCAGGTTGCGCAGTGGCTCAGTGGCGCAGTGCGCGGAGTGGCGCAGGTTAGCGCAAGTGGCTCAGTGCGCGGAGTGCAAGGAGCGCAGGGTGCCCGCAGTTGGTGCAACTTGCAGCAGAACGTGCGTTTGCATGTTCTGGGTGGTTGCTAGATGTTCGGGATAGTTTTTACAACGTCCCTAACTTTGTGGCAACCGAACAGTTGTTGCAGGGCCTATATAAGGCATCCTCTCTCTCTCAAGGCTAGACATATACACGAGAAAGAGAAACCACCACAGAATATTTACGAAGTGTATTTTAGCACAAGTAAACAGAGAATTCAGAAGTGTTCTTTAGCACAGTTCTGATCTTCCAGTAGCCTTCAAAAGAGAGAGAGGAAAGGTGCCGCATCATCGTTGCTTTTGCACGGGAGTTCGTGTCCATCCAAGGAGTCAGAAGAGCAGGAGTGTTCCAAGTTCTCCGACGAACTTGCTGGTTCCTGGAAGTTGTTCGTGTAGGGCGAATAAAGCTTTGAGCAACGGTGATTATTCACCCCAGCAGGAGATCTTCCATCTTTCGCCAGTCATCTTCTTCATTGCTGCCAATAATTCTGATTGTATCTTCTTTTTAGAAGTACTACGATCGATTGCTGTTGCTTACGAATTCTTTTAGAATTCTCGTAATTCAGGATCACCTTCCTTGAAGTGTTGATTTGGAATATTGTTTTTACAATTGTTTCATTTTTTCAGTTTTCCATCAAAATATTGTGCCCCGGCTCTAATAGAGAATAACAACCATTTGCTAAAGACCATTGAAGGGAGAATGAATCTGAGTTTGATGATAATAACAACCTTTTGCTAAAGACCATTGAAGGGAGAAAGAAGGGCCAACACATATATGGTACCGACTCCTTTGTGTCACAAGCATCGGTGTCTTCAAAACATTCTCCACTTATTATGCTCCACCTTCGCATGATTCAGTCTTAACACATGTTAGTACCGTAGTTCCAAACTCCAATAGGATGCAGAGCTTGTGTAGGCAATTATAAATAGGACAGGTGCTCATGCTACTGTTGTTGCCCATGTTGTACCTGCTTTCCCTTATTCCCTACTTTACCTTTTGCCTATGCTGCTCTTGTTGCTACTGTATGAACTATGGGTTTATTTTTTGAACTTTTGTATTATTGGAGATATTATTTTATATTTGTACTTGTATCTGTATTATGAGCACTAATTTCAAATAAATTTATGTTTCAGGCAAGCGTATCATTGAAGGTCCGATTGGATTGGAGTTATACAGCGGGTGGTTGCGTCGGGTATATAGTATATTATGTCTTCTTATATATTTTTTGGTTTCAAGACAACAACGTTTTATGACTTTGAAGATTTGATTGGACGAGAATTCTACGAGGAGCTCCACCGGGTGTATGATATTATTGTTCCTTATATTTCTAGATTTTCGACGAGCAATTTGTGTCTATGAGGGTCTAATTAGACATAATTAAATCTAGGATGGATTGCGTCGGGTCTCAAATATTATATTTTGATATTGATTATGTTTCCATTAATATCATAAATATATTTATTTGATCAATTGTTAGCGATGGAAAAATTACACACCGGCAACGACGGACGACAGACAGGACGGACGGGTGACGGATATGTTCGTCCTTGAATGAAGTATCAATACTGGAAATCATTTATCAGAAACTTATGTGTCGCTCGTCCATCGCTAGGTGGTTGTCGTATCGGTCGATAGTGCGTCGCTGCCTAGTCAGCTTTTAAAGCAAGCAGAATGCTGCCAAGAGGTCTTAAGGTCGTCGCCAGTTTGACCGCTTCGCACTAACGTCACTAAAGTTTCATTCTCCCAACGACGGATGCTTCCTATGCTAAGTGCACTGATGCACTGCTTCTCTTCTCTCTCAAACTCTGTGGAAACACGTAAGGAATAGTGCTAAAAAATACATGTCTTATGTGAATTCTGAACTTATCTTCTGAGAGAGAGCAGAGAAGCTTATATAGCCTCGCTCTGTAACTGCCCAGTTAGCAACATGTTCGGGATGTAGGAAGAAACCGTCCCGAACATGTTGTAACTTTTCAATCGTGCACAGACACGATCTGAGCCAAAGGGGGCACAGCACGCGCCATCTGCGCCACTTGCGCAACGCGCGCACCCCGCGCGACATGTGTTAATCTGCGCCTTGCGCGCACCCCGCGCAACCTGTGCCAACGACGCGCCAACAGGCAGCGCCACGCGCAACTGGCGCCACTTGGTCGCGCAAAGTGCGCCAACAAAATATCAGATTTACCTCTAATGGAAATTAATTTTCCAAGAGCGAAAAGCATGAATGCTTTCATTGTTGAGTTAGCATTTTTTTTCCATTAGAAAAATACCCCCACATGACACATCCATGTGCACCTCCACACCACATGTGCATCTCTAAACTAACATAGCTTATTATATAGAGATACACTTCTTTTGGCCTAGACGATGTAGGATTAAAATTTCCAATGTGAAAGGCCAAAACCCAACATGAAGTGTAAAGCATCTTCGGAAGAGTAGACCCAATCAACATATTTCAATGATCTATTTTTTTTCACTAAAGACGATTTGTGAGTTCCTCTTTTTGTTCTACGACTTTTAGTAGTTGTGTGACGCATGTTTTTTATTAGAATTTCGACCACGTGTAGAATTTTAAACTCAAAACCATGGCGTACGAAACAGAATCCATCTTTGTTCCTTTTTAAGGGCTATTCTTTTGACTCCAAGCTAGAGTTTTGTGGCCCAAATAGAAAACGACATGACGCCTGGGCCTCGCGCAGATACCATGCTGACATTTGAGTAACTTAGGATCATATCAAAAATTGAAGAACATTGAATAAGATGAGCAAAACAAAACCAATTTGATAAAAGCATTTGACATCATCTATAGACGTACTGCTATTATTGGGCTCAAAAGAAATTAGCCAATCACGGTCCTGCGGATGCCAAGTTGGCCCAGGTTCCCATAGTCCAATCCAAATTTCTCTCTCTCTTTACAAAATTTAAATCTCCCCTTTTAGAAAATAAATCTATCCCTATCTTAAAATTAAAACTAAAAGAACACTGCAATTAAAGTTAAAATACCATTTAAAAAAAGTAAGATTTAGATTACTATTACTATTAATATTATAAAATAAAAATTAATATTTATATATATATATATTTTATTTAAACATAGATTTATTTTTAAACATAGATTATTGTTTTTATTTATTTTGAAAGAGAGAGTTTTTTTTTTAGATTTGTTTTTTGAGATGTCCGACGATATGCATGGAACTTGGTGCACGCTGCTTTGCATGCCTTCTGTGCCCACTACCCCTAACTCCCACAATTATTTTATTTATTCAAAATAAATCTATCTATATTTTTAAAAATAAAAAGCAAATCTATGTAACTCTATTTTTATAAAAAAAATCTATCTATACTAATTCGAATGTTCTCGTAGACTATTTCATTTTCTTTTCGTGAGATTTAGATCTTTTACGATATTTTTTATATATATATATATATATATATATATATATATATATATATATATATATATATATATATATATATATATATATATATATATATATATATATTAAAAAAATGAAATTTGGGGGCAGATCAAAAGATCCGTCTGCGGAGCCCCGCCAAAGCCCGCCTCCCTTGCACTTTCGGATCGGAGGGCCCACGCGCTTGCCCGCTCAATCCAATGGTCGAGGGTGACGTGGCTCCCTATCCGCCCCATATATATATATATATATATATATATATATATATATATATATATATATATATATATATATATATATATATATATATATATGTCCGACGGCTCTAGTTCAAATGGCTAGAGCGGAGGGCTCATCTAGGGTTGGTCCTAGGTTCGAGCCACCTTCCCCCCTTCCCGCCCTACTGGGTGTCTGGTCGGCCTTAGGCCGTGTTCCGGGAGGGGGGGGAGCACACTACGGACACCCAAAATGCACTGAAGCTTCATTTTGGCTGAGGCGCATGGACTTAGGTCCTGAAGATGCGTCGAAGCTTCCCTTTGCTAACGGGCATGGACTTCGGTCCTGAAGATGCGCCGAAGCTTCATTTTGCCAACTCACATAGACTTCTGTCCTGAAGATGCGCCGAGGCTCAACATTCGTTGATGCGCATAGTCGTAGATGAGCTGATGCTAGGCTGCGCATGTCATTTTGTCTTTATAAAAAAGATCATATTTTTGGTAACTTTTTGATTGTCTTTTTGTAGTGTCTATCACCTTGCCTAGGTTGGACAAGATTTTGTTCGTCTACTCCCTCTGCTAGATAGGTCTGAACTTCAACGAAGAAGTTGTCAATCCGCCAACACTGTGATTATGCTAGACTAGCCACCAGAGTGGATGATACTAATCAAGGACCAGCAACCTTCTTTTCTTCAGGCCATGATGGAGAGGGGCACAATCCATATTGCTGGGAGTGCCACTGATTTTTATCTGAAGCCCTAATTTTTGTCTGGGGACATACTAGCTTCCTACGAAGCAAATATCTTGAAGATATGGGTGGATTGGTTCTTTGACGAAAAGGGTCTTCATATGTACGTACCGCAGATCGAACATCACCTGCTGTTGTCCGCATTCACCCATTTGGCTTCGAATATAAGGATGAACTGGATGCTTACTTTAACCCAGGGAGGAGCAATTTTGGGGTCTTTCCAGATCGACTCCAGTTTCGATCAGAAGGATGTTGTTTTACCTTCGTGCGAGGTGGGTTGTCCAACTCTCTGTGAGTTTTATGTCTCGGGAGCATACTCGATGACATTCCCAATGACACCTTTGTTTTTAGTGCTTTGACTTTCGCTAATCTTATGCTGGCGGCCAAGATCACGTACCCAAAGGGCAAATTTCGGGTTGAAGGTTGGTGTCATCATGTGCCAAAGTAGGATGATCTGACCGTGTGGATCCTGACGAAGTACAAAGATGAGCTCCAGGATCTCGGCCTGTATTATGCCATACGTGCTACCTAATTTGGGGTAGAGGTGAACCAGCATATGTTTTTGGCTTTTCTGGAGCTATACATTCCTCATATCGGGATATTTTACACACCCGGAGGAGAGCTAGGACTGACGCTCCATGAGATGTTTGAATTCTCGAGACTCCCTTGGGGTACTGAGCCATATGAGGAATATTCCCTGATCAACGATGAGATATTTAATCTAGATGCGAAGGACTAAAAAATAATGGCGATGTACCAGGAGTTGTTGTGCCACCATTATGTGTGTCAGCGGTACGACAAGACCAGGGCTTTTTCCCATGTGACTGCTTGGAGGGATTACGTTCTTATCCAACAAAAGGATGATCCAAAGAAGGTTCATTTCACCACTCCCCAGAGTTCCTCACGTTATGTGATTGCTGCTGAAATGAAGAATTTGGGCGAGTGGAATCCGCGAGAAGATAAAAGCGGGGCACCGACTGACAATATTTATAGCTATTTCTGGTACAACATGAACAAGATGTCTCCGAAGGCTGTGCTAGCTACTTATCTGATGATATGGCTATGGGGCTAATTGTTCCTAGGAGGGTCAGGCTCTAGGGAGAGGGTGACCCAGAACCTTATCGTACCTGTTGTGAAGTTGGCATTTGGCCATCGTTTGGCCCTGTTTCCCATGATGGTATACAACCTTCAGCGGGGTCTACGAGAGTTTGTAGAGAAGGTCCTTAATATGAAGAACAAAAATGGGAATTTTCCTTGAGTAGAGCTGCCATACCACTATTTGATGGGGTCGTTGATATTACATTACCCTATCGTGGTGAGCCCTAGCTTGGAAGAGGGACACGTCGAGGTCGATGCCCTTATCCACCGCTACCGTAGAAGGAATTGGCTGCATACTAGTATCCCCATTTATCGAAATGTTATGTCCTATCTCCAAGGATGGGACATTTCTAAGGTTGGCCTATTTTTTATGGATTTTGAAGCTGACGAGAAGTTTGAGGACACGGGCGTAGATGCTTCCACTCTTTTGATGTGGGGGTTGCGTTGGTTACAATGCATCTGACCATCTCATTTGGTTTATTGGAACAAGAACCACTATTTCTTCGAACCGTATCTACCAAGACGTTTTGCTCATCAATTCGGCTACAGTCAGCCAATTCTGGACAACCCGAGCACCTGCTTGGCTACATTGGAAGCTTGCTTGATGGAGCCCGGGCTTGGCAGTATTACAATGCTGGGTGCATAGGGGTACGCTTTACGGCTCCACTTTTCAATCCCAGGCCCCATATTTTGTACTATGTCGTGAAGCTCTACTATTCGGCGAACACTCTATCTTTCTGCTATAATAGGGAGACGAGTTTTATCATCGGGACCCAATTCGAGACGTCCCACGACACGATCATGAAAGTCTGAGCGTAACGCCCGTCAGGTGTTCGGTACTGAAAGTTGTCCTAGTGGTAAGGATAGAGGAACCGCTGGTGGAGTCCAGGAATAATTAGTTGAAGAGGCGTGCTTCAATGAGAGTAGGTCCTTCTATGTCGAAAAAGCCAGGAAAGGTCTTGGCGTCCAAGTCGGGGGCGTCAGTAAGTCTTTCATTGCCCGCAGAGAGAGCAAAAGAGCAATCTCCCATAAAGGTAAATAGATTACTATCCATTCTAAATGATAAAGTGGTCTTCCTTCTCTTATAGCGTTTCTTTTGTTTGCAGGGTATGAAGAAGAAGAAATCCAGGTCTTCGAAGCAAGACCTGGACGAATCCATCGAAAAGGAAGTAGCCAGCTCTTCCAAAGAGCGTATCCTCCCGGTTGTGGAGTCTTAGGGTAAAGAGGACCAAGATGACACTATCCAGGTCTACACTCCTACCTTATTCAACTATGCAGAGGATGACTTTGGTGACCAGCTGAGGTCATTGAATGCTGAGCAGCCCTCGACGAGCATGTTTGAAAAAAATTATACCTGATTGTGTATTTTGATAGTGGTAATAATCTTGTCTCGTTCATAGATATGTATTAGGCGGGCCCTTCTCGGAGCTCGGATAAATCAGCTGCTGGTGTTGACGTGGCGGCTAAAGAAGCCGTTGACCAACCTCATAATAGGGAAGTTTCAAAGGCTCATGTCAAAGTTGAGATAGATGAGGCTTGGGAATCGCCTCTTCCGACTAATATCCAAAATATCACTGCTGGGGTTGTTGAGGAACCAACGACTGAGGACGATGACCAGGTTGTCACCGAGTCATCCCCTAAACATGATATGGAGGAACCGTCTTTGCTATGCCTTCCCTAGTGATGGAAAGCGAGATGGAGGAACCGGCCTCGCTGTTGAGTCCTACGTCTGCCTTAGTGACAAAAAGCGAGATGCAGGATCCGACTGCACTGCCGAGTCCTACGCATGCCTCAGCTACAGAAGGCGGAATGGAGGAAACGACTCTACTGCCGGGTCTAACCTATGTGCCAGTAACATCGGACCTTGACATAGAGGAGCCCTCCAGGACATATCTTGTTGTAGAAGACCCTGTTCCCGTCTACTTTTCTTGGGGAACTATAGCTAATGCGGCCTATCAAAGACGTTGCCTCCGAAGACCCCAGTTCTGGTACCTTTGTAGGCCAGTCCGGGACTATAGATACTGAGATCCGAGAGGTTCCTGGGTTAGGGTCTCCTCCGATGGAAGTTAATCCCGATGCTTTGCTGGTTAGAGGTTCGACTAACAATGTGGCAGCTGCTCCACCGATTTAGAAGATCGCATCACTGTCGAGTTTTGCTATCCGTCCAGCTCCTATGAAACTCTCAACGATGCTCCCTATGACACCTCAAACATTGGTCGAAGCAGACGACTATGTGAAATTTATGGTCGAGGTCTTTTATAAGATCTTGAAATTGGGGACGGTATAGAAGCATAAAAAAGCGTAACAATTATAAAAGTGCGTGAGGGCTAAAGTTGATGTGCACATCAAGTAGTAGAAGAGCATAGTGCATTAAAAGAAAGACACTTTATTAAAATTATTACAAAGGTATATTATAGATTCTTCATGATTACATATAGAGACTATCTACCCAGCCTACAAGTGCGCAGCGTGCAAGTGCGCCGCACCCTTCTTCGCTATAGAGAATCATTTTTTCGTCAGAGCGAATCACTTCCTAGTCAGAAGTGTAACACTTTTTTTGCTGTAATATAGCTAATAAAGTAGTTATTGAGCAGACCGGGTACGCAGCTCCTATACTAGGCTCACAGCACAACTTGTGGCTCTTCCAGCATAATAAAGGGCCAACTGTCAACCCAATGCTAGTATCTTGGGTCTCAAAGACCTCCAAGATGTTGTTCAGGTTCGAACCCCGCATGCCACATGCTCAAGTGCATCTCAAAAATCTGAAGTTACTGTTCACCAGGGCTACAGCTTCTTTGAACGAAGAGATCTACAACCAACAGTTGACTTATGCAAGGCCCACGGCCGTCTGAAGCTAAGTCAGGATTGAGTATGAAAGACGAGTGTTAAAGAAGCAAAGAGCAATAGCTTCCCCAAAAGCTCCCCTTTATATAGGCTGTGTAGTCCTACCCGCACGCTACGTGTCTGTTAGTCAAAAGGCACCTTGTTAATTGGATGAACCTATAACTCATCACAATGAATCTTATTTTAATAAAGCTTTTTGACTAAGTCTTTAGTTACTACTTCTTGAGCCCTTCAAAAATGGCAGCAATTAAAGAGGAATTGACTCAGTCGAGCAGTCAGCAGTTACATCATAAGTGTAGTGACTCATCATATCAAAAGCACAGTGACTCATCACATCAAAAGCACAGTAATTACTCACATCAAAAGCACAGTGACTCGTCATATCAACAACACATCGTCTTGGAGACTCAAACATGTAGCGCCCAAAACGAGGCCCGTACACTGGACCATTACTTAAATGGCACGTAAAACGAAGTGTCAGAAGGCAGTAAATGACAGCCATCAAGTCGCCAGATAGCAGTTGGCAGATGTCAGTCCAAAGCATTTCTTCCAATATGGCATCCAAAAGTGCAGTCAATGGGATGTCCAGAAGCGCAGCCTCAGAGACGTCCAAAAGTGCAGCTTCAATTACATCAAGAAGTGCAGCCTCAGTGATGTTTGGTGCGCAGTTCCTTTACAGCAATAGAAGAATCCCAACTGTTTGCTATGAACAAAAGTTGAAGAACTTTTTATATTTTAAACATATAAAAGATTACAAAAAACTCCTAAAGAAGAGATCTAGGTACAAAAATTTCTCGAAAAGTGTGTCGCTGTAGATCGAGCACTGCAGCGACTCCTTTACTCCGTCGACGATCTGACAACAAATCGAACTTACTCTCACTTTCTGATTCCTGTATAGGTAATATGTGTTTCCAATCAAGAAGACGTTGAAGCCTCATGAATGAAGGAAGACTTCTTCTATTTATAGGATGCACATATACAATGTGTGAAAAGGGTTTTGACGTGCAAGAGCGCTACACGTGCGAGATTTTGGGAAAATCTATTGTAACTGCTCCATGAAGGCTGCTACTGAGCAGACACGTAGAAACTGTTAGAATTCTCTGTGATCAAATTCTTGGATAGTTAGAATACTTCATCAATATGACTGAGTAACAGACACGTGGCGCATGTCCATTGCTCGACTATCTTACTCGGATGAAACTGAATATATTTTGCTCCTATCGAAAGAACAATAGTTTAAACAAACTAAATTCCGATCTTATCTTAGGAGCGATGCTTTGAACAAATCAGATTTGATTGTATCTGAAATGATACAACTGTTTAACCAAACAAAACTCGATTGTATCCCGAGGAGATACGATTGTATCTGAAGAGACACGATTGTATCTTGAGGAGATACAAATATTTGAACAAACCAAATGAGACTGTATTTGAAGGGATACAACTGCCATACGGGCTACATGGCATGATACCATATTTGTGGAGAATCTGTGTGTTATACGAGCTGCACTTCTAGCGAGCGACAAAGTTACTAAACTTTTGGGCGATGAGGAGACTACTTCTGAGACGACAAAGTCACTGCGCTTTTGGGCAATGAGGAGACAGCTTCTGAGGTGACGAAGTTTCTGTACTTTTAGGCAATGAGGAGACTGCCTCTGAGGTAACAAAGTTACTGTACTTTTGGGCAACGAGGAGACTACCTTTGAGGCGACGAAGTCACTACACTTATGGGCGATAAGAAGACTGCCTCTGAGGTGACAAAGTCACTGCACTTTTGGGCGACTAGGAAACTGCTTCTGAGGTGATAAAGTTACTACACTTTTGGGCGACGAGGAGACTGTGCCTAAGGTGACGAAGTCACTATGCTTTTGGGTGACAAGGAGACTGTGCTTTTGAGGTAACAAAGTCACTACAGTTTTGGGCGACGAGGAGACTGCTTTTGAGGCGACGAAGTCACTGCACTTTTAGGCGACATGGAGGCTGTGCTTCTGGAAGCTATGAGAGATCAATGAAGGAGCCGTGAAAGGGCTGCGCTTTTGGAAGCTCTGAGAGACCAATGAAGGAGCCTTGAAGGGGCTGCGCTTCTAGGAAGCTCTGAGAGATAAGTGAAGAAGACGTGATGGGGCTGCTCTTTTGGAGCTCTGAGAGACCAATGAAGGAGCCATTAAAGGGGCTGTGCTTCTGGAAGCTCTGAGAGACCAATAAAGGAGCCGTTGAAGGGGCTATGCTTTTGGAAGCTCAGAGAGACCAATAAAGGAGCCGTTGAAGGGGCTGTGCTTCTGGAAGCTCTGAAAGACCAATGAATGAGCCGTGAAGGGGCTACGCTTCTAGAAAGCACTGATAGATCAGTGAAGGCGCCGTGTAGGGGCTGCGCTTCTCTAAATTTGTGTGAAGCAATTTGCTCGTACGATATTTGTTGATGTTGCAGTTTTTCATGCTTCTACAAGCCCCCTTCAAAATTTTCAAACTTAGACAAGTTTAGAACACTTTGAACAGAAGCATGAATTGACACGTGGCATAGGAAGTGCATAACGGGTTCTTGATAGGCTATCAAGCATTTTTAATAGCCTTTAGTACTTAATGCCTTTGAGCCGTCGTTTTATTTAAAAATGGTGATGACTCCTCATTTTTAGGAGAAGATTCATCATGATTTCGTTTCATCTCTATGTTGTTCGAAGCATTTCTTCAAATACGAAGGGTCTCTTTTGGCTTTATCTGCTGACATGGCCTCGTCTTATAAGTAGGGCTCTGTGTGAAGAGAAAAAACTTTATGCCATTGCTTTCCTTCTAACTTTTTAGAGAAAATTTCTTTTTCATTCCCAAATCAAAACCCTAGCTTTTTTCCATGGCCCCCAAGAAATCTATAGACCGTAGAGTTCCCAAGGCAGCCGCGTCGAACTCGAGAAAGGCCAGAGGGAAGCAGCCGGCTTCGGAGGTTGTCGACATCGATGAATCTTCGATCTTGGATGCAAGAGTGCACGGGGACATGCGACCGTCTGTTGTAAGTAGGTGTTTGATGAACATCAACGCCATATTTAGCTGATGCACATGAGCAATTACTTCTCGGAGTAACATTTCAAAGATGTTCTAAATCTCTTTCCGCTGATGCGCATGGGAACCACTCTTCGTAGTAGTGTCTATAAGATGTATTGAAGCCCCATCTGCCGATGCACATGGTCGTTACTTTTCGAAGTAACGACTATAAGATGTGCTGAGGCCCTACCTGATGCACAGGTTCACTAAACAGTGTCTGTGCGGATGCTTATTTGCTATCGTACAGTGTTACTTGCATAGTACTTGTGTGTATGCTTTCTTGTTGATGCACAGTGCAACTAGATTAGGTTGGCTCGGTCTACAGTAAGAGTCTAGTTAGTGGTATTCCACGAGTATTATGGATATGAGGTGAAAGCGGATGTGATAGAGGCTTCTCTGGCGAAATTAGAAGCCATAGTCTTTGAGCTTCGAGGCTTTGAGTGTTGCCTTTCGTCCTTTGTGGATACAAAACTAGAGAAAATGGCCGCTAAACTTTCCTAACACGAACAAAGATGAGAGGCTCTGGCTCACAGGGTTGCCGAGATTTAGTAGATATTGACGAGGTGATTAATGCTAAAGAAGTCCAAGTTTACCGCCAATCATCCTTAGAAGAACAGTGTGAAGCACTTTGGTAACAGCTTCGGCAGTTGGAATAGATTGCTGGCCTTCGTCGAGTGTCACTACCATATTTCAAGTATGAGGGTATTTTTGTCATTTTTGGGATATTTAAATTTATTATAATTAATTAGAACTTATGAGAATTTTTAGGAATTATTTAGGAATTGTTTGGACTAGATTGATTTTGGCTAGTTTGGACCCATGTAGATTAACCTAGGAGCAAACCCTAGTTAGTTTGAGCTTGGTTAGAATTTGTGACTCTAGTCTAACCTAGCCTAATCTATGGTTAGGTCATTAGAACCTATTTGTCTACAGAAATTAGAAAGCCATAAGCCATGACTTATGATTTAGAGTCTTTATTAATCAAATCAACCATAGCTCATGTAACTTGGCCCAAGCCCAAACTACCAAACCCTAACCCTAAGTGTAGTGGTCGGCCACCTAGTGTCATTGGGATTCTCCCACTATAAAATCCCTTCTAAATTCTAGGGCTAGCCTCCTTTCCTTAGGAAAACTATTTCAAGAAGAAAGAGGTGAGCTCCTATATTTAGAAATTCATAATAAATCCATTTTAGGTCCTTTTTCCCCCAAACTAGTTGCACTAGATCCTAATATCAATGTTCTTGCTGTTGGTATTGATTGTTTGCAGGAAGGAAATAATTTGTGAGATTTTGGTGGTTGAGAAAATCATTCCATTTGGAGATTTTTCACCCATTGTTCATCAATAGGTAACTTTCCCATTTCTCAATAGATTTTCATTTTGTCTTCACCAATAGGAAGCCCTAAGGATCCCCTAAGATTCTGGATAGGATTCGTGTCGGGTGTCTTGGGTTTTATGTCCGTTTTGGATACGTGTCTGTGTGCCTACACTGGTGTTTGTGAAAATGCCACAAAGGGGCTGTTGGTGTTATTTTCGATTTGCTTTTGAATAGGAAATTTAGTTTCATGCTTTCTTATGCATTTTTGATCTGCTGTGGTAGTATCAGTGTTGTTTCGTGTCGGATTCACGGCTTGGACATGCGCGTGCACGACTGCGTGCACCGCTACAGTACTCTTCTGCCTATCGGGGTCTGTAGCGGACACAACACGTATTGTTTGGACACGAGACTTGACACATGGCATGGGGCCATGGCTGCTACCCCGTATGTCAAGCCCCATGTGTCCCCGTGTCGTATCTAGGTATAAATCGACTGTACACGTATTTTGTACTGTCTGTGCACACGAGTTATTTGGCCACTGATACGGGCCTCGTGTCCGACACTGACACGTCATAGACACTGGCCAATGGGCCTTTGAGGTAGCCCTATAGGTGGGATACCTATGTGGGTGACCACGAGACTCCCTCGTGTCTTATGTCATGCACACGACACAAGTGCATGTGTGCACGAGACAGTGCACTGACAGTGCACTGTGTATGTGTTTTTGAGTTCTATGTATTGGACACGCCGTGTCAGGCCTTGGGTGACACGAACTGGATGTGTGGGTTTGTGCACGTGGGTTGTTTTCAATTACAAACCATTAGTTTCATGATTAGTTAATTTTTCCTATTCGATTTCTCAATTAACCAATGTTGACTGATATTTGTAACCTGGAAATCCCCAGTTTTCTAATTCCCATTTGGACACTTAAATTAACCCTGTTAATGCTGATTAAATGATGGTTTAGTTCCTATACATAATTCTCCTATTAGTAGACTAATTGTGTATTAATTTTTGGGTCGTTTGGTATTGTGGGAAATTGATTTTGACAGTGAGAAAGTATGGCCTAAATGCTAACTCTGAACTATCTACTACCTGGTTGTTTGAACTGGATTATAATATTGAACATGGGATTCATTACAACTGGAATATATGAACTGCTCTCTTGAGTTTTATGAAACTTGCATGATCTTGGTTGTGGAACTGTTAGACCTACTTTAGCTCACTGTTTTGATAGCTAACAACTGATTTTATACAAACTGATAACTGTTTTCTTTCCCTTTCATTTGGCTCTTGGACCTGAGAATTGGATTTCTTCCCATTTTGCATTGACACACACAGATTCACCCCAAATCCTAAGAATTTATGCATCCTTTATATTTCCTACATTCTGAAATAACATGCTCACTGCACACACATACATATTTGCATTTTCTCACACAAACACTCACATATACACTCTCCCTTTCACTGTTTTGTTTTCCTGCACAATGTTACCTTTCCAAAGACCATTTCATGTCACACACACATACCCTTCCCTCTATATACCTGCCACACTTTGTTCCAGAGGTTAACACACCACACACACACATGACACTGTTTTGACACTATTTTTCACACTGTTTTGCACTCTCTCACTGCTCACACACACAAGTTCCTCTCTCTCTTTACTGTTATTATTTCCTGCACACTCTATACATCTTCCTGTCATATGTTGCAACCCCCACACACACACACACATACATTTATTCATACCTTCCCTATATTCCTGCCTAATGTACAGTCTAATATATGTGTATATATATATATATATATATATATATATATATATATATATATATATATATAATATATATATATATATATATATATATATATATATATATATATATATATATATATATAATGCTATTGTATTTTATATATAAGTTAACATATACATTGTGATATATGCATGTTCCTATATATGTATGAGTGTGTGTTTTATATATATATATAGATATATATGGTGTATGAGGATGCCATATGATAGTACCCATATGGGGGTATGGGTTATACAAGTACATGTATATGCCATATAACTTGGGTATTTACTATATATAGGTAATGTATATACTTGTGTTGAGAATAGGACTAGGTAGTTTGGTATAGCTTGGTGAGCCTCGATAGGGCTTGTACAACATTATTAGACTTAGTATAGCCTAGTTTAGACTTGGTTGACCTAGTTTGACTTCTGGGGTTGACCAGAGTTGACCAAGAGTTGACTTTGGCCTAGATTGACCTAGAATCATGTAGAATGCATAGTAGGACTTCATTTTACCATTTTAGACTTGTTGTGACTTGTGCTGTTCTGATTATGAGCCAGACACCACTCCTCGGACGGTACTTTTCATATTGGACACTCAGATACAGGCGAGTACATTCTCTGATCATTTCATATCCTGCTTAGAACTATTTTCTGCAGTAGATTACTTTACTTGTACTGCCACGATGGTCACACGGATTGGTACTATATGGATCCCTTCTTGAGATGTTATCCTTAGGGAGCATCGGGTACTTCATGTTCTGTGCGTTTCACTTACATGGCGTATCACTATGCTTCATTGGTTCTTTGATCACTTGCGACATATACTCTTATGATCGTAGAGTCTCCTAGAATCTCCTATCCCATTCACTAGGTATCGTAGAATCTCCTAGAATCACCCATTTATGGGCATCCATATATCACCCTTCGGGCGCCTTGTATGGAATCATAACATAACCTGGCTGGATCCTTGTGTTTTGATTGGGGGTACGGGGGAGTAAAAATGGACATGTGAATAATACCCAAGTAGTATCTTATCAGAATCTCTTCCATAGTGTCTTATCAGAATCTTCTATGCCATTTACATGTCTATGTTGTACTCTGACTCACTAGTCACATGATAGTTCTCTATGTATAGTAGATATTTCTATTACAGTTTTCTCTCTCTATTTACATACTGTACTTCTTTCAGTACTTGTATCTTACTTTACTGCATGATTATATCTTCTAACCTGCTATGAACTGGTAAGATGTACTGTACTCGCTCTTGTCCTGACTGGACCTGTTGAAAATATTACAGAGGACGAGGAGGAGGCTTGCCTGGACACTTACTACGGGGCAGCCTTAGATAACACCTGCGAGCTGGACCCTCAGGAGGACCCAGCTCTAGCTGAGGATATCACCCCGACTACCTAGGCTAGATTAGTTAGGCTGATTATCTTACTTTATGCAGTCTTGAGACATGTTTTAGCTAGACTATATTTAGAGTTCAGAGTTGTATATATTCTTTCATTCTGTATCTGAGACCATGTACTTCTGGATATTGCTGGGATTAACTTAGACTACTTTTCATCTATTTACTTCCTTGAGTTCTATTTCATATCGTGCTAACTCTTCCTTAGTTGTGATTGAATTTTACTGCTATGTCACACCCATTCGGGGAGTATAAACTGTTTAGATATATATATTGTTAGATGTATGTTGACCTAGGACAGCGCTCTACCGCCGACACTACGGCGTAGGCTGGGCATTGTTACATTCTCGTACCCTCACAGTGGGTGCGGGTCATGACACGTTTTTAGTGGTGGCCCATGCAGGTCTAGACTAGAAGTGTAGTGGTATTCGAATTAGAGTATCACTACAGCCTGCAGTAGGATATAGGACATTAATTTTAAGGTACTCAATCACTTTAGGAAATTTTCTTTTATTGCCATCTAAATCCTTTGTCAGCTGATCCTTTGAATTATAATTGTCCGCCTTTGTTATTTTGCTTCTTTCTCAGGAATTGATACTCTTGTTTGTCTATCTTCAGGATGGTAGAGACTAGATCGCAGCGTGCCATTCATGAGGATGCTATAGAGGGGACTGCTACCTCTCAGCTAGCACGGTGAGGCCAGGGGACTGCAGCTCCTGCCACCTCAGCTCGTGTTGAGACCTCGACAGCCACAGCAGGGGGTATGCATCCACCGACTGGGAGGCAGGACCCGGTCATTCCAGAGGATCCCTTCCTGTAGCCACCGTCTCCAGGACACGTGGACGCAGCTCAGATGTTCGCGTATTTTCAGCAGTTTATGGACAGACAGCAGGCTCGACAGGACAGAGGCATGGAGTTGGCCGTCACTACAGCCGCGGCTCGACCAGTGGTGCAGCAGCCGAGGACACCGGAGATCGAGTAGTTTCAGAAGATGAGCCCCAGAGATTTTTTGGGGACAGAGGGGATCCTATATGCCGATGAGTGGATCGAGCATATAGCGGAGATCTTCCGCTTGGCCAGGATTCCAGCAGACCTTCAGATCGAGGCCGCAGCTAGCCAGATGCGAGATCTTGCTCGCACCTGGTATCAGTCAGACCCCAGGATGGGGGTACCGGGGCAGACTTGGGAGCAGTTCAAGGGCTTCTTCAAGAAGAAGTTCTTCCCAGATTCAGCAGTCAGAGCCTTAGAGTCGTAGTTTGAGAGCTTGGTCCAGGGAAGCCTCTCAGTAGAGGAGTATGATGGAGAGTTTGGTCATCTCGGCAGGTTTGTAGAGGTTTAAGCGAGACGGCGAAGGCCCAGAGGTTCCGGAAGGGTCTGGTCAAGGAGGTCAAGTCCCTGACCAAGGGCAGCAGAGATGCTACGTTCGAGGAGATCTTGACAAGAGCCCTGTTGGCAGAAGATGATCTTGAGATTAGGCTCAAAAGGGGGAGAGACCCAGTTGGAGGCAGTAGCAGCGGGGGCCAGGCCAAGAGGCCCTACTTTCAGCATCAACCGCTGAGGCAGTTTCAGCCGCAGCAGATCCAGCAGAGGCCAGTTCAGCAGCAGCAGCCGAGACAGCACCCGCAGGGTGAGAGACAGGGAGTCACTTGTGCCTACTGCAAGAAGCCTGGGCACGTCTTCAATCAATGTCGGAAGAGGCTGGGCCTGTGCATGGTGTGTGGCTCAGCAGACCACCAGATGAGGGAGTGCCGCATAGCACGAGCAGGCCTGGAAGGAGGAGCCAGAGCTCCAGCAGGCCAGTAGAGGGGACCAGCCCTGCCGACACAGCAGCAGAGGTTCGTCCAGCACCAGCAGCAGGCCAGGGGAGGCCAGCAGGGGCGAGCTTTCGCCATGGTAGCTGGGGATGCAGAGGTCATAGGAGAGCTGATCGTAGGTTCGATTCTTCTCGACTCCAGTCCAGCATTTGCATTATTCGATTCCGGCACTTCGCATAGCTTCATATCAGTATCTTTTGCGATTAGACACGATATCATAGCTGAATCGTTGCCTAGGACTTACAAGATCACGACCGGGGATGGTATTATCCTCGTGAGTGATGTTTATAAGGGTCGAAGAGTACTTTTGGGAGGCCGTGAGTTAGAGGTGAGCCAGCTCGTAATGCCATTGCCGAACTATGATATAGTACTAGGCATGGATTGGTTGAGCAGGCACCACGCCAATATTGATTATAGAGGGGGTAGAGTTCTCTTCAGAGCACCGGAGGAGCCAGAGTTCGAGTACTCCAGACGTCAGGCAGAGCAGAGCAGCGGAGTCTTTTGTGGAGTCTCGTTCGAGGAGCAGACGATTCCACACCCCTTGATAGTAGAGTATATGGATGTTTTCCCAGAGGAGTTGCCGGAATTGCCACCAGACAGGGACATAGAGTTCTCGATAGACTTGGTTCCAGGAGCGAAATCCATCTCTCAGCATATTTATCGGGTGAACAACAGCGAGCTGGTGGAGCTGAAGAAACAGGTGGATGAGTTACAGGACAAGGGCTTCATCCGCTCGAGTTCGTCGCCATGGAATGCACCAGTGTTGTTTGTACAAAAGAAAGATGGGTCAGTACGCATGTGTATTGACTATAGGGCACTCAACAACCTCACGATCAAGAACAAATACCCACTGCCGTGGATCGATGATCTATTTGACCAGTTGAGCGGAGCTCGGGTATGTTCCAAGATTGATCTGAGGTCGAGATATCACCAGGTGAAGGTGAAGAGGGAGGATATTCCCAAGACCGCTTTCAGGACGCGGTACGGGCAGTTCGAGTTTTTGGTTATGCCGTTTGGGCTAACCAATGCACCAGCAGTATTTATGAATCTTATGAACAAGGTGTTCCACCAGTATCTGGATCAGTTTGTGGTGGTTATTTTCCATAAAGAAATTCTCTTTATTTGTTGTGTTTCTGGAAAAATTACAACTGTAGGAATCCGATCTAGAAGACGATCGCTTTATTCCTTGGACTATGCGAAGAAGAAAAGCTCTCAAAATTTTGACAGTAGATATCAGTATATCTGTACAATGAATGAGAAAAAGAACTCTATTTATAGAGTTAAAAATAATAACTAAAAAGATAACTGTCTTCACAGCCATTGCCTAGTTAAAAATTACGCAGGATTTAACATACGCAAGGTTGTGAGCAGTTACTGGACGTGGCCTGTAACTGTTGGACACATGGCAATCATGTATGGGTCGTGTACAAGTTACAGGACACGCAAGCGAGAGATCAGTGGCATGGCTGCCACGTACTCCAATTTGATAAAGTTCACACAGACTTGTTGAAGACGAAATCCACGCAAACTCGGTGTAGAAAGCTTCAAAAATCTACGCAAACTTGGGGCAGGAAGCTTCAGGATCCACGCAGACTCGAGGCAAAAAGCTTCAAAATCCACGCAAACTAGATGAAGAAAACTTCAGAATCCACGCAAACTTGAGATGAAGATCTCTCGAATACACGCAGACTTGTGATAGAACTGCCAGCTGTCTTGATTCGGCGTACCTCGACTGACACAAAATCTCTGACAGTGATTGCTTTTGTCAGTCGCATTAAATGACAAGAAAGCCTTTTGGTACGCCAACTCGACGAAGGCTGAGTCTTGCTGAAGAAGATTTCGAAAGTCACGCAATAGACGGCGGTGATCTCTTGAGTTCTGTGCATACGTGGCATACGAAGAGACATTCTTCGACTGTCGTGCTGTCAGTCATAATGACTCTCTGACAAATGATGAGATGTCTCCCAGCGTGTTTTGTAAATATTGTCTGGATCAACTGAGCGTGACTTCTGGACTTGTTCTGATCAACACAGCGTGACTGTCATTTTTTAAAGGTCTACAAAACCCCCTTCAAAGTTTTCGAAAAATGATAAATTATTTCGAAATACTTTGAAATAGAGATGATAAAATGGAATCAGTCACGCTGAGATGACTTTAAATTTTTCGAAAGTCGAAAAGACTTCGACGTTCTTCGAAAACACCCAAATGAACTTATTAAATGTCATAATGACTCTTCGTTCTCCGAGACTGATTGCATCCAATTTATGGAGGAATATGAACAGCCGGCGAGCTCTGTTATATAAACCAAGAGAAGAATTATTTTTTTATCTTCATCTCACGTCAAGATGACACCAAAGGAAGAGGCTGCAGAAGAAGCACACAAGTTGGGCTTTTGCTCCCATGGTGACCCCACTTTTGGGGGTGAAGAGCCAGACCCCTTTGTCTTCGAGCTCAAAGATGACCCCGTGCAACTAGCCAAGAATTTCTTGAGCTATTTTGGCCTGGATGGCTCATCTCCTTCTGATGGACGTAGCTTCATAGAGCAGCGTGAAATGTTTAAGGCTCTGTTGCACCGCCTGGGAGTTAAGAGCGTAGAAGAACTAGGCACCAAACTTAGTCGCTCTGAAAAATAGAGCGTGACTTTTATGCTTTTGTTGTACTTTTTGTTTTGTCTTTTGTAAGGCCATCAGTGCCTGTCTTGAAGAATGAAGTATAACTTCTGTGTTTGATCTGCGTGCATTTAATAAAGAATATTGATTAGCACTCTTTGACTGTTTCTAATGTTGTACTGTCTTCCAAAGTACACGTGACGCTCATTTCACGATTTACGAGCGCTATTTATGCGGTCCTTTCCAAGAATAGACTTGTACTTTGCCCTTTAAATAGATAGGTGAATCTTCACAGAGACTCATCCCCCATTCTTCTTCTTCTTCTTCTTCTTCTTCTTCTCTGAGAATGAAATTTTTGAGAGATTTCATTCTCAAACAGGAAAGCAATGCCTTCTAATGTTCGATTTCAGCATACTGTATCAAACATGAGTTTGCCAATCCTTAGCACCAAACATAAAAGTAAGTCCGGTATAGTACGCATACTATTTTTGCTGTTGAAGATAGGCTTTCTGTTTCTGATTGAACAATGCACGCTTGACCAGCCAGTGCGTGTCAAATGACACTTTTGTTGATTAATTCTCTTTTTTCTTGCTGTTTTCTGCAGAAGCTCGGCTAAAGATTTTCTTCAGAACTGGCATTGGAGATGTGGATGCTGTGGAGAATGTCCTTCTGACACCAACATCAGGGAGCTCATGCGCTTTTGATGCGTAAATCAGACAACTCAGAACTCTTCGTGGGATAGAAGGGTCTTCCTCAGATGGTAGGAAGAGCCTTTATACACGAGAGTTGGATGGTTGAGTCAACTCTACCCCGAGAAATCGGGTAGTAGAGTTCCTTTCACGGCAGAACTAGGAATTGTGTCCCAAGGTTTGGATACATTCCTGTCTTCCTTGTGAGGTTACCCCCATCCACCAATTGTATTGGCAGCAACACATTTTCGTGTTGCCCTACTCTGTAGTTCTCCTCTCGTCTGAGAGAGAAGACCAGAGTTTGATTCCTGCTGGACACCCAGGAATTGCCACAAACAACGAGATTGCCAGAGAAGATCCAAGAAGAAATAGATCTCAGTTGTATATAGAATGAAAATTCAAGATTTGTAATAGATTTCTATTATGATTTGTAGGAAAGTCTAAGAAAATGTAATAGACTTTTTTGTGATGAAATGGGAATGGAAATGACGATTCTTCTATGCTCAATAATTTATATTTGTGGATGATTTGTGGACATGATAGATAATAAAATCTTCTTTTCTATTCTAGAGTATATGATATTATCAGAGGTATTATGGACGTGATAATATGTAGGAACTCAAAAGAAAATAGATTGATTTCTATGCAGAGGTCAAAGAAAAAAAATGACAAATGAGTAAGTAGATTCGGAATTTGATTCAGAGGTTATGAAAACATGATAAATAACGAATCCCTACTTTATGAATTGATAGAAGAGTATGAACGAACGAATCGTTAGATGAATGAACGGATAAACCATCGAATAAACGTAATAAATGAACGGATGAACCGTCAAGCATTAATGAATGTGTGAATCGTCGAATAGATATGACGCTTCCTTGTTTGAGAAACTTCTGTCTATAAATATAGCAGAAGTTAGACAAGAATGAACACTTCTATTCCTCAACATAAATATGTCGTCTGGAGAAGCATTTAAGAAGACTGAGACTGCCTCAAAAGTTCAGAAAAGTACTGAAGAACGTCCTGCTGATCCAGTTCAATCGAAGAAGGTGGAAGCAGGCGAAGGTTCATCCGCACCCAAGTCACCAAGGGGCATTCTGGATTTCCTGCTTGAACCAGGAAGGACTGAAGAAGAAGAAACCATAAGGATGGCCGCTTGTAAGTTTCTTATGGGTTCCAGCAAGGAGGTCCTCAACTCTTTTGCTGATCACATCTTCGAGAAGGATGGCAGTGGCCTACGTCCAAATATAGAGAAGGACAATAGTAATCTTTCTTAATATCATGTATCATCATTCATGATTTAAAATAAAATAAAATTTTTATTTCTAAACATGAAACTGTCTGATGATTACAAGCATTTATCCTTATACATAGTACTTTTTAAGGAATTTGCTATTAATAGGCATCAAGACTTTTCGTCCATCCAATTCTGAGAGTTGATAAGCTCCATTTGTGAAAACCTTGCTCACAATGTAGGGACCTTCCCACTTTCCGTTAAATTTGCCCTTGCTCATATGAGTCATAGTCATAGGACGTCTGACTGTTAGAACAAGTTCTCCTTTTTGATATGCTCGAACTCTGACTTTCTTATTAAAAGCTTTTGAAATCCTAGCTTGATAGAATTCAATATTCTGTTGAGCAGATAATCGCTTTTCATCCAGAGCTTCTAATTCCTGAAGTCGAAGACGATCATTATTTTCAGCAGTGAGCTCATTAGTGATTGCTATCCTTAAAGAAGGAATTTGAATCTCTAATGGAAGAACAGCTTCGGAACCGTACACCAGAGAAAAGGATGTACATTTAGTAGCATTACGAACCGTAGTACGGTAGGCCCACAAACATTCACCGAGCTTGTCACTCCAATTACGTTTGTTAGTAGAGACAAACTTTTTTAGGAGTTTGATGATAGTTTTGTTGAAAGCCTCTGCTAATCCGTTAGCTGCCGGATTATATGCAGTAGAAGTAATATTATTAATCCGGTGATCATCACAGAATCGAGTAAATTTCTGGCTGACGAACTGTGGTCCATTATCATGAATAATGCGTCGAGGAACACCAAATCTGTAGATGACGTGGTGCTTAATAAAGCTGATGACATTAGACGTCTTAACTTCAGATAAAGGAATGGCTTCAGCCCATTTGGAAAAGTAATCGGTTATTGCGAGAATAAACCGATGACCTTTGGATGACGGCGGATTGATCGGACCGATAATGTCCATGCCCCAAGCTTTGAAGGGCCATGATGCTGCCGTCGAATGTAGAAATTCCGAGGATTGATGAATAAAATCTGCATGGATTTGACAGGCTTTACATTTCTTTGTGCATTCGATAGCATCAGATACCATAGTGGGCCAATAATAATCCATACGTCGAATACGGTCTTGGAGTTTCGGCCCAGGCTGATGTGCTCCGCAAGTTCCATCATGTGCTTCACGAATAATTTGTTGAACCTCATCACCGGCAACACATCGAAGAAGTAAACCATCATAAGCTCGACGATATAAGGTCTTTGTTGTATGATTGTAATAGAATCTGAGTGATCGTCGTCTGATAGATGCTGCCTCACTCGGATCATCTGGAAGAATATCATACAATACGAAATCTAAGAAAGGAAGTCTCCAATCTTTATCCGTATTCTGATTTTCAGTCGAGTTACTGAAGATAAATTCCATGCTGAAATCAGATGAAGATGACATTGATTTACGACTAAATCCAAATCCTCTTGTTGTGTTGACGTCATGAGATGCTGATTCTTCAATGTCAACAGGAAGTCCTAGAGTCAAGTTATTTTCAAGATGGAATAATTCTCGATTACGAACAACAATCATTTGTTGCCGTCTAATCGGAATAGCTAACACCGCAGCAAGATTAGCAAGAGCATCAGCTTCTGTATTACATGCTCGCCTAACATGTTCAATGAAGAATTCTTCAAACGAAGAAGCCATAGATATAGCTACTCTATGATAAGGAACCAGATCTTGATGGCGAACTTCATAAGTACCCCTTATCTGATTGACAATGAGCTTAGAGTCTCCATACGCTTCCAAATGTTGAATATTTAGATGCTTAGCAAGTTGAAGACCAATAAGTAGTGCATTGTATTCAGCTATATTGTTTGAACATGGTTGATCGAGAGAATAAGCTCGTTGGATAGCAAGACCTTCTGGTGACACAAGAACAATTCCAACTCCAGCGACAATATCACCATTAGGGCCAATTCTTGATGCTCCGTCAAAGAATAGACGCCAAGTAGAATTTTCTTCAGCAATTTGATTTGAATCTAGGACTTCATCAGGGATTTCATCATAGAGTTTTGAATCTTCTGGAATTGAATGAGCAGCCAAAAAATCAGCTAAAGCTTATCCTTTGACTGATTTCTGAGGAATATAGTGTATGTCATACTGAGCAAGCAGGATTCTCCAGTTAGCCAATCGAGAGTTCAAAATACTGGGTTTCTTCATCATGATCCGTATAGGATTGATCTTGGAGATGACATGAATAGTCTGGCCAATGATATAATGACGTGTCATTTGGACAGCGAACATCAAGGCTAGACATTCTTTTTCGACCGGTGAATATCGAGGTTCAGCTCCGGTCATAGTGCGACTGAGATAATAAATGGCTTGTTCATGGCCATCTTGATTTTTTTGAGCAAGTAATGCACCCAATGAATGACTCATTGCTCGAGTATATAAGAGGAACGGTATTCCTGAGATGGGAGATACCAATACTGGTGGGCTCATCAGATATTGTTTTATATCATCGAATGCTTTCTGACATTCATCATTCCAGACAAAAGAGACACCTTTCTTCATAAGTTTGTTGAATGGTCTGCAGCGTCCTGATAAATTAGAGATGAATCTCCTGATATAAGCGATTCTTCCATGAAATCCTCGTAGCTCTTTTAAGGTGCGTGGAGGACGCATCTCTTGGATGGCTTTGATCTTCTCGGGATCCATGTGTATACCTTTAGAGGTAATGACGAAGCCGAGAAATTTACCACTAGAGACGCCTAAGAAGGACTTAGTAGGGTTCATCTTTAATTGATGCTTACGCATTAGATCAAAAATGGTCTTCAAATCTTGGATATGATCATCCTTTTGTCTACTTTTGACTGCAATATCATCAACATAGCATTCGACTATTTTTCGTAAATGTTCACGGAATATAGTGCTCATAGCTCGTTGATAAGTTGCTCCTGCATTCTTGAGACTGAATGGCATAACTGCATAACAATATAGACCAATCAGTGTTCTGAAAGAAGTGTGCTTCTTATCATCTGGAAATATTTTAATCCTATTGTACCCAGAATACCCATCCATGAATGACATTCGTTCAAATCTATAGGTATTATCGATCATGACATCAGTGATTGGTAGAGGGAATTCATCTTTAGGACATGCCGCATTGAGATCGCGGAAGTCTATGCATACTATAATCTTGCCAGTCTTTTTAAGAACAGGAACTTTGTTAGCCACCCAATCGGGATGTTGTTCCTCTCTAATAAACCCGGAGGTAATGAGTTTATTGACTTCAGCTTCAATTGCATCCATAATGTCTGGACGAAATCGTCGTTGTTGTTGTTTGACCGGTTTAGCATTCGGCAAGATATTGAGTTTATGAGTTACAATCTGGGGATCAAGTCCTAGCATATCTTCATAACTCCAAGCAAAGACATCGATGTAATCTCGAATGAGCTTGATCATGTCTTGCTTATCAGCTTCTGAAAGACTTTTACTGATGAATATTGGTTTGGGGAATCCCTCTTCACCAACATCTATTTGAACAAGTTTATCTTCAGTCGGAGGTTCTTTTTGTTCAAATCGGAACTCCCATTGATTATCTAACCTTTGGGCCCATTGTTCTGATTCAGGTGAGATTTCAAATTCTTCTTCATCTTCATCACTTTCTTCAGAACGGTCAATAGAAACCATGTTGGAAGACAGAATATTGCAGTAGAAGTCCCCGATGCTTGTATCAGAATCCCAAGATGTAGTACTAGAAGAATAAGATCTCTTATCTTCGTCAGATTCAGGATCTTCATGGATAATATTGATAAAAGGAGTAGGAGCAATGTAGCCCAATCCGTATTTTGTCCTTCCATATTTCAAAGGAGGAATCCGAACAGGCATTTTTCTTCCTTTTCTATCATTGAGGCTAGTCCTGAAGTCATAGCCCATATTTTTGATGATGTCTTTAGATTGCTGACTATAACGGCATAGTTGTAGTCTTCCAGTATCATCATTGTTGTCATCATCTTCTAGATCAGAAGGACTTTGGGGCCCTTTGTAAAAGAATATTGGAATGTCTCCTGGCTTTCTGCTGGGAACTAGAAAATATGAAGATTGTACTGATTCTAGGGATACATCTGTATGAACAGTCTGTACAACTCCTATGGTTATTGTGTTCAAGTCATCTAACAGATGTAAATAACTATGAACATAATTACATACATCAGCGTACTGCAAAGATGGAGACTTTTCATTAAATGTAAAAGCAGCAATATTTACATTGGAAGAAGGCTGAGCCTTAGAGATTTTAGCCAAGTCAATGACTAAAGGGGGAAAGAAGAAGAAGCTTTGTTTCGATTAAGATCGATAACAAATGGCTCAGAAGAGGTGAGCTCCCTTGAAGCTTGAGATGGAAGAGTAGTCCGCCCTCCAACTGGAATTAGCAGAGTATCCTGTTTCACATGCGAAGATACATGAACCGTAGTACGCCCACTGACAGGAATGATCAGTATATTTTGAGTAGAAGATTGAGGTAACAGAGAGATCCGTCCACTCACTGGAATGATGAAAGAACCTTCTTCAGAGGTTTTGGGAGATCGTTGCTGAATAGTTCGACCTTTAATAGGGATTATTAAAGTCTCACTTTGTGTATCTTCTTTTTCCATAGCTTGTATGACCCTTGTATACTCTTCTTTGTACATTCGAGAATTATTGAAATAAGCTTCGATCCCATAAAAGGGATTTATATCAGCAACTTCTTTTTGTACTCTTCCATTGCTATCAATGTATTTAAAATACTGATGAAGAGTAGAGGGCACCACATTATTTTCATGAAGAAAGGGCCTCCCCAGAAGAAGATTATAGGATCCCACGATCTCGATCACATAGAAAGTGACTTTGGATCTGAAATCACCTATCTGAAGCTTCAAATGAATCTTTCCCAAAGGCTCGCTTCGGCTTTGATTGAATCCCAAGATAGTAGTAACCGTCTTGGAGAGCTTGTGAAGAGGGATTTTCAGTTCATCCAACAAACCCTTTGGCATTATGCTTATAGCAGACCCTGGGTCAATAAGGATACGATCTATCTTCATCGTATCGATATAACAAGTGTAGTAGAGAGGCCGGTCATGTCGATTATCCTCCAATAGCATGTCATCTTGTGTAAAGGTGATATTTGGGATAATCTCCAGTACACTGTTGCAATGTAAGCAAGTGGCAGGTTCCACATCTGGTTTCTTCAATTGTGCAAGACAAGAGTCAGCCTGTAGAAGTGCTTCACTTAACGTCTCCCGAGTTTCTTTAGAAAGACGTAGAAGTTCAAAGAGAGACATTCTAGCTGGAGTATTAGCAAGTTGAGCCAAAATATCGAAGTTGTAAGGCTTCTGAAGTCCAAGAGGAGGAGACTTCTTGATTGGTTTATCAAATCGAGCCTGTTGCTTGTCTTTCTCAAGAGCTGTAGGCTTGGGAAGAACAGATTCAACTGGTGTAGTTGAAGGAACAGGTGCATTAGATGATTCTTTTTCAGGAGGGACATTAGTATCATCTTTAGCAGCTAGAGGGATATCAGTAGGATCTTCAGGATTCTTAGAATAATCCTTTAGATAAGGTTTCCCCGTTCGAGTAGCACTAGCAAGTACTTTTTTTTTTTTTTGGCTCTGCGTCAGAGGTAGATCCGAGAGAAGTCATATGACATGATTTAATCTTTCTAGATTTCTTGGACTTTTGAGGAGAAGAAGATTCAAAGTCTGCCACTAGATCAGGATGAATCCACATGATTTCTCCAGTCTCCAAAGTAATTGGCACCAATCCTTCAGACTGTGGAGGAGGAACGTTCACTATTTCAAGAGTTGCCTTGGGAATAGGAACAATCCCGCTTTCAAGTAATTGAGGAGGGAAATCTCCAAATTGCATAGAAACGACATTAGAAGTGACAGTCTTCTCTTTTGGAGTAAGAGAGATAGCTCCAGATTTAATCATTTCTTGGATCTTTCCTTTCAGTACATAACAAGTACGAATTGTATGACCCAGCATTCTGTGGTATGGACAATATTTAGGATGATCTGTCTTACCGGCTTCATCAGGTTTCTTGATTTAAGGTAATTGTATTTTATTACCTTTCAGCAGACATTCAAAGATACCAAGGACATCGTCGTCGTCAAAAGAATATTCTTCTTTGGGGCGAGGTGTTCTTGATTGTTGAGTTGTAGAGGCAGGAGTTTGAACAGTTGATGCGTCTCTGCTCTGAAGATTGACTTCAAGAGTTTCTTTTCCCTTGCGAGCATTATTTTTATTGTTGGTGCCTTGACCTATTTCTTTAGGAGTCATATGCACTCCTAAACCTTTGAAGGTTTCAGCACTAATTTCTGCAGCTTTGGCACTGACTATGAAAGAAGGCCAGTCTTGAAATTGGGTGGATCCTGTCCACATGCTGATGATTGGCAACAAATTTGATTTGCATGTGTCAATGGTGACAGCATCAGGAGTTCCAAGAGGCATCTTCAGAGCTTCTCTTCGAAACCGTTCAATGTAATCCTCTGTAGTTTCATTATTTTTCTGCTTGATTCTAATAAGAGCAGACATAGTCATGTCATTGAGTCCTTCATAAAATCGTTCAAGAAACATCTGTTTGAAACCAACAAATGAGGTAATGCACCCATCTTGGAGACTTCTATACCATTCATAAGCCGTTCCCTTGAGACATCCAATAAATACCCGAGTAAGGAGGGCATCACTTGGTTGCAATTGATCAGTCATCACTTCAAAGTGATTAATAAACTAACTTGGAGAAGTGGTTCCATCATAGAATGAGATAGTAGGAGGCTTGTATTTAGGAGGATATGATACTTGTTTCCATTCTATCGGATAAGGTTGCTTGATGCCTAATCTTTGTAAACCATCCTTCTATTTAAATGCTTCGAATTGAGTTTTGAGACTCTTCAATTCTTCAAAGACAACTCCAGAAGATTGTGGAGTTGTAGCTTGTAAAGAATAATTAGGAGGAGGAACAACATTATAAGCACTACCCCCAGCTCCAGAGAGACTAGGATTTGGTTGAGCTGGTCCAGGAGTATTGGATTGTACTGCTGGAGAAACTTGTATAGGACTTATGTCAGTGTCGACTGGTATGGCATCTGGTACAGTTTGTTGATTTTGCAACTGAGTTGCCATGAGTTCATACATTGACTTCATAGTGTCAGCCATAGACTTCATTTGATGTTCTAAAGAAGCAATTTTTTGGTCGTGAGGGGTCACTGAAGAGGAAGGTTCATTGTTCAATTCAGTATTCCCATCCACCATATATGTTGTGACTAAACGAGGGATTATTGATGAATTAGTGGATGTTGTATGCTCTGAATCACTGCTCCGTGCATCAAAGTCATTTAAAGGACAACTACCCCCAGTAGGAAGAGGTGGAAAGTTAGATTCTCCCAGGAATTCGGAATCAATTTTGGAGATCAAATTTCTTTGACTAAAAGCCAGGGCCCTTGCTCTGGTGTTTCTATATACTCCATCTGGACTATCAACTCTACCCCCAGTATCCCGAGAAGTTATGTTGACAGAGGCAAACAAAGGCTCATCTTCTTCAGGCATAGGTTCATACTGAATCCGATTGAAGATAGATTGTCGTTTAGTTTGACATCTGCATTGCATTGTAACTCTTGGCTGGAAGTCACATTCATGATCACCATGGTTTTGAACCATTGTTTGACATCTGCACTGAATTATGATTCTTGGATAGAAATCACACTCAGCATGATCTTTTGTCATAGAATTACTCTTTCTTTTCTGTTGAAGATGTTCTCGTAAATCTGTTTGTGAAGATTGAGGAGTATATTTCCTGTTCTTGGGTCTTGATGGCCCTTGATTATACAGAGAGTGATTGATATGAGCCACATAGTTTCTTGCATACTCTGCATCTGGATCTCTTATTTTCATATCCAATTGACCTGGTTTCTTAGCTCCAGAAGTACTAAGTTTTGTTCTTAAATCAGTGGAAGATAACACATTAATTTTGGAAACATGGAGTTTTCCTTCCATTGATCTGGATATTTGCAGAGAAGGAAGAGTTGAACCATCCTTTTGATTAGGAGTTGGTAACAGACCCTCTTTTGTGGACAGATTCTGTGCCCAATTTGAAGAAGTCATAGAAGAAGACATTGAGGAATGTTTCTTCTTAGACTCATTCATATTTTGAGACATAGAATGTCCAGAAGGAAGAGTAGTCAAAAGACTATCTCCTTTCCTTTGACTAACAAGATTGTCAGTCAAAACTGTTCCTGAAGTAAAAATTACAGGAGCAGAAGAAACAACTAAAGAGTCATTCCTTTTCGAAGGGACTTTGCGTGGAAGACCACCCCCAGTTCTAGGAGAACCAGGTAAAGAAGAAGAGATAGCTAAAGAGCCATTCTTCTTGGATGAAATACACGCTGAAATATACTTGGTTAAAGAACCAGAGCTGTTAGCGTGACTTTTGAATTTAGAATTACACGCTGAAATAGATTTGGCTAAGGAGCCAGTACTGTCAGCGTGACTGTTGGATGTTGGATTACACACTGGAATAGATTTGGCTAGGGAGCCAGTACTATCAGCGTGATTTTTAGAATTGAATTTGCACGCTGGAACAGATTTGGCTAAGGAGCCAGTACTGTCAGCGTGACTTTTGAGGTTGAATTTGTACACTGGAACAGATTTGGCTAAGGAGCCAGTTCTGTCAGCGTGACTTTCAATTACTGTCATCTTTGAGCGTACAAGAGTGTGCGTGCTTGCATTAGTGTGCTTGCCAGTATAAGGAGTAGACACTGTGGCAGAGACTCCACCATTGACTGCCAACTGATTCTTAGGGACATAGACAGAGTGTCCCTTCGACTTGGCAGTGGTGATGGAGGCTGGAGTGGGCTTGCCACCCTTAGCCCGCTGCATTTCTTCATAGGCGAGTTGATCGAATTTGATCGTCATCACCTTCTTCGTCGAGCCGATTGACGAAGTATCGCATTGAGTTGTTACCATCTCAGAAGAGGAGATGGTTTTCCCCAGCAGAGTCGCCAATTTGTTTTCCATAAAGAAATTCTCTTTATTTGTTGTGTTTCTGGGAAAATTACAACTGTAGGAATCCGATCTAGAAGACGATCGCTTTATCCCTTGGACTATGCGAAGAAGAAAAGCTCTCAAAATTTTGACAGTAGATATCAGTGTATCTGTACAATGAATGAGAAAAAGAACTATATTTATAGAGTCAAAAATAATAACTGAAAAGATAACTGTCTTCACAGCCATTGCCTAGTTAAAAATCATGCAGGATTTAACATACGCAAGGTTGTGAGTAGTTACTGGACATGGCCTGTAACTGTTGGACACATGGCAATCATGCATGGGTTGTGTGCAAGTTACAGGACACGCAGGCGAGAGATCAGTGGCATGGCTGCCACGTACTCCAATTTGATGAAGTTCACGCAGACTTGTTGAAGACGAAATCCACGCAAACTCGGTGTAGAAAGCTTCAAAAATCCACGCAAACTTGGGGCAGGAAGCTTCAGGATCCACGCAGACTCGAGGCAAAAAGCTTCAAAATCCACGCAAACTTGAGGAAGAAAACTTCAGAATCCACGCAAACTTGAGATGAAGATCTCTCGAATACACGCAGACTTGTGATAGAACTGCCAGCTGTCTTGATTCGGCGTGCCTTGACTGACACAAAATCTCTGATAGTGATTGCTTTTGTCAGTCGCATTAAATGACAAAAAACCCTTTTGGTACGCCAACTCGACGAAGGCTGAGTCTTGCTGAAGAAGATTTCGAAAGTCACGCAATAGACGACGGTAATCTCTCGAGTTCTGTGCATACGTGGCATACGAAGAAACATTCTTCGACTGTCGTGCTGTCAGTCATAATGACTCTCTGACAAATGATGAGCTGTCTCCCAGCGTGTTTTGTAAATATTGTCTGGATCAACTGAGCGTGACTTCTGGACTTGTTCTGATCAACTCAGCGTGAATGTCATTTTTTTAAAGGTCTACAGTGGTGTTTATTGATGATATCTTGGTATATTCCAAGACTGAGGAGGAGTACGAGGAGCATTTGAGGATCGTACTGGAGACTCTCAGGAAGGAGCAGCTTTACGGGAAGCTCTTCAAGTGTGAGTTCTTCTTGGATCGGGTGGACTTCTTGGGGCATGTGGTGACTAGAGATGGTATCTCAGTTGACCCCAAGAAGATTGTAGCAGTTGAGGCATGGGCAGCGCCGACTTCAGTTGCAGAGATCAGGTGTTTCCTGGGGCTGGCAGGATACTATCGGAGATTCGTGCAGGATTTCTTCCTGGTTGCAGAGCCGTTGACACGGTTGACTCAAAAGGATGCTGAGTATGTATGGTCAGAGGAGTGTCAGACAGCTTTTGATGAGTTGAAGAAGTGGCTGACAACAGCTCCGATTCTGACGTTGCCTTCAGGATCAGGTGGTTTCACTATTTATAGTTATGCTTTAGGGAAGGGGCTGGGTTGCGTCTTGCAGCAGCACAGGAAGGTGATTGCCTATGCTTCCAGACAATTGCGTCCCTATGAGAAGAACTACTCTACCCACGACCTGGAGCTGGTAGCAGTGATATTTGCTCTGAAGCTGTGGAAGCATTATCTGTATGGTGAGAGGGTGGAGATCTTCACAGATCACAAGAGCTTAAAGTATGTGTTCACTCAGAAGGAGTTGAACATGAGGCAGCACAGATGGTTGGAGTCGATGAAAGACTTCGATATTGCACTGCAGTATCATCCAGGGAAGGCCAACGTGGTTGCCGATGCCTTGAGTATGTATCCGACAGCCATCTGTTTGACCATGGATTGACATTTTTTTGCCGACTTGGAGAGCCTTGGGATTGAGGTGATCATTCCTGGAGTGCAAATGCAGCTATGGGGGATGCAAATTCAGTCAGACTTGGTGGAGAGTATCAAGTCGGCACAGTTTGAGGATGTTGCTCTGCGGTGTCTCCGAGAGCAGGTTCGAGCAGGATTGCTGGAGGGCGAGTTTTCTCTTACAGAGGATGGTGCCTTGAGACACGGTTCCAGGTTATATGTGCCCAGTGGAGATCTCAGAGATCAGGTTATGTAAGAGGCCCACAGATCTCAGTACTCTATACACCCGGATGCCAACAAGATGTACCGAGATCTACGGGAGCATGTATGGTGGTCAGGAATGAAGCGTGAGGTGGCTCGCTTCGTGGCTAGATGTTTGGTCTGCCAGCAGGTCAAAGCAGAGAGACAGAGGCCCGGTAGATTGTTGCAGCCATTGTCCATTCCCGAGTGGAAATGAGAGCATATCACGATGGACTTCGTTTCAGGATTGCCGCATACTCCAGGAAGAAAAGACGCGATTTGGGTCATCGTTGACAAGTTGACCAAATCGGCCCACTTTTTGCCATTCAAGGTGGGTACGTCTACAGAGAGGCTGGCAGAGATGTATATACGGCAGATAGTCAGGATCTACGGAGTTCTGGTCAGCATCGTCTCAGATCGGGATAGTCATTTTACTTCCCATTTCTGGAGGAGTCTGCAGACCAGCTTGGGCACTCAGCTCAAGTTTAGTACTGCATACCACCCCTACACGGACGGACAGTCAGAGCGGACTATTCAAACCCTTGAGGAAATGCTGCGAACGTGCGTCCTGGACTTTGGAGGTTCTTGGGAGGATCATCTTTATTTGGTGGAGTTTGCTTACAATAATAGTTACCAGGCCAGCATTGAAATATCACCTTTTGAGGCTCTGTATGCGCGTAGGTGCCGTACACCCTTACCCTAGGATGATGTTGGTGAGCGAGCTTTTCTGGGGCCAGAGATGGTTGTTGATGCGGCCGAGAAGGTGAAGCTCATCAGGGATAGACTTCGCATGGCGCAGGACAGACATCGGCACTGGGCCGATAGCCACCGGAGGCCCTTAGAGTTTGAGGTACAGATTAGAGTAGGATTAGATTTAGGTTGTTTGTTTGTGTTTTAATAATCATGTTTACATATTATAATTAATTGAGACCTTGCTTGTGATTAGGTCGGAGACCAAGTTTTCTTGAGGATATCTCCGACTCGTGGTATGATACGTTTTGGTGGAGGCGGGAAGCTTAGCCCGCGCTTCATCGGCCCTTTCGTTATCATCGGAAGAGTCGGTGACGTAGCTTACAGGCTAGACTTACCGCCTGCACTTGTGGGGGTCAACAACGTATTCCATGTATCACAGTTGAGACGGTACGTGGCTGACCCTAGCCATGTGCTCGATCATTCGGAGATTGAGGTTGGTCCTTCTCTCAGCTATCTAGAGCAGCCAGTGGAGATTCTAGATCGACGGGAGAAGGTTCTAAGAAACCAGGTGATACCTTTGGTGTACATCACATGGAGGCATCATTCTCCAAAAGAGTCTACCTGGGAGCGGGAGGATGAGATGCGCGAGTGCTACCCTTATCTTTTTGGACTGTGAGGTATGCTTTCTATCCTTCTCATCAGTTGTATTTCGCCTTTCAATTTCGAGGACAAAATTCTTTTAAGGAGGGTAGATTTGTCACTACCATATTTCTAGTGTAAGCGTATTTTTGTCATTTTTGGGATATTTTAAATTTATTAGAATTAATTAGAATTTATTGGAATTTTTAGGAATTATTTTGGAATTGTTTGGACTAGATTAATTTTGGCTAGTTTGGACCCATGTAGATCAACCTAGGAGCTAACCCTAGTTAGTTTGAGCTTGGTTAGAATTTGTGACTCTAGTCTAACCTAGCCTAATCTATGGTTAGGTCATTAGAACCTATTTAGCTATAGAAATTAGAAAGCCATATGCCATGACTTATGATTTAGAGTCTTTATTAATCAAATCAACCATAGCTCATGTAACTTGGCCCAAACCCAAACTACCAAACCCTAACCCTAATTGTAGTGGTCGGCCACCTAGTGTCATTGGGATTTCCCCACTATAAAACCCCTCCTAAATTCTAGGGCTAGCCTCCTTTCCTTATGAAAACTATTTCAAGAAGAAAGAGGTGAGCTCTTATCTTTAGAAATTCATAATAAATCCATTTTAGGTCCTTTTTTCCCCAAACTAGTTGCATTAGATCCTAATATCAATGTTCTTGCTGCTGGTATTGATTGTTTGCAGGAAGGAAACAATTTGTGAGATTTTGGTAGTTGAGGAAATCATTCCATTTGGGGATTTTTCACCCATTGTTCATCAATAGGTAACTTTCCCATTTCTCCATGGATTTTCATTTTGTCTTCACCAATAGGAAGCCCTAAGGGTCCCCTAAGATTCTGGATAGGATTCGTATCGGGTGTCTTGGGTTTTGTGTCTATTTTGGATATGTGTTTGTGTCCCTACACTGGTGTTTGTGAAAATGCCACAAAGGGGCTGTTGGTGTTATTTTCGATTTGCTTTTGAATAGAAAATTTAGTCTCATGCTTGCTTATGCATTTTTGATCTGCTGTGGTAGTATCAGTGTCGTTTCGTGTCGGATTCACGGCTTGCACACGCGCGTGCACGACCGCGCTCACCGCTACAGTGCTCTCCTGCCTATCAGGGTCTGTAGCGGACACGACACGTATTGTTTGGACACAAGACTTGACACGTGGCATGGGGCCAGGACTGGCACCCCGTGTGTCAAGCCCCATGTGTCCCCATGTACTGTCTAGGTAGGAATCGACTGTGCACGTATTTTGCACTGTCTGTGCACACGAGTTATTTGGCTACTAATACGGGCCTCGTGTCCGACACTGACACGTCGTGGACACTGGCCATTGGGCCTATGAGGTAGCCCTATAGGTGGGCTACCTATGTGGGTGACCACGAGACTCCCTCGTGTCTTGTGTCGTGCACACGACACAAGTGCACGTGTGCACGAGACAGTGCACTGTGTATGTGTTTTTGAGTTCTGTGTATTTGACACGCCGTGTCAGGCCTTGGATGACACGAAATGGATGTGTGGGGTTGTGCACATGGGTTGTTTTCAATTACCAACCATTAGGTTCATGATTAGTTAATTTTTCCTATTTGAGTTCTCAATTAACCAATGTTGACTGATACTTGTAACCTGGAAATCTCCATTTTTCTAATGCCCATTTGGACACTTAAATTAACCCTGTTAATGCTGATTAAATGATGGTTTAGTTCGTATACATAATTATCCTATTAGTAGACTAATTGTGTATTGATTTTTGGGTCGTTTGGTGTTGTGGGAAATTGATTTTGACAGTGAGAAAGTATGGCCTAAATGCTAACTCTGAACTATCTACTACCTGGTTGTTTGAACTGTATTATAATGTTGAACCTGGAAGTCATTGCAACTGGAATATGTGAACTGCTCTCTTGAGTTTTATGAAACTTGCATGATCTTGGTTGTGGAACTGTTAGACCTACTTTAGCTCACTGTTTTGATAGCTAACAACTGATTTTTATACAAACTGATAACTGTTTTTTTTTCCCTTTCATTTGGCTATTGGACCTGAGAATTGGGTTTCTTCCCATTTTGCATTGACACACACAGATTCACCCCAAATCCTGAGAATTTATGCATCCTTTATATTTCCTACATTCTGAAATAACATGCTCACTGCACACACATACATATTTGCATTTTCTCACATAAACACTCACATATACACTCTCCCTTTCACTGTTTTGTTTTCCTGCACATTGTTACCTTTCCACACACCATTTCATGTCACACACACACACCCTTCCCTCTATATTCCTGCCACACTTTGTTCCAGAGGTTAACACTACACACACACACACACACACACACACATGACACTGTTTTGACACTGTTTTGCACTCTCTCACTGCTCACACACACATGTTCCTCTCTCTCTTCACTGTTTTTATTTCCTACACACTCTATACATCTTCCTGTCATTTATTGCAACCCATACACACACACATACATTTATTCATACCTTCCCTATATTCCTGCCTAATGTACAGTCTAATATATGTGTCTATATATATATAATGCTATTGTATTTTATATATAAGTTAACATATGCTATTGGATTCGTCCCTTGACTATGATCTTCAAAGGTTGCTCCTCTGGCAGATCTTCATTAATAGACTGATCCTCAGATGATAATTGATCTTCAGCCATGTCTGATATATCTTTCACATGCTCTTGTTTATAAAGCCTTGAATCAGAGAAGTAGGCTTCGACACCCTTGAACGGATTAATATCAGCAAACTCAGTTTTCACAACTCCTTGGGAATCCACATATTTGAAACATTGGTGAAGAGTTGAAGGCACAATTTTGTGCTCATGAATCCACGGTCTTCCAAGAAGAATATTGTAGGATACGTCCGAGTTGATAACATAGAAAGTTACCATAGTTCGGAGATCACCAATCTGAATCTGCAAACGAATCTTCCCAAGTGGTTTACTCTTGCCCGAGTTAAAAACGACTATCGTAGTACTAGTGTAAGTCAGCTCACTAGTAGGAATCCTCAGAGGTCTTAGCATACTCTGAAGAATTATACTAATTGAAGATCCAGGGTCAATGTAAATCCTGTCAATTTTAGTGGATCCGATATATCCAGTATAACACAGAGGTCTATCATGCTTGTTGTGTTTTAATAGCATATCCACTTGTGTAAAGGTGATGTTGGGAATTGCTTCCATCACACTATGGCATTACGGACATGACACCGGTATATTATCAGGAGTCTTGAGTTGTGCTAAGCATGAATCTTCTTGAAGTAAAGCTTCGCTCAAAGTCTCCCTGCTTTCTCTGGAAAGGTGAAGCAGTTCAAATGTAGAAAGTCTAGCCGCAGTATTGGCTAACTGAGCTAGGATGTCAAACTTGTAAGGCTTCATCACCACCCCTGATTGGAAGCAGACTTCAATGGGATATCAAAGCGTACTGCCTTCTGTTTCCCCTTTTCAACCACAGACGGTTTAACAGGAACAGGAGAAGGTTGAACTGGTAGAGTTTCCACTATATCTTCTGCTTCTTTGGAGGACCCCTCATAGTCTTTGTGGTACTCTTTCCCAGATCTTGTACCAGCAAAAGTTTCTTCTTCAGACTCAGGAGAAGGAAGTACCATATTACAGGATTAGTCTTTCTTCCCTTAGCCTTCTTTTTGTGAGGGTTGTTACGAGGCACTTCAGAACCCAATCCAGCAGTGGAATTCTGATTTTGTATTTGTAAAGGAAAACGTATTCCTTTATCATAATTCAAACCTTCAGCCTTTTGAAAGTTGTAACCCATCTTTCTCATGAGAAGAACAGATTGCTGACTATATAAGTGGATAGGCAGTAAACTTTGGACAAATGTTTCAGCACAGAAAGAAGAAGAAACCTCTGCAACTACAGGAGAATGAAGCATAGATGTATCTATAGTTAAGGGAGGAGAAGGATTCGGGATACGAGTAGAAATCCTTGTTAGAGCTTTTTTATGAGCAGCAAAGACTTGTTGCGCCCAGTATAAAGGAACACTATTCATAGCTAGCTACTGCTGATGATTAAGCTTAAGCTTGGTAGGAGGAGCTAGACTTGGAGGACAGATGTTTAGTCCTTTCAGTCTATTTTCTAGAGGAAGGCCATCCCATAGATGATCCAAGTCATCAGGATTTGTAATAACATGAGAAATCATGTTGCAGGTTTTGACTTTCTTACCTTTCTTGGATTTTAAAGTTTTACCTTCATTTTCCAACTCAGGTACTAAGTCAGGATGTACCCACATGATTTCACCATTCTTCAATGTGAGCGGCAGCAATCCTGTATTTTCTTCCCTGGCATGCAGGATATTTACGATCTTCATACTCGCCTTAGAAATTGGGATAATTCCATCTGGGACTTATTTTGGAGGAAAATCCCCGAACTGAAGAGAAACCATGTTGGTTGTAACCGTATGGTCATCATTGGTTAAAGCGATAGCGCCACCATTTATCAAGTCTTGGATCTTCTTTTTCAAGACATAGCAAGCACTGGTAGGATGATTAATGTATCTATAATAGATACAATATTTGGGATTGTCAGTCAGATTCACTTCATTTGGCCTTTTTGGCTCTGGAATCTGAAGTTTACCACTTTTCACCAAACACTGAAATATCCTTGGGATATCACTTTCGTCAAAAGAGTATTCTTCCTTTGGCCTGAAAGATTCCTGATTATTTGGCGTCGTTTTATTCTTGGAGAGATTGACCATAAGAGTATCTTTTCCTTTCACATTACGATTGTCAGGATTATTACCAGGATTACTTTTCTTTCCTTTATCTTCTGAAGCAAAAATCATCCCGTGTTCCCGAGCCAACCTACCATTGGTCTCGGCAGAAACTGCTGCTATTGTAAACGAAGCCCAATCTGAGAACCGGGAACCCGTAAAAACAGCTATGGATGGTCGTAGATTCATCTTGCATGTATCAATCAACGCTGAATCTGGCATACCAGGAGGCATCTTTAGAGTAGCCTGTCAAAAATGTTCAATGAATGTCCGAGTATCTTCTTTCTCCTTTTGTTTGATTTCTATCAAGGAGGACATGTTCATGTCCATACCTCTTTCATAGAAGCGGAAGAGAAACATTGCCTTGAATTCGTCAAAAGACGAAATAGAGTTATCAGGTAAGCTACGATACCAATCGTAAGCTGAACCCGTCAGGCACCCGATGAACACTCGAGTGAGAAGAGCATCATTTTTCTGTAAGTGTACAGTCATAATATCAAAGTAATTGATATATTGACTGGGAGATGCTTTTCTATCGAATAAAACCATGGATTGTGGTTTGAACTTCGGTGGGAAGGGTACATCATTCCAATGAGGAGGATAAGGTTGCTTAATCCCCAACCTCTGGAGCTGATCTTTGTGCCTCAAAACTTCAAACTGTGCATTGAGTTCACGCACTGCTTGAATGGCTTCACTGGTTTGAGGAAGCACATTTGATTGAATAGTCGTTGGATGTACCGTAACCCCCACTGGAGGAGGTACATCTTCTGGAATGATGGGATCTGGCGATGCAGAATTTTGATTAACAGCAGGCTCTTAAATATTCGAAGGTATATCAGCCCCTTGACTATCTTGAGTTTATGCTTCTACTGGTACCAGAGTTATTACTGTTACCATGTTGAGCATGTCTTTTAATGACTGCTCCACGGCAGTGAGACGTTATTCCATATTAGAAGATGACGTCTCTGGTTCATCTCCAACAGCGTAGGATTCAACCTGTCTTGAAGATATAGAGGGATTAGTATATAAGTATGAATCCATACTATCGGTATCAGACTCAAAAGATTGAGTACCCCCAGCTTCTGAATCAGAAGTCTGCATTTGTCTTTGTCTTCTTGATCGAGTGTTCTGATATACTCCTTCAAAGGAATCAAGAAGTCTGTTGAACTGTTGTTGACCTGGGGTTTGGGACATATTTCGTCTTGGATGTCGTCCTCTGTTAGTATGAGATGCCACGTTTACTGACACATATGACAGCTCATGTTCTTGGTCTTCAGCTTGATGTTAAGGCGAGTTAAAACTTAAACGATCAAAAACTAACCGTTTTGAAGCCGAACAACAACAGTTGATCACAACCTGGTGATATTCACAATGATGTTTTTCTTGGGGGAATGTCTCCGAAGATTGTCTGTTCTTACGTTTTTGCATTAGCAATTCACGTAAATCAGAAGGAACAGATGGAGTATTCTTCTTTATTACATTTGGGGTAGAAAAACGTTTAGTCCCTTGTGTATAAAGAAGATTACTGGCTTCATTCGTAGAACCAAACTGTATATTTTTATGCGTTTGGAGTTGTGTGCGTAAATCTTGAGATTTAGCACGAAGGACTCCATTTTCATGGCATGTAATTTGTAAGTTTGGTACTTTGCGTAAAGCAGTATAAGTAGGTTGTTGGTGTACGACAGAAGCTTTACCAACAATATTTTTATGCTGCACATATTTAGGTACATTCATATTAGATGTGCAAACATCGTTATGAATTTTATCTACACTGTCAAAGACAGGAGACTTACCTTTACGCGTGGAGCGTAAAAATTGATTATCTACCACATCACCGATGGGAGATTTTTCTTTACGCAAAGAGCGTAATTTATTTGGGCCTACCAGGTCACCGACGGGAGACTGATTCTTACACTCAGAAGCATAAACTTTAGAGTCAGTCCCATTACAAATGGGAGATTCATTCTTATGTAGTGAGCGTAACATTTGGTTCTTACCCACTGAGCGTTAAACTTGATTCTTACGCAGTGGACGTGAAACCCGATTATCTTCACCGTTACAAACGGGAGATAAATCATCACACTTTGAGTGCAACTCTGAAGTAAGGATTGTCTCGTTACGAACGGGAGCCCCTATGACAGGAATGGAAAGAATTCCCTTGTGATCAAAAGCAACAGAGAGATCAGAAACCACTTTGGATTTGGGAATCCTAACTTTTCGTGCTTTGCGAGACTTTTGAACATTGGAGTGGCGAGAACCACCCCCAGTTCGGAGCATTTCTTCATAGGCAGTCTGGTCGAAGTGCACAACCAGAGTCTTCTTGGTCGAACCGACCGAAACATTATCATATTGAGCAATCGCCTCCTCGTCAGAGGAGAAGGACATCCCCACCAGAGTCGCCATTTTGTTTCACTTAACAAAATTGCCAAACAAAGGTTGGATTTTGAAAATAAAACGAGAAAAAGTACAAGAAGTACATATTTGATTCTGGGAAAGTATTGCTATGGAAGTCTGATCTGTAAATGATCACTTTGTTCCTTGGACCATATGATGATGATGAAGATCATTGCTTGAAGTAGAACAACTTGGAAGAACTAAGTCACCAGAAAGGTATCGACGCACTTGGGCACTGATGGCGAGGCCGAATGCTTTCCTGCTTTGCTTCACTCTGTTCTGGAAGAAAAGTTGAAGAAGAATGCTCCGGAGAATCAAAATCTCGAAGTTCTGATCTCTGTATTCTCTCATGTTCTCTCTGTCTCTGTGTTTGAGAAAAATGAGTCTATTTATAGACTAGGGCTTCTGTGCGTAAAAGAGCATCAAAGTCTGTCTTTACGCTAACAACTGCCACCCATGATCAGAGTCATCCTTTGCATACGTTGACACGCGTCCCATCATTTCAGTAAGAATAGGATACATGTACACACGTTCTTCGAAATATGTGGCATGAAGGCCATGTAGGCAAACCACGTTCCAAACTGGCCAGAAAGAATAGGGCGTAAAAATAGCCCCAACATCCTCTGGGCGTAAAGCAGTAAGATGAGCGTAAAATAGCTCTGTTATAGGTTTTCCGCGTAAAGTGGTTATTGAATAACCTTGAGCGTAAAATGGCTCAAATAGACTTTATGCACATATTGTTTTATGAGCGTAAGAACTCATGTAAAACTCCGTACGTAAAAGAAACCATACAGTGAGCGTAAAGTAGCTCGATCCCCATAAACGACAACAATGGTCTTTGTATAAGACAAATTCTATTGAATTCTGTGGTAAATGCCATCATTAATATCTTCATGTCAGAGTTTGCATTAAATGCGAGATTTGACAGCTTTGTCCAGCGTAAAAGAGGCTGCTCTGTCCTTGGCGTAAAATCACAGGTGTAGACCCAAGCGTAAAATGATCAGCCTGCTTAGGCGTAAATTGATTAGCCTAGTTTTGGGCGTAAAAAACTAATCAATTATGAATGAGATGACTCTTTCTTTGAAGCACTTTTTATGCTCCTACAGCTATAACCCTTACCATAATACCGGTATACTTTCCGACTTCCACTAGTGCCACAACTTCGACTCTTTCACATCGACCAAATATATGGTTTTGACCTACTCGAAGCCCACTATGCACATGCTACTAGTGTGCCACTCAGTTGAGGCCTCGTGTGCTACTTAAATACAAAAGCCACTGAAGGTGCATTTTGGGCTTGAGGGACCTAGCTAACCAACTTGACTGGCAACCAGCTTAACCACTCGAGTTGAATCCTATTCTAGGTTACCCTAACCTAGTAGACATAGTTTTATCTTGGGATCTTGTTCAGTCCATATAGATTGAGATCGTAGGTTCATCCAACCAACGAGTGATATCCAAATAGGAAACCTATTAAGGCCCAGTAAAACCCCTCCAGACAAACCCCATAGTTGATCTAGAAAGTCGAACTACTTAAAATAGGTACCCATACCTATTATGTAGTCTCCACGCCTTAGAATGTAAATCCATTCGTAACCTTTATTCCATCTAACTAGAAGTCGAGATATGATCTTGCATTTTATTTATATTCCTTACTCGCGTGTTTAAATAACCACAGATAAGATCATAATTTTGATTTCTCAAATTTTATTCAGTTATGGAACCTTGTTTGAATTAGAATTTCGAGAACGAAAATTCTATATTGCATGGATTGCAAGCCCCTCTAAGAAACAAGTGTTCTTCGAGGTAGCAAGTGACTGGACTAGAGTAGCCCGATCTAGGAAATAAGACTATAAGTTCATATATACCCTTTCTACTCATATTATTGTATATGCTCTACCGCTCTTTAAACCTCACAGTTGCCCCCGAGTATTCCGCCTTATCTTCTTGTCCTTTCTACATCGGAGCAACGAATAGTCGTGCTTACTAGAGTTCACCAATATTTCTTAGTTTATTGTGTAAATTTGTTGCCTATAGACAGGAGAGAGTTGTAGATGCCGTATGCCATAGATATCTGTAGGTAGTTATTTTGCAATTAGCTTGAGGGTTACAATGTTATGACATCAGGTGCTTGAAGTGGGTAGTGCGACCAAAGGTGGGTAGAAGCCCTCGTTGATTCGTAGTTACGAAATGGCTAGGAGGAGGATATAAGTAGTTCTGAGAAATTAAAATTCGAGGATATTGTGGTAATAGTAGATTTATTCTTTTAAGTTTGAGTTTTGGTATATTTAAGAGTTAGAATTTCGAGGACGAAATTATTTTAAGGTGGGTAGGTTTGTAGCTCCCCTTCCCGAAATATTTTTCTGAAAATATATTTTATTATTTATTTGATTTAAATAGTGATTTTTAGATTACTAGTTTATTTATGTAAGTATGTATATTATTATTATATATTTTTTTGCCTCGCTTCACTCGAGCATGTGTCTTGAGTGCGCCGTACGCCTTTGTCCTTCTTGTTCCATAATAGGAAAACGAATTAATATAATTTTCTCATATTTGTATTTGTTTCATCTTTACAAGTCTATCTAAATCCAAATTCCAGATTTTGTATTTCTGATTCTTAAGTATACATGCATGGTTCGAGGAAATAACCGATACTATCTATCAACCTATATATATTCATCGGTTCAATTGATACGTAACGAAATGGCATTAGATTGTATAGAATCATGAAGTACATATCGTGAAACGTAAGATACTAACAGCATTGTTAATATGTATCATACTGAAATTTCATTGATACTTCTATGTATCACATCATTAATCCAGTCATCTAGTATTGCACTTTGCTTTTCCATTTCCATATCTTTTTTGTGCTTGTCACAGAATATTTGCTAGAGATTTAGAAAAAAGGAAGAATTTCGGTGTCACCTCTGTAAAATAGATACTTATAATAGTTGCTCAAGTTCCTTAGATAAGAACTATAAACCAATAATAGTCTGCCTTAATATTATTTAACCATCGAATTTTTAACGACTATTTACATAGTTGTGCAAGCAAGTATGTGCATATACTAATATACAATCAGAAGCTTGCTGGCATAGGAATAAAGGATTGCAAATAAAGCTCGACCCCTTGATTGTGAACGCATATAAACATCTCCCCTGAACCCGAGCTATTCACAGCACCCGCACAATAGGAGATTTAAGCCAGACCCGAGCCTCTCTCCAAACCATCCCAGCCCAAATGTTTGGCAGTCAATAGACATGTCTGAAAAGTGAGTTTTATCTGAAAGGAGTATGTTGAGACGAATGGGTGGAAATACATTAAAAGATTAAATAAGGAATTAGTGAGTTTGTAGAAAGTTGGAGTAAGTGTAGATTAAGAATGAGACGAAAAAATCAATTTAGATGGTTTATACATGGACGGTAGTCTATCAATAGAAGGAGCTGCTACAAGTAGGGATAGACCTAAGAAATCTTGGATGCAACGGAGATGACCCAAACTGGGATGAATCTAAGATAAGATGGAATAAAGACCTTCATGTTAGTGTTTTTGTTCAGCCCACACTAAAACGTTCCCAACAACAGCAATAGCAATCCCGACCTAGGCTGCTGATAACAGCCTATGAACCAGCCCAAGCTCAGGATGAGCAATTCCATCCCAACTCTTCCCAAGCCTCAGTCCACAGGGGCTCAGCCCACTCAACCCTTATAAAATTTCCCACAGGGCAAACCCAGCAGCAATGAACCCGACCCCGTACGTTCCTTTTGTGCGACAGTACAAATACGAAGGGAGGATCCACACGCCAAAACCCTAACCCTACCCACGCTGCCACCACGTACCACCCTTCCTCAACCACTGGGCGGCCACCCGTCGCCGTCACCACCGCCGGCCCGCGGCAGCAGGCCACGCGCGCGCATCCAACGCGCACACGCATGGGATAGGCAGCAGCAGCGGCGGGTCGAAGAGGCAACTTCGAGTTACGTTTTCTCCAGCTACGTTCGACGATTTTCCGAACCGCTTCCTCTGGTAAGATCCTGATATAACCCTCTTTAATCCATAGTAAATAGTTTAATTTCTAGTGATCCGAGACTCGAGAGAAATCGAGTGGAAGTTGACGAAAAACCTGTTAAAACAGGACACTTGTAACAGTCCCAAACACCCAACTTCACTTCGATTTTCCCACCAATTTATCCTTCGAATCAGGAAACCTTCTAAACAGAAGTTAAACCCAAAATATAGGGCTAGAAAATTCCAGTAGGAAGTTTGTAAAAATTTGCTTTGTACAGAGAAGTAAACACATGTAAACTTCGTCAAAAATCTGTTTTCAAAATCATGAAAACGCTCCACACAACGTGCGTCACGCCAATCCGGACGACGTGGTCACGTACCGAAAGGATCGAAAGCTGCGTAACGGCTTCGTGTTCGTGTGGGCTTTGGCAGAATTTAAATTGGTCGCGTGTGCGCGACGAATTTGATGCGTATCCGTCGAAATTCACCCTATCGTGCACTTTGCAAATTATCTAATTACTTTGTGCACGCTCGTCAGATCGAGACAAAACTTGCGCCAACAGGACCGTATTATTTTTTGGTCCTGCATGCCAAGTTTGGTCCAATTCTGAGACAGTTGAATCCGACGTCGTTTTGCGGGCCCCACGGTCCCACTCAACGGGTGATTTTGTGCACGGCCCGCCGAAATCCAACTTTGGATATACGGTTGGGTTTGTATCGGAAAACTGGATTCGTAGACATGTAGTTTGACGACTTTAGAGACCGTTGACTCTGGCACGCTTTTCGGTGTAAAGTGGGTCCAACGGCTGACATCGTTTTTGTCCGAAATTACCGTTTTGCCCTTGTGTCCAGAATTGGACTTAAGGACATACAATCCAAGCTAATTTGACTATTCTGAGAATGTTGGTACTGTTTATTTCAGCATCCGGAGACTTCTACATGTGTTGACTGATTGTGGCTCATTGTGTGGTATAGTATTGGTTTCTTCAACTAAGGACCTCAGACAAGTGCACTTTTTGATTGCTTTCCGATTCATAGTAGTCTTTTCATTTCATGTATATACATATATCTTGCTGCTTGTTGACACGCTCGTCACACGGAGTAGTCGGGAGGGGAAATATCTTAGTAAACATGTTAATTACCCAGAACTATCCCATGAGTCTATTCTTGAACGATAGCAGCTGCACACGACACGTACAGTGAGCCGTATTTACCCCCTGGCCGTTCACATGTCGAAACAGATATTTCACACCACCTAGATAGATGTCTTTTATTAATTTTTCCTTGTTTACTTCTCTATCGTGCTATGTCATCAGTTTCTTACTAGCTTTCACATTCCATATGCTATTTTCATGTCTTGTTAATTCTATTGTATTTTGCATTGCCGTCGGTTTGTGTACTCGTTCCAATCCTGACTGGATAACCAACATTTTTCAGGTTTAGCCGCGATCACTCTTAGCACTGGAAAGAATTGGGTATGCTGAAGACAACTTAGAAATAGAAAGCAATTGTATCAATTTCATAAATTCTAAAATCTTGCATTTTCTTTAATTGCAAATGTTGTAATAAATCTAGAAATGTGAATGAGCAATATTGTTTTATTTCAGCATTTATTTCTTGCGGGCTTGACAGCGTTCTACCATCGACTCTGCGGCGTAGGCTGGCCTGGACACGTCTCGTATCCGAAAAGCGGGTGCGGGTCGTAACACTATTAAATCTCAGTTTCAGACATAAGGCCAAACCACATTCCTGAAATTTGAACCTTTCTCAGTTTTCAGGTTAACTAAGAAGGAAAGAAAGGAAGGGAATTATTTCCCAGGTTTTGAAAACTGGGATTCACAGCTCTGATATTGGTCTGATGATTCAAGTGACTGGTTCAAAGGAACTTATCACTGGCTATAACTAAACAGTGCTAAAATGCCAATCAACAGGAAGGATTGAAAGAACAGTGAATGCCTATGAGTTCCAGGTTTCAGAAAAAACAGTAATGCAACCTATTGCGAGGTGCTCAAGTTCAGCCCAAAATAAACAGTTAATACTTACTGCATTCTCAAGTTCAACCACAGGAGAAAATCCAGTTTGACAAATCCTAAGTTCAGATTTCAATTGATAGGCACCATACCATCTCAATTTTTTACAAAATTAGTTCAACTATTAGAAAGACTCCACACACTAGCCAAAATCCTATTCTCTCAAACCAAAGCCTATAATCGTATGTAAAAGTTTAGTTTATATGAAAAGGAACATGTAGGAATCAACAACAGTGAGAAACACTTAAATAAACAGGGAAAAAGTATTGGGTATCACTGAACAAATCAGTATCAGTTGCATCAGTGAAAACCCACAAAAAAACCCATGCTCGAGACCAAAATTCTTAACACAACCTAAACTAGCATGTAAACTGAATCTAACACATAATACATATTATATTTAGGAACTATTTAACAATTAATAACATTATTTAAAGCGTTTAAAACAGTTTACACAGGAACACAATATGTACACTGGAAACACACAGTGCACGATACGTGCACAACGATTTTCTTCCTCGACACGGCATGGGGACACATGGGGCGTGACACACGGGGTGTCAGTCATGGCCCCATGCCACTTGTCAAGTCTCACATGTTCTAGAGGCGTGCCGTGTCCGCTACAGGCCTCGAGTAGCAGGGGAACACTGTAGTGCGCGCACGAGCGTGTGCACGCGCGTGTCCACTCCACGAATCCGACACAAGCAGACTCTAAAATCACCACAGAAGAACATGAATCAATAAGCAAGATTAAAACTAAATTTCCTATTTAAAAATAATGCACAAACAAGATCGAAATGCCCTTAGTGGCATTTCGACAAACACCTAGGCTACAGTCCTGATACGTGTCCAAATGGACACGAAACTTAGGATACCTGACACAAAACCTATACTGATACTTAGGGGACTCCTAGGGCTCCCTAATGATAAAGACAAATCGAAATTTCATGGAGTGTAGAGAAAGTTACCTAAGCTTGAACTTCTCAAGAAACCCCTCATTGTGAGCTCCTCTCTTGATATCCCAATCCAATCAAAATAACCTCAAACTGAGATGAGACCTTAGCAACAATAAGAATAGTCATATTAGGACCCAATGGAATAAATTAAAAAGAAAAAAAGAAGAGGAAAGGAGTTATAGGAATTAAAATACAATAGAAACTAACCTCCTTGAACTTAGAGCTTTTCCTAAGAAAGAGGCAACCCTAGATTTTAGGAGAGATTTTATAGTGGGGGAATCCCAATGAGGATAGGGGTGGCCGGCCAAGTAGGTCTAGGGATTAGGGTTTGCTAATTTTTGGGCTTTGGGCCATGTTACATAGGCTATGTTTGATTTGATTAATTAAGGGCTCTAAATCATAAGCCATGATTTATGACTTTCTAATTTCTATTGCTAATTAGGTTCTAATGACAAAACCAAAGATTAGGCTAGGTTAGACTAGAGTCATATATCCTAACCAAGCTCATACTAACTAGGGTTAGCTCCTAGGTTGGTCTACATGGGTCCAAACTAGCCAAAATCAATTTAGTCCAAACAATTTCAAAATAATTCCTAAAAATTCAAATAAATTCCAATAAAATTAAATTACCGCAAAAATGACAAAAATACCCTCACACTAGAATTGTGGTAGTGGCAGAGTTAATATGATTTTAACTCTCCGTCTTTAAAGTTTTTGAAATAGTTACTTCTTACCGATTTCTCCTTAATATGTATTATTTACTTTAAATCAGTATTTGTGAATATATATGTTGAGCACAAGCTTCTTATCACTTGACAAGTATACACTTATACTTCCATTTTAACCTTGTGCTTACGTAATATATCTATTATTAATTCTTATATTTTATTTTGATTAAACCTCTTATGAATCAATTGTGTTTTTGCCTAATAAAGCTTATTTATATGTTCTTTGAATTTGTGATAGTTTTTCAAACATTCATTAAGGATACATGACTATATTCATTAAAATTTCCATTTACATGTAGATCATATATTTCTTATGTTGAATTTTTTTTTTATAAATATCTTTATTTTGGCTTATGAGTTAAGCGAAAGTTTTATATTGACTTAAAGAGTATTTAATATACTTGTTACCTTCAAACTTGTGCTTATCTTATACCTTAGCTATTGATTCCTTTGACCAAATTTGTTCTTCTTGAATCAATTAGCTTCTTCCTTAAAGTCTTCTTTTGATGATATCTTCTTGACTTTCTGGTTGGCATTGTGGATACATGTTCTTAATTGATTTTTGATCTTTTTATGTATGCCTATTCGTGATATATATAGTTTCATATATATAAATGATTCATAACTTTTGATATTTATTTGTTTTATACCTTTAAGTTAGGATGTTGAGAAGAAATGTTTATTAAGGTCTTGCTCATGACTAATTATGGAAGTTCTTTTAAGAATCACATGGTTTTGTGCTTTGTCTTGTGTTTATATTTACCTCCATTTTTAGTGCACATTTTCAAATCTATATCCTCTATAAACTCCTATTGTGCACTATGAAAGCATTTTTGTAAAATATGATTCTTGATATCTTTAGCACATTTATAGCTTTCTTGATCTTAATGATCTTTCTTTGCTCATTCCTTGGGTTTATATTTCTTCTTGAATTATTGTTGCCCAATGGTTTTTGTAGCACATGAGAATTCATGTAATTGCTACATCATATTTCTTATGACTTTAGCTACTACGGTTTGAGCTTTTGCGTTGAGATTTTTTCATTTCTAGATAATACACTTTTTTATAATGGCTATAGTATTTTGCATTCTCTAGATCGATCTATCATTTCATTATCTTGGGTTAATCTAAATACTTGGCAAAGAGATTTATTTTATTATGTTTTCATGAATACCTCTTTTGGCTTATACTTGATAAGAGATCAATTCATTTATTTGTCAGCTTATGCTCTTATCCTTGCTTAGTAAAGGGTCTATGAATCATTTTGATCATTCAAGATGTATGCCCTTAATTGTGAACTCTATGCTTAAGCAAGTATCTTTAGTGTCTGTGACTTAAGATTTAATGAGCACTTTAATCTTGTTAATGGCCTACCTCATTAATCTTAATTAGTTATGTAGCTGGCTTAATATTGTTGAGCTACATAATCTATGCTCACTTTCACTCTTCTAGCTATTGTTTTTCGTTTCAATCTATATATGATATGCTAGTTTCAAAAAAAAAAGTTGTGTGAATTGTTTTGATGTGATTTGTATTCTATTTTAGATACATATATCTTATTCTCTAAAATTAGTTTGACAAATTCTTGATTTGATCTAATTTTTGAAAAGAGGTTTGTGATTCTTTACCTTAGCTTCCTTCCATATTAGTCATTACCATGTATCTCTTAAATTTCTCTCACTTTTGAGTCATGATTTCATCATATTATCATTTACATCTCTTCTTGATTATATTTGCAATCATTTAAATGAGAATGACTCTTTTCCATATTTTTTTATTGATTTATGAGATTTTATTATAAATATAGATTTTTAATTTTCTCTTGATGAGATTCATTTGATCATATTTATTCATTTACTTTCTTTATAAATGATCATAATGATTGAGTAGTCCTATATTATCTTATGTGATTATCAAACTAATTTATTACTCTACCTTGACTACTCATGGATTGCCACATATGGGCCTTTGCTATTTGACAATTATGGTTTATTATTTATCATTAGCAAGGTTTGGAATTTATCCGTTGATGGGTACATATATGGTGAAACATACCTAGTCTATGTAAAGTAATAAAATTGGTTGATTCTTTCTTAAATAGATAATCATGGACATGATGTTTGAGTTTTATTTTTATTTTATTTTTTGAGCCATATTCTGTCTATCATTATGATTGTTCTTAATTTACTTTATTCTTTTTCATGATGTCATTTTCTCAAAGGATAACATACATTAATCTATCATCTTTAAATATGAGATCCTTATATATAGATTACTGTATGCCATCTTTTGATTATATGTGCTTAATTGGAATATTCTTTTGATCTTTCATCTTTAGCGGCTATTAATTGGATATCTCTTCTTGACTAAGGATGATATTATTCGCCTTTTGACGATTTTATAGTCTTATATGCATTGAGCAAGGGGGAGAAATCCATAATTGATTTACCTCTAGATCTTGTAGTTATCTATTTTATGCTATAAGTGCTTTGGAACTAGATACGCATAGTTTGAGGGGGAGCAAATAAATTGGTCTAATTCATGTATACCCTTTAATATGTCGTATATCTAGTTCATCATGGACCATATTTCTTCAATTTCATATTCTATTATTGTGGTCATGATGTTTTTATTTGTGAATGATTTATGAGAGTGTATGCAAGCGTCTTTATTATTTATCACTCTCTCTTAAATAAGTCATCTTGTTAATATTTACTTTTATATCTTATCTTGATGACTACTGTTCTTTCATTGACTTGGCTTTCCTTTCATGCTTAATTGATTTGGCTTTCCTTGTTGAGGACTTATCCAAAATTCATGATTTTTATCACCTTTGGTAGTACTTTGAGGGAGAGCATTCAAGTCGACTGAATTTCTCTTTCTCAAGTATTTTTCTCCTTTACCTTCATGTTTATCTAAAGGGTATTCGTATAGCATGATAAGGTAATTGAGTTCAAACGCATGAACTTGGATAAACATATAGATTTTGCAAATAACGAGATTACTCAATATCAATTGCAATATTTTACATTGATCATTCTTTTATTTTGTTCCACTATTTATTTCTGGAAAATTATGATTATTAATGGTTTCTTTGATCAATGTTTCAAGTTTACATCTTTTCAATTGGTATCAAGTTTATTTAATGTCATATCTCAATTGTTAGTTGTAATTATCTATTCCTCATGGCTTTTGTTTGAAATCCTTTATTTCATAGTTCTCCTCCAAAACTAGAGCAATATTTCATATCCTACTGTGTTTTGTATTTATTCCTTGGATTTTAAGTTGGTAAACTACTTATTTCTTAGTTTTTTAATTCTTTTAGTTTTAACAACCATATTGTGTTTTGACAAGCAATTTTTTATTTAGTACCCTACATTTGGTATGTAGCTTTATAAAACTTGTCATTACACCTTTCTCCCATTATTTTTCTTTATTATTTCTTGATTATGATTGTCTATGCCTTCCTCATGCTCTGATTTATGTACTTAGATTAATTTTTCTTTCTCTCTTAGTACGGGGGAGCCTATTTTTGATCATGACAAAGGGGGAGAAGTAAGTTTAAGTATGTAGTTATAAGTAATCTAAATAGTATGCTTTTCGTGATATTACTTATATCTCTTGTAAATTAGTGATACATGCATCTATTGTATCCATACTAAACTTAACCGATTTGCCATAATAAAAAAGGGGGAGATTGTTGGCCCAATGATTGTATCATGTTTTTGAATATGGTTAATATGTTAAGTTTAGCATTTCTTTATCACTAATCTTCATACTATCGCTATAGCATTTCTACTTATACTTATACCTTTGGTGATATGTGCCTATTGGTTTACATATTAGTGATATGAGCTTATCTATCTTAAATTTAATCGAGTTGCCAAAATTAAAACTATATTTTTGATTTTGGTTATTCAATTAATTTTAATCATTATGATATCACTAAACAATTATGCTATCACCTTAGCACTTATACTTAAACTCAGCATTGTCCTAATGTGCATTAAAATTATCACACTTGCTACTATGTATATTGCTTTGTTCGTCTAATATGTACATGCAGAACAGCAATAAGCAAGATCAATGTGGACATATGCTATGAAGAAATCATGGTGGGCCAAAGACGACGGATCCCACAAGATTTCTCTAAACCACCCGATGACATCTCCGAAGCCACACACTCAGGGGTTCGGGGGCGAAGACCCCGAAAGGTATTCAGTTTTCGTAAACTGGATATCTTTGGACAGCTGCCGCCAAGAAAAAAAGCCAGCACCTATCAAAGGAAGAAGCCAACCCATGCCATCATCATTTCAAGACTCTGAAGAAGCCTGCACCTGCTACAGTATATCTGGAGTCTGTAATAAGTCATAAGAATAATTGTAAACACAAGAAATGGATGGCAAAATCGAAAGGTAGGGTAGAAACTAACCCAGGATCATTTTCGGATGCAAACCGGCATACCGACGGTATACCGGTGATGGTATACCAATTTTATTCACAGATAGTTTTCTGTCTACAAAATCAGCATACCGACGGTATACCGGTTCATACCGAAGGTATACCGGTTCAGTAACGTTGAAAGTCGGACGGTCGGATTTCCAGCATTAAATGATCCCAACGGCTATATTTTGAGCCGTTGCAATCCCAGACCGGTATACCGACTGTATGCCGACTCATAGCGGCGGTATGCCAGTCGCTGACTGAAAAGTTGCCTTTGGCTCTTTTCAATGCTTTGGTTATAAATAGCCTTGAACCCGTTCATTCAAGGTTGATGCTTTGAGCCTAAAAATTTCTAAACAACCAAAGCCTATCCACAAACAACTCTACAAAGCTTTTATTTGCATCCACAAATTGTGTTAGAGTTATTGAGTTGAAAAGTAAGATCTTCATCTTATTGCATAAGAAGATCAAAACCTATTGTGAAAGGTTGAAGTTGGAGAGTCTTCGTATCAAAACTCTCGATTGAAGTTGGAGAGTCTTCGTATCCAAACTCTCGGTTGAAGTTGGAGAGTCTTCGTATCCAAACTCTCGGTTGAAGTCGGAGAGGCCTTCGGATTAAAGCTCTCGTGTAAGAAGTTGGCGAGTTCTTTGGATCCAAACTCGTGTCTAACTATTTGCTCAAATAGTGGATTAAATTCGGAGAGAGATCCGGGACTGGATTGCCTATAGGGAGGATACCAGGATACATCGAGTGTCGGTATTGTGATTGCTTCTTCTCTTGCACTTATATTTTTAAATTTCCAATTAGCTTGTTCTAAGTGCTTGATTAGTTTGCTTGACCCTATTCACCCCCCTCTAGGGTTCCTTCAGCTACAACTCCTGCAGTCGACGGTGTTGGTTGTCTTCGTATGTCAGTCGGTTAGTTACGGCTACCAGTTGAGATGGGATTTGGATCTCCAGGGAGAAGCACTGCCTCACACCCGTATACAAGAGAGAATGGCGTGTTGCCAGTGGGTGTCCGAACGGTGGTACGGTAAGCCCATAGACATTCATCGAGTTTTTCATTCCAGCCGTGCTTATTGGAAGACTAGACTTTCTTGAGCAACTTAATGATGGTTTTGTTAAATGCTTCGGCTAGCCCATTCGCTGCAAAATTGTAGGTCGTCGATGCTATATTCTGTATTCGATTTTTATTAGAAAACCGATGGAATGTGTGGCTCACAAACTGAGGGCCGTTGCCATGGATAATCCTTCGAGGAATTTCAAAGTGGTAGATGACGTGATACTTAACAAAGCTGATCATGTTCGCAGTTTTTACCTCAGCTAGTGGTACTGCTTCCGTCCATTTGGAAAAGTAGTCGGTTATGAGAGGATGAACCTGTATCCTTTGGAGGATAGAGGGCTGATCGGCCTGATGATATCCATTCCCCATGCTTCAAACGGCTAGGCTGCCATAGTGGGGTATAGGAACTCAAAAGGTTGGTGGATAAAGTCAGCATGCAACAAACATACCCGACATTTTCTAGCACAATCAACGAAATCTACCATCATAATGGGCCAGTAGTAGCCCACGTGATGTAGTCGGTACTGTAACTTAGGACTAGGCTGGTGAGCTTCGCTGGTACCATCGTGTGCCTCCCGGAGTGCTTCTTTTGCTTCAACATTAGACAGACACTGAAGGAGAAGTCCATCGTATGAACGACGATACAGTATTTTGGTAGCTGTGTCATAGAAGAATTATAGTAAGAGACTTTTGATAGAAGTAGCTTCCTTCAGGTATTTAGGTAGGATCCCATAGACCGTATAGTATGTGAAAGGGAATTGCCATTACCGAACGTTAATATTGGTGTTTGCCTATACAAAGTAGCTAAACATGTATACAGATTATTCTTTGGGCAAACCAATTCCTGACCCAACACTATAACGGAGTACTGGGTTCCGACTGGAGTGGCAAAGAAGTGGCGAGACCTGCGATGGCATCAGCATCCATGTTTTGAAACCAAGGTATATGCTCTATAAAGAACCCTGTAAAGTTAGAGATGATGTCTATTAGTGCCTAATAATACGGGACCAGATCCTCATGTCGAAGCTCATATTGTCCTTGAACCTAGTTGATTACCAGTTTCGAGTTGCCAAAGGCCTTAAGGTAGTCAAGCCCCAATTGTTTGGGGAGTTGGAGTGCGATGATAAGAGGTTTATACTCAGAAACATTATTAGTACAAGATTCTATTAGAGAATATACATGGTGAATGACTAGACCGTCAGGAGTGATGAGGACAACACTGACCCCTGCGATGATTTTGCCTTTGGAACCTGTTCTCGAGGCACCGTCAAAGAACATTTGCCAGACTGGATTGTCTGAGACCGTGTTCGACTCCAGGACTTCATCAAGAATGCACTCGTAAAGTTTTGACATTTTCGGTACAGGATGTGCCGTCAAGAAGTCGGCAATTACTTAAAACTTAACCGCCTTTTGTGGGACGAAGACCATATCATAAGGCATCATGAGGATTGCCCATGTGGCTAACTGTGAGTTTAGCGCCCCTGGCTTTGTCATAAGGACTCTGAGGAGATTGACACTGTAGATGATGTGAATTGTCTGTCTATCTACATAATGGCGCATCTTTTGGATGGCGAAGACTAGCATGAGACACTCCTTCTCAACAGGACTATACCGATGTTCGGTGCCAACTATGGTCTTGCTTAGATAGTAGATTGACTGTTGTAACTACCACTTTTCTAAAATGAGGGTATTTTTTACTTTTTGTGAATTTGATTATTTTGGTTATTATTTAATTAATTAAATTATGCTAGTGATATAATTTGGTAAAACCATAGAACCATATTGATTAGATGACTAGTCATGACCAAGGGAGACTTGATGAGATTAGACAACCTTAGATTCATTTCTATTTTTGTTAGTGAACTTCAAGTCTAACTAGGAAGATCATTTAGACATTTGACTAAACAACTAAGTTAGAAGGAGCCTTTTCCTTGAAACTTTGTTATGACAACTACAAGGCTATTTAGACTTTTCCCATGAACCAATCCTAGCACTAATATGGCCAGCCCACATAGCACCCTTGCCTATTAATACCACTACTTTATCTTCTTCCTCCATCCATTTCATTTTTAACCCTAATTAGTTGTTCTTCCCCAAATTTCCTCCATCTCCCAAATTGAGTCCAAATTCTCTCAAACCAATTGCAATCTCTTCCCCTTGAATAGAAGAAGCCTCTATTGGCTTGCTTGGGAGCGTTTGAAGTAATTTGGTCCTTGAAGCTTGAAGGAGATCTAGATCTAGGATTTGTTCCTTGGGAATCCATCTCCCAAGTGGTAAGAGCCCTCTAAACCCTCTAATTTTGATTCCATTAGTGTAGATGCATTCATTTAGGATCCCTTCTTTACATTAGGAATGCCTTGGATCAAGTTTGGATCCATTTAGAGTGCGTATCACGGGCATATCTGTCACACCCCAGAACCAGAATACTGGAGAGCGGGGGCAGACATAGCCAGCTACGTATATGAAATGGAATCCATCTCGCTATACGGTCACGGCTGTCTAAATATATGAGGGTTTATCTACAAGCCAACAGTCTCTTAAGGTCATGAACAAGCCTAGTGTCTCAATCACAAGAAATTAAGTAAAAGTCACAAGCTGTATGATCATTAAATATACAATAGTAAGGCGTCCCAAACATTACATATTCAGTTGATCATGAAGCTAGTCGTTACAAAATGTCAGGACTAGCAAGAGTTTAGTCATACATGATCAACCCTAGGATCTATTAATCATGTTACAGCCCGTAGGCAGACAATAAGTAAAAGTGCAATCGAGCAAAACAGGTGCTCGTCGGCTAAACGCCTCAAAAGAATAATTTTTACAATAGAGTGGGAGAGCCAAAATAACCCACTCGTTGCCAGGATTCCTTCTAGCGTTCACCATCTGGCAGAAAGGTTGGGAGATCCTCGGTAGCTGCTCCGAAATCTGGCCATACAAAACAAGCTGGGTCAGACCCCAGAAAGAGCAAGTGCCACAAAGGAGGCTTCACTTAAGAACTAAAACCAGCAATCAGCCGAAGATATAAATTAAGTAGGAACTGGAAATAAAGAAAATACACCAGGATGATATAAGACGAGATAACCATGGAACTATTCAGATAACCAGGTTACAACCCGTAAACCAAACAAGGACTGGGGTTGTAACCCTTCGTCTGAACAGAACTTGGAATTCTCACCATTTATCGGTAAAATAAATACAAGCATTCTGGTCATCCAATAATCTGGAACAGGATCAGGGCAAGACTAGACTGGTTAGACTCTATCCAATCATTTCACGGCCAAACAAGAATTACAGCTTGATACTTTAACTAACTAGGGTTGTCACAAGCCTAGTTACTAACAAGATGCAGTAAGATTATTCCACAGCCACAAGCCCTGCAGACCATCCAGGTTTCCCGGGTTAAAAGATTAGAGTTGAATTCAGGTGGGTACATCATCCAGGAAACGAATGTACCCTTAGGTAGCTTGAAGGGTGTAACACATGACAGTGTGCTGGAAATGTGCCCTACTCGACGGCAAACTACAGATCCCAAAGCGTGCCCAGGTAACGGGATTGCCTGTAGCTGGGAAATCTCTTCATGACTAATGTATTAATCTAGTTATTAGTCCTTAGTTTATTTCAATAGATACTCCTGACCGTGGTACTCAGGAGTCCCATCCTAGACATGATGCAAGACAGGACTGGTTTATTTATACAAGCACAATCGCCCACGGTGTCCAGGTTATTATACAGGTCATGTCATGTCAAGTAGCCGTCGCAACAGCTTATCAAGATATAATATGTCAGGTTATCAGGTCAAGTGTACTAGTCAGGAGTGCGCCACGACGGGCCTCTATCAGGTCATGTCAGGTTACTCATGTCGGGAGTGCACCACTACGGGTCACTATCGTGTCAGGCTTAGTTATCAATTCCAAACATATCAAGTAAATTCGCAATTATCAAGTTCAGGACAAAAGGCGTAAGGATATAAAATGGACGTAAAATATCTAATAAAATATTAATATACAGGGCTATAGAAGAGCCAAGCTTAAGGAAAATAAAACCAAATCTAACACGCTGACATAAGACCAAGTCAGCCAAAGGCCATACGCTCAGTGCAAGAGTCATACGCTCAGGTCAGGCTACGCTCAAGTCAGGCTACGCTCACGTCGAGCTACTCTCAGGCCAGCGTACGCAAGTCATACGCTTCCAAAAGGCAGCGTATGTACTCAATACGACTCCTCGTCAAGCAAGCGAGCGTATGCGAGTCATACGCCTCAAAAAGGCAGCGTATGGGGTCCATACGACTCCTCGTCAAGCAAGCGAGTGTATGCGAGTCATACGCCTCCAAAAGGCAGCGTATGTATTCCATATGACTCCTTGTCACGCAAGCGAGCGTATGCGAGTCATACGCCTCCAAAAGGCAGCGTATGGGGTCCATACGACTCCTTGTCAAGCAAGCAAGCGTATGCGAGTCATACGCCTCCAAAAGACAGCATATGTACTCCATACGACTCCTTGTCAAGCAAGCGAGCGTATGCGAGTCATACGCCTCCAAAAGCCAGCGTATGGGATCCATACTGTGCTACGCTAAAGAGCGCGCATAGCTCAGTGACGCAAGCTAAAAAGCTCGCGCACTGCTCACTGTCTTCTCCAAATGAGCAGGAACTCCATGGTTGAACCCAAAGCTTCAAAAGTCCATAACTTGGTCAAAACAAGTCCAAATCCAACTTTCCAAAGGTCAAAATTGGGTAGAATAAAATTTTCTACAATATGGAACCATCAAAACTTAAAAACAACGATGTTTGATAGATCAAAACTAGCAAAATCTGAAAATAACTAATTTCTAGATCTACAAGAATTAAAGCCTCAAAATAGAAAATGACAAGTTCTAATGTGTCTTAAAAACATGAGGAGAAGCTAATGGAACAATAAAAATAGGTTCTCTTGTGGAAGCAAGTTGCACTTGCCTAAGGGGTATTTTTGGTTGGTGGTGGGTTTGATGGAGAAGGAGAAGAGATTAATGAAGAGAGAGAAGAAGAATAGGTAATAAATATAAGTGGTGGTGGTAGGTAGGGGGTTCACCCCTTGGTTCATGATGAACCAAGAGCAATCCCAAACCGAACCAAGCCAACCCAAACCAAGAATAAACCAAGCCTAGGAAAGAAATTAAGCAAGGAAATCATGCAATACAAGAATAATTACGTACACGTATTCCAGAAATACGTAATACGAACCACATGCATTACAACTCTACCCACCTTAAAAGAATTCCGTCCTCAGAATTTAATCAAGAGGCTAAAGGAGCAATGACAAGCTACATTAATCACATGCAAGCTATAACTAGGCAGACAATCACTCATTCAAGCAAGGAACCGAAGGCATGAGGCATAGGAAAGACATTATACCTCACGAGTCAAACAAGTTGCGATATCGCGATCGGATATCATCCTCACGCTCCCACGTTGACTCCCCTAAAGAGTGATGACCCCAAGCAACTCGGACTAACTTGATAGTCTTGTTCTTGAGGATCTTCTCTCTCCGGTCCAATATAGACACGGGCCTCTCCTCATACGAAAGGTTGGTACCAACAACCAATTCCGAATGATCTAGGATGTGGCTCGGGTCCGGGATATACCGTCGTAATTGGGATACATGAAACACGTCATGCACCACGCTTAGCGACGGTGGAAGAGCGAGACGATAGGACGTATCTCCTACTCGCTCTAGAATGTCAAACGGTTCTATATACCTAGGACTAAGCTTGTCCTGTATGCCAAAATAAATGACGCCACGGTTAGGCAAAATCCTCAGGAATACATGATCGTCGACCAAAAACTCGAGAGGGCGCCGATGAGAATCGGCCCAATGACGCTGGCGATCTTGGACAACATGAAGATGATCTCTGACCCTCCTGACCACTTCAACTGTCTGGGCAATCATTTCTGGACCGAGCATCTGTCTCTCTCCAACATCATCCCAGGCTAGCGGGGATCTGCACTTCCTACCATACAGTTCCTCGAACGGGGCCATCTGGATACTGGCCTGGAAACTGTTGTTGTACGAGAATTCCACCAGGTTCAAGTGATCTTCCCATGAACCACCAAAGTCAAGTGTGCAAGACCGCAACATGTCTTCAAGAGTCTGGATCGTGCACTCCGACTTGCCATATGTCTACGGGTGATATGCTGAACTGAACTGGAGATGTGTTCTCAAACTCTCTTGCAAGCTACGCCAAAACTGCAACGTAAATCTTGAATCTCGGTCCAAGGTGATACTGACTGGCACACCGTGTAATCTGACAATCTGTCTGAGGTACATCTCTGCTAACTGAGCCGTCAACTGACCAACTCTGAATGGAAGAAAGTGAGCCACTTTCGTGAGCCTGTCAACTATAATCCAAATAGCATCTCTACCAGCTGGGGATCTAGGTAATCCAGTCACGAAATCCTTGGTCATATGCTCCCACTTCCATTCTGGAATCGGCAAGGGCTGAAGAAGTCCTGCTGGCCTCTGATGTTCAGCCTTAACTTGTTGGCAAACCAAACACCGAGAGACAAACCGAGCTATCTCCTGCTTCATGCCATTCCACCAGAAATGCTGCTGGATATCACGGTAGATCTTCGTACTGCCGGGATGGATAGAATACTGTGAACTGTGTACTTCTGATATGATCTCCTGCCGGATATCTCCGTTAGGTACACAAAGACGCTTATCATGTCGAAGTGTACCATCCTCATAAATGCATAACTCTGGTCTTCGTCCTGCCCTACACTCTGTCCTGAGTCGCTGAAGCTTGGAATCTGTCGACTGCGCCATTCGGATCCTCTCGACTATAGTGGACTGAACTTGCATGCTGTCCATCAATGCCACACTGGAAGGGAGAACAACTTCTATACCCATCTTCTGGAGATCGGCTAACATCTCTGGCTACGCTGTTAGAAAATAAACTCCCGCTCTCCTGCTCAATGCATCTGCTACGACATTGGCCTTCCCAGGATGATACTGCAAGTTGACATCATAATTCACAAGAAGCTCCAGCCATCTCCTCTGACGCATGTTAAGATCCTTCTGGGTGAAAACATACTTCAGGCTCTTGTGGTCGGTGAAAATCTCCACCCTATCTCCATACAAGTAGTGCCTCCACAACTTAAGTGCAAACACCACTCCTGCCAGCTCCAAGTCATGGGTTGGATAATTCCTCTTATGATCATGAAGTTGTCGTGATGCATAAGCTATTACCTTCCAATGTTGCATCAGAACACATCCTAAACCTCTGCCTGAAGCATCACAGTACACTGAGAATCCTTCGGTCCCATCTGGAAGCGTGAGAATAGGAGCTGTTATCAGGCCTCGCTTCAACTGCTCGAAAGAACTCTGACACTCTGCTGTCCAAGCAAACTACGTATCCTTACGGGTCAACTGGGTCAATGGCGCTGATATCCGAGCAAAGTCTGAAACAAATCGCCGGTAATAGCCAGCCAATCCAAGAAAAATGTAAACTTCTGCAACGGTGCTGGGCACTGGCCATGACTCAATAGCCATAATCTTCTAGGGATCCACTTCTACTCCTCCTCTAGTGATGATATGACCCAAGTATGAAATGCGATCGAGCCAGAATTCACATTTACTGAACTTGGCATATAACTGGTGCTCTTTGAGGATCTGAAGAACTATACGGAGATGTTGCTCATGCTCCGCCTCACTCTTGCTGTAGACCAGGATGTCATCTAAGAACACTATCATAAACTGATCCAAGTAAGGTATGAAGATACGATTCATGAGGTCCATGAATACTGCCGGTGCATTGGTCGCTCCAAAAGGCATAACAAGGAATTCCCAATGACCATATCTCGATCTAAAAAAGCTGTCTTCGGGATGTCCTGCTCTCTGACTCTGATTTGATAATAACCTGAGCGCAAATTAATCTTCGAGAATACTGAAGCCCCCTTGAGCTGATCAAACAAGTCATCTATCCTCGGAAGAGGGTATCTGTTCTTGATTGTCACTGAGTTCAAGGTACGATAATCAACACATAACCTGGACGTACCATCATTCTTTTTCACAAGAAGCATCGGGGCTCCCCAAGGCGATCCACTAGCACGAATGAATACCTTGGTTCTAAGCTCTTCAATCATCTTGTACAAGATCTCCAACTCTGATGGCGCCATCCTGTAGACTCTTTCTGACACTGTGGCTGTCCCGGGAATCAAGTCTATAGTGAACTCGATCTCCCGCTCCGGAGGCATACCTGGAAGTTCTTCTGGGAAAACATCTGGAAACTCCTCGACTATCTTGGGCAACTGAACTGCTGCTACTGCCATCCGCAATATCGGAGGAGAAGGCTCAACCTCGCCTCGAGAGAAAGAAAACTCCGGCTCTCCTGGAATGCTAAAAACAACCCTGCCAATGTGGCAGTCTATCCTAGCATACTGGTTCCTCAACCAATCCATCCCTAGGACCACATAATAATCGGTCATCGGAAACTCTATCAATCTAGCGGGGAATTCTCTACCGCTAACTACGATCCGACATGAGAAAAATACTCTATCTACTCCTACGAGTCCGTCACCAGTAAGTATATTAAGCCTTACTGATAATGACTCGGGCTCCAATCATATCCGTGTCGCGAATCGTGCAGACATAAATGAATGCGATGCACCAGAATCAAACAAAGCTGAAGCTGGAAAGGAGTTGACGAGAATAGTACCTGCCATAACCTCTCATGGTGCCAATCTTTCCTCCACGGTCACCACCATAGCCTGACCGTTCCCTCGGGGTGCTGGTCCCCTCAGCTGGAATCCTCGCTGTCTGCTCTGACTTTGGGCTTGGACTTGAACATGCTGCTGGGGGTTCTACTGCTGGAACATCTGGGACTGTGGCGGCAAGGGCCTCGGCAATGGATACTGCTGCTGCTGGACCGGAGCTGGTCCTCTCACCGAAGAGCTAGAAAGGTTGGACGATGATGAACCACCCCTATTCGGGCAGGATCCAACCCAATGGTCTGGTGCTCCACAAGCCAGACACAATTCATGTGCCATGCGACATTCTGCCACCACATGGCCTTGCTTTTCACAATAAGAACAACCCACTGTGGAAGATTGCTTCTGCTTCTGCTGCTGAGGGTGCGTCGGAGTTGAATGCTGAACCGACGTTACTGAGGTCGCTAGTCTCGGAGCTCCAATAGTCAAAGACCTGTCCGTCGGGGCCGGTGCTGAAGACTGATTCATCTGGCCGTGAGATCTCTTCCGACCTCCGACCCTATCCACGATCCTCTGGGAGGTATACTCATGCCTCCTAGCTGCTCTCAAGACTGCATCAAAAGTCTGATGCTCAAATTGCTCTACTACCAACAAGATCACCAGACGAAGTCCCTGCTGGAACCGCTGGGCTCTATCACACTCGGTTGCCACCAAGGTGGGATCAAACCGACTAAGTCTAGAAAACTCGGCCGCATATCCGTCGACCGTCCTGCCCATCTGTTTCAGATTTATGAACCTCGTCTACAGATCATACCGAGCCACGGCATCAAAATACTTGGTCTGGAATCTCTCTCTAAATACTGCCCAAGCAATAGGTGCTGCTAATCCAACGGCCTGTGCTGCCCACCAGCTGCGGGCAAGATCTAACAACTGCAGGCGCACAACGGCCACCTTCTCATTCTCTGGGGTCCTGGCTGCTTCTAGAACCACCCCTGTGTCCTGAAGCCAATCATCTGCGGCGATAGCATCTTCACTACCGTCAAAGAAAGGAGGGTTCAAGCGCTTGAAGCTGTTGGCCGTGCTGTTACCCTGATGACCACCCCGGGTTAAAGCATCCGCCACTGCCTGGTGCAAGGCATCTCCATGCCGGTCATGGGAAGCTATCAAGGTCCGGACGAGTCATACCAAAGTGCCGTCATCGTGTTCTACAGGTTGAACTGGCTGGACTGGTGCCTCTCCGCCAGAAGGCACGACTCTGGAGGCTACCCCGGAATGCTGGGCTTGATCCCCAGGTTGCTGCTGGTCTACGGGAGGTGCTCCGTCTTGCTGATCGGCCAGGTCAGGTACTATGTCGCTGAAGAAGACGACATAGGAAACAAATAAGGAAGGACCAGGACAGACCAACAGATGCAAGCATATGATCAGGATAAGAATCCAGGGATTCAGAAGATTCGAGCAGAGATCAAGGACGAATACTGATTGAGACATCTATTCGCTAAACCCTCACATATCTTGATTTACAAGACCGGCATGGGCCACCACTTAAACCATGTCATGCCCCAGAACCAGAATACTGGAGAGCGGGGGCAGACATAGCCAGCTACGTTTATGAAATGGAATCCATCTCGCTATACGGTCACGGCTGTCTAGATATATGAGGGTTTATCTACAAGCCAACAGTCTCTTAAGGTCATGAACAAGCCTAGTGTCCCAATCACAAGCAAGTAAGTAAAAGTCACAAGATGTATGATCATTAAATATACAATAGTAAGGCATCCCAAACATTACATATTCAGTTGATCATGAAGCTAGTCGTTACAAAATATCAGGACTAGCAAGAGTTTAGTCATACATGATCAACCATAGGATCTGTTAATCATGTTACAGCCCGTAGGCAGACAATAAGTAAAAGTGCAATCGAGCTAAACAGGTGCTCGTCGGCTAAACGCCTCAAAAGAATAATTTTTACAATATAGTGGGAGAGCCAAAATAACCCACTCGTTGCCAGGATTCCTTCTAGTGTTCACCATCTGGCAGGAAGGTTGGGAGATCCTCGGTAGCTGCTCCAAAATCTGGCCATACAAAACCAGCTGGGTCAGACCCCAGAAAGAGCAAGTGCCACAAAAGAGGCTTCACTTAAGAACAAAAATCAGCAATCAGCACAAGATTTAAATAAAGTAGGAACTGGAAATAAAAAAAATACACCAGGATGATATACGGCGAGATAACTAAGGAACTATTCAGATAACCAGGTTACAACCCGTAAACCAAACAAGAATCGGGTTGTAACCCTTCGTCTGAACAGAACTTGGAATTCTCACTATTTATCGGTAAAATAAATACAAGCATTCTGGCCATCCAATAATCTGGAACAGGATCAGGGCAAGACTAGACTGGTTAGACTCTATCCAATCATTTCACGGCCAAACAAGAATTACGGCTTGATACTTTAACTAACTAGGGTTGTCACAAGCCTAGTTATTAACAAGATGCAGTGAGATTATTTCACAGCCACAAGCCCTGCAGACCATCCAGGTTCCCCGGGTTAAAAGATTAGAGTTGAATTCAGGTGGGTACATCGTCCAGGAAATGAATGTACCCTTAGGTAGCTTGAAGGGTGCAACACATGACAGTGTGCTGGAAATGTGCCCTACTCGACGGCAGGCAACAGATCCCAAGGCATGCCCAGGTAACGGGATTGCCTGTAGCTGGGAAATCTCTTCATGACTAATGTATTAATCTAGTTATTAGTCCTTAGTTTATTTCAATAGGTACTCCCGACCGTGGTACTCAGGAGTCCCATCCTAGACATGATGCAAGACAGGACTGGTTTATTTATACAAGCACAATCGCCCATGGTGTCCAGGTTATTATACAGGTCATGTCATGTCAAGTAGTCGTCGTAACAGCTTATCAAGATATAACATGTCAGGTTATCAGGTCAAGTGTACTAGTCAGGAGTGCGCCATGACGGGCCTCTATCAGGTCATGTCAGGTTACTCATGTCGGGAGTGCACCACTACGGGTCACTATCGTGTCAGACTCAGTTATCAATTCCAAACATATCAAGTAAATTTGTAATTATCAAGTTCAGGACAAAAGGCGTAAGGATATAAAATGGACGTAAAATATCTAATAAAATATTAATATACCGGGCTATAGAAGAGCCAAGCTTAAGGAAAATAAAACCAAATCTAACACGCTGACATAAGACCAAGTCAGCCAAAGGCCATACGCTCAGTGCAAGAGTCATACGCTCACGTCAGGCTACGCTCAAGTCAGGCTACGCTCACGTCGAGCTACGCTCAGGCCAGCGTACGCAAGTCATACGCTTCTAAAAGGCAGCGTATGTACTCAATACGACTCCTCGTCAAGCAAGCGAGCGTATGCGAGTCATACGCCTCCAAAAGGCAACGTACGGGGTCCATACGACTCCTCGTCAAGCAAGCGAGCGTATGTGAGTATTACACCTCCAAAAGCCAGCGTATGTACTCCATACGACTCCTTGTCAAGCAAGCGAGCGTATGCGAGTCATACGCCTCCAAAAGGCAGCGTATGGGGTCCATACGACTCCTTGTCAAGCAAGCAAGCGTATGCGAGTCATACGTCTCCAAAAGGCAGCGTATGGGGTCCATACGACTCCTAGTCAAGCAAGCGAGCGTATGCGAGTCATACGCCTCCAAAAGGCAGCGTATGTACTCCATACGACTCCTTATCAAGCAAGTGAGCGTATGTGAGTCATACGCCTCCAAAAGACAGCGTATGGGGTCCATACTGTGCTGCGCTAAAGAGTGCGTACAGCTCAGTGACGCAAGCTAAAAAGCTCGTGCACTGCTCACTGTCTTCTCCAAATCAGCAGGAACTCCATGGTTGAACCCAAAGCTTCAAAAGTCCATAACTTGGTCAAAACAAGTCCAAATCCAACTTTCCAAAGGTCAAAATTGGGTAGAATAAAATTCTCTACAACATGGAACCATCAAAACTTGAAAACAAAGAAGATTATTAGATCAAAACCACCAAAATCTGAAAATAACTAATTTCTAGATCTACAAGAATTAAAGCCTCAAAATGGAAAATGACAAGTTCTAATGTGTCTTAGAAACATGAGGAGAAGCTAATGGAACAATAAAAATATGTTCTCTTCGGAAACAAGTTGCACTTGCCTAAGGGGTGTTCTTGGTTGGTGGTGGGTTTGATAGAGAAGAAGAAGAGATTAATGAAGAGAGAGAAGAAGATTAGGTAATAAATATAAGTGGTGGTGGTTGGTAGGGGGTTCACCCCTTGGTTCATAATGAACAAAGAGCAATCCCAAACCGAACCAAGCCAACCCAAACCAAGAATAAACCAAGCCCAGGGAAGAAATTAAGCAAGGATGTCATACAATACAAGAATAATTATGTATACGTATTCCAGAAATACGTAATACGAACCACAGGCATTACAGTATCGCACCGTATCGAATACGCACCCCAGTTGTTTATCAAAATAACCATTAGGGTATTGAACTATCTAATTTTAGTCTTAATTTGGTTTTTCTATTGGTAATATATTTTGTTAATAATGTTAGTTGTTATCTTATGATATGGAATAGATTTGGTAGATCAAACATGGATTTGGGGGCTTGTTAATAGGTGTACTGTCACTGTTTCATTTATGTTCTGTCTGTTGTTCTTCACTGTTCTACTGTGATGGATTTGCCTATGGCATCCCATGTCTAATTTCATATTCAGTCACCATTGGTATGGGTGATATCATGGTCAGTAGTCCCTGTTTGGTACCAATCACTAGAATGGGGGTGTTGAGCTTGGATTTGGGGTCCTTAGCAGCAGTTCACATCTTATATTTTGATTTCAATCAAATACTCTATTGTGCAGGACCAAATTAGATGTCCCTCATTCACCTAGAAGTTGTTTAGTCCCTGTCTTATCGAAATGTGTGTATCACTTCTCTTCACTAAGGTTTTAGTCCACTACAATGGTGAGTATAGACCATTGCATTTGGAATGTTCAGTTCTTTGTTTAATATCAGTCTTAAGATGTGGAGAGTTGGGTTAGGTTGTATTCTTGAGTATATGACGTTGCTATATGATCAGTCTCTATCTGGGAATTTAACCCCCTTGAATGTTGGGATCAAACCTTTGTTGTAGTGGTCCTGCATATCTAATAAGTTCAGTCCCTTTTGGAGTTTTGTCCTATATATCAAATTAGTGTTCAGACTTAAATATTGGTCCCTAAATTACCTTGTTTAATCGTTTGATGTTGCAATCCCAATATAGCCTTGTACAGTCCACAAGCCATCACTTATCACATCCTCTTTAAAGACTTGAGTTTCAGTACATATTATATCCTTGTGCAGTCCATCTAAGTTTATTCCTTTGTAACTGTAATAGGGGAAGAGCTCGGGTAGACAATATTGTTTATGCCCATGTAACATTTAAGTTTTTTTTTCCTTTGGTAACATATAATGGTTATGCATGGGTTGAGCTTCGGTTTGAGATCCTGAGTTCAGTTCCAATTTTGTTAAGGACCCTTGATGTTTCAGTCACCATATAAGTTTCATTTAACTTTACAAGTTTTGGATCCTAATTTCCAATCCTTTCAAACATAGTACCAGTCTTCATATCCCTCTCTTAATGTTCAGTCATTGCTTTCATTTAGAGTATCAGTCATTGTTCTTCTGTCCTGTATATGATTGATCCCTTTGAGTATAACCATTGTAGTATCAGATGCAATGGTACCACTTGGTATCATTTGTTATTAGTTCATATTCAGTCCCAAATTAGTCTTTAATGCCCTATCTTTAACTATAGTTCAGTTCCTTGGTTGTAAGAATAGCAATCTCTTTCAATATTGAACAACCCATGTTATGTTAGTTCAAATTTTTGAATGTTGTTTAGTCTTTAACTAGATGTATAGTCCTATACATATATTTTTGGTTTGAGTTCTCTATTTGTGCAGTCCCATATGTATCATATATGTTTCAGATCAAATGCCCCTAATTGTTGCAGTCCAGTTTCCATATCTTATTGATCTTCCCTGTAATCTACTGTTCAGTTTGGTGTTTAGTTGGTATGTTCAGATATTGAACTTAGGATCAGAATTAGCTAGGTTCAGTCTACTCCTCATTAGCAGCAATATTGGACATTTGTTCAATCCTATTTTCACTTTAGTTCTGTGTTGTTGTCCAGTCCACAAAAACTGGGAACATATCAAACCATATAGTTGTTAAGTCCAGGGAATCTTGCAACAGGCCACTCTTGGTTCTAATGTTTATTTTTGTCATTTGTTCAGTCATGAGCATGTCCAGTTATAGGAGCATTCATCTATCCATTCATGTTCTATCCATGCTAACTGTGAGTCCTAATTCTAGTTTTTGTTGTTCAGACCTTTTATCCTAGCTCAGGTGCTAGTATTTGCCTTGTCCTTCTCCCTTTTGAAATGCATATGTTGTCCTGCATCTATATGTTGGTTCAATCTAGTATTTGAATAGGATACATCAGATGTTTAAGTCCAGGACTTATGTGATGTTCAGTTTTTCCTTTCCATTCAACATTTCAGTCCTATGGTAGCCTAGATTGGGGACTTTGGTACCAGTCTTGGATAGTTGCATATCCTTTTGTTTCCATCATGTATGCTAGACTAGAGATATATATAAACCAGTTAGGTATATAAGTATACATTACATTTATATGTATATATTAGTTAATTGTTGTCAAGGGGTTTAAGTTTAGTATTCTATAGTTATACTATAGGGTATGAAACTTATAGGTTGGCTTGAACCCAATTTTGAAATTTGACTTGATTCTACCTTGCCTCTAACACACTTTTATAGCCTAATTTAGCAAAACCCTAGAATTAGACTAATAAGACCAAAGTTGACCAAATAACTGAAGTTTGACCTAGTTTGAATAGTGTTGACCCAAATTGACTTTACTGACCTAGATATTGCCTAGCAGCATGCATATAACACAATTGTTTAATTTAGAACACTCTGTAACTTGAAATTCTCATAATAGGTCTCTGTGACTCTAGTTTGGATACCGATACACATATGTTACTCAGAATATCAGATGAGTACATTCTCTGATCTTTTTTATTATGATAGTATCTATATTGCCTGCTCTATACTACTTTACTTGATGCTGACACATTGTTATCATAGACCAGTACTATATTGATTTTATCATGAGATGTTATCCCTTTAACGGGTGCATCGGGTATTTTATGTTTTTGTACTTTATCATATATGTCTTGTACTCCTTAGATTCATATTTTTTATGTACACTCATGTGCCTTCATGTACTCTCATGTTCTCGCATGTGCTTCATGTATAACTAAAAATCATGTACATAACGTAACTTGATCGAATCTTTATGTATTGATTAGGGTAGGGGGAGTAGAAGTGGTTATGTGATTAAATACCTCTATTGTACTCATATATATGTCGATTATACCCTCACGTATAATGGAGTTGCCATAGATTACTCATGTACAACCTAAGCCAATCACATAACCATTTTGAGCTCTAAAACACTTATGTTTATTACAGTTCATAGATTCTCTATTATATTTCATGTACTCAATTTACTTATCTATATCTCCTGTATTCCTGTACTTCTTTTACAGTACTTTTTATATTCTATTCTATTGCGTGTTCTATATTTCCAACCATGCATTGTAACTGCTTTCTGAGTTATGTACTTCGCTCCAATCCTGACTGGATATGTTGACAAAATTTTACAGAGAACTTGGAGGATTACTTGGATCACCAGGAGGATCCAGCTAGCCTAGAGGAGACTCCAGTAGTGCTTAGAATAGATTGCTAGGATATTGCCTGAATTATTTTCAGTTATCTTTCATGAGTTGTATTTATATATTACTTTTACTTTGGGATGTGATGATAACACTTAATCTTATTTATATTCTAGTTGTATAGCACTTTCATATCCTCGTAATCTATATTTGCTATTATTCCTCCTTAGCTTTTGTGTTTGAGTTGTATCTTCTGAGATTGTCCTCCGTATGGAGAGTACTTACGGATAGGTACTTTGTACTGTATTTAGTAGTTATCAAAACCTAGGACAGTATTCTGTCGTCGACACTTCGACGTAGGTTGGACATACCCACGGTCTCGTGCCCTTATACTGGGTGCGGGTCGTGACACCTGTTCGTATCTTTAGTTTCTCTTATGGGCTAACAAAGTTCCCAGAGAATGGTCCATGGCTCGAACATATAGTAGGAAGGGTCTTTCGACGATTGGTGCTACCAGGACTGGTGGACTGGTGAATATTTCTTGATGTCATCGAACGTGCTGGCATTCTTCAATCCATACATAAGAAACCCCTTTCTTCATTAGCTTGGTGAATGGATGACATCGCCTGAAGAGATTTGCTATAAATCTTCTGATGTATGCCAAGCATCCTTGCAGGCCTCGAAGCTTATGCCATTCTTCAGGGGAGCCATGTCCATAATGTCCTTGGTCTTCTTAGGGTCAATATGAATACCCTTGGCTATGATGATGAAACCCAAGAACTTGCTACTGGAAACCCCCAGGAAAGACTTGTTTGTGTTCATCTTTAGCTGATGTGTCCGCATCAAGTCGAACACCATCCTTCATTCCTTCAGATGGTTGGCATTCCTTTGACTTTTAACGGCAATGTCATCAACATAACATTCCACCATTTTTCAGAGGTGTTTGCGGAATGTAGTGCTCATAGCCCGCTGATATGTCGCTCCTGCATTCTTCAAACCAAAAGGCATCACAGTGTAACTGTGGATTCCTTTTTGGAGTCCAGAATGAAGTATGCTTTTCGTCTTTAGGGAATTTCCTAATATGGTTGTCGCCTGAAAACCCGTCCGTGAAGGACATACGTTCGAAGCCACAAGTATTGTCGATCATCACGTCGGTGGTCGGAATGGGAAATTTATCTTTCAGACAGGTCGAGTTGAGATGCCTAATGTCTATGCAGACTCGAATCTTTCTATTCTCCTTGGTGACGAAAACAATGTTGTCCACCCAGTCTGGATGTTGATCCCCGCGAATGAAGCTACTTTCTATGTGTTTGTCGACTTCTTTCTTGATAACATCCATAATGTTGGGACAAAAGTGACACTGTTGCTGTTTGATAGGTTTAACATTGGACAGGATGTGGAGTTGGTGTATTATGACTTGCGGGTCTAAACCCAGCATATCTTCATAGCTCCACACGAAGACATCGATGTACTCTCGGATAAGTTGTATCAGAGATTCTCTGTTTTCTTCAGTCAGGATTTTAATAATGAAGATGGGTTTAGATGAAGCCTCATTTCCTAGACCGACTTAAATGATCTCATCTTTGGTGGGAGGTTCTCGTTATTCGAGGTGCCACTCCCATTGGGATCCTAGGTGTTGAGCCCAGTATTTATCCTCGATGAATTCAAGAATTTGGTCTTCATCCTCGATTGGGTGATCTGTAGAGACCATACTGAGTGATAATATCTTCTTGAAGGCCTGGCCGATACTGGTATCGGAGTTCTAGGTTGAGGAATCGGAGTAGTGAGAGTGCATCATGACCACTGGCTCCGAACTCTTTGAAGTTATCGTGGGTGTAACATAACCCAACCCCCGACGAGTGCGCTGATAGTAATTTTGAGCCTTTCCTTTTGGAGCACGAAGTCATAAAGGTAGGCATCGGCCTTTGACATAATTCAGACCCCTGTCGCTGGTCAAGTCATAGCCCATCTTCTGGATAAGGTGTTTGGCTTGAGCTGTGTATTGGTAGAGCTACATCTTGCCGTTGTTGGATTCCGGTTCTGCGGAAGTAAGTCTTTGAGGATGTTCTACCCGACCGATGATGGGTTCCTCATCTTTCTTCTTAGCTGGTACTAGGAAGTAAGAATCTCAGGAAGAGACAACTCGGCTTGCCAGATTAGCGGTTGTCACTTGTGTTTGTAGCATATACAGAGCATTATCTAAGAAATATATAGTGTTCCAGTGTGCACAAGAGTAATTCAAAGATTACTTTATATTAATAAAATACAAAATTTTATCCTTAAGGTTATATCATCTAAAGAGTGCGCATCAGCATTGGCGCACATGTAGGCCCCTAACACCTCATCAATGAGAACTTGGGATACCATGGAATAAGGTATAAGAGGTCTCCGCTTCAGTTTGACTATCAAAGAAGTTAGAACCATAGATTCTTGCGGCCTTATGGCTGCTTTTGAGCCTCTTCGGGGGAGCTTTAACTAAATTGGCCCCTGACTAGCGGCTGACACCATCGGAGATGAGTAAGCAGGAGCCTTCCCTCGAAGCTTGATAACGAGAGGCGCTGATGTTTGTGGAGGCTTCCCCATTAGTCGAACCCTCGATGGTTCTTCAGCGATCGTTGCGCTTTCTGATGCAGTCTCTGCCTTATTATCTACATTATTGGCATCGTCGTCCCAGGGGACAGATTTATACAGATCAACATCACTGCAGTATGCTTGGAGTCCTCGTAATGGGTCGATATCGGCGAACTCCGTCTTGATGGTCCCATCACTGGCAACATATTTCAAACATTAATAGAGAGTGGAGGGTACGATCATGTACTCATGAATCCCTGGTCGACCCAGCAGTATATTATAGTTTATGTCTACATCAATGACATAATGGCATTTCAGACGAATCTTGCCCAAGAGCTCACTCATTCCGGCATTAAAACCGCTGATTGTAGTATTTGATGCAGTCAGACGATGCATCGGAATTCGCAAGGTTTGGAGTAAACTCTGAGGAATTATGCTGAAGGAGGAGCCATGGTTGATGTAGATGCGATCGACCTTGATGGTCCCAATATAACTGTATAATATAGGGGTCGATTGTGCCGGTTGTTCTTCAACAATATATCCTACTGAGTGAGGTGATGTTAGAAATCACTTTGACCATACTTTGGCAATGTGGGCAATCTGCAGGATCCTCCTTGGGCTATTGCACCTAGGTGAGGAATGAGTCAGCATTTTGCAAAGCCTCGCTGAGGGCGTCCCGAGTCTCATTAGAGAGACGGAGGAGCTCGAAAAGCGACAACCGAGCTGGAGTATTGAAAAGCTGTGCCAAAATGTCAAAGTTGAAGGGCTTCATCGGCCGCACTACCGAGTCTTTCCACATAGGTTTGTTAAAGCGAACCTCCTTCTGCTTATCTGCTGTAGGAGTTTGAGATGAGCCTGCTTCTGATGTATCAAGTGCGGTGGTGGCAGCAGGTGAAAGAACCTCCTCCTCCTGGTCCTGGTTATCTTCTCGCTGGTGAGCTAAGCGAGTGGTAACTAGAGCGTCGTCGATCGTTGTAGAAACCATACGACACGACTTAATTTTCTTCCCCTTAACAGAGCGTGCTGCAGGCAGCATCATGTCTTGGGCGAGATCAGGATAGACCCACATAACTTTGCCTCACAGTATTGTAAGCGGGATGAGGCCCTAAGCATTGTCACGTGCTAGTGGAAGGTTGACTACTTCCATTGTCGCCTTAGGGATGAGGACGACACCATCCTAATCCTTTGTCCTTGGTAAGCTTCCAAACTGGAGGGTCACCATATTGGCAGTAACCATCTTGTCCTCGTAGTCGAGTGAGATGACCTTTGCATCAATAATGCACTGGATCTGCTTCTTCAACATGTAGCAGTCGCGTGTTAAATGGTGAGCATAATGGTGATAGTTATAGTACTTTGGATTGTCCACTTTTCTCACTTCGTCAGGACGCTTGGGAGGCGGGCGTTGAAGTTTGTTACCCTTCATCAGCGTGTTGAAGAGTTCTAGTACATCCTCATTACTGAAGGAGTAGCTTTCCTTGATTTTGGTGCTTCTGTCGTCTACTGGTTCATTGACACTGAACCTTTGAAGGTGTTGACGGTCGGGGCTTACTTTTCCTTTTCGTCCTTTTGGATAGGGTTATTGCTAGACGAGCGACAAGCGTTTCCCTTTGTTTTCGAGCGAAAGAAAACTCAGTCCCAACAATTCTGCGTCCCAAGCTTTTCTTTCAGTGACATCCGCCTCGGTAATAAAAGGCGTCCATTCTATGCATGGAGTACTGTGCCATAATTTGATTGTGGGAAGCATGTTCTTGTGACACAAATCCATAAGCATGGGCTCTTGTACACCAGGTGGTAGCCTCAGAGCTACCTGGTGGAAGCGCTCGATGCACGCACGTACATGCTCTTTCTCTTTCTGGACAATGTCCATGAGAGTGGACATTGTCATGTCTATTCCTCCTTCGTAGAACCGAGCAAGGAAGAGATGCTTCAGATCGTCGAACGACGAGATGTAATTTTCAGGAAGGCTGCAAAACCATTCGTAGGCTAGCCCCTACAAAGCCCCTACAAATATATTCGTAAGCAGAGCATCGTATTTTGGTAGATGTTCCATTACTGAGGCAAAGTACCTAAAGTATCGACAAGGAGACTCCTTTGTATTGAATGGTGCAAGTGTCTGTGGTTTGTAATTGGTAGGATATATCACATTATTCCATTCAGAGGGATATGGTTGCCGCATCCCTATCGTTTGGAGTGATTCTTTCTTTATACGGGCGCCAAAGCGAGCGTACAACACCTTGAGATCCTACTGCATGTCATTTGACATTGTGGGTCCAGTCATTGATGGAGTAGATGACTGCGGAATTGCTTTGTTCACGACAGGAGTTGGCGCATGAGGAGGTGCATTGGACTCCACATTCGTTTCCGGGTCGTGATTTGCTGGAGTGGAAGCGTTTGATGTCAATTTGTCCTTGATCACCAGGACCACAATAGTCATGGCTTGCATGGTCTCATTTAATGTATTCAGGCCCGTCTCAAGGACTTCTATACGTTGTTGATGATTAGACCCCTTGCTGCTTCCCATGTTGTCACCTTCGGCCATGTAGATGTTAGGGTTATATACTAAAAGCATCACTTTTGTAGTAACCTTATTTTCTTAAATTTTGAATGAGAATCATATGGACAAATGTTTGCATATTGTATTTGTTGCAAGTGTTAATGCAAATGTCTGATACTCTATATTATAGATAATTTGGTGTGTGGTGTCACACAGAAGATCATATTATCTGTTTCCTATGGAGTATATAAATAGTTCACAACCTAGATGGACTTGGACAATCTATTGGAAAGGTTGTTGTGTAATCTAATATTAGTCTATCTTGACTATAGGTTTACACTAGTACACTTTGTGTGTATTGAACAGGACCACTTGAGGTTGCTCTCTTTGTACTGACTACATAAGAGAACAAACACCTCTATTATTATGGATGCTTGTGCTCTTAATCCGAATATAATAACGGACATGTATATGCAATGTGCATTACTTTTACTCATAAAAGAGTGAGATTCACTATGGATTAACCACCTCTATGAATTGGGTAATAACATTGTATGTATGATGGGATGTTGAATATAAATGGAATCCATGTCCCGATATATCGGGTTGATGATGTACTCTTAAGGAGCTCGTAAGGATTGTCATGTAAACCCTGCAGGTGGATTATATCCGACATGACAAATAAAGTTGAGCGGTACTACTTAACGATAAAAGATGTCGAATCAATATAGTTGTCAGTAACTTAATTTGATCGACAGACATACGATATCTTAACATGGGGAGCCAAACGAGCATATAATAAAAGGAGCCCACAAACATAATTTGGGATTAGGGAGGTAGTGCAGCAATAGCTCATTAGTGGATCGAGCTATTGTTAATGGGCCTGGATTGTGTATTCGGACTGAATACGGGATATCCAGATCCGTTAGGAGGCCTAACCCTAATTTGTCCTCATGGTTCCTGCCGTAGCCTATATATATCCTCTATTCTCTGGCCGCCAGATGACTAATCAGAAATCTGAAGTTTTCTCTAAATTTGTGATTCACGTAAGGAGAGAAAGAGAGGGTTGCCGAGGAGAAGAAAAGGTTGGGAGATCGTCGCCCACACGACGTCCAACTCGAGGAAGGAATACGTGGAGAAGATCTTGGGGTCGTCCGCTCAAGATTGCCAGGAATTACTTGTCTCCTTTCCACCGTAGGTATAATTCGTGAACCCTAGTTTCCGCCTATGAAGGGTTAGAACACGCATTAGATCTGTTTAACTTTCTATCGATCAATACGCACACCAAAAGAAGGGTCCTGGGAATCCCCAGTTCCATCAATAGACGAACATCAGGTAAGGGAAAATAGAGGGCACAGTGGATCTTTCGCTCACTGGCTTGTACCCTTGAGTTTTGCCTTCCTGAGGGTAGATTGGTAAGTTGTAATCATCCTCTGACTCAAAGCAGTTGCTACCCCCAGCTTGCTGATAGCTTGCGCTTCCGGAGGTATCCATGTCGGTCCTGTACACATCTTCACCCGGTTGGAACGGAGGGTTGTCATGGACCATAGGGATTTGGCTACCCCCTGCCTGTATTGCGGTTGAAGTGACATTTCCTTGAGACATGGGTCTGGACTTGGCACGCGTGTGTTGGAACACACCCGTACTTGTAGAAGCATGAAAAAGTGCAGAAGACGTCAGAAGCGCAGGAGACCCATAAATTTCTGTGCACTTCAAAACTCGTACTATAAAATGACAATGCATAAAGAAAAGTTCTTTATTAAAATCATGTTTCCAAAAGACCTATTGCAGACTCTTCGTGGTTATATATAAAGACTAAAACCTAAAGCACAGCCTACAAAGTGTGTTGTCTTCAGAAGTGTGCAGTCTTCAAAAGCACGCAGTCTTGAGAAATGCGTAGACCCCAAAAGCGTAGCAGTGTCAGAGCGAATCACTTTCTCAGTACAGTGAGCCACTTCCTAGTCAGACGTGGAGGAATTCCAATATGGCTAATGAAGCAGCTATTGGACCGAGCAAGAACTCAGCTCCTGCCCGAAGCTCACAGCACTACCTGCGGCTTTTCTAGCATAACAGGGCACGCATATCCCCCCACTTCAATATGGCTAATGAAGCCATTATTGAGCAGGACAAAGCACAACATGTGGCTCTTCGGATTGGCAATCATTCCAAATTTGGTAGCTTGGATCTCGAAGACCTCCAAGATGTTGTTCAGGTTCGAACCCCTTATGCCAAACGTTCAAGTGCATCTCAAAACTCTATAGTTGTTCTTCTACAAGACCACAAATTTTTTGAACGAAGGGATCTATAACCAACAACCGACTTATTCATGGCCCACAGCCGTTTGAAGCTAAGTCGAGGTCGGCCATGATAGGGGAATGACTGGAAACTATGAGCAAGGTCTCACCAAAAAAAGCTTCTCCTAATATAGGTTGTGTTGTCCAACACACATGCCACGTGACAGTCGGTCAAAGGACTCTGGAGTAATAGGATGAACCTAGGACTCAGCACAATTAATCTCATTTAATAGATTCATTTGACTAAGCTTTTAGTCACCGCTTCTCGAGCCCCCAAAAGCGGTGGCAATTAAAGAAGATGTTGATTCAGCCTCTCAAAGACGATTATTAATTTTCTTAGGAGCACAATGACTTCAACGTTTGGTAAAAGCACAACTCCTTTATGGTCACCCAAAAGTGCAGCTCCCTCAGAGTTTCACAGTAGTGCAGCCCTTTAACGGACCCTTCATTGATCTCTCAGAGTTTCACAAAAGCACAGCCATTTAACGGACCCATTATTGTTCTCTCAGAGTTTCGTAGAAGCACATCCCCTTAACGACCCCTTCATTGATCCCTCAGAGCTTCCCAGAAGTGCAGTAACTTCGTCGCCTCAAGAGCACAGTATCTACGTCAGTCAAGGGCGCAGTGACTTCGTCACCTCAAAAGCATAGTCTCCTCATCGCCTAAAAGCGTAGTGACTTCATTGCCTCAATAGCACAATCTTCTCGTCGCCCATAAGCGCAGTGACTTTGTCGCCTCAAGAGCACAGTCTCCTCGTCGCCCAAAAATGCAGTGACTTCGTCGCCTCAAGAGCACAGTCTTCTCGTCGCCCAAAAGTGCAATAATTTCGTCGCCTCAAGGGCAGTCTCCTCGTCGCCCAAAAGTGCAATAAATTCTTTGCCTCAAGTGCACACTCTCCTTGTCGCCTAAAAGCTCAGTGACTTTATCGCCTCAAGAGCACAATCTCCTCGTCACCCAGGAGTGCAGTAACTTCATTTTCTCAAGAGCAAAGTCTCCTCGTCGCCCAAAAGCGTAGTGACTTCGTTGCCTCAAGAGCACAGTCTCTTCGTCGCCCAAAAGTGCATGAGCTCGAACACTCCCAAAAGTGCAGCTCGTATTGTACGCAATTCCCCTGCAACGTGGCATCATGCCATGTGGACAATATAGTAGCTGTATCTTCTCAGATATAATTGAATTCAGTTTGGTGTATCTTTTCAGATACAATCAAATTCGATTTGTCTAAACTGCCACCCCTGAGATAGAGTCAGATTTAGTTTGTTTAAACTATTGTATCTTTTTAGATGCAAGCAAATCTGATTTTGTTTAAACCCGCCGCTCATGAGATGAGATCGAATTTTAGTTTGTTTAAACAGTCGTTCTCTCGATAAGAGCAAGATCTAGTCGGTTTCATCTTAGCAAAGCCGTCGAGCAATATGTACATGCCATGTGTCAATTAATCGGTCATACTAATAAAGGATAATAATTGTCCAAGATCTCAATCACGAATAATTCCAACAACCGCCACATGTCAGCTCAGCAATAGCCTTCACAAAGCAGTTACAACAGAAATTTTCTGCAATCTCGCGCGTGCATCGCTCCTGTACGCTAGAAACCATTATCCATATCACACATGTGCTTGCCTATAAATAGAAGGAGACTTCCTTCATTCAAGAACTCTTCGACGACTTCTTGATTGGCATCCCCGAGTACCACTCACAAGCATCAGAAAGTTAGATCAAGTCCAGTTCGTCGTCAGATTGTCAACAGAGTAAAGGAGCCGCTGTAGTGCTCGATCTCCACCATCACACTTCCCCAGAAATTCTTGTACCTAGATCTCATATTTAGGAATCTTTGTACTCCTTATACGTTTGAAATACATAAAGTTCGTATAACTTTTGTCATAGTAAACAAGATGACGACTCTACTGGGGACTTCCTTCTCTTCTGACGAGAAGGTGGTGATGCAATCAGACTACAACTTGCTAGGGTCTTCTCAAAAGATGCTAGTCATACGCTTCAACCTACAAGCTTTTGAAGATCTTCTGTCTGAAGAGAAATTGAGCAGCTCATAAAGTAGAAGAAGACTCGACGAACTTGGGTGCCCATGGCTGCTGCAACGAGAAGCAAGACGGAGGAGGATGCGATACAGAACCCTTTGGATGATGAAGCATCGAAGATGCCTTCGACCGCTGCTATTGTACTGCCTCAGTCAACCCTTGTTGCCAAGAAGTGTGGCGAAGAGCACAGCTCCCATGCTACACGACAGATGAAGGCACAACGTAGGAGAAAAGCGCAGGTACCCACCCGCAAACGAAGACGACGACACAGGCCAGAACTTCTGTCTTTGCCTGAATTCCTTACCCCTTGGGGTAGGCTATGTTGGTGTAAACCCCCAAAATTTTGTTACTAAATATTTTTGTTGTTTTAACTTACTATTTAAAGTTAACCTCAATATTCATTTCTATTAGATATAAATTTTTGTATTTCTTAAAAGAATTAGTTTATATAGATATATAATTTAGTTATATATACTTGACCTCTAGGTGTTATTTTATTTCTATTTTACTTTTTGATAAATTATGTTTGTACGTGTTGTATATAGTAAATGTATTTAAATAAAAATATTTTTATATAATAAATAGATATATGAGTTAAGAATATTTTATAAATTTATATTTAAGTATAGATATTGTTTTATCATTTTTTTTATGTGGGATAAAATAATTATATAGAAGATTTTGATATTTATGTAGATTAATAGAGTTATATATATATATATATATATATATATATATATATATATATATATATATATATATATATATATATATATATATAAGATAAATCCCAACCCCTAATTTCTCGCGAGTTATTACATCTTGCAAGAAGCTAAGCCATAAAAACCTGCGACCCTTTTTCTTTCCCAACCCGAGCAGCAGGTTCATACATATACGAACCGATGGGGAGGGGAGTTGATACTCGAAACACTAAAGAACCTCAACCCAGTCCCTCGATCCCGACCCCCTGGACCACGTGCCGCCGCCGGAGCAGGCGCAGCACCACACGAGCATGCCGTCTTGGTGGCCGACATGCCGGGCGCGGCAGCCGCACACATGAGCGCCGCATAGCAGCAACAACAACAACTACATGGTACCATCTTCCCCGTAAGTTTTTTTCCCCGTTGTTCCATGATTTTGTTAGCCGAAAATTTTTATGCGTAGATAACCTAAACACCTACAAATTCCTTCAAGTAGAATTAATTCTAATATTATAGATTATCAGAAATATTTCTTCAAAAATCCCAAAAAATCTGTTCGAAACTTAATAAGAAACTCGAACCAGAGACCAACTTTGGAAGGCAGATTGCTGCAAACCAAATAATACTTTTAGAACAGTACCTAAACAAAGTTGTAGACCCCCTAAACGAGATCAAAACCCATCAATTACTTAATTTTATCGATTACTATATTTTGTTTAAAATTAGTTCCAAATTGAAGAAAAATTTATTTTTATAACGTAGAAAAACCTCGATACGGAGTACGTCCTGACAATCCGGACGACTTGATCGCGAACCACTTACAACGAAAGGTGTGTATGAACTTTGTGCATGTGCAGGATTTGACAAAACTTGAATTGGCCGTGTGTGGGCTATAAATTCGAGACGTATCCGTCGAAAACCACAGTATCGGTAATTTTATAAATTTTCCAATTACTTCGTGCATGTATGTCATATCGAGATGAAACTTACGCCAACATGACCGTATCATTTTTTGGTTCCGTATGCCAAGTTTGGTCCGATTCTGAGAAGGTCGATTGGAACGCCCTTTTGGCGGGCCCGTGACCCGATCCAACGGGCAAATTTGTGCACGGTCTATCAGAATCTAACTTTGGACATACGGTTGGGTTCGTATCGTCAAACCGGACCCATAAACATTTGGTATGATGACTTTAGAGACCGTAGGTACGGGCACGTTTTTTGATGCAAAACGAGTCCAATATACAAAAATGTTCGTGATGTTTGTTTCTGTGTCCAGAATTGGACTTTGGGACAGACGATTTTAGATATATCTTTTATACCAAAAATGTTCGTCAATTGGACTTTGGAACAGACGTTTTTAGATATATCTTTTATACCAAAAATGTTCGTGAATTTGACTTTGGGACAGACGTTTTTAGATATATCTTTTATACCAAAAACGTTCGTGATGTTTGTTTCAGCATCCGGAGTCGTTTGCGGAATTTGACTTTGCGTGCTACCATTCTGAGTATTGGACTTTGTTGTTTCTGTGCACCACCCTCAGACAAGATACATTGCTATTATACAATGTTATTTATTATCATTTTATTTTGTTATTTTCTCATATTGCCAGTTTGTATCACACTGCGCGTCTAAGCCACACTTGGGTGCAAGCGACTGCATTAGTCATTTTTTGTTTTATTTTAATTTTTTGTATTGGCTAAGCTCTAGTGACTACCCACTGAAAATGAGGTATTGGTATGTCTCATATGGCTTTGACACATGCTTTATCACGAGTTATGAGTCACATGTAGGACATGACTCGCGTAGTCGGCTGGCCACCGATATGTTTGGTTAGGAGTAACTGCCAATAAAATTGCATGTTTAGTAGACTTGGCAGTTACTAGAGGTTCATATGAGTTATGGAGGTGACCCTAATAGGCATTGGGTGGCGAGAACAGTTCCTAAGCGTATGGGCCAAGTATGCACTTTTCTTTATTACCGGAAGCTCCGCTGGAGATACGGTCTTGTTTACCCCTTTATCATGTACATGTTGGCATCTGATGTTAGTAGAATTTCATGCTTTGAGGTCCATAGTGCCCATATAAGGGGGACACATCAAACACATTATAGCCAGAGTGCCCATGCGTTAAAGGTTTGTTCTTAACTGCATATTCACTGTAGAATGGTTAGGTACCCTGTTGCATGCATCTTTTTATTTTATTATATATCACAGTTTATATGGTATGCTATTTTCTTGTATCTTGTTACGTTCCATTGAGGACCTGGTGAATTCTCCAGGCTTAGACGATTTCTACCAGGAGTACGGCTTGGAATTGTATCCATCCTTCATTGACGATGAGGCACCGCCGTCTGATATCTAGTTTATTATCTATGCTTTGAGACTTTATAGTAAACATCTTTTATTTCTTTTATTCCTATTTGAGGAGGTCGGACTCCAGTTTGAGATTACTATCGTAGCTGTTTGGTAGTAGAATTGTTTCCACCCGGCTACATCTATAACTCATTTAGTTTTATCTATTCTGGACTATCATTTATCTTTGTGTGTTGTGGATGAAATTAGTTTTCTGTGTTGTGGCATGTGATTATTGTTTATTACAGCTTATGTATATGCACGGGGATTCCATATACTGGGGTATTTTTTGTATGTATGCAGCTAGCATGTCTACGTACTTAGTCCTACATTTTTGGGACTGGGCGTCGATGAGAACATAAAATATTATATTCTATCCTTTAATGTCTACCATTTTATGACTAAAGGTACTCATTATATTTATATTTTGCTTTAGGATGCAATTGGAGACACTAAGTACAAAATGGAGCTAAATTACAATTTTGGACAATTTTGACTCCTTTTACCAAAATAGGCATAACTTTCTCCTCCGAAAAGTAATTAAGGTTATTCAAAAATATTTGGAAAGCTAAGACAAAGGGTTACAACTTTCATATTTTGAGTTTTTTGAGATTCAAGCTGCATCATGGACAAAATCAAGCTTGAAGTTGGGTGAAAGATGTCGTGAACAAAAATAGGAACAAAATTAACTATTTTTTTAATTGTTCTATGACTTTGTTTTTTTGTTTGAGAAGTTGTAACTTTTAGAAAATTTGTGGGGAGATATTGTGGGCTTCAAACAACTAATTTAGGGTGTACAAAAGGGATCAAAATTATGAGGAAAGGAAACCACAACACAACCCTTCTCTTCTTCTCCAACTTTTTATTTGAAGTTTTGATGAACATGTGCAGCTAAAAGTCTTGTTGGTCGAAGGAAACAGAAGTCTCAGAATAAATAAAAACCTGTGAGATCTAATTTGTGTTTATTTGTTTTATTTATACTTTGAGTATCAAATATTTTCTTATGTATATTTCATGACTATCTTATTTAATTACTAGGATGCATACTAGTTTATTATTTTTGATAATCTACTGCTAAATTAGATATTGAATCCAGAATTGTTCCATCCCTCTAATTTGTGAAGCAACCAAGATTTAGTAAATTACTGCTTTGTATTATTAAATCTTAGGAAGAAACCATTCGACTAAATTAAATGCAACCGCTTGTGCTTGTGTTATTTTGTTTCATCGATCTCATTGAGTTTAATATGCTACTAGATGAAACCTTTAGCGCTTTTCTGGGGTTGTTTAGTAGTTAAGGTTAATTAGGTCGCTTGTTTCTAATTAATTGTGGCTAAAGGAGATAGAAAAATAATTCCAACGATCAATATTCATAATACATATCAATATTTGTTTGCATCTATGATCAGTTCAAGATTCCGATGGTAGACGTAGAGTTAGATTAACGTTTGTTATTTCGATTTATTTTTTATATTCTACTTGCTCTTTTTCATTGGCTTTCATTTTATTCATCTCCCTATCATTATTCACATTGCACAAATCTAAACTACTTACTCTATGTGGAAACGATCCTTACCCTCATTACTACAAATAATTTTCAAAAGTATATGTTTTATTTTTGGGTGCCTACGAAAGCACACCAAATTTTGGCACCGTTGCCATAGAATAATTTTGGTTTATTTTTATGCTTTTTTATCTTTATTTCATTCATGCAATAAAATAAAAAATTTATTAGCAAATAAATTTTTTTAACAGGACATGGCATCCAATTCTCAACAAATTGGCACTTAGCTCGATCTTCCATCTTGGCATGCTAATGAGGTAAATATTTCTTCTCTTGAACAACAAATTGCTGTTTTAACTTCTTTTGTTCATCAAATGGTAGTAGGTAACATGAAAACAATAATGGCTTGTGAGATTTGTTTACTAGTAGGGCATCCGACTGATATGTGCCCAATACTTCATGACGAGCCCAGTATAACTCAAAATTGTCCAAGTTACCTGCAGTACATGCAACCATATCTCCATGAACAACAATCATGCCAAACTTCTAACTCTGGTATGTCTTTAGAAGAAATTGTTAAGTCTCTTGCCACTAATACTTTACAATTTTAAAAGGAGACAAGGGCTAGTATTCAGGAGACAAGGGCCAATATTCAAAGCTTGGATAATCGAATGAGTCAAATGGCTAGATCAATTAATATGATGGAGGAACAAAAGTTTAGAAAAGTTATCATCTCAAACGATAATAAATCTAAAAGAAAATTTAAGTTTCGTTTTGAGAAATGGTAAAGAGGTTGACATCCTAGTAAAGAAAGCACCTACAACATCAAAACAAAAAGAAGAAAAAAAAACAACATTGCAAACATGAGCATTCCTAATGACGACATAGTACCAAGTGCACAAATTTATTTTAGAGTTGATGGAAAAGATGGCTTGGAAGTTGCTGTTAGTGAACATCTTGAGAAAAAGAATGATGAGTTAGCCTTAAATACTTATTTATAGGAAACTATTACCGTGTCAAATGGCTTTACAAAAATGCAACATTCAGGTAATTTTTCTTATATGGCATTATCAATTTCTAACAAGTGACATTTATCATCTGTTTTGCAGGTCTCTATCCAAAATGAGAAACGCTTGCATAGTTACGTCAAGTGTGCATAGAGTCGAGCCAACGACGTATTAAACAAAAGCGTTGCTTGGGAGGCAACCTAAGGGGAGTTTGTTCTTATTCTTGTATTTTTATTTTTGTTTGTGTTTGTCTTTTCTTTGCATTTAGCCTTACGTTGGGGACAATGTCAAATTTAAGTGTAGGTAAGGAGATTTATGTTTTTTTTGTTTTTTTGAAAAGGCATGGTTTTTCAAAGTAAATAAATATGGAATAGAAATTTAAAAATAATGGTTTTATGGTTTTTAATAATTTTTGTTGTGTATGTCATAAACAAGATCCAACTAAGTTTGAAAAATTCATAACATGATTGAACAAGTACTCTTTTCAACTTAGAATTAAATAGTCTAGTTATTTTTCTTACTGATTGTAGTGACTAAATTTGTAGACAAAAGCCGGTGAGATTTTGAGCCTTTAGACTGACACATCAGTCTCATTATTATTTTTTTGTGAGAGATATTCTTCCATAGATTTGTTTCTTTAGAACTTGCTTTGATTCTCTTCAAGGTCACATCCACACCTGCAAACATGATCATGATTAAGGACATTTTTAACGCTACTTAAGCCAAATAGCCTACCCAGAAATTATTTTTCCTTCGGTTGAAACCTTTTGAGCTTTATTGCTTTTATTTTTGTGAACCCACATTACAAGCTTTAACCTGAAAAATAAATCCTTATCCAGGCCGTAAAACTAGTGGAGCATTATGATATGTATGGGTGTATAAGAAATAAGTGTAGGGGTATCTAAATTTCTAGTTTAGCTACATATTTTTATTCTCACATTCTTGAGTTCCATCATGATTCAAAAAAATGGAAAAAAGAGAGAAAATGAAAATGAAAAAAAAATTGAAAAAATAAGAAAGAAAAGAAAGAAAGAAGAAGTAAAAAAATAGGTGATGAAAGAAATTACTTTTGATATCTATGTTAATAGTTCCTCCTAAAATTCCAATAAAGAGGTATGTTGAATGATTTAAAGTCAAATTGAAGAAGTTGAATGGGGTGATTGGTTTTACATGTTTTATATATTCGAGCTTGAGTTAAATTATTTTTGCTCCACTAGTTTTGATGGTTTTCGAGCTACACTCCCAAATATATCCTACCTTAATCCTAAGTCCCGCTACAACCCATGAAAAGTCCTTATGTTTTGTGTTATGCATGTGGTCCAAGTGGTGGATAATGAGAAGATATGCAAGCCTTTGGTAGACCATTTCTTTTGAAGTGAAATTGAGCAAAACACGTACCCGTCAAATACATGAGAGTTGAGTGTTTTTTTCCCGTGAGGGTCTACCAATTTAGTTTATTCTATCTTCAAGTGAAAATACTTACTAAATAATTAGAAGTTGTCCAAGAATATTTTTTTATGATATGTTATGAGTTTTGAAGAAGCTTGGTTATTCTTTATTAATGGCATTACAACCTTAATTTTTGTTTTAAAAATAAAAAATAAATTAGAGTTTTGTCCGAGGATGAACAAAAGTTAAGTGTGGGGGTATTTGATGAGAACATAAAATATTATACTCTATCCCTTAATGTCTACCAATTTATGCTCATTTTATGACTAAAGGTACTCATTATATTTATATTTTGCTACAGGATGCAATTGGAGACACTAAGTGCAAAATGGAGCTAAATTGCAATTCTGGACAATTTTGACACTTTTTACCAAAATAGGCATAACTTTCTCCTCTAAAGCAATTGAGGTTATTCGAAATGATTTTGAAAGCTAAGACAAAGGGTTAGAACTTTCATATTTTGTGTTTTTCGAGATTCAGGTTGCATCATGGACAAAATCAGGCTTGAAGTTGGGTCAAAGATGCTGCGAACAAAAATAGGAACGAAAATAACTATTTTCCTACTTATTCTATAACTTTATTTTTTTGTTTGAAAAGTTGTAACTTTTAGAGAATTTGTGGGGAGATATTGTGCGATTCAAACAACTAATTTAGGGTGTATAAAGGGGTAAAAATTATGAGGAAAGGAAACCACAACACAACCCTACCCTTCTTCTCTAAACTTTTATTTTGAAGATTTGATGAACATGTGTGGCTAAAAGTCTTATTGGTCAAAGGAAACAGAAGCCTCAGAATCAATAAAAACTTGTGAGATCACGTGTGCACGTAACGCGCTACACGGCTATGTGTGCCCGCCCGCGGCATAGAACACATGCGTGGGCATGTGCATGTCATGACACATAGATGGTTTATGATCGATATCAAAAACCATCCCAGATAGTCTAAAATTGATCTATAATCGATTTAGACCCCCCCTTTGGGTATGAATGCCTATCTTTATTAAAAAAATGGATCTTGTAGCTCATTTTTTAATAGCAGTATTGGTCTTCATGGGATAAGCCCCCGTTAATCCCTCTTTAGACGCTCGTCAGACACGCTACACTCTCTCTGCCATAACCCTAAGGGTTGTATAACAGATATCTTATGACACTATATGGGGGAATGGTTTCCCCCTGTACCCCCTTCCTTGTTTAGTCGCTCGCTAAGAGGTCGCTACACCCGTACTTTTACTTGCCTGATTAGCTGCAGTAGCTACATTAGCAGCCGCTGTCTATGGGATTGTCACATACATTCTAAAGTAGCGTCGAAGAAGATTTCCTTACGTCGATAAAGCCTTCTTGAACTACTTCTTTGCAAGACTACACTTCTTTGCTTTCGGGAGAATCCATGAATGATGTAAGAAAGGTTCTTAGCCAACCAAGCGTCAACTATAAGGGTTAGGCTTAATCGAGCTAGTTATCTCGGTCAAGCATCAGTCACAGGATCAAACTCAACCTTTCCTGCTTGACTTGACTATATTCTCGGGGTGCCTCTAACCAAGAGCGGAACCTCCCTTTACATATGTATTTATTGGTTCAAGCGTAAACACAAATCCACCATTATTTGTCATGTTCAGACATCTGCTGACTGTTATAGGACAATTCCGCCTGCCATTGCCAAGTGTCCCAACAGACCAAAATTTTATCCAATCCTTTCTTATTATAAGAAGTATAATGTTGCCAACTAGCAGGAAGCTTCTTAAAGAAGGAGACTTCCTTAGATTGCTTTATTTTTGTTTCTACCAACCCTACAATAGAGATATTGTTATTAGACTTTCCCTTACATCTCTCCATCTTACAATGGAATTGAGCCCCCTAGTGTTCAAAACAAGGATCTTTATTGGTTCTTGGAGGCATTTATCACTCCTCAGCTACATAGTCTTTGAAATAGTAATCTCTGCAGAGTTTATCAATGGATCCTGTTTAGCAGAAAGATTTATATTTTTTGCTCGTTATAAGTCAATCACTTAATCACAAACCTCGTGTGGGGCTAATAGTTTTTATTTCACATCTCATGGAAAACCCTTTTTGCTGCGCTTAGCCCTATCCCCCTCTAGGGGTATTTTAGTGATAGGTTCTATAGGAACTGGACGATCCTGTTTGGTCAAATACCTAGCTACAAACTCCTATCTTTCTTTCATTACGGTATTTTTGAACAGGTTCCTGGATAACAAGCCTCATGATGATATCGATGAGCGGAGGTTTCGTCGCCAAATCTGTAACTGAGAGGGATATTGCGGATATCTTCCCGACCGCTGGAAGCCGAATGAGGTCCGAGGTGGGTTCTCCGATCCGTACCACGTCGACTCCTAACTTTCAGCTTTGTCAGTTAAATAGAGTTACGCCAATTGACCGACGTCCTACACTGTACAGAGCATCTGTGCTATTCGATGTTTCGATATTTAAGTTCGAAAATGAATGCATCAAAGTTCGTGCATAACACATGGGCTTCGAACACCTTATTTTCAACTTAAACCAATGCCCTACACGCGCATAGCACAGCTATGGGTAGTAAGGCTCAGAGGGAGAACAGGCCCTCGTCCAAACGTGCTTTCGAGGCCCGGTAAGAACGAGGGAAAAGGGGGGCTGTTCACGTGTACGCGTGCGATATCAAGAATGGGTGCACGCGTAATGCGTGCGCATACGATATAGTACACATGCGCAAGCATGTGCATGTCATGATGTATACATGGATTATAATCCATGATAAAAACAGTCTTAAATGGTCTTAAATCGATCTAGAATCGATTTACATGTGGACTTGGCGGTGCTCCTTTCTCAAACCAGAACAACTCTGAACGTTAGAGAAGATAAGGGAAAATACCACCTGAGCAAACCGAACAAAGGGACTTTACTTATCTGAATCGAACGTAAGCGGCTTAAGCTAAGCCTATCACGAGCAGCATCGCTGTATGGTCGGTGGGGAGGAGCATCTCAAAGTATGGGTGGGGCAAAGGATAAGCGCTTTCACTTTGGTCATCCCATGGGAGACTTGGTTGCCAAGTAGCAGCGAGTTCAGCATAAGCATGAACACACCAAAGGATTTGGAAAGAATGCATATATCCTATCTTCACTAAAAAAATGCATTCTTCGAACTCCTATGGTTTGATAACAAAGAGTACAGTCACATATGGACTATCAAGTTTGATAAGTGCTTCAACCCCTGTCCCATTCCAGAATGGTTCAGGAGAACATGGTGGCCTGGTCCAACAATAGAGAGAATGCCTATCTTCAACCTGATAAGTTATGGCCATTGCGCTACACTTAAAGATATTTCAAATATTGAAGTAGACTGCATTTGGCAAGGGATGGCGAATGAGAAATCGGGATGAAAGTGGGAATTCACGTTGATGAGGCAGTCAAAAAGGTTAATCTCTACAGAGTTTACCAAGAGGGTTGATCTGCATAAACAAATAATAGAATTCCCACTTCATAAATTGAGGCGACCGTGCCGGGAGCTAATAGAAGGAAGGATAGATTGGTGTTAAGGTAGCAAGATTTTATTCGAAATTGCGATAGATTGTTGAGTAAGGAGACCGGAGGGAGGTGAGGTGGGTGCCGTCCAGTCAAACAAAGAAAGAGGCGAGGGGATCGTTAGGTCGCCCACTCCACGGTGAGGTGAGGCAACCTTGCCGGAAGGAAAAGCGTGGCATAATTGACCTGTCTTGGTAGGACTATCGGTTAACAACTAGAATGGTCGAGTTAAGGTGCCTACGCTTGTGCTCGTACAAGAGTAGGGATGTAGTATAGTAGTTCCGATCACTAATTGAATCAAGAAGGAATGGCTTAGCAGACCTCATAGTTAATGCCCTAGTTGAAGTCAGTCAACCGTAGCCGGTGAACTCGATGACGCCGGGAAAGGACTACTTTTAGTGTAAAGAAGTGCATAAGAAGCTTGGATGCCTACCGTGGGGAATGTCTATACAATTTGATGCTTTATTTTCTTCGACTCATATTCCAAGTCACTCCCGTTATCCTTGCCAGCATCCACAGCTCCGTCGGACGCACTGGATCCGACTCCGTGCTACAATTCACGCACTCTCTCGCTCGTCTCTGCTCTCAATTTCATATTTCAAGAGATATTTCAAGTACCTCGGTCTTTGGTTAGCATCTGCCTTAGCCTGCTAAATGGGCCTTTCGGTTTAGCAGGTCTACGGTTTGAGCCTTATCTTTCTAAATGCCCCATTCGGGTCTTCGATGTCCGTAGAATGCTGCAATCTTGGGATAGGACCTTTCATGTCACATAAGTATGCTTCTCGGACTCAAGCCAATTCTTCTTCGTTATCAGATGAGGCATCGTTGACCACTATACTAAAACCATGTGACTGTACATTGTCACGTGCCATCTTTAAAAAACGATGAGACCTCATATTCTGAGCAACTCATCTTCGAATGAGTAGGCAGGTTTTGAACTGAGCCGAACCGCTATCTCTGGAACCAAAGTCGTACTCTCTTTAGCCATCGGCTCCTAATGGTTTGCTCTTTAAACCACCAACAAGCCCTATTCCGACAACACTGAAAAAGGGCTCTCTCCCTCTCAGTTGGTCAGTACCTTAAACTAATTAGCCTTTTCCAAGCTTCTCTTTCATAAGCTGTGATGGTTCTTTTGAATAAACGACATAGTCTATGTCATCTTCCTTTTGCCCAGAGGAGCATTCGACTAAATAAGTATGCCATTAGTAAGACTCTGACGAAGCCTTTCATAATTGGACGTTAAACCCATTTCATATGATGGTAGTTGCCAGAGTATTAGGCGCTGCTCTGCTATGCGCTATTCATGGTGCTACCGTAGAAAATACTTTATTTGAAGATGGTGATGTTGCAAATATATTTCGTGCTTTTAATCCAACTCAAGCCGAAGAGACTTATTCAATGGTCACTTCTAACCGCTTTTGGTTCCAAATCTTTGGGGTTGCTTTTTCTAATAAATGTTGGTTACATTTCTTTATGTTATTTATACCAGTAACCAGTTTATGGATGAGTGCTCTTGGGGTAGTCGGTCTGGCTTTGAACATACGCGCCTATAACTTTGTTTTCTAAGAAATCCGCGCAGCAGAAGATCCTGAGTTTGAGATTTTTTACACAAAAAATATTATCATAAACAAAGGTATTCGTGCATGGATGGCAGCTCAGGATCAGCCTCATGAAAACCTTATATTCCCTGAGGAGGTTCTACCCCGTGGAAACGCTCTTTAATGGAACTTTAGCTTTAGCTGGTCGTGACCAAGAAACCACCATTTTCGCTTGGTGGGCCGGGAATGCCAGACTTATCAATTTGTCCGGTAAACTACTTGGTGCTTACGTAGCTCATGCCAGATTAATCGTATTCTGGGCCGAAGCAATGAACCTCTTTGAAGTGGCTCATTTCGTACCAGAGAAACCTATGTATGAACAAGGATTGATTTTACTTCCGCACCTAGCTACTCTGGGTTGGGGGGTAGGTCCGGGAGGGGAAGTTATAGACACCTTTCCATACTTTGTATCTAGAGTACTTCATTTAATTTCCTCTGCAGTCTTAGGCTTTGGCATTATTTATCATGCGCTTCTAGGACCTGAGACTCTCGAAGAATCCTTTCTGTTCTTTGGTTATGTATGGAAAGATAGAAATAAATACGAATTTCATGGCCGGCACAATTTGAGTACTATAACCACACAACTTGTATGAACAAACAAACTTTGCCAAACCGTTTTACCTAATCGATCGTGGTGAAGTCAGAAATTGATTCGGAGGATCATCCACGTTACGCTAGGATTTTGGAAGGACATTTACGAGAGTAAGGTGGAGAAAGACGGGAGTGGATTTTTTTGCTCGAATTGGCTGTGATCATGGGAATTACGTTTTCGAGAAAAGGGTAAACCAATATGATCATGACATTGTAGGTGCTTGCGATAGAACAGATGCAACTTCCCTCATCAGTAATAGGTGGCATAGCCCGTAGCAGAAGTTGCCTTTTTTGATCCATTTCTTTATTACCCCAAAAGGGCCTGGGTGGGACCGAAAGAAAGAAAGGACGGGGGGAAACCATGCATGGCACTTCCCGATCGTGTCTCTGAGGGACAGTTGAAAGAGCGACTCATGAATGCAGCCGGGTCGGATGAGCCAATAACTCGAATGCATTCGGTCAGTTTTTTGAGCAAGAATCACAATGTTACCTTACATTCACTAAGATACGGACTCCAAGTTCTTATGGCAGAGTACGAGGAGTTTCCTTCAATATGATAATGGGAATGGAAACTAGAAGCACGATTGGGGTCTTCGTGGTCCGAGATAGGACTTATATATAAGTCACAGTAACAAAAGCATGACTTTTTGGTAGTACCAGTGAACCAGATGGCCGCGGCGAGGGAATCTGGGACGGAAGACTCGTAATATCTCTATAGATCTGGCAAAAGTGATATATCCGCTAACGTCAGGGGCTGACCGTTGAGCTCATTTTGGCCTCACAGGGCGGGCCAGAGTGGGTACGAGCTGGAGCTGCCATAGCTTATGGCTAGAGAAATACGAGGAGGCCCGAAAAGAGGGAACTGTAAGGATAACAAGTGCTCCGCCCGCCAAACGGGCGGCAGGAGCTGCAGGCAAGTGCTTGGTAGGCCAACAGCCCGGTGAACCGGGCAGGGCACTCGATAAAAGGGGGGCACACTGAGCAAGTACGAGACCGCTTTCTAAAAAAAGTAAGTACTACTATGGGAGGTCAAGCCAAGGACCTATGGAAGTTGGGGCTCGTCCCCGGTCAATATAGGATCAAACAATAGGAGACCGTAGCACTGACCTTTTTTTTCAAGACAATAGAAGAAAAGATGGTTCCCCACCGAGACAACGAACACTCTCAACGGATCCTCCATGCGCTAGGTATACCTCTTTCGTGCGTATTTATCGTGGCGGGAACAGAACAACAGGGAAAGACCCGGCCAACCCGCCCAGGGCTCGAGGGCGAGCCATACGAGAGTGAGTCGAATCTGTTTCCAATCTGGTTTGGGTGCCTCTCGACATTTTTCGTATAAGGAAAGGGGGAAGGAGTCTCTTTGTAGGATACTTGGCCAAAGTGTGACCCATTATCCCATAAGTCAGTACTGTGACGAAGTGGCTGTTGCTCACCCGATACGATTATATGAGGTCATAATTAACCCAACACAATCATCCGGGGTGAACAAGAATCGGGGATCGAATACGGGCAAAATTCCTACCAATGGCTGAGATGTTCAGTCGACTCCCCCCTTAGTGGGGGTCCTGGCCCCTACGAATGAGTAGAAAAGGAAGAAGAAAAGAAGCCCTGGTGAACCGTCGTAATAAGTGAATAAGTGTAAGCTTCACTGCCCGATAGTATGGAGTACTGACCACACCGAGGGACAGGCCCTGAAGCGAAGGACAGGAACGAGCGGAATTAATGTATTCCAATTTCTGGCCTTGTACCGACCATCCAACGGACCATGGACTAAACGGCCACTGCCTGAGAGGACTATGTCCAGGGGACCGTCGCCCCCCACAAGGTTCATTTTGCACCTATAGGCCGCTATAACTATCCAAGAAGACACTCGAAACAGAAAGGATAACGAAACCTACCCGGTGGACTGCCGAGCTACAAGTCCTACGACACAGGAGTGGGATTCTCTAAAAAGCCAAGGTCATGGGTGGCTAAGAGGGCCCACATGGAGACTTGGGATCTCAGCAGGAAATGCGAAGGTTGCTTAAGGCCGACCGACCGATAGACGAAAGAGAATCATTTTCATTCTGATCTGAGTAGGCTCAACGTAGGGAATACCCTAACCCTAGGAACCGGGGCCTGGTCATCCCATCCCGGTCGACGTTCTAGCGTTGTTTGTCCGTCGATAGCTGAATATTTTTACCTCGTTCGATTCATGGTCGCATTTGTAACAGTTTTCCCGGGGGGCCGACGCCCCCCAGGCCAGGCATTGATCTATATCACTTGAAAATAAAGGATGTCACAGTACTTACCTTATACTTGGTGGGCTCGACGAGAAGTCTTTAGCGGAAGGCTCAGAAATAACTCATTTACTTCCTCAAACCCTGGCCCCGGATTCATTTCAACCAGATTCAACCGACAGGTGATTCCTATTTCAGAGGTCTTTCATCAACCCATCGACCCTCAATGAAGGGCACCTTTACCGGACCTGCCTTTGATGCCTGCCCTGCCTCTACTCCTTCCCTTCGTTGTCAATCGAGAAATCAATCAAGGTAAAGAATGCATTCTATTCCTATTATATTAAGTCAAACAACATATTCTATTCCCCTATCGAGTTCTTCCTTATCATCAATTCCATATTCGAAGTTGCGATCGGATCTATTCATTAAAAAGAATCGCTTCAATACATTTCTTCTGTACCCATAGGTGCTATATTGGATTTGAATCAGATTTTGGATCAATCTATATTGATTTACTGCATCCATTATGTTGTTACTAGCAAATACCGCTGTTTTTAGCTTTAGATCTTCCAAATCATTCCTGTAGTAGATCCGGACTAATTTTTTTCTGATCCTTCGATAAAAAGATTCATTCTCTTCATAAAAAGAGGAGGTAGAACCAATAATGATTTTTTTTTTCAATTTATCTCAGGAGTTGAATACCTCATTCAAGAAATTTTTTTGATCCCTGCAAACATAATAAATCAAACCAAACAAAGATAGTTAGCATAGATAGGAGTCTATCTCCAGTAAGCACTGGAGCATATCTCTACTAAAAAAGGCAAAGAACACCAGACATGAAAACAAACGTCTACAGACACTTATTTAATTGAAACCTTCTCAAACTAAAAAGAGTCGACAGACTCTTTTAGTTTTCTTGGGCACCAAGGCAGATTGCCTCCACGAAGTTTCAAGTCCATGAACTTCGTACAGAGCATCTCGGAGGAAGATGAACAATGTTCACAGAAAAAGAATAGAGATTTTGTCCATGTCTTACTTTTCACAAAAAAACATCAGACCTTTGTTACCGAGACAGATGCACGGGGGAATAAGAAGACTGGGGCCTCCGTAGGTTGTTTGGAGAAAAGAAAGGGGCGGTCTCGTCTTTCTCGGCATGTTGCTGCAGCAACTGTGGAACATGTCGGGCAATCCGCCAGAAAGATTAGTTTGAAGTCAGTTGTCAGGGCTTGGTAGTCTTAAGAAAGGTTCGGGTGGGGCATTCTATTTCTTTAGAATAAGGAAGAGAAATGGATGATAATTCATATCTTTATGCTAATAGAAGAGCGGATCCAATACACATCAGAATTCTCAGAAAATACAGCAAGTACTTGAGGAATTTGGGGATGTCATGCCCCACGAGTTAGTTGCCCAAGGGTTGGTGTGGCTAGGAGGGCAGTCTACCGTAAGATCGAGTTTGAGCCTGGAGCCAAAGCTGGATTGGTTTGGCTGACCTTAGTTGGTTGAGCTCAGGAAAGAATTTTCGGAAGTCATCTCTCTCTTTCCTTTAAAGCCTTGAAGTTCAAATTGTACTTTCAAGTGAAGCAAGTATAATTTCTAGTCAAGCATCAGAGTCAGGGTCAGCCCTGTCAGCCAAGATGGATGTCTTTCTTTCTCCTAGAGAATATGCTTTTCCCATATCTTTTCTACTATGTGTATCTCTAGTAGCTGGCCTAGTGGCTATCCTCTTTCCTGCAGTCCTAAGCTCAGTCCCTGTCCTTATGTATGGGCTTCTAATCTAAGGTACCTCCGTCCCTCGAGATATGAGTTTACAAAAGTAGAGAAGAAGACCATTCCTGTTCAAAAAAATGCTTATCCCGGTTGGCCTGTGAAGACCTAGAAGGAATCTTTCTCCCCTCTACCTTACCTAATGAGCTTCTTTCGCTCCTGTCCCTATCAGATGAAGCTGTCTCAGAGGCCAATCTATCTTGCGAGAGACTAACGATAGACAGGTGTCATGGGTCTTTCCGTCTTTGCTCAGTGAAAGGTTAGAAAAAAGCCATTCTTGTGAAGCATATCCCTTCTCCTTTCAGTCTCGCATATTTCATCCCTTCTCCTTTCAGTTGAGTAGCTTCTCTCCTGAGCTTAAGTCCTCGGGTGTGGAACTTCTTTCTCTTCGAGTGGAACTGGTCGATCTTCTTCCTTCGTTCATGAAAAAATAGGTGCTTTTAAGCTCCTTCTCCACTTTCGCTTTCATCTATGGTTGAAACCCTAGACCTAGGCAACGTCTAATCCACTTCAATTGAAGCGGTTATTAGATCAGTTGCTGCAAAAGCAGTTCTGAATTCAAACTTTCTCGCAATTCAGAGATTGATTGGTTGAACCGGTAGTCGAGCTGAGTGCTTCCCCTTTTCTTTTCTCTCTTTTACGTAAAAAAGTCAGCTCCTTATGTCGCTTCTGTCTATGGGATTGTCATATATGTGGTTGTGAGCTCTTGTTTTCCTGCTTCAACATGAACACCTATTTGTTCTTTAAGGCTTTCTTCCCTTTGGATAACTGGACCAGCTCAAAAGTGTGGTTCATATGCAAAGATTCCATCTCTTCTTGCATAGCTTCCCACCATCTGTCCTATTTGCACATAATCCTATGACTAGTTTTGGCTCTATTAGACCGAGTCCAGGTGTTCCCCAAGGAACATCTGAGTGAAGCGAGAGTAGTCTTCAAAGTCGAAGGGTAGAGATAGCAAGCCCGAGGGCGCCGGAGTTTACATCGAAAACGGAGGCGATGAGTGAAGAGCTGAAAGCCGAACTCACTCCCCTCTACCACTAGCTGGAACGTACTGTCCTAACCAGACATGAGTCGAGCGACGGGCGAGCAGAGCGAGCAAGCACCTGATGCTAAACAAATGCAGCTAATGCAGTGAGCCCCACTCCGGCGACTAAGGGGGCTGGCGTGGACACAACTCCCTTATCGAGGGAGACTATGCTTAACGCTCTAACCGTCATCTTAGGACCGGTCAGTTGATGAAGACCAGATAATATTAGACGCATAATGGTCTATTCAAAGCCAATGTTTTGACCTCCATCTCCTGAGGAAAATGGTTCTTTCCTTAACCTTAACGAGGACTCTCTCATCTATGACATAGTTGAAGGCACGTGCAAAGATACAATGGACATCCAAACGACGTATCCTCGAGGATCTACCATTTCATAGAAGGCGAGCGAAGTGAGATCTTCCGTACCTTAGAAATTGAAGAGGGCATTGGAAGAAGAAGACTCAAAATGCGTCAGTGAGGAAATGCAAACCAATGATTAATTAAGGTCTCTTTATTTTCCCACGTAGTTCATGGGTCTAACCAACAATTCTCTTCTCAAAAAAGATAAGTAATAGATAGATTCTTTTTCTAGTATCACTTCTATCAATGCAATGAAAGAACCATCCCTTCTTATTTGTTTATCCAGTCAGATATAAAGAAAATAAGACCAAAAAGAGCCCTCTTCTTTACTATTACTATACTAAAGGGTGGCTGCTTCTTTTCCAAGCGAAATCCCCTAGTATATGAAAGAATGAAAAAGTTCTTTCGTTGTTGTGGAATAAGAAGCCTTCGTATCTTAATGCATGTATTTAATTTATTCAGAGCTATTAGAGCAGGATCCACTTTTTGGGGAACATGAGTCGAAGCAATAACATGAATATTTCTAGTGGAACATCTTTCACAATCCCTGGAGAGAAAGTTCTCTAATAGATCGAGGGATAAGTAATTTGACTCATTCACATACAGATCATGAATGTTTAGAATCCATATTATGCAAGGAGACATTGCTTTTGCTAATTCGAATTGAAAGGGTGCTATCAATTTGGTCTACTTTCGGCGTCATATACATAGTTAGCACATTCGTTATAGTTAGCGGCTCTGTATCAAGGTTATCATCAATATCGTCACTATTATCAATATCGATATCATCACTATCATCGATATCATGATGAGGCTTGACATCTAGGAACCTGTTCAAAAATACCGTAATGAAAGGAAGATAGAAGTTTGTTGAGCCTCTTATCCCTACATGCGCTCATCAGGGAACCACTTGCTTGTGCTAAACGCTACGCGCCTGCTGCGGTTAAGCCAAGGAGGAAGGAATAGGGGGTGGGGAACGGGGTGGCTAGTTCCGGGTGGGTTTGGTTCCCATAATCACGACCCTCAATGGGACTTCCCTATTTGAAATGATAGCAATAGGGCACGAAAAGGTTAATCTCTACAGAGTTTACCAAGAGGGTTCATCTTCACGTAGAAGATCGAGACATAGCCTCAGGGCTATGTGGAAGTAGATCGATTACCCTAGATAGAAAACTACATAGAGGGTCTCTACAAGTCTATAAATAAGTTTCCAGATTGGTAGTAGTCCGGTCGCACCCGAACAATAATATTCCAGAGGAAAATGCCCCTAAGATCAAATATTTCGAGCCGGCTTTCTTGGAAAATTCAGACTTTCTTTTTGATGTTGCAATCACATAAAAACATAAACTTTGAGGATCAATAGCTAAATATATAGCAATTGAATCATGAGCCGAGATCATTAAGAGCATACTGCGAGTAGGAAGTGGAATTAATACAATGGATTCAAAAGCATTAAACCTTTCTTCTTCGAAAAAAGTGAAACACATCGAAATGGTACCAGTCGTACTTAGTAATGGAAGGATCGACAGAAATATGTAAAATTGTCCCTCCTAAAAAGATGATTCCGGAATAAATAGGCAATAGTTAGGAGAGGTGCGCCAGCGGCGAGCAGAAGCAAGGTTATTAGATACCGAAGGAAAGCCCGGCCAGAACCACACGTGCAAGTTTCCCTGCATGTGACTCGTCCGTGATAACTTCTTGATTTGTTTGAACTAGCGAACAACTTGGTGATGTATTCACATTTCAATTCACTTCGATTATTCAGGCCTCACATCGACATGGTAACAGAGCTAAAAGCAAGATGTCCAGTAATATATGCTTACTGCAAGCATTCAATCGATCAAAGACCCAAATTTGGGACTATTCATTTCATTTATTTTATATGGATCCGTTTATTCATATTCCCAGAATTTGGACTTAATCAATTCATTTTTAAAGGCGAGTCCGAAGAGAATTTTCTTGGACCGAATCCAAAATTTGATATATAATTGGCCATATAATCGTGGTTACATAGATATTTTTTATATGAAGATTTTCACTGTGGGTATAAGAAGATTAGCTGAACTAATTCAGTTTTTTTATAGACATATAATTGATGGAATTATAAATAGAGTTGGCCTTGCATGTTTCTTTATAGGGGAAGGGATCAAATATATGGGAGGTGGACGAATCTCATCTTATTTATTCTTGTATTTATCTTATGTATCAATCTTTTTATTAATTTTCCATTTTCTTTAAAGAAATTTCCTTTTTTTTCTTATTGGAAATGAATCTTCTAATATTGGCGGAACGTCCTTGAAGTCCTTTCATTTCAACTCTCTTATATTCCGAGATGGCTTCATCTCGAGGATGGTTTTTCTTTTACATTTGGACCGGCCACTGTCTCTCTATAGAGGACAGTCGGGATCCGATGTACCATACCAATTCGCTCGCACGAGTGCTGTCCCAAGTAGTATCACTCAGTATGCAAAAAGGGAATGTCAAGGAGTGACAATGCTAGCTCCCATTATCTCTGACTAGATTTGATAACAGATAGTAGTTTCATTTCATAGGAAGAAAGGAAAGATTAGAAGATCATTTCGATTTTATTAGAAATGAGGATTCAGAATATCACACATTGATCGATCAAACAGGGATTCCGCAACTAAAAGAAAGATCGATTCTTTGGGATTGGGATCCTTCATTTCTTCAAACGGAACGAACAGAGATAGAATCAGATAGATTCTCGAAATATTTTGGATCTTCCTCAATGTCCCAGCTTTTCATGGAACGTGAGAAGCAGATGAATAATCAAATGCTTCCGAAAGAAATCGAAGAATTTCTTAGAAATCCTACAAGATCAATTCGTTCTTTTTTGAAAAAAAAACAAGATGTTTCTTTTGTCCCTTCCAGGTGATCGAAAAATAAAGAAATGGTTTATATATTCAAGATAATTACGTACTTACAAAATACCGTCTCAATTCATCCTATTTTATCAGATCCGGGATGTGATATGGTTTCGAAGGATGAACGCTCTAACAAGGATTTCCAAGCATTTGGTAGTGACTTCCTCCTCCTTTTTTTGTAACAAAAAAAAAGAAGAAGTAGGACCAAACCAAGAGTTAGCAGCATAGACAAGGATGTACTATCTCTTTGAATCTGAATCATATCTTGATTGAGAGTGATTAAAAGTCTTAGTTGACATTCTGGTGCGTCAAGATAGATCCTTTTGGAGCATTTTCTATTTGTTGAATCGTATTTATGAGAAGATGTAGGGAATTCAAGTCATTTTCCAGCACTCCTTTAGAAAATATAACTCGGTTGTAGATGGATTGGCTAACCTAGCATGCCAACACAGAACTAATCAATCCTTTTTTATCGTAATGACTTGCCTCGTGAGATTAAAGCTAAGCTTCTTCTGCATAAATCTGGGATCTTCAATATCAGAGAGCGAGAGTTTATGTATTTTGGGGTTTAGGCTTGACAGCGCCACAATCCACTATCTATCGTGACTCTCCCTACTTGGTTCATCTCTGACTAAGCTGAGTCTGTTTACTCCTAAGCTATAAGACGAGGATTGTTACCTAACCGACTCGGTGAATTGGAAACCGCTAATCCGGAATCGATGATTGCTTCACTTTCACTTTCCCGATACTGCCCTAAAAAATCTTCTTTTCCGAGTACTCACTTCGCTTGCCTTTTTAACCCGAACTTGTTTCTTTTCGGCACCCGCCTTTTATTTAGACGTTGGGGCAAGGCAAGCCCAGGGAGAGTATAGGTTAGCTCCCAGCTCTATCTCGGTCGGCATCCTGCTCTTGAGAGGGTTTGGTCCTTGAACGAACTACTCATGTGCTATGTTGCCCCAACCTAAGGGCATTTGGTGAGGAGGTCCGGTGGTTGATAATCCACTAATCGGAGGTGCCTGGACTGGAGTGTTTTCAACAAATGATGCATTTGGGCTGAGCCATTCTCATCCCAAGTGGTGGCCTGATTCGGCCTGGCCTGGTCGGGAAGAGATTCTAAATAGAGAATATGTGCACCGAGAATAGATATCTATGTTAGCTAGCGGGGGCGGGGCGGGCTTTCCTCTGGTAGTCCCGTTGTGGCCTCTGACAGTCCGTCCCATCTCATCTTTCATTGGCTATACTTGTAGCCAGCCATGGTAGCTCCACATTCAACCCTTTTTTCTATTTATGATTAAAAAAAAGCACTCATAAGTCGCCCCCTTTCCTATTCCGCTATGCTTGCCGCCTATTAAGAGAATGGGTCCCGGTTCAAGCGGCCTGCCTTTCATCATCTATACCAGCTACCACGTACGACCCCATAGTAACGATTTTTGTGCCCTAAGAAGCAGAACGCACCATCATCTACAGCCCTTTCCTCTGCCGGGGACTTCTACGAAATGAAAAAGAGTGGCATCGTCATATGCTCGACTTTGCCCTCGTGTATATCCCGGAGTACTTCTATGGCCGATTTACTCTATTCCTCGAATACACCTCGCTCCGCTCTGGTAGAACCCTATTTTGGCTCCGTTGGCTCTGCTTGCTTATCACTCTGTCTATTCTTTTTTCCATCAAATAACCCGTTTCCCCGTCTTTTCAGGTCATTGTCTCTCGTTAATATAATACTCCTTCCGCTTCTGTGGTTCAGCCTCACTGGATCTCGGCAACAGCCGATTTCTCACGGGTCCTCTCTCAATTCCCTCTTCTTTTATTTAGGGTCGCTCCATCACTCACTCTGCTATAAGAAGTAAGCCGATCCCGACATCTCATAGACTAGATTGTTAGAATCTGTACGCAAACAAACTTGCTTCTTGCCTTGCATAAATTAGCCCTCGTATGGTATCCCTTAATCTCTAGGCTCCTTTCGATCAGGAATAAAAACCTACAGATCGATTCTGTCCCCTTCTCTTTACATCGAATGGCATCGGCTTCCATCTCTGCTTTGGAAGTCACCTAGTCTTTGTCATTGGTTGGAATAAACAGACCGTAACAAGTACATTCCCCTTAACAACAAACCCTAGATTCATGGGACCGAGAAGGAGTCCTTTTCCGTCGTTGGTTTGTCTTTCTGTTGTCGGTAAGCGCTGGAGATTTAGAGATACTATTTCTGTTCCAAAAAGATTTTACAGGTGTCACGACCCGCACCCACCGTGAGGGTACGAGTACGTAACAACGCCCAGCCTACGCCGCAGTGTCGGCGATAGAACGCTGTTCTAGGTCATGAACTATAACTAGCATAAAATGAATACTCTCTATAAGGAGGCCAACACAGAGGTACAATTCAATCACAATCTAAGGTAGAATGATAAAGATAGATAAACATGAAATCCAAAAGAGATACAAGAGATAGAAGTCTAAGTGTCTAATATACATAATCCCAGAAATACATCTCAAAACTCAAATACAGTAATCCACAAGTAAATACAACTCCAGACAAAATGAAATAACTATCTAAACAACCTCTACTGTGTCTCCTCTAGGCTAGCAGGCAATCCCAGGCTATCTGTAAAATTTATCAACAGGTCCAGTCAGGACAGGAGCGAGCACATTACATCTCAACAGTTCATAGTAGGTTAAAAAATATAATCTTGCAGTAAAGTAAGATACAAGATCTGAAAAAATACAGTATGTAAACAGAGAGAGAACAGTAATAGAAATATCTACTATAAATAGAGAACTAACAGTGGCTAGTGATGTAGAGTACATGATAGCACATGTGAACGAAACAGATTGTTACATGATCTACACTAAAGAGTTGTACATGATCTACACTACTAAATAATTGTTCACATGACTACTAGCACTCTCCCGTTTTCCCCAATCAGTACACAAGGATCTAAGATTGTACATGATATCACATGGGGCCCTTAAAAGGGTGCACATGATAGTATACATGAAGGCTCTGTGAATATGAGAGTACATGATTCACAAGAGTGTACATGTATGGTAAAAGCACAGGAGTACATGATGAAAGTGAAACGCACATGACATAATGTACCCGATGCTCCCGAGTGGGATAACATTGCATGAAGTGATCCGTATAGTACTAATTCGTGATAATGTCGTGACATCATTAAGTATAGTAATCTAAAGCAGGAATATAATTCTAAGCAGGATATGAAATGATCAGAGAATGTACTCGCCTGATATCTGAATGTCCAAGGTAAAGGTACTGTCCGAGGAGAGGTGTTTGGCTCCAAATTAGAACAGCACAAGTCACAACATGTCCAGAAGGGTAATATAAAGCACTACAATGCATTCTACATGAATCTAGGTCAAACTAGGCCAAAGTCAACCCTTGGTCGACTCTGCTCAATTGCACTAGTCAAACTAGGTCATGTCCTAACCCAGCAAGTCTTGCTAGGCCTAACCAAGACTATCCTAGCAAGCACACATTAATACAAGGCTATACAAGCCAACATACACCCAACTCTATATAGCATGCAATTATTCAATACTCAAATAGTCCAGAATTCACATCGGATATACACTAGGTAATCTATTACTTTAAACTATATATGTCTACACATATATACACATGCATATATTGGTATTCAACATTAGGTCTATAATCATGGCATTTCAAATGGTTATATAAACTTATATATTACAACACAATATGCTAACATATATAATATACATACATAGCTAAGTTAACTGTATTCATAAATACTTATTTAAGAGGCTATGTGTGTGTATGTGAACATGACAAGGGGAAAGTGTGGGTTAAATGGGCATACATAGTGTATACATATCAAAGAGTGTCAAAGTGTAAGTGAACAAAGTGTCAAGTGTGATAGTGTCTACATAGTGTAAGGGGTACATGAGGTAATATAGGATTTGTGTTAACATAGAACATTACATCTCATTAACTTGTATATTGCATATATTACATCTATTATTACATTACATTCATGCTTGCATTCATTTATCATTCATTTATTCTCTTGCACTACTATATGCACCATACATTACATAATATGGAACCTACATATTCATTACAAGCCATACTTATACATGCTTACATTAGATAGGATACTTACACCTCATACATAATTTATTTAAACATTTACTCATGCTTGCATTCTCTATTTAATTACATAATGTATATACATTAACATGGGTTAAAATCAAATAGAACATTATATTACACACAATGGTGCACAAAATGCATATGCCGAATAGTAACTCCTACTAATAATCAATACTGTATCATCTCAGCATGAATTAAAATCTAAGATTAAAGTATGTTATAGATCTATGTGTTAGCTTTCCGAAACTTCAAACGGATCCCGTTTTCGTTTTCGGAAACTCCCGAAATCGTGAAAACACCGAGAACGCATTTGTCTTTCGTACAGCTGACACTCAAATAATTTTCCAGAAAGTTACATAAATAATTAGGCCTATTAATATATGTTCTTGGAAAGCTAACTTCAATACGCTTCTTCTAAAAAAAACGGAAGATTAAACTGGACTTTGAGCTAGAAGTTATGACATTTCTAAGTTAGGGCTGAAATTAAGAACGTGGATAAAAATAATGACGGATTTGGGTAGTTTGAGACAAAATAACACAAGTATATAACATAATATATCAAGAACTCACTCTCTACACTAATATATATATATATGAGACACTATAGAAGACATCTCCAATAGAAAAATATGAGATTAAACATGTAATAATTCATTCATACATAACAATAACACATAGTGTGTCCAAATTTGGGGTTTTCCCACATGGGCACAACCACAACAAAAAGGACACTCCTATGAACACCAAATGGACACGAAATGGACACAAATGGAGATACAACCATGGGGGTCATTCCTATGGGTTCAAAATAGATCTATATGCATGAGAAAATGAAAAGAAGAAGGGATTTATACCTCCCGGTAGATCGAATCGAAGAAAAGCCTTCCCGGAGCGACACCGACACGTAGAGATTCCAAAAGGACACGATCGAGCTCCGAATCCTCCCAAACTTGGGTAGCTTCCTCCTTGGCTAAAATGGAGAAGGAAAGAAGAAGATTTGGTTGCAAAATGGAAGGATTTGGTGGAGAAATTGCTAGGTATTGCTCTCTAGGAATTTGGGGAAGAACAAGAGAGAGAGTGTGGATGAGAATAATGAAATGAACTTGAGCCTATCCTCTCCCAAAGCGGCTGGCCATATGGGGCTATTTGTCCTATTATGGTAAGGTCAGAAATGCCCCCACTAACCTTTTCTATGAGTATTAGGAAAGGGCTAATTGGTTGGGGCTAAATTAGTCATTCTAAAGTCTCTAATCACACTAACCTTATCCATAATAATTAGTCTAACCTCTAGCTAAAATATGCCTATCACGTGGACTAAAATTAATATCATGTGGACCATGCCTAACTAGTGTGTGGGTCCCACTATAGTTAAACTACCCCCGGGTCCCCGTTTCAAGTCGGATTGAGTTGAAATTCGAACCCGACTCAAATAACCCCAAAACAATATCATAAATAATAAAATAAATTTCAACCCCAAAATAATATCATAAATAATAAAATAAATTTTAAAAATATTCAAAAATGTAAAATGATAAAAATACCCCGGTTTTTGAAAACTCGGGATGATAAATCTATCCACCTTAAAAAATAATTTCGTCCTCGAAATTAAAACAATGCAATCATAGAAAACACATGCAGAAAACAATCTCCTTTAAATACTTTTCAAAAAAAATCAGCAATAAAAAAAATATCTTTGAGGCACATCAAACATTTGTAAATAAAAACTGATACGTGTCCGATACGGACACAAAACCATCACAAAATCACACCTATCAAAGGTCAAAATCAACAATCACCAACGCAATAAATATCAAAATAATTCCAAGAGGTCAAATGTAAAATATACTTAGGCCAGAAATGACATTAAAATATCCTAATCACATGGTTAGGCTGTAGGTCAAACAGTCTCTAGGGTTTCACTAGCAAAACATCAAAATCACAAGTAATGATTTTAAATAGTTTTAAAATAATTTAAAAATTACCAAAAATCATATCATGATTTAAATGTCAAATCAATAAATGATTAAAATTACAAAATTTCAAAATTACCCTCATTTTATAGAACTGGTGTTACAAGTCTACCCACCTTAAAAAAAAATTCATCCTCAAAATTAAAATGTTCATACTCCTTCCAGGTCAAACCCCCCACAATCAAAGTCTCAGAACTTAAACAATCATACGATTTAAAATGATGACATATGGGGTCATGGCATACGGTGGTAGTGAAAGTCTTATCTAGGTATACTAGTCATGCTAAACCAAAACAGTCATAGGATATCAAAACACACAAGCAATCTAGGGTGCTAAACTAGAAAAGATACAGAAATAACAATCATAAAGACTGTAAGGCAGTCTACCATCCTATATGAAAACTGGTACTTATCAAAATAAAATAAAGGCAACTACCAATTATCTATAAAGGGTACAAAAAAATCAAATTAAAAAATTAAGGAATTGAAAATCACTTGCATTGAAATCCAATCACAATATATATAGAGAGCGTTAGAGGGAGAAAAACTAGCATTATGTGTATGGGGACATGTTCATATGGTTAGATAGTAGGCGTGTGTGTATGTGAAATATACATGAAAGTGCATAGGAGGATTTAGGGTTTCAAACAATAACTATCAAGTTACACTAATCATGGCATATTGGTTAAACAATCTACAATACACAACTCATTTGCTCATAACATTCATAGCTAACCATGTATATATGTATATATAAAGAGGTAGAGATTTAGTTATGTATGTATATACATTATAACATGTATGCCTAAGCTCTATATATATCTATATAGATATATAATCATGACATAGAGAGGAAGAGTTAGGTTACATGACAGTGTATACTAAGTTAGGGTGTGTGTGTGTGTCCTTGTATAGGGTTATAGCTTAGTATTGAAAGGTTAAACCCAGTTTTAGTTCAGCATTTACATACAAAATCTGAAAATAAGCTAACATTTAAACCAGTGCAATATTAACATAATGCAATTTCAAAATTTAGGAGTTTGAAACATCACAACTAATCTCAATGCTTCCAATACATCCTAACATGATAGAAATGAAACCCTAATATACTATCAATACATTTATCTACGCATACAGTTCAATATTACATGTTAAATCTGAAATTGAACTAAACAAGAAAATCAATGTAAAAATGTTAACATTTATTCTGTTTTCAGGATTTTGGAGAATTTGCACATCAAAACCAACTCAATGTTTATCACAACCTAACATGTAAGAATATGGAACCTAAATTTATATCCCTACAACAACAATGTGCACAGCTCTAAATATTACATTTAAAACAATCAATTTGAACTAACATTTAAAATCCCGTATTAAGGGTTAATATGCACACAGTCTCAGATTTGATAAATTTAAACACAAAACTCAACCAAAATTTTTTTTGAATTGAAACCCTACGTATAACATACATGTGTAGTGATATAAATAAAACTATTATCATGAAATTTTATATTTAAATTACGAGTTAAGCTAGGAAAAGCAGAGAATCGAAAATATTGGGGTTTTGAAAATTTAAACATTAACGACATATTAATATGTATTCAGATAGGTGGAAATCAAGTGTAGCATGCATAAGTGTCAGGAAACTGTCCACTATATATATTCATATATATTCTTATGTCCCAATTTAAATTTTTAATTCTACATTAAGACCAACAATTAGATTCCTACCAAGGTTGCAAGCAGGTGATTGACGTAATCAAGACAGTATTATTATTATTATTTAATACAAGAATAATAGCAATAAAGAAATAACGATAAAATTTGTTTTTGCTTATCTGTTTAAAAGAAAAACCCATTTTGAAATCCAGAGCTAAATTTTCAAATCCAAGATAAAGTCTAGCAAAATCATCGATTCATTGTATTAAGAAGAATTTCATAGTAAGAAGTTACACAAAGTTTATAAAAACAGCTAAAGCTACTCCTAAGTTAAATAAATGAGAAACAAAACAAAACAAACAAATAACAATTCTCTTTTTTTTGAAGGACTGATACAAAAGTAGTGAAAACATGTTCAAAAATATTTAAGGTACAATCTGATAATCAAATGCGTCTTCTTGAAATTATGTTGTCAGAATTCTGCCACGCCAATAAGCATAGCTGCAAAAAACGATAGAGTCAATAATATGGCATACACCCTATAATCATGTTATCTAGAATTCTTACCACGCCACCCGGTATGGCTGCAAGAAAATCTAGATTTCATAACTAAGATAAGTATAGCTATATCAGGCTTTACGTCCTTGTCATGCTAGCAAATATGACTGCAATAAATTCTAAATTCCATAATAAAGTAGACTTTTACCTTTCTCAATGTCCTTATCAAGTATGTTATCATGTTATACCTTAATTCCAAAAAAATTTACATATACATATAAATACAAACTCAAATTCAACAACTAACATCAAGATTCAAAATTCAACAATAATCCATAAAAAATCATAAAAATACAGACTCAAATTCAACCATATCATCAAGATTCAAAATTCAACAATAATCCATCAAAAATCATAAAAATACAGACTCAAATTCAACCACTAATATCAAGATTCAAAATTCAACAATAATCCATCAAAATCAAGTTCAATAACAGGAAGTAAAGGTAAATCAAATCAGGAAAAAACAGATTTCAAATCAAAGTTAAAATAAGATTCTCAAGGGTCGTCCCAGGAATCTCTCAAGGAATCCTAACCATGATTGAGTACCTTCAAAATATATCCTATTCCTACTGTAGGCTGTAGTAGTACTCTAGTTCGAGTACCACTACATAAACTCGACCTGTATGGGCCACCACTAATAACGTGTCACGACCCGCACCGACCGTGAGGGTACGAGTACGTAACAACGCCCAGCCTACGCCGCAGTGTCGGCGGTAGAACGATATTCTAGGTCATGAACTATAACTAGCATAAAATGAATACTCTCCATAAGGAGGCCAACACAGAGGTACAACACAATCACAATCTAAGGTAGAATGATAAAGATAGATAAACATGAAATCCAAAAGTGATACAAGAGGTAGAAGTCTAAGTGTCTAAGATACATAATCCCAGAAATACATCTCAAAACTCAAATACAGTAATCCACAAGTAAATACAACTCCAGACAAAATGAAATAACTATCTAAACAACCTCTACTGTGTCTCCTCTAGGCTAGCAGGCAATCCCAGGCTATCTGTAAAATTTATCAACAGGTCCAGTCAGGACAGGAGCGAGCATATTACATCTCAACGGTTCATAGCAGGTTAAAAAATATAATCATGCAGTAAAGTAAGATACAATATCTGAAGAAATACAGTATGTAAACAGAGAGAGAACAGTAATAGAAATATCTACTATAAATAGAGAACTAACAGTGGCTAGTGATGTAGAGTACAGGATAGCACATGTGAACGAAACAGATTGGTACATAATCTACACTAAAGAGTTATACATGATCAACACTACTAAAGAATTGTTCACATGACTACTAGCACTCCCCCGTTTTCCCCAATCAGTACACAAGGATCTAAGCAGGTTATGTTATTGTACATGATATCACATGGGACCTTAAAAGGGTACACATGATAGTATACATGAAGGCTCTGTGAATATGAGAGTACATGATTCACAAGAGTGTACATGTATGGTGAAAGCACAGGAGTACATGATTAAAGTGAAACGCACATGACATAATGTACCCGATGCTCCCGAGGGGGATAACATCGTATGAAGAGATCCATATAGTACTAATCCGTGATAATGTCGTGACAGCATCAAGTATAGTAATCTAAAGCAGGAATATAATTCTAAGTAGGATATGAAATGATCAGAAAATGTACTCACCTGATATCTGAATGTCCAAGGTAAAGATACTGTCCGAGGAGAGGTGTCTGGCTCCTAATTAGAACAGCACAAGTCATAACATGTCCAGAAGGGTAATATAAAGCACTATAATGCATTCTACATGAATCTAGGTCAAACTAGGCCAAAGTCAACCCTTGGTCAACTCTGCTCAACTGCACTAGTCAAACTAGGTCAAACTATGTCAAATCCTAACCCAGCAAGTCTTACTAGGCCTAACCAAGACTATCCTAGCAAGCACACATCAATACAAGGCTATACAAGCCAACATACACCCAACTCTATATAGCATACAATTATTCAATACTCAAATAGGCAAGAATTCATATTGGATATACACTAGGTAATCTATTACTTTAAACTATATATGTCTACATATATAGACACATGCATATATTAGTATTCAATATTAGGTCTATAATCATGGCATTTCAAATGGTTATATAAACTTATATATTACAACACAATATGCTAACATATATATAATATACGTACATAGCTAAGTTAACTGTATTCATAAATACTTATTTAAGAGGCTATGTGTGTGTATGTGAACATGGCAAGGGGCAAGTGAGGGTTAAATGGGCATACATAGTGTATACATATCAAAAAGTGTCAAAGTGTAAGTGAACAAAGTGTCAAGTGTGATATTGTCTACATAGTGTAAGGGGTATACGAGGTAATATAGGATTTGTGTTAACATAGAACATTACATCTCATTAACTTGTATATTCATACATTGCATCTATTATTACATAGCATTCATGCTTTCATTCATTCATCATTTATTTATTCTCTTGCACTACTATATGCACCATACATTACATTCTATGGAACCTACATATTCATTACAAGCCATACTTATACATGCTTACATTAGATAGGATACTTTCACCTCATACATCATTTATTTAAACATTTACTCATGCTTGCATTCTCTATTTAATTACATAATGTATATACATTAACATGGATTAAAATCAAATAGAACATTATATTACATACAAGGGTGCACAAAATGCATATGCCGAATAGTAACTCCTACTAATAATCTATACTGTACTATCTCAGCATGAATTAAAATCTAGGATTAAAGTATGTTATAGATATATGTGTTAGCTTTCCGAAACTTCAAACGGATCGCGTTTTCGTTTCCGGAAACTCCCGGAATCGCGAAAACACCGAGAACGCGTTTGTCTTTTGTACAGCTAACACTCAAATAATTCTCCAGAAAGTTACAAAAGGAATTAGGCCTATTAATATATGTTTTTGGAAAGATAACTTCAATATTCTACTTTTAAAAAAATAGGAGATTAACCCAAGCTTTGAGCTAGAAGTTACGACATTTCTAAGTTAGGGCTGAAATTAAAAACGTGGATAAAAATCATGACGGATTTGGGTAGTTTGAGACAAAAGAACACAAGTATATAACATAATATATTTAGAACTCATCTCTACACTAATATATATATATGAGACACTATAGAACACATCTCCAATACAAAAATATGAGATTAAACATGTAATAATTCATTCATACATAACAACAACACATAGTGTGTCCAAATTTGGGATTTTCCCACATGGACACAACCACAACACAAAGGACACTCCTATGACCTCCAAAAGGACACAAAATGGACACAAATGGAGATACAACCATGGGGGTCATTCCTATGGGTTCAAAATAGACCTATATGCATGAGGAAATGAAAAGGAGAAGGGATTTATACCTCCCGGTAGATCGAATCGAAGAAAAGCCTTCTTGGAGCGACACCGACACGTAGAGATTCCAAAAGGACACAAACGAGCTCCGAATCCTCCCAAACATGGGTAGCTTCCTCCTTGTCTAGAATGGAGAAGGAAAGAAGAAGATTTGGTGGCGAAATGGAAGGATTTGGTGGAGAAATTGCTAGGGATTGCTCTCTAGGAATTTGGGGAAGAACAAGAGAGAGAGTGTGGATGAGAATAATGAAATGAACATGAGCCTATCATCTCCCAAAGTGGCTGGCTATATGGGGCTATTTTTCCTATTATGGTAAGGTCCAAAATGCCCCCACTAACCTATTCTATGAGTATTAGGAAAGGGCTAATTGGTTAGGGCTAAATTAGTCATTCTAAAGTCTCTAATCACACTAACCTTATCCATAATAATTAGTCTAACCTCTAACTAAAATATTTCTATCATGTGGACTAAAATTAATATTGTGTGGGCCATGCATAACTAGTGTGTGGGTCCTACTAGAGTCAAACTACCCCCGAGTTCCCGTTTCAAGTCGGATTGAGTTGAAATTCGAACCCGACTCAAATAACCCCAAAACAATATTATAAATAATAAAATAAATTTCAACCCCAAAATAACACCATAAATAATAAAATAAATTTTAAAAATATTCAAAAATGTAAAATGACAAAAATACCCCTATTTCTGAAAACTGGGGGTGACAACAGGTTCGTGAATGATTACTCATTCACTAGACGGAAGGGTATTCATATAGAATTAGGCGTGCTATTCGTAGTCCTGAGGGCCGGCTTATGAGGATTAGGACATATTCGAGTTCCGCTTTCAAGGTGGCCCTATTTTCAGAAAAGACAAGAGTTTTGGGTAGAATTCCCATCAAGTAGGATCTGACCCTCCTAAATGAGGTCTTGAACAAAATAAATGGCTAAGAACTCAGCCTAGATGCAGCCTAAATTATGTCGAAAAAGTACGGTTACCAATTCACTTTATTCATGGTTACATGGGCAATTCAACAACATATGATTCGCCAACAGCCAAATATCCAACATCTGATTTACCGACATATGATTAGCCGACAGTTCCCATTTATCCCGAGTTAGGAGCTCCGGTTCCTTTCATTCAATCTTTTAGGTATTCACCTCGATGGTTATGTCATAATGTCCCTTGAAGCATATATGCGATAGATAGACTCCCGTAACCATGCCATATTTGCTTGCTTGAACAGACTCTCTCTAAAAGAAATGAAATGGCTAATTCCACGAAAAAGCCTTTTTTACACAAGATATAACTAGTAATTCCTATTTATCTGTTCTGAAATCAACCATGGATCAATTCCTCCTTCATTTGGAAGGGCGCCGAAGTTTACATTGGTAACGGAGGTGATGAGTGAAGAGCTGAAAGCCGAATTCACTCTCCCCACCACTAGCTGGAACGTACTGTCCTACCTGGAATGGAGTCGAGCGACGGGCGAGCGGAGCGAGCAAGCACCTGATGCTAAATAAATACAGCTAATACAACGAGCCCACCCCGGCGACTAAGGGGGGCTGCTAATGTAGCTAATGTAGCTAATCACTGAACACTGAATTAATCGATCAATTAAGTTTTTAGCGTAGTGAGTGAGAAAAGGGGGGTCACGGGGGAGGAGAACCATGAGCACATATATGTGCCAATAAATGGCTTCGTCTACTTTACTAAAGCCCAAATGGCTAAAAAAGATAGACAAGCTAAAACCTTCTTAATCTGAACCCCCCGGTCAGTACAGTTTTAGTATAAGACGGCAGGTGTAGCGAGCTATGAGCGAGCGGCAACAATAGGACAAAGAAAGGGGGTCCAGGGAGGAAACCTTCCCCTCCTGGTAAGACAGCAAAAGGAGCGAGTCTGACGAACGGAATCACAAGGGAAACACGGGGTTTGCGACTCGAAAGAGGGCCCCCCCTCTCACCTTATCTTTTTTGTATCGTCATGGTCGATTCTTATGAAGAAGAGAACAAGCCTTGGTCTCATCAGACCATGTTCCCGAATGATGCTAATCCGGTCACACACAACTTGTTTTCTGATGACTTTATGATCTTCACGGATGCCAGCACCTCTACTGCCTCTAATCTTAAAGAACTTATTTTTTGATCTTGATTTTCTCTTTTTTGACAGGTCTGCAAGATTGTTGGAGGAAAAGCAAGCTATATCTCTCTCGGGCTCGGGTTTCTCAAGATGACAGATTGCCGATATACTCTCAATCTTCTAGAGGGCTGTCTACAACGGGTTCTATGGCCGATCGACATAATCGATCTGGGAGTGCCGAAGAAGGAAAATGAAGATGGAGATTCGAAAGTAGCGAATGCCTCTTTCTTGCCAAATCTAATCTTTCTCGAAGGGAGGTGACCGTTAGGGAGGTAATAGAAGGTTAAGTAAGCAATACTCAACGTCTCTACGCGCCTTAAAGAATAGTCAACATAGCAGAAGTATTGAATACAATGCGCCACTGGAGTAAGATGAAATAGAAAGGGGCAAAAAATGAATACGAGCATGGAGTGAGCAGAACAATGGTGCGATCTATTCCTTCAATGGACATACAAAGAGATGAAATTACCCTACGTTAGACGAGAAAACTAAGACATACGAGGAGGAACCTACTAGAAAGACATGGTCAATTTATCCTGATTTAATGGATAACAATCCTGAACTGATAAGGAAGCGCATCAAGGACCAAGATGATCCAGATCCACCCAAATGACAGATAATTAACTATTAGATTAGCAGCAGCAGCTAAAGAAGTTACGCTGAGCACTAACTGAACCCGAAAACTGATTGATAGACTTTGATGCCCCAACCGGGACCCTCCTCAGGGCGCATTACAAGTAGGAAAATGAAAGATATTTCTGAGAGGTACGTATTTTCTGAATGGACAAGCTCTCCTTATGTGCGCATCGATCGACCGACGTAGCTAGGTATGCACTTCAAAGGGCTTGGTGTAGAAATTGTTAGAATTAGAAATAGATAGGAGTCAGAAAGGAGTGATCGAGGATAGGTCATAACCCAGAGAGAAAGGCTTCCTACTTAACTAACACCAACGGAAGCATCTCTATATTTATGTTATTACGAAAAAACTCCTTTAAAGAAGCTCGCATGCTGCTAGAGGTTTTTTTTCCACTGAAGGTGAATCAACTTATTCGCCTCTTAGGTTACTAGCGCATTTCAAAAAGAAGACACCGGTAAGGAAGTCAAAAAGGGGTGAATCAAACCAGGGTCAGTATTTTTTTCTATGATTTACATCACAGCTTCAACTAGGATCCACTTTAGATAGGGTCTTAATCAAGATAGGGTCAGGGGTGCGTCAGAACGGTATCTGCTTAGTCTCATCCGAGAGTCCAATCTCTTTGTACTGTGCTTTTGTGTCTTTGTATAAAAAATAACTTGTTTGGACATTTGACCCTCCGACGTTCTCCTTTCCCTTGATTCTGAAGCGGGTCTCGTTCTCGTCTCTTTGTTCATCGTAGTTGTAGTATGTATTCCCAAATACTCGAGGGAGTGTAGTGGCACAGCTTAGGCGGACCCAGCATTTCAAGTTCTTAGGCGGGGACAGGATTCGAATCTGTAATCTTCAGGTCATGAGCCTGATAATTGTTTTGATAAAAAATAAGAATCTACTTCAGCCGATATGCTCATAGGTACGGCCATACATAACATAGAAATCACACTTGGAAAGGGTAGACAATTAGCTAGAGCAGCTGGCGCTATAGCGAAGCTGATTGCAAAAGAGGGTAAATCGGCCACATTAAGATTACCATCAGGGGAGGTCCGTTTGATATCCAAAAACTGCTTAACAATAGTCAAACAAGTAGGTAATGTTGGGGCGAACCAAAAAAGTTTAGGTAGAGCCGAATCAAAGTGTTGGCTAGGTAAGCGTCATGTAGTAAGAGGAGTAGTTATGAACCCTATAGACCATCCCCATGGGGGCGGTGAAGGGAGATCCCCAATTGGTAGAAAAAAACCCACAACCCCTTGGGGTTATCCTGCGCTTGTAGAAGAAGTAGGAAAAGGAAAAAAATATACTGATAGTTTTATTCTTCGTCGCCATAAATAAGAAAATTAAAAATCCAATTTTTGGAATTTTAAATAATGTGTTAGGCGAACGACGGGAATTGAACCCGCGCATGGTGGATTCACAATCCACTGCCTTGATCCACTTGGCTACATCCGCCCCTTATCTAGCTAAAGGATTTTCTCTTTTTTCCATTCATCATTATTGTATTTATTCTTACCTTCACACTTCGATCGAGATATTCTATTAGACATAGAATGCCAATCTTTAAAATAGGAGGAATCAGCTGTGACATGTTCACTAAGAAAAAAATCCTTTTGTAGCCAATCATTTATCTTATTGGAAACTTCAAAAAGGGGGGGGGGCGAGCGAAGTGATACAGAAAGAACTCTGTTCTTTGTTAGTCCTATCTATAAGAGACGCACATATGAAAAATGTAACCCATTCTTTCATTTCCTTGGGCCATTGGCCATCCGCCGGGAGTTTCGGGTTTAATACCGATATTTTAGCAAGAAATCCAATAAATCTAAGTGTAGTGCTTGGTGTATTGATTTTTTTTGGAAAGGGAGTGTGTGCGAGTTGTATATTTCAAGAATAGGTTGGATCCAACCGGCTGCACTTTATTTATAATTTATATTCTTTTTTTATAGGATAAATAGGAAAAAAGTGCACGATCTCGGCTAATTACATCTGAATAAATTAATAAATCATATGTAAGAACCATATCATTTCGTGATTCATTGGTAAATAAACTCTGATTCTCAATCGACCGATAATGCGAGACTATTAACATGGTTAAAGCTAAACTGTTTAAAGTCCAGGCAAAACATGGTATTCTTTTTACCACTACGTTAGTACCGAAGTATTTGGACAATGAATACTTGGTAATTTATCCGATATAGAACACTCATATCGATCAAATGAATTGAACCATTTACTAGAAAAATGGGCACCTTGCCCTTTATTATCCAATGTCGAACCGACGACCTATGTATAAAAAAGAGGAATTTTTTGTATTTGAAGTGAAGGAAAAAAATATATAAATTAGAAATTGAAATTGAAATTAAATATGAAATAAAAAAAGAAAGAAACAACTTTGTTGACAATTATATATTTTTTCTTTGTTCGGAAGAGTCCTCTTAATATTCTGGTCTTTTAGTTTCGATATCTTTGAATATGAACAGACAAGAGAGGATAGGCTCATTACATTAAAAGATATGGGAATGCCCATACGATAAAATAATTGAGCATGAGAGTCAAATAAATCGAATGATTCATGTTTGGTTCGGGTAGAGATTATGGAAGTTGTGAAATTAATGGTAAGATAATCTACTTTCATTACATGATTTATTAGATAATCAAAAATAGAGGATTTTGAGTACTATTCGAAATTTAGAAGAATTACGTAGGGGGGCCATTAAGCAACTCGAAAGAGCTCGGGGTCACTTACGAAAAGTGGAAATAGAAGCAGATGAGTATCGAAGGAATGGACATTCTGAGATAGAACAAGAAAAAGTAAATTTGATTAATGCTACTTCTTATAGTTTGGAACAATTAGAAAATTACAAAAATAAAATGCTTCATTTTGAACAACAAAGAGCGGTTAATCAGGTTCGACAACGAGTTTTCCAACAAGCCTTACAAGGAGCTCTAGGAACTCTGAATAGTTGTTTGAATAACGAATTACATTTCCGTACTGTCACGACCCGCACCCTGTTTAGGGGCACGAGCGCGTGGGTACGTCCAGCCTACGCCGCAGTATCGACGGTAGAACGCTGTAAAGGTCATCTATAATATATAATCTAAGACACAATAATATAACCTGTCATCTCCACACGGAGGAATATAACCACAACTCAATCACATAATTCTAAGGAAGATAAACACGATGATAAAGATAAAGATAAAGATGAGATAAATAGTCTGAAATAGTGCCGAGCCACAATCACAAGTTCAGAGACCAAGACATAAAACAATATCCCAAAATAAAGACTACAAGTCTCAAAGTATCAAACTAGAATGTAATCAAGACAAAATCTAGGTGAACTAGGTCACTACTGGCGGTGCGTCCTCTACGAACACCGGGTCCACAGGCTGGTCCTGGTCGTAGGCTCCATCTATGTCAAACCCGTAGTAGGTCGGGCAATCTGCATCTAAATCCTCTGAAAAACAACGGGGGTTATCCTGTCAGGATACGAGCAAGTACAAACGCCAATAGCAGTTCCATGTGAATTGACAAATACTATAAGAGACAATAATAATAAAATACAAGATGGAATATCAAGACTGAAAGTAAACGGTACAAGCGAACTGTAAATCATGTCATGTGTGAAATATGTACGATGAAAATGGAATATAATCAATGGAAAGTAATCTGAGGTATGATGTAAACACAAAAATAAAGTGCCATGAGATATTAGAGCGTTATGTGATCGGCTTGGGTCAAGATCAGGCTGTTCCATTTGACCGGCTATGCACAAGTAGTATAATAATATAGGGATCAGGCCGGCCAAAATGGAAATCTATGCACAAGTAGTATAAGGTCAGGCTACACCCTACGTGTGGTGAGGGTGGAGCTATGCACAAGTAATAAACAAGTAAGGGTAATGATCACATAACCTCTAATAACTCCCCCATCCCCGAGTAGTATAATGTATCCAGACATGACAAGTCATGACACGGGATTCGAAGAGCAGGGGGCCAGCCCACTCCTAAATCGGTGTCTATACAAGTACAAGAAACAATATCGAACAATGTACTCATATACCAGGTAAACCAGGAATGACATCTCATGACGAGATTCAATGTATACTAGTCCGTGTATCCTCTTGTCGAGAATCAAGTATAACACTACAACTGAATCGGATATAGTAGATATCAAGACAATGAAAACTTTCAGAGGATGTACTCGCCTGTCGTCCTGAGCTGAGAAAATCGAAACTACTACCCACTCAATGAGCCACGAACGGTCAACTCGCACAACTGTCTCCTAATGCTGAAACAGACATTACCAACATTCTCAGAATGGTCAAATTAGCTAGAAATGCCTACCCATAAGTCCAATTCTGGATACAGGGGCAAAACGGTAATTTCGGGTCAAAATGGTGTCCGCCGTTGGACCTACTTTGCACCGAAAAATGTGCCAGAATCTACGGTCTCTAAAGTCATCAAACTATATGTCTACAAGTCCAGTTTGACGTGACGAATCCAACGGTATGTCCAATTTTGGATTCCGGTGGGCTGTGCACAAAATCACCCGTTGAGTGGGATTGTGGGCCCGCCAAAATGGTATCCCGATCAACGGTCTCAGAATCGGACCAAACTTGGCATACAGGACCATAAAAATATTTCGAGTCCAATGGCGCAAGTTTCGTCGCGATTTGATGAGTGTGCACAAAGTAATTGACAAAATGCAAAAGGTCGATACGGTGAAATTTTGACGGATACGCATCAAATTCGTCGCACACACGCGACCAATTTGAATTCCGTCAAAGCCCACACGACCAGGAAGTCGATACGCATCTTTCGATGCTTTCGGTTCGTGACCACGTCGTCCGGATTGACGGGACGGACGGCGTATCGGGACAATTTTACTAAAAATCCACTTTTGAAAATCAGTTTTTTTCTCCAACTTCACAAATCAATAACTTTTTGTACAGTGCATGAAATTCAGTTCTACAAAAAAGATTTTAAAGCCCTATAGGTTGTCTCTAAGTTTCTTCGGACCGATTTTGAAAACTTGTAACACGCTGGTCGCAAATCGGCCACGAAGTTGGTGTTTCGGGACAGTTTCTAAACCCAGAAAATCGAGTTTTTTCTCGATTTTGAAACTCGTTTTTTGTCGCACATGGTGTAAATCGGCATGAACTATTTGAAGGAAATTAAAGGTGTATATCTTATGATCATACCGGAAGAAACGGCTCGAAGATTGATCGAGCGTGCGCGGCGAAACATCGCTCCGAAGTTGGCTCTTCGCTGACAGTTTCTGCGTGCGAGTGGGGTGCTCGTTGTACTTTTTCCGGCGATAGACGGCCCCGCATTGGTCGACGGCGTCGTCGGGTTGCACGTTGGGTTGGGAGTGACGGCTAGGGTTTGTTTTTTGTGAAAATTTCTCTCTCTCTCTCTCTCTCTCTCTCTCTCTCTCTAAATATGTATATATATATACAACTTGGTTCGGGTTACTAAAAATCGGGTTAATAAAGTAGGGGGGGGCGTCGGATTCCATAAGCAGGCTGCTGCTTTGCTTGGAATTTATGGTGGCGTGTGTGTGTGCTTTGTTTGTTTGTATCCTTTATTCTTTTTTTTTTCTTTTCCTTTTTCTTTTTTTTCCTTAACCTTAAGCTTATATATATATATATATATATATATATATATATATATATATATATATATATATCATATATTTATATATACACACACACAAATACATGCATACATACATACATACAAATATATATACATATATATTATTTATTTATATAAATATAAACCCATAATATTTACCCATTAATATAAATATATATGTTTATATATATATATATATATATATATATATATATATATATATATATATCCCAATAAATGGAATATCACAATAAATGGAATATTACCTAAATATATATATATATAAATAAAATCAGAATTTATTTGTAAACAAAACTAAATACTTTATTTTTTATATATATTAAATATATTAAACTTTTTATAAATAAAAACACTATCAGTAAAATACTTATTTCAATAATAATATAAAAACACTAATAATTAATATTTAAATAATATAAAAATAATAAAATAATGCAAATGACTATATTAGCCCTATTCAGGAAAGTGGGGGTGACAAATCTACCCTCCTAAAAAAAAATTCGTCCTCGAAATTAGAGCAAACTAGCACAATAATAGTAACAAGAACAAAGAAAAATACCTCAAGGCTCGAAGAGATAAGGGTAACACTCCCGCATCTCGTCCTCCCTCTCCCACGTAGACTCTCCTGGAGAGAGATGCCTCCATGCGACACGAACCAAAGGAATAATTTTGTTCCGGAGCACCTTCTCACGACGATCCAGAATCTCCACAGGCTGCTCTGGATAGCGGAGAGTAGGCCCCATCTCTAACTCGGAGTAATCCAATACGTGACTAGGGTCTGCCACGTACCGCCTCAACTACGACACAAGGAACACGTTATGGACTCCCTCGAGCGTAGGCGGCAAGTCTAGTCGATAGGCCACTGCACCGACCCTTCCAAGAATAGTGAAAGGTCCGATGAAGCGGGGACTAAGCTTTCCGCCTCGGCCAAAACGAATCGTGTCCTGTGTCGGAGAAATCCTCAGGAACACCATATCGCCAACCTAGACACAAGACAAGACTCAATACAAGATCCTAAAGCAAACAGTCACCAACAAGCACAAGCAGAAAAAAACTGCTACTAACCTCGAACTCTAACGGTCTCCGGTGGCTATTGGCCCAATGCCGCTGTCTATCCTGAGCCACCCGAAGTCTATCCCTGATCAACTTAACCTTCTCTGTTGCATCCACCACCATCTCCTGGCCAAGCAAAACTCTCTCACCGACATCATCCCATGACAATGGGGCACGACATCTCCGTCCGTATAGAGCCTCAAATGGCGACATCTCTATACTGGCCTGATAGCTGTTGTTGTAAGCAAACTCTACCAGGTGAAGATGGTCCCCCCAAGATCCTTCAAAATCTAACACACAAGTGCGAAGCATATCCTCGAGTGTCTGGATGTTCCTCTCCGACTGGCCGTCCGTCTGGGGGTGATATGCGGTACTGAACTTGAGCTGAGTGCCCAAGCAAGTATACAAACTCCTCAAGAAGTGGAAAGTGAAACGACTATTCTGATCCGAGACTATGCTCACCGGAACTCCGTACAATCTATCTATCGCACATACATCTCTGCCAACTTCTCCGTAGATAGACCCACCTTGAAAGGCAAAAAGTGGGCTGATTTGGTCAATCTATCAACGATAACCCAAATCGCGTCTTTCCCTCCTGGAGGTCGTAGATGTCCAGACACAAAATCTATATTGAGGTGCTCCCACTTCCACTCTGGAATGGGTAGTGGATGTAGCAACCCAACTGGCCTCTGTCTTTCGGCTTTCACCTGCTGGCACACCAAGCATCGAGATACAAACAAAGCTACCTCTCGCTTCATGTCATACAACCATACGTACTCTCTCAAGTCTTTGTACATCTTATTGGCTCCAGGGTGCATAGAGTACTGAGAGCGATGCGTTTCCCAAATAATCTCCTACCAAAGCTCTCCACTCAGAATGCACAATTTAGTATCGTGCCTTAGCGACCCATCTTCGGCTATAGAGAAATCGTCTAGCAATTCTGCTTGCACCTGCTCCCTGATGCTCCTCAGGTCCACGTCCTCAATTGTGTTGATCTGACTCTGTCCATCAACGCAGACTGAATCTGTAAATCCCACATCTGAACCTCCATGCCCAAAATGATCACCTCGATACCCAAACTATCCAGATCAGCCAATAGATGACGATCTGTCGTCAAATATATAGCGACCTGATACCTGCTCAAGGCATCTGCAACTACGTTGGCCTTCCCTGGATGGTACTGTAAAAATATATCGAAGTCCTTCATCAGCTCAAACCAGCGCCTTTGCCTCATGTTCAATTCCTTCTGGGTGAACACGTACTTCAAGCTCTTGTGATCCGTGAAGATCTCAACTTATTGGCACACTCTATCCTGAATACTATCCTACATTTATGGGATATTACCTTCTATTGTCTTTCTCAAATGAATACGGGTAAATAAGTAGCATACAAGACTCAGTTGAATGGAACACAAGTGTCATGTGGGTAATAGGCTTAATGTGGGTCGTGTCCATATTTTGGGTCAACAAGTTTGGATCAAAAATATGCCCCCAATTCGAGTCATAAATAAAAGTGACTTCGTGGGGTGATTGATAGATTGGGTCTTCTGTCAGAAAAGTCGTATGATAAAATGAAGCACAAGATGGTTTGCCTGAGTGGGACATGAATGTCATGGGCGTAGGATGTCTTGTTTCGATCATGCATATGAAGTTGGTTTTGAGAAAACAACTAGTCTTGTGCTCTTAAATTAAAATTCATGGCAATGCGCATATGATAATCATAAATAAAAGTGGGAATGGTCAATGGCCTAAATTGATCCAAATGTTGTATGATACAAAGATAGTACAAGAGAACGAGTTTGAGTGGGACATGATATATCAAAATGAAGATGATCTTGTCTACTACAAACTCATGAAGGAAGTTTCCAGAGATTGACATCTTTGACACACCAGAAATCAAAGTCACGAAAGAACATTCTCTATCTAGGATATTCTCTCTAGGGTGTCTACCCAAGTCTTGACGTCGTCTACCCAAGGCACTAACTCATCTATATGATACTTGGATGATACTTCCATACTAGGTTACTCATGTCCCTCCTCTAACTAGTCTCCGAAAATGCTGGTTCCTAAACCTCTATAACACTTGAAATACTTCGTCTCTAGCTATTAGGGTACTCCTCCTATTCTGGTACCTGGTGCAACTCCTACCTTAACACTTATTAATCACCCTAGGGTTTCTCATCCATATTCAATTATCAACAATTATATACAATACTTCATAACTATACTCTAAACTATTAACACTAATACTCAAGGACACAGACCAATTGCAAGTCATCAAACCATCATACTACGAAGAACCTATAATGAAATGAGAATCTATAAGGACATGGACTAAAGAACCGAAGGTATCCTTACTCCTAAGCTAATTGAGGATGGAACAGAATATATAAGAAAAATGAAATGATAGAGATGATATGTTAGGACCCTTCTCAAGATACAATCTCATAATCATACACGTCTGTACTAAATCATGATATTCGGAATCCTAGCCATGCCAGTAAGCAAGGCTGCGATAAACGGTAGATTCCATAACAGGGTATGCACCTCTATAATCATGTCGTCCGGAATCCTCGCCATGCCGACTAGTATAGCTGCGAGAAATCTCAAATCTCATGACCAAGATATGTACATCCGAAGTCAGGTCTCTACGTTTCCGCCACGCCGGCCAATATAGCTGCGATAAACTCCAAGTTCCATAACAAAGTAGACGTTTACCTTCCCTGTTATTCCCGTCAACATATGTTATCAGAAAGGTACCATAATTCAGGCCATAAAATTCATCTCGATATGAAAAATCAAAATCAGCGATGCTGCAATAAAATCAAATTCAATAACAAGGAGCAAGGATGAAGAAAAATAAGAGGAAATAATTTCATGTTGACGTTTAAAACAAGATTCCCAAGGGACGTCACAGGAATCTCTCAAAAGTCCTAAGCAAAGAGATCAATATGGCACATGATAGGATATCATCAAGGAAGGACAATTTATTTCGAAATACAAGAAGAGTTTGTCATGGTAATCAAAAGATTGGAGTTTTCCTAATATGTGATTGAGTAACTCCTATCATAACCTAGAACCTATATCCTAACAGCAGGCTCGTAATTAGCACTCTAAGTCGAGTACCATTACGAAATCATACTAGTTGCGACTCTGACCTGCGTGGGCCACCATAAAAATGTGACCTGACCCGCACCCTGTTTAGGGGCACGAGCGCATGGGTACGTCCAGCCTACGCCGCAGTATCGGCGGTAGAACGCTGTAAAGGTCATCTAGAATATATATAATCTAAGACACAATAATATAACCTGTCATCTTCGCACGGAGGAATATAACCACAACTCAATCACATAATTCTAAGGAAGATAAACACGATGATAAAGATAAAGATAAAGATGAGATAAATAGTCTGAAATAGTGCCGAGCCACAATCACAAGTTCAGAGACCAAGATATAAAACAATATCCCAAAATAAAGACTACAAGTCTCAAAGTATCAAACTAGAATGTAATCAAGACAAAATCTAGGTGAACTAGGTCACTACTGGCGGTGCGTCCTCTACGAACACCGGGTCCACAGGCTGGTCCTGGTCGTAGGCTCCATCTATGCCAAACCCGTAGTAGGTCGGGCAATCTGTATCTAAATCCTCTGAAAAACAACGAGGGTTATCCTGTCAGGATATGAGCAAGTACAAACGCCAATAGCAGTTCCATGTGAATTGACAAATACTATAAGAAACAATCATAATGAAATACAAGATGAAATATCAAGACTGAAAGTAAACGGTACAAGAGAACTATAAATCATGTCATGTGTGAAATATGTACGATGAAACTGGAATATAATCAATGGAAAGTAATCTGAGGTATGATGTAAACACAAAAATAAAGTGCCATGAGATATTAGAGCGTTATGTGATCGGCTTGGGTCAAGATCAGGCTGTTCCATTTGACCGGCTATGCACAAGTAGTATAATAATATAGGGATCAGGCCGGCCAAAATGAAAAGCTATGCACAAGTAGTATAAGGTCAGGCTACACCCTGCGTGTGGTGAGGGTGGAGCTATGCGTAAGTAATAAACAAGTAAGGGTAATGATCACATAACCTCTAATAACTCCCCCATCCCCGAGTAGTATAATAAA
>JANAVB010022597.1:13997905-14502905 GCA_029216955.1 Iris pallida | reverse complement strand
GTTCCTTCAAGTTTTCAACTGCACAACTATTATCACAATAAAGTGTAATAGACTTAGGCAAACTAGGTACCACATCCAAGTCCAACATAAAGTTTCTGAGCCAAACCGCTTCTTTGGCAGCCTCAAAGGCTTCCACATACTCGGCTTCCATGGTGGAATCACCAATACATTTTTGCTTGATACTCCTCGATACAATGGCTCCACTTCCCAAAGTAAACACATAACCTGAGGTAGATTTCCTGGAATCCCTATCTGACTGAGAATCTGAGTCTGTATACCCCAATGGAACTAAACTATCTGCCTGGTAAACTAGCATATACTCTTTAGTCCTTTTCATGTACTTCAAAATATGCTTTACAGCAGTCCAGTGCTCTTGTCCTGGGTTAGACTAATATCTGCTGACCATGCCTACGACAAAGCAGATATCTGGTCTCATAGATGGCATTGCATACATTTAGCTTCCTACTGCTGAAGCATGAGGAACTGCCTTCATGTTCTCTATCTCTTTAGGTGTCCTCGGACACTGCTCTTTTGATAGAGCAATTCCATGTCTAAAAGGTAAGAAACCTTTCTTAGAATTTTGCATACTAAAACAATTTAGTATAGTATCGATAAAGGAAGCTTGAGATAAGCCCAACATCCTTTTCTTGCGAGCTCGTAGAACTTTGATCCCAAGGATGTGACCTACTTCTCCAAGTCCTTCATATCAAACTGTTTGGATAACCATAACCTTACATCAGATAATACCTTCACATTGATTCCAATGAGCAAGATGTCATCCACATAAAGTACTAGGAACACCACCACATTTTTGTCACACTTTCTGTATATACATGATTCATCGTGACATTGATCAAATCCATAGGATTTTATCACCTGATCAAAACATATGTTCCAAGATCTGGAAGCTTGCTTAAGTTCATAAATGGACTTCTTGAGCTTACAAACAAGATACTCCTGGCTCTTTTCAATGAACCCGTCTGGTTGCTTCATATGGATGTCTTCCTCAAGACTTCTATTAAGGAAAGCTGTCTTGACATCCATTTGCCAAATCTCATAATCGAGATGAGCTGCAAAAGATAAAAGAATCCGAATAGACTTAACCATGGCTACATGAGAAAAGGTTTTCTCATAATCGATACCCTCTCTTTGAGTAAAACCATTTGCTACAAGCCGAGCTTTAAAGGTTTCAACCTTACCGTCTGATCCTCTTTTTCTCCTATAGACCCACTTGCATCCAATAGCTTTTACACCAACGGGTGGTTCTACAAGCTCTTAGACCTGAATAGAATCCATAGATTCTATTTCAGATATTATTACTTTTTGCCAAGACTCTGCATCTTTATCGTGGAGTGCTTTATTGTAGGTACAGGGATCATAATCTTGTTCCTCAGGGACGAAGTCTGACGAGTCTCCTAAGAACATATATCTATCAGGTTGTATCACAACCCTCCCACAACGACGAGGCACTATCGGTTGTGGTGTAACATTTGTGACACGTTGTGCAGTTATTTGTGGTTCATCCTCTTGTATTGTTGGTACTGAAGTACTTGGTATTTCACGTCTCAGTTCTTCTAGAACAACTTTATTTGTGGGTTTATGGTTCATCACATAGTCTTCCTCTAAGAATCGGACATTGGTGATAACAATGACCTTCTGATATTTAGGACTATAAAATAAACCTCCTTTCGTTCCTCTTGGATAGCCTACAAACAAGCATAATTCTGTACGAGATTCCAACTTATCGGATTTTCCATTCAGCACATGTGCTGGAATACCCCAAATGCGAACATGTTTCAGACTAGGCTTATGCCCAATCCACAGGTCTGTGGGAGGAATAGGTACTGACTTAGAAGGAACCAAGTTCAAAATATAAGCTTGAGCCTCTAAGGCATATCCCCAAAACGAATTTGGCAAATCCGAATAACTCATCATTGATCCAACCATCTCCATAAGAGTTCTATTCCTTCTTTCGGCTACACCATTCTGTTAGGGAATTCCAGGTACAGTCAATTGGGATGCAATCCCAGCCTCTGATAAATAATCCCTAAACTCTCCAAAGAGGTACTCGCCACCACGATCTGATCGTAATGACTTAATATATTTTCCATGACGTTTCTCCGTTTTAGCCTTGTACTCTTTGAATTTCTTAAAGCACTATCCATACCTTGAATAATCGTCAATAAATGTGACAAAATATTCAAAGCCACCTCTAGCTTGGATAATCATGGGTCCACATAAATTAGAATGAACCAATTTAAACACATCTTTGGCCCTATACCCCTTGGCCGTAAAAGGCCTTTTGGTCATTTTACCTTCCAAGCAGGATTCACAGACTGGTAGTGCCTCCACTTCCAATAAACTCAAAGGTCCATCTTCAACCAGTCTTTGAATCCTTCTTAGGTTAATATGCCCCAATCGCAAGTGCCAAAGATATGTTTGGTTCATACAAGAAGGTTCTTTTCTCTTATTTAAGTTAGATGACATATTATTCATTTCCATAAGTTACATTGTGGGCGAAATAGGATTAATGACATACAAATTATCAACCAATGCACCAGAACAGATAAAATGTTTAATCTTTCTAATAACAATATTTTTATTAAAATAAACTGAATATCCATCCTTAACTAACATAGAAATAGAAACTAAATTTCTTCTAAGTGAAGGTGCATAAAGACAATCTCTCAATGTCAAAGACTTATTTCTACCAAAAGATAAAGTAACATCTCCTAATACAACGACCGATACTTTTGTAGCATCACCCATGAACAAGCATATCTCTCCATCACTGAGCCGTCTGGTTTCCTGGAACCCCTGCAATGTATTGCAGACATGATTAGTGGCTCCTGTATCTACACACCAGGTGTCGGTAGATAACACCGCTAAACATGTTTCAACTACTAGTAAATGAGATATACCTTCTTTGTTCCTTTGTTTGAGAAGTGGAAAATCAGTCTTCCAATGTCCTGACCCTTTGCACTTGAAACATTTGCCTGCCGTCTTTTTCACCGCGCCTTGAGGTCCTATGCCCTTCTTTGCTGAGTTTGCCTGTTTCTGAATGTTATTCTTCTTCTTACCGCCTTTTGTCTTAGAAGTAGATGCCTTTTCAAAAACAAAAACATAACCACTCTGCCTAAAGAGAGATTCAGCATCCTATAGCTCTTTTGCAAGTTCTGCCAAACTATATAACCTTTTGTTCATGTTGTAATTAAAGAAGAAATTGTCAAAACTTTTAGGCAGAGTCCTGAGAATGATATCGACCTGGCATTCCCCATCGATTTTAGCTCCAAGGATCTCCATCTCATTTAGATGACCCATCATCTTGAGAACATAATCCCTTACTGGTGTACCCTCAGCCATTTTTGTATGCATCAAACATTTCATAAAAAACTGCCTAGCTGCTCTACTCTGATGTCCGAAGTGTTCCTTGAGATTATACATCATGTCATAAGCTGTGGCCATGGTCTGATGCTGATGTTGCAGTACATTTGACATAGATGCCAGAATGTAACACCACGCTATCTCATCTGCCTTTTTCTACTTCTTATAGGCCTCTTTGACCTCTTCATCAGAGTTAGCATCAGGCTTAGGTGGGCATTCATCAACAAGTACATATTTGTACTCCTCAGCAGTCAGAACAATGTCCAAATTACGTTTCCAGTCAATATAATTAGGTCATGTAAGTTTGTTTTCTTTAAGAATCACCATAAATGGACTGAAAGAACCCATTTTTGAAATCCTGAGAATCACATAAATAAAATTATATAGGGCAAAAAAACTTTTGGAATTAACTAAATATTGATTCCCTCAAAACAATAATAAGAAATTTACCAACACCTTGAACACCATGAATTTAGCATGCCATGATAGTGTGGACGTATACAAATTCAACTTTGTTCAAGTAGATTTTTTCTATTAATTTTACTATCATGTCAATATAACTTTATGACAAATAAAATTAATATGATGGTCTTGCTCTGGTCCTAAAAATAATAGTAGTGACTCTGATAGGGAGGATACCATTATTTGTATCTAAGTGTATACCATTACTTAATACTAAGTACATTACTTTGTAATGAGTTCCTTCAGATGGAGAAGTGAACACATACTAGGTAACCTTCTACAATTATCCTTAAGGAAGTTTGTACTGGTGATCCATAATTATACTCATCCGATATGGAGGAAAGCACTAAAGCAAACACGCAAGTATAATTACATCACCTACAAACCAGTAATGGAGACCATAGGATTTATACTAAATAAAAATCCTCTCCCACTTAGTTATTTAATATTGAGGATTTTTCTACTAGTTGATATTATGTCCATGTTGTCCATTATTAATTTGGCTTGGTTTTTCAAAAAAACCAACCACACAATAAAAAACATGCATAATCAAAAAAGCAAAATGACAAAAATAAGAGAAAATATCCAACTATTATGGTCATCTTTACTGCTCCATCCTCAACTATCCGAATCCAAAATCTGGCGCTGCGCAGATCTATTGGCTGTCGATTCCTTCATCAAAAATCATCTGTCTGCCTCTGGACTTCTTAAAACCAGCATCTCGTCCGGCGTCAGAAACAACCACCACCGCCATCATAATTGATCAAAAATAATTAAGATTATATCAATCCTATGCCTCCCGAAGGAGTTCACACATAATCTAGATTAAAAAATTAAAATAATAAGCACGATCAACTCTCGTGATTTTTATTACATTCACAGCAACAACAACATCCACGACATGTTCGTGGTTTAAACAAAACAATCAAAAAACATGCATTGGACCATAATAGTTGGATCTAAGATGCCTGGAAAACCGAGTTAGAATAGATCTACATGTACCGACTATTACACAGCATAGATTTTATTGGACAACATGGACGTATCAATCAATACATAGATCAAAAGTGGCTCTGATACCAATTGATGGAACTGGGGATTCCCAGGACCCATCCTTTGGTGTGCGTATTAATCGATAGAAAGTTAAACTGGTCTAATACGTGTTCTAACCCTTCATAGGCGGAAACTAGGGTTAACGAGTCATACCTGCGGTGAAAATGAGACAAGTAATTCCTAGCAATCTCGAGCGGACGACCCCAAGATCTTCTGCACGTATTCCTTCCTCGAGTTGGACGTCGTGTGGACGACGATCTCCCAACCTTTTCTTCTCCTTGGCAGCCCTCTCTTTCTCTCCTTACGTGAATCACGAATTTAGAGAAAATTTCAGATTTCTGATCATTAATCTGGCGACCAGAGAATAGAGGATATATATAGGCTACGGCAGGGACCATGAGGAGAAATTAGGGTTAGGCCTCCTAACGGATCTGGATATCCCGTGTTCAGCCCGAACACACAATCCAGGCCTATTAACAATAGCTCGGTCCACTAATGAGCTATTATTGTACTACCTCCCTAATCCCAAATTATGTCTGTAGGCTCATTTCATTATATGCTCGTTTGGCTCCCCATGTTAAGATATCGTATGTCCGTCGATCAAATTAAGTTACTGACAACTATATTGATTCGACATCTTTTATCCTTAAGTAGTACCGCTCAACTTTATTTGTCATGTCGGATATAATCCACCTGCAGGGTTTACATGACAATCCTTATGAGCTCCTTAAGAGGACATCATTAACCCGATTTATCGGGACATGGATTCCATTTATAATCAACAGCCTATCATATATACAATGTTATTACCCAATTCATAGAGGTTGTTGATCCATAATGTCACCTATAGTTTTCAAAATTGAGGGCAAATATATCATTTTCAATATTCTAATATTTTTGTGAATATTTATTTATTAATATTGTGTTTTGGGATTTTATTTCATTGGGTTTGAGTTTTGTCTCATTACGACTTGTGCTAGCGACCCGGATCAGTTTTGGACCCAACTAGACCCGACTAACTTGTTATTACCAAACCCAGATATTTATATTTGACAAATCCCATTTCATTTTAGTGGGATTAGGGATTAGAATTAGATTTACAACTCGAAATTACGAGTTTTCAAGTTACCATTTTGACCCCAACTCAAAACCACTCATTTCTTTGACTTGGAGGACATTTTGGTAACTTGCCAAATACCTCCAACCCTCTAAAATATGGTCGGCAGCAGCTAGCACTCCCTCTCTTCTTCTCTTTGCATGAAAACTCTCTTTATTTTTATTTCTATCATTCTACAAAAAACTCATTCTTTTCCCTTTGGATTTTAAGCTCCAAAGTAAGTCAAATCTCTTCTAATTCTCTTCCATACTCTGGATCTCTCTCTAACCTTGATGCTAACCATTGTTTATCTCTTATTTGTGGTTTTTATCTAGGTAGAACCTAGCATGGAGGGGTTTGAAGCTTAGATTTGGCTTTGACCCAAAAAGAACTAATTTGGGGCTTTTTCTTGGGATTCCAACTCCCAAGAGGAAAACCCTAACTCTAACTCTTGTAATTACTCCTAATTAGTGTTATTTACATTTTAGAGGATGTCCGAGGTGTAGGATAACCCATTAGAAGAGGTTTGGAACCCATTGAACTCAATTTAGGACTTTCAGACTAGGTTTAGTGCCAATTTTGGGAAAAATCCTAAATTGACATGTTTGGGTGTTGCCCCTAGCATATTTAGACCTAATTAGGTTAGTTTGGGTGAGATGAGGCTAGGTACGTGTCCATATTTGGATACGTGGGGTCGTTTTGCGAGAAATCATAAAAATAGGCTTTTTCGGGGTTTTCGAGTTCCAACACGCGGGTGACTTTTTGAACCGACACTAGAGTCGACAAGTTAGCACTTAGAATAGGTTCTAATCATTATTTAGAACTCGTAGGTAGAGATTGGATTGATTTTGGATAGGTTTGGTGTCCGTATCGTACGATATCGCGAATCGGACACTCCGGAGTCGCCATAATGGCCATTTGGCCATTCGGGCCTCGTTTCTCATTTTTGCTTGCGTGCGCATGTTAGATTACTTGTGTGGGGTACGTATCTAAGCCCTAGAGGGTAGAATTAAGAGGATTTGGGTATTCAGATAGGTTTCAGAATATTTTGTATATATATAAATGTTAGTGTATGTGTGATATATATATATGGGTGTATATTGTGTGTCTAATATATTTGTTTTGGTAAGGTTAGAGATTTCGAAAGAGAGAGAGGATATTGAGAGAGTATGTGAGTTTGAGAGTGGGAATTAGAAGGTGATTGGAAGACTGTAGAGTGGTGGTGGAGTTGGTGTTAGTGTGTGTTAGTGTGTGTGTATTGAGAGAGTTAGAGAGAGTGAGAGATTAGAGGGATAGAGAGGAGTGTTTGAGAGTGTTAAAAAGGGGTGTTTGAGAGAGGAAGGAGGGGAGAGAACCTGCTGTGAACACAGCTGCAGTAGCAGCAGTACACACTGCTTGCAGTGTGTTGGAGGGTAGGGGGATTTGCCCCCTAGATGGCTGCACTTTGCAGCAGTTGTACGGGGGCTAAATCAGCCCCCACTTGACACTTAGCAGCCCCATAGGCTGCTGATTTGCAGCAGGTATAGGGGCATATTTCAGCCCCCATTGTAAGCCTAGATTAGCCCCCTTAGTTGGCCCGTAGGTGAGCTACTTGGCAGTCCCAAACCAGTCCCAAATCAGTCCCAAAACATGCCTTATTCAGCCTGTAACCTGTCCCAATTCAGCCCTCTTTTAGCCCATATATCACCCCTATTGGACAGCCACAAATTAGCCTAGAACAGCCACTAATCAGTCCCTTAGTTGGCCTTAGAGTTTAGCCTATATCAGCCTATTTTATGCCCAAGAAACAGCCCATAGGACAGCCCCTTTGAGCCCCTTAATGCCCTCTATGACCCACTTCAATGCCCACTTATACCCTCTTTATATACCCTCTATTTTGACCCTTAGTTTGAGCCTTAGTGAGTGAGTTTCGTTAGTGGTTTGAGTGAGTCTTGTGAGTGTTTGTTAGTCGAGTGTTAGTGTAGGTTTTAGTAGTGAGGGTAGTGTGTTAGTGTTGTGTGTTAGTAGTATGGTTGGAGGGTTGTTAGAAGTTAGAGTATCCTATTAGAGTTAGATGTTAAGGGAAACTCTAAGGTACTAGGAATGTGAATTAGAAGTTAGATAGATCTTGGTTAGATCAGTTGGTAGAGTTGTATCCCAAGATACCATAGGGTATTTTATGATACCTTAAGGTTTGTTGACGGTGACCAACATATGGGATAAGATGGACTGGATGGGCTAGATACCGGGATTTTACGGTTGGTAGTGACTAGATAGGTTAGTGTCTAGCTACCCTAAGAAGCCTAGGTTAGTCTACCAAAGTATATATGGTTTACCTTGGTATTGGGGCAAGGTATTGGGAATACCTTGTAAAGGGTAAAGGTAAGGTATTAGGGAAAGTCTAAGTTTGGGGTTTTGATTGTTAAGATGGGGTTAGATATAGGTTGTCTTGGTAGGTAATGTTTAGATAAGGGTAGTTTAGTCTAGTTTTGACCCCCGTTGACCAATAGTTGACTTTTTGATCAAAGTCAACTACGAGTCAACACATTACCTAGAATTGACCCAAAACCAAATCAGAGTTGACCAGTTGACTGAAAGTCAACTGTTAGTCAACATATGACTAGTTTGACCTCGGGTTGACCCAGGGTTGACTCAGTGTTGACCAGAGTTTATTTTTTGACCAAAAGTCAACTGTAAGTCAACCCTTGACCCAGATTGACCTAATTTGACTTGGATTGACTTTCTGTGACATTGTTTGACTTTGGTTGTCCTAGTGTGACCCAGTTTGGCTAAGTATAACCTAGTATGACCTAGTTTAGCTTGGTGTAACTTGGTTTGACCTAGTTTTGACTTAGACTTGCATATCATGAGTAGATTAGCTTTTCTTTTATTATTAAACCCTGTTTAGACTCATGGCATCTCATCTATAGGTCTGTGATTACTCTGAGTGTCTGTTCACTTTATCAGCTCAGAACCACAGGCGAGTACATTCACTGATAGTTTTTATTGTCTTGATATTTGCTATATCTGATTCTGTTGTAGTGTCTTACTTGATTTTCAGATAAGAAAGTTCACGGACTAGTATATGTCAGATCCTGTCATGAGATGTTGTTCCCGAATTACTTGGTATATTGGTACAGGACTCTACTTGTTACTTGTACTTGTATAGACATGGACTTAGGAGTGGGCTGATCATCTATTTTTGAATCCCGTGTCAGGACGTGTTGTGTCCGAATCCTTTATACTACTCGCGGTTGGGGAGTTATTAGTGGTTCTGTAATCAAATCTCCACTTGTTCTTTACACTTGTACTCGTCACTTGTCCATAGCTACTTGTTCATAACTTTTCTTGGTGACCGGCCTTATTCTTCACACTTGTTACGTCACACTTGTTACTTGTTCGTAGCCGGTCAGATGGAAAGCCTGAACATGTTTTTCCCTAGCCGATCACATAATGCACTAATAATTCAAGGTACCTTTTATATTTATTTGTCATATGAGACTAAGTTTTGTTCGGGAGAAGGGTTACAACCCCGGTCCTTGTTTGGTTTAAGGGTTGTAACTCGGCTTTCGAATGGTTCCCAAGTCATCCTATATATATACATATTATCATACTATTCAGTACTCACATCTTGATATATATTTTCTGTTGATTTTGTCTTGTATTTCATTACACTGTCTCTTATAGAATTTGTCAATTCATATGGAACTGCTGTTGGTGTTTGTACTTGCTCATTTTTCTGACAAGATACTGTTGATATATTACAGATGTATCTCAGGCAGATTGCCCGACCTATTATGGGGTCGAGTCAGATGGAGTAGACCTGGACCGTAGCTTGTTAGTAGAGACACTAGACTTTGCTCACGCAGAGTAGTGTAGCATAGTTAGGTTTGCCTGGTCTGCGAGCCAGCTAGTACTTTTCAGACTATAGATTTGTATACTATATTTCTGTGACTATGTGGTGTTGTGTATGGCTCTGGACTTGTGTGGATCTCGAACTTATTTTCTGCTTTTATCTATCATATTTCCTTTCTATGCTATCTACCTTAGTTTTACTTTGTGATTGAGACTGTATTGCTATGTCACCTCCATTCGGAGTGTATATAATGTACATGCACCTTTATATTGTTTAGTAGTAGTATTTACAGACCTTATATACAACATTCTACCGCTGATACTGTGGCGTAGGCTGGACGTAACCACGTGCTCGTGCCCCTCATCAGGGTGCAGGTCATGACACATTTTTGTGGTGGCCCATGCAGGTCAGTGTCGCAATTAGTGCGATCTCGTAAAGGTGCTCGACTTAGAGTAATAATTACGAGCATGCGATTAGGACATAGGATCTAGGATATAATAGGAGTTACTCAATCATATTTTAGGAAATTTTTGATCTTTTCATTACCATGACAACTCTTCTTGCATTGAATTCAATTGTCCTTCCTTGATATTCCCTATCATGTGCCATATTGATCTCCTTGTTTTAATCTATCCTCAGGATGACGGTTACTCGCTCGCAGGCAGTAGGGCCTAGTGCAGTTCCAGAGAGGTCTGATCCAGTTGGACTTCCACCTCCGGCTATGGGAGTAGCAGTAGAGATAGCAGCAGCCTTAGTACCTGTCCTTCAGGCGGGAGCAGCAAAGGTAGTTCCAGGAGGTCTTCCACCTCCGGCTGTGGGAGCTACAGTTTAGGGAGATGCCACCTCAGTTCCTGCCCTTCAGGCGGGAGTAGCAGTGACGGTTCCAGCAGGTCTTCCACCTCCAGCAGTGGGACTGTCTATAGTCATTCCTGATACTCTTGCACCACCGCCTCCGCAGACTGATACTCATGGGATGATGGCCCTTCTGCAGCAGATATTGCAGACCCAGATCGCACAGGTAGAGGTGTTACGACAGAGCATGGAGAACTCCCATCAGCTGGCGATAACAGTAGAGAGGTGTGCCACAGTTCAGCAACAGCGTCAGAGGAGGCTTGACACATGCCTATATTTCAGAAAGATGAACCCGAGGGAGTTCAAAGGTACCGAGGGTATCCTGTACGCGGATGAATGGTTGGAGGATGTCCAGCGGAGCTTGGAGTTAGCAGAGGTCCCGAAAGGGCTTTGGGTGACGTCTGCAGCGAGCCCGTTTTTCGATATAGTGTTGACTTGGTTTCGTACGGATCCTCGTGCGTCGGTGAGGGGTTTGACTTGGAAGAGCTTCAGGAAGCTCTTTAAGGAGAAGTTCTATCCAGATGTGGCCTTGACAGCTCTGGAGGCCCAGTTCATCGCATTGGTGCAGGGGAACTCGTCGGTGGACGAGTATACAACGGAGTTCTTCCGCCTTAGTAGGTTTGCACCGGGTCTGATCCAGGATGAGGGGTACAAGGCCCGCAAGTTCCGGAGGGGTCTTATCCATGCAGTACGTACTCGTACCTCTGGGCGACGTGACGCGACCTTTGAGCAGATCCTAATGGAGGCGCAGATTATAGAGGAGGACTTCGGCCTCAAGCCGAAGAGGGGCAGCGACGTTCTAGGAGCGAGCTCGAGTGCGGGGCCGACGAAGCGCCCTCATTTCCAGCAGAGGCAGTTTCAGCAACAGCCTCAGTTATAGTTTTAGCTGGCACCAACGCTTGCCAAGCAGCACCAGGGACAGGGCCAGAGGCAGGCCATCCAATGTGCCTTCTGTAAGAAGGTGGAGCACACCCAGGTGGTTTGCAGGATGAGGCTGGGAGTTTGTTTATTCTGTGGAGCTCTAGGTCACCAGATGAAAAACTGTGCTGCCCGTGTAGCCAGACAGGCAGGCCAGGACAGAGTGCAGCAGGCTAGAGGAGGCCTGCAGGGGCGTGCTTTTGCCATAGAAGTTGAGCCCACTCAGGCAGTAGCAGAGCAGATAGCAGGTTCCAATCTTTTGATCTCATTTCCATATTTACCCCCTTATAAAGTGTCTTGAAATTCGATTACATCTGTTCCTTGATCGTTTGATAAAATTTTGTTTTTGTGGTATGATATTCTTTTGAGATAAGTTGTATGGGCTAGGTCGCCTTGATTATGAGATTTTAGAATCCTCTAGGGTCATTCTAGCAGGCATCATGAGGACATGCAGTTGGACTATGGATGTATTTCTCGGGTGTAGGAATTTAAGGTTTTTGCTGCCAAGCATGCGACAATGCAAAAATTTCAAATACCATGATTCTAGATGTATGTACCTTAGTCGAGGACTCTGTGATTATCGTAGCCTTGCTCACTAGCATGACGGAGATTCTGAGTATCATCATTTTGGAAAGACGCATAAGATTATCAAATTGTATAATTTTTTTGTGTTTAGTTTGTTTTAATTTTTGAGGATAATTTTTTTAAGGTGGATAGACTTGTAGCACCCAGTTTCTAAATGAGAGTAATTTTAAATTTTAAAAATTTAGTCATTTAATTATTTTTATTTAATTTATGCTTTGATTTTAGATATTTTAATCATTTTAAATTTTTAAGCCATGACTTGAGATTTTGATGTTTTGCTGGTGAAACCTTAGAGACTGTTTGACCTAGAGCCTAACCATGTGATTATGATGTTTTTAGTTTCATTTCTAGCCCAAGGATATTTTGGTCATTGGACCTCTTTGATTTATTTTGATATTTTGCATTGGTGATTGTTGATTTAGCTTTTGATATGTAAGATTTTGTGTTGGTTTCGTGTCTGTGTCGGACACGTAACAGTTTTTATTTACAAGTGTTGTGGTGCCTTAAGAGATTTTTATTTTGCTAATTTTTTTAAGTATTGAATTGGATTGTTTTTTTGCATGCGTATCTTGTGATTGCTTGTTTTAATTTCGAGGACAAAATTTTTTAAGGTGGATAGATTTGTCACCTCCAGTTTTCAAAATTGAGGGCAAATTTGTCATTTTCAATATTCTAATTTTTTTGTGAATATTTATTTATTAATATTGTGTTTTTGGGGTTTTATTTCATCGGATTTGACTTTTGTCTCTTTTCGACTTGTGCTAGCGACCAAGATCAGTTTTGGACCCAACTAGACCCGACCAACTTGTTATTACCAAACCCAGATATTTATATTTGACTAATCCCATTTGATTTTAGTGGGATTATGGATTAGAATTAGATTTAGAACTCGAAATTAGGAGTTTTCATGTTACCATTTTGACCCCAACTCAAAACCACTCATTTCTTTGACTTGGAGGGCATTTTGGTAACTTGCCAAATAGCCCCAACCCTCAAAATATGGCCGGTAGCAGCTAGCACTCCCTCTCTTCTTCTCTTTGCAAGAAAACTCTCTTTCTTTGCATTTCTATCATTCTACAAAAAACTCCTTCTTTTCCCTTTGGATTTTAAGCTCCAAAGTAAGTCAAATCTCTTCTAATTCTCTTCCATACTCTGGATCTCTCTCGAATCTTCGTGCTAACCATTGTTTATCTCTTATTTATGGTTTTTATCTAGGTAGAACCTAGCATGGAGGGTTGGAAGCTTAGATTTGGCTTTGACCCAAAAAGAACCAATTTTGGGGCTTTTTCTTGGGATTCCAACTCCCAAGAGGTAAACCCTAACTCTAACTCTTGCAATTACTCCTAATTAGTGTTATTTACATTTTAGAGGATGTCCGAGGTGTAGGATAACCCATTAGAAGAGGTTTGGAACCTATTGGACTCAATTTGGGACTTTCGGACTAGGTTTAGTGCCAATTTTGGGAAAAATCCTAAATTGACATGTTTGGGTGTTGCCCCTAGCATATTTAGACCTAATTAGGTTAGTTTGGGTGAGATAAGGCTAGGTACGTGTCCATATTTGGATACGTGGGGTCGTTTCGCGAGAAATTATAAAAATAGGCTTTTTCGGAGTATTCGGGTTCCAACACACGGGTGAATTTTTGCACCGACACTAGAATCGGCAAGTTAGAACTTAGAATAGGTTCTAATCATTATTTAGAACTCATGGGTAGAGTTTGGATCGATTTTGGATAGGTTTGTTGTCCGTATCGTGCAGTATCGCGAATCGGACACTCCAGAGTCGCCAGAATGGCCATTTGGCCATTCGGGCCTCGTTTCTCGTTTTTGCTTGCGTGCGCGTGTTAGATTGCTTGTATGGGGTACGTATCTAAGCCCTAGAGGTTAGAATTAAGAGGATTTGGGTATTCGGATAGGTTTCAGAATATTTTGTATATATATAAATGTTAGTGTATGTGTGATATATATATATATGGGTGTATATTGTGTGTCTAATATATTTGTGTTGGTAAGGTTAGAGATTTCGAGAGAGAGAGGATATTAAGAGAGTATGTGAGTTTGAGAGTGAGAATTTGAAGGTGATTGGGAGAGTGTAGAGTGGTGGTAGAGTTGGTGTTAGTGTGTGTTAGTGTGTGTGTGTATTGGGAGAGTTAGAGAGAGTGAGAGATTAGAGGGATAGAGAGGAGTGTTTGAGAGTGTTAGAGAGGGGTGTTTTAGAGAGGAAGGAGGAGGGAGAACCTGCTGTAAACACAGCTGCAGTAGCAGCAGTACACACTGCTTGCAGTGTGTTAGAGGGTAGGGATTAGCACCCGAGATGGCTGCACTTTGCAGCAGTTATAGGGGGGCTAAATCAGCCCCCACTTGACACTTAGCACTCCCATAGACTGCTGATTTGCAGCAGGTATGGGGGCATATTTCAGCCCCCATTGTCAGCCTAGATTAGCCCCCTTAGTTGGCCTATAGGTGAGCTACTTGGTAGTCCCAAACCATTCCCAAATCAGTCCCAAAACAGTCTTTATTCAGCCTGTAACCTGTCCCAATTCAGCCCTCATTTAGCCTATATATCACCCCTATTCGACAGCCACAAATCAGCCTAGAATAGCCACTAATCAGTCCCTTAGATGGCCTTAGAGTTCAGCCTATATCAGCCTATTTCAGGCCCAAGAAACAACCCATAGGACAGCCCCTTTGAGCCCCTTAATGCCCTCTATGACCCACTTCAATGCCCACTTATAACCTCTTTATATACCCTCTATTTTGATCCTTAGTTTGAGACTTAGTGAGTGAGTTTAGTTAGTGGTTTGAGTGAGTCTTGTGAGTGTTTGTTAGTCGAGTGTTAGTGTAGGTTTTAGTAGTGAGGGTAGTGTGTTAGTGTTGTGTATTAGTAGTATGGTTGGAGGGTTGTCATAAGCTAGAGTATCCTATTAGAGTTAGATGTTGAGGGATACTCTAAGGTACTTGGAATGTGAATTAGAAGTTAGATAGAGCTTGGTTAGATAGTTGGTAGAGTGGTATCCCAAGATACCATAGGGTATTTTATGATACCTTAAGGTATGTTAAGAGTGACCAACATGTGGGATAAGATGGACTGGATGGGCTAGATACCTAAATTTTATGGTTGGTAATGACTAGATAGGTTAGTGTCTAGCTACCATAAGAAGCCTAGGTTAGTCTACCAAAGTATAGATGGGTTACCTTGGTATTGGGGCAAGGTATTGGGAATACCTTGTAAAGGGTAAAGGTAAGGTATTAGGGTAAGTCTAAGTTTGGGGTTTTGATTGTTAAGATGGGGTTAGATATAGGTTGTCTTGGTAGGTAATGTTTAGATAAGGGTAGTTTAGTCTAGTTTTGACTCCCGTTGACCAAGAGTTGACTTTTTGTTCAAAGTCAACTATGAGGCAACACATTACCTAGAATTGACCCAGAACCAAACAAGAGTTGACCAGTTAACTGAAAGTCAACTGTTAATCAACATTTGACTAGTTTGACCTAGGGTTGACCCAGGGTTGACTCAGTGTTGACCAAAGTTGACTTTTTGATCAAAAGTCAATTGTAAAGTCAACCCTTGACCCAGATTGACCTAGTTTGACTTGTATTGACTTTCTGTGACCTTGTTTGACTTTGGTTGTCCTAGTATGACCCAGTTTGGCTCAATATGACCTAGTATGACCTAGTTTAGCTTGGTGTAACTTGGTTTGACCTAGTTTTGACTTAGACTTGTATATCATGAGTAGATTAGCTTTTCTTTCATTATTAAACCCTATTTGGACTCATGGCATCTCATCTATAGGTCTGTGATTACTCTGAGCATCTGTTCACTTTATCAGCTCAGTACCACAGGCGAGTACATTCACTGATAGTTTTTATTGTCTTGATATCTGATATATCCGATTCAGTTGTAGTGTCTTACTTGATTTCCAGACACGATAGTTCACAGACTAGTATATGTCGGATCCTGTCATGAGATGTTGTTCCCGGATTACTTGGTATATTGGTACAAGACTCGACTTGTTACTTGTACTTGTATAGACATGGACTTGGGAGTGGGCTGATCACCTGCTTTCGAATCCCGTGTCATGACGTGTTATGTCTGAATCCTTTATACAACTCGGGGTTGGGGAGTTATTAGTGGTTGTGTGATCAAATCCCCACTTGTTCTTCATACTTGTACTTGTCACTTGTCCATAGCTACTTGTTCAAAACTTTCCATGGTGACCGGACTTATTCTTTACACTTGTTACTTGTTCGTAGCCGGTCAGATGGAAAGCCTGAACATGTTTTTCCTAAGCCGATCATATAACACACTAATAATTCAAGGCACCTTTTATATTTATTTATCATAGAAGGCTAAGATCTGTTCAGGAAAAGGGTTACAATCCCGGTCCTTGTTTGCTTTAAGGGTTGTAACTTGGCTTCCGAATGGTTCCCAAGTCATCCTATATATATACATATTGTCATCCTATTCAGTACTCACATCTTGATATATATTTGCGGTTGATTTTGTCTTGTATTTCATTACACTATCTCTTATCGAATTTCTCAATTCATATGGAACAGTTTTTGGTGTTTGTACTTGCTCATTTTCCCGACAGGATACCGTTGATATATTACAGATGATTCTCAGGCAGATTGCTCGACCTATTATGGGGTCGAGTCAGATGGAGTAGACCTGGACCGTGGCTTGTTAGTAGAGCCACTAGGCTTTACTCACCCAGAGTAGTGTAGCTTAGTTAGTTTTACCTGGTCTGCGAGCCAGCTAGTACTTTTCAGACTGTAGATTTTTATACTATATTTCTGTGACTATGTGGTGTTGTATATAGCTCTGTACTTGTGTGGATCTCGAACTTATTTTCTGCTTTCATCTATCATATTTCCTTTCCATGCTATCTACCTTAGTTTTACTTTGTGATTGAGACTGTATTGCTATGTCACCTCCATTCGGAGTGTATGTAATGTACAGGAACCTTTATATTATTTAGTAGTAGTATTTACAGACCTTATATACATCGTTCTACCGCCGATACTGCAGCGTAGGCTGGACGTAACCACGTGCTCGTGCCCCTCATCAGGGTGCGGGTCGTGACACAAAATGAATCTCACTCTTTTATGAGTCAAAGTAATGCACACTACATATACATGTCCGTTATTATATCCAGATTAAGAGTACAAGCATCCAAAATAACAAAGGTGTTTGTTCTCTTATGTAGTCAGTACAAAGAGAACAACCTCAAGTGGTCATGTTCAATACACACAAAGTGTACTAGTGTAAACCTATAGTCAAGATAGACTAATACCATATTATACTACAACCTTTCCAATAGATTGTCCAAGTCCATCTAGGTTGTGAACTATTTATATACTCCAAAGGAAACTGATAATATGATCTTCTGTGTGACACCATACACCATATTATCTATAATATAGAATATCAGATATTTGCATTAACACTTAGAACAAATACAATATGCAAACATTTACCCATATGATTATCATTCAAAATTTAAGGAAATAAGGTTACTACAAAAGTGATGCTTTTAGTTTATAACCCTAACAATAAATTCTACAACGAAACTCGCTAATAGATATATGTTTTCTCAGGAACCAGACCCACATGCACGAAGAAGAACATATATCTCGAGTCATATTCTTATGAAAATAGGGCATTTATAACTTGGGCCATATTCGCGATTTATTCACATACTAGAACAAATCAAAGTTTTCAAGGTACGAATTCGGCACTTGTAGCTTCTATAGGATTTTTTATAATTTGGATATGTTATTTCGGAATCAATCTATTAGGAATAGGTCTACATAGTTATGGTTCATTCGATCCCTCTAATTTGTGAAGCAACCAAGATTTAATAAATTATTGCTTTGTATTATTAATCTTAGGAAGAAACCATTCGACTAAATGAAATATAATCGATTGTGCTCGTGTTATTTTGTTTCATCGATCTCATTGAGTTTAATATGCTACTAGATTAGATCTTTAGCGCTTGTCTAGGGTTTTTTAGTAGTTAAGGTTAATTAGGTCCCTTGTTTCTAATTAATTATGGCTAAAGGAGATAGGAAAATAATTCCAACGACAAATATTCATAATATATATCAATATTAGTTTGCGTCTATGATCAGTTTCAGGAAACGATCCTTACTCTCACTACTATAAGTAATTTCCAAGAGTATAAGTTCTATTTTTGGGTGCCTACGACAGGACACCAGGCGTTACATGTTTTTGTGGTGGCCCATGCAGGTCGAGTTTGCCATTTCGGTTACTTTATGGTATCGAACGGGCCTGTATATAGGATTATAGTCTAGGATCTCATCCACATACTTGACCTCCTCCCTTGATTCTAATTTTGAACTCTCGTTGACTACCTTGATTTTCTTCTGCTTAATCTCTTTTCTATCAAAATTCTTATCTTTTCTTCGTTGCTGATAGAGGTCAGGAAGATGACTCGTACTAGGTATATATTTTTCTATTGTTTAATCACCCTAATAGTTTAACTCTTATAAGTTGGGTAGAATGTCTCATTATCACGACTCGTACCCGCTTTTTGGGATACGAGCACGTGCGCAAGACAGCTACGTATCAAGCGGACTCCAGCCCAACTCAAATACGTATAAGTCGTCCAGAATAGGGTATCATGTCTAATATGGTAAGTTAAACTATATCTCGATCCACAAGAAAAATATAAAACAAGAATGAACATTATGGTTGATGGTCAGCAACCCACTAGCATATATGTCCGATTAGACTCCAAAGGAATAACATGAGTCTATGAAACTAGGCTAACAAGCAAAGTGTAAATAATGGATGTAAATATGTAATCAAGAAAGGTACCTGAGTCTGAAGTAATCAACTTCTATCATGATCGGCTAACTAACTCCATACAATCAACTACCTGAAGAGATCATCAGGTCCTCAGGGGACTAACAAGATTCATAAAATATGCCTGACTAACAGTTTATCATGCATAAAAAAAATCTAGGATATAAGCAAAAAAGGAAACAACAACTATAAAACATGAATATGTAAACATCTACGCATAAATAAATTGCTGGAATGGAAACATGAACACATGACAAGAAACGGATAATCAAACCCTCGCCCCTAGTGTGGACTCAGAGGTTTGAACAAATAACTAACCCACATATCTAGTATGGACTTACAGGTAAGCTTTAAGGAATAAACCCTCGCCCCTAGTGTGGACTAACAGGTTTGAACGAATAAGTAACCCTCGCCCCTAGTGTGGACTCGCAGGTTAGTTTCAAGAAATTATCCCTCGCCCCTAGTGTGGACTTGCAGGTTAAGAAAAAATCAAAAGTAGGAGTTCAGTTATAACGCACTCTCGTTATATGACACAGTATGACTCATTCAAGATACAGTGAGAACAGATCCAATATGAACTATAATACCAACCGTGAACAAAGACGATATGTGAACAAGACAAGTATACTAGTAATCATCCCAAGAACTAAATGATGTAATGTAACACAATGAGAAGGAATATAAGCATGTAAATAAACTTTGAAGAAAGGTGAGGTGTACATGCCTGGTTGTGCATAAAACGAAAGTATCCAGTAGCTCGAATCATTAGATCAGTGAAGAAATAAAAGGTCAAATCCCGCAAACGCCTCCAAATGCTGAAACAGATATTGGAAACATTACCGAAATAAGCAAAATAGCTAGGATAGGCTACCCATAAGTCCAAATCTAAATACAGGGGCAAAATAATAATTTTGGGCCAAAATGGTATCCGCCATTGGACACGCTTTGCACCGAAAAATGTGCCAGAGCCTATGGTCTTTAATGTCGTCAGAGTACATGTCTACGGATCTGACTTTTCAATATGAATCCAACTGTATGTCAAAAGATGGATTCCGGTAGGTCGTGCACAAATTCGCCCGTTGGATCGGGTTGTGGGCCCGCCAAAATAGCGTTTCGGTCGACCTTCTCAGAATCGGACAAAACTTGGCATATAGGACCAGAAAAATTACACGGTCCTATTGGCATAAGTTTCGTCTCAATATGACGAACGTGCACGAAGTAATTGACTAACTTGTAAAGTGGCCGATACGGGGTATCTCGACGGATACGTCTCGATTTCGTCGCGTACGCACAACAAAATTTAGTTCCGTCGAAACCCACATGTCGATAACATCCATAAGCATTTTCAATGCTTATGGATTGCGACCATGTCGTAGGACCATTGAGCACCTCTAGGGGATGAATAGAGTGTGTGCGAGTGCAGCAGAAATAATCACTAATTAAAAATTAAACAGTTATAAACTATTGCAGGAATAAAGAGAGAGTAATTTAAATAGCAGTAAGAGATAGAAGATCAAACTCAGTGAATATCACGATATATATATGTTAGGGTTATATACTAAAAGTATCACTTTTGTAGTAACCTTATTTCCTTAAATTTTGAATGAGAATCATATGGGAAAATATTTTCATATTGTATTTGTTGCAAGTGTTAATGCAAATGTATGATAATCTAAATTGTAGATAATATGGTATGTGGTGTCACATAGAAGATCTTATTATCAGTTTCTTAGAAGTATATAAATAGTTCACAACCTAGATAGACTTGGACAATCTATTGGAAAGTTTGTAGTGTAATATGGTATTAGTCTATCTTGACTATAGGTTTACACTAGTACACTTTGTGTGTATTGAACAAGCCCACTTGAGGTTGTTCTCTTTGTACTGACTACATAAGTGAACAAACACCTCTATTATTATGGATGCTTGTGCTCTTAATCCGAATATAATAACAGACATGTATATGCAGTGTGCATTACTTTGACTCATGAAAGAGTGAGATTCATTATGGGTCAACAACTTCTATGAATTGGATAATAACATTGTATGTATGATGGGTTGTTGATTATAAATGGAATCCATGTCCCAATACATCGGGTTGATAATGTCCCCTTAAGGAGCTCATAAGGATTGTCATATAAATCCTGCAGGTGGATTATATCCAACATGACAAATAAAGTTGAACGGTACTACTTAAGGATAAAAGAGGTCGAATCAATATAGTTGTCAGTAACTTAATTTGATCGACGAACATTCGATATCTTAACATAGGGAGCCAAACGAGCATATAATAAAAGGAGCCCACAAATATAATTTAGGATTAGGGAGGTAGTGCAACAATAGCTTATTAGTGGAGCGAGCTATTGTTAATGGGCATGAATTGTGTTTCGGGCTAAACACGGGATATCCAGATCCGTTAGGAGGCCTAACCCTAATTTCTCTTCGTGGTCCCTGTCGTAGCATATATATATCCTTTATTCTATGGCCGCCAGATGAGGGATCAGAAATATGAAGCTTTCTCTAAATTCGTGATTCACGTAAGGAGAGAAAGAGAGGGCTTCTAAGGAGAAGAAAAGGTTGGGAGATCATCGCCCACACGACGTCCAACTTGAGGAAGGAATACATGCATAAGATCTTGGGGCCGTCCGTTCGAGATTGCTAGGAACTACTTGTCTTCTTCCTGCCGCAGGTATAATTCGTGAACCCTAGTTTCCGCCTATGAAGGGTTAGAACAAGTATTAAATCTGTTTAACTTTCTATCGATAAATATGCACACCAAAGTAAAGGTCCTGGGAATCTCCATTTCCATGAATTGGTATCAGAGCCAGGTTGGATCTGCCTATTGATTGACACGTCCATGTTGTCCAATAAAACCTGCCCTGTGTAATAGTCAGTAGATGTAGATATGTTCTAACTCTATTTTGCAGGCATCTTAGATCCAACTATTATGGTCCAATACATGTTTTTGATTGTGTTGTTTAAACCACGGACATGTCGTGGATGTTATTATTGCCGTGGATGTAATTAAAATTATGACGGTTGATCGTGCTTATTAGTTTAATTTTTTAATCTAGATTATGTTTGAATTCCTTAGGACGGCATAGGATTGATGTAATTTTAATTATTTTTGATCAATCGTGATGGCAGTGGTGGCTGTTTCTGACGCCGGACGAGATGATGGTTTTAAGTAGTCCAAAGGCAGATAAATGATTTTCGATGAAGGAATCGACAGGTCGAACTCGAATAGATCTGCAGCGCTAGATTTTTTATTCGGATAGTTGAGGACGGAGAAGGAAAGATGACCATAATAGTTGGATATTTTTCTCTTATTTGTTGTCATTTTACTTTTTTTGATTATGCATGTTTATTATTATGTTGATATTTGTTTGAAAAACTAAACCTACATTAATAATGGACAACATGGACATAATATCAACTAGTAGAAAAACCCTCATTGTTAAATAACTAAGTAGAAGAGGATATTTGTTTAATCCTATGGTCTCTATTACTGGTTTGTAAGTGATGTAATTATACTTGCTTGTTGGCTTTAGTGCCTTCCTCCATATCGGATGAGTATAATTATGGATCTCCAGTACAAACTTCCTTAGGGATAATTGAAAAGTTACCTAGTATGTGTTCACTTCTCCATCTGAAGGAACTCATTACAAGGTAATGGACTTAGTATTAAGTAATGGTATATACTTAGATACAAATAATGGTATCCTCTCCATCGGAGACACTGCTATTATTTGTATGACCAGAGCAAGACCAACATATTAATTTTATTTGTCAGAAAGTTACGTTGACATAATAGTAAAATTAATAGGTAGTACCTACTTGAACAAAGTTGAGTTTGTATACGTCCACACTATCGTGGCATGCTAAATTCATGATATTCAAGGTGTTGGTAAATTTCTATATATTTAATTCAAAAAGTTTTTGCCCTACATAATTTTTATTTATGTGATTCTCAGGATTTCAAAAATAGGTTCTTTCAGTCCACTTATGGTAATTCTTAAAGAAAACAAACTTACTGGACAAAATTATATTGACTGGAAACGTAATGTGGACATTGTCTTGACTGCTGAGGGGTACAAATATGTACTTGTTAAGGAATGCCCACCTAAGCCTAATGTTAACACTGATGAAGAGGTCAAAGAGGCTTATAAGAAGTAGAAAAAGGCAGATGAGATGGTGCCGTGTTACATTCTGGCATTTATGTCAAATATACTGCAACATCAGCATAAGGCCATGGCCAGGGCTTATAACATGATGAATAACCTCAACGAACTCTTCGGACATCAGAGTAGAGCAGCTAAGCAGTTTGTTATGAAGTATTTGATGAATACAAAAATGGTTGAGGGTACACCAGTAAGAGATCATGTTCTTAAGATGATGGGTCATCTGAATGAGATGGAGATCCTTGGAGCTGAAATCTATGGGGAATCCTAGGTTGATATCATTCTCGTGACTCTGCCTAAAAATTTTCACAATTTCTGCCTTAATTATAACATGAACAAAAGGTTGTATAGTTTGGTAGAACATGCCAAAGAGCTACAGGATGCAGAATCTCTCTTTAGGCAGAGTGGTCATATTTTTGTTTCTGAAAATGCTTCTACTTCTAAGCCAAAAGGCGGTAAGAGGAAGAATAACATTCAAAAACAGGCAAACTCAGCAAAAAAGGGCCTGGGACCTTAAGGCGCGGTGAAAAAGCTGAAAGGTAAATATTTCAAGTACAAAAGGTCAGGACATTGGTAGACTAATTATCCACTTCTCAAACAAAGGAACAAAGAAGGTATATCTTATTTACTAGTAGTTGAAACATGTTTAACGGCGTTATCTATCGGCACCTAGTGTGTAGATACATGAGCCACTAATCATGTTTGTAATACATTGTAGGGTTTCCAGGAAAACAGACGGCTCAGTGATGGAGAGATATGCTTGGTCATGGGTGAAGCTACAAAAGTAGAGGTCGTTGCATTAGAAGATCTTACTTTATCTTTTGGTAGAAATAAGTCTTTGACATTAAGAGATTGTCTTTATGCACCTTCACTTAGAAGAAATTTAGTTTCTGTTTCTATGATAGTTAAGGATGTATATTCAGTTTATTTTAATAACAATATTGTTATCAGAAAGAATAAACATTTTATCTGTTATACTGCATTGGTTGATAATATGTATGTCATTAATCCTATTTCGCCCACAATGCAACTTATAGAAATGAATAATATGTCATCTAACTTAAATAAGAGAAAAGAACCTTCTTGTATAAACCAAACATATCTTTGGCACTTGCGATTGGGGCATATTAACCTAAGAAGGATTCAAAGACTGGTTGAAGATGGACCTTTGAGTTCATTGGAAGTGAAGGCACTACCAGTCTGTGAATCCTGCTTGGAAGGTAAAATAACCAAAAGGCCTTTTACGGCAAAGGGGTATAGGGCCAAAGATGTATTGGAATTGGTTCAGTTTGATTTGTATGGACCCATGACTATCCAAGCTATAGGTGGCTTTAAATATTTTGTCACATTTATTTACGATTATTCAACGTACGGATACATTTATTTGATGCGCCGTAAGTCTAAGTGCTTTGAGAAATTCAAAGAGTACAAGGCTGAAACGAAAAAACGTCATAGAAAATGTATCAAGTCATTACGATCAGATTGTGGTAGCTAGTACCTCTTTCAAGAGTTTAGGGATTATTTATAAAACGCTGGGATTACATCCCAATTGACTGTACCTGGAATGCCCTAGCAGAATGATGTAGCCGAAAGAAGAAATATAACTCTTATGGAGATGGTTAGATCAATGATGAGTTATTCGGATTTACCAGATTTATTTTGGGAATATTCCTTAGAGACTGCAGCTTATATTTTGAACTTGGTTTCTTCTAAGTCAATACCTCTTACTCCCACAGAGCTGTGGATTGGGCGTAAGCCTAGTCTGAAACATATTCGCATTTGGGGTAGTCCAGCACATGTGCTGAATGGAAAAGCAGATAAATTGGAATCTCGTACAGAAGTACGCTTGTTAGTAGTCTATCCAAGAGGAATGAAAGGAGGTTTATTTTATAGTCCTAAGGATCAGGTCATTGTTAGCACCAATGCCCGATTCCTAAAGGAAGACTATTTGATGAACCATAAACCCACAAGTAGAGTTATTCTAGAAGAACTGAGAGGTGGGACACCAAGTACTTCAGTACCAAAATAGTAAGAGGATGAACCACAAATAACTGCATAATGGGTCACAAATATTACACCACAACCGATAGTGCTCGTCGTAGTGGGAGGGTTGTGATATAACCTGATAGATATATGTTCTTGAGAGAGTCATCAGACTTCGTCCCTGAGGAACAAGATTATGATCCTTGTACACGATATATGTCCTTCAAGTTAAAGATGCAGAGTCTTGGCAAAAAGCAATGATATCTAAAATATAATCTATGGATTCTAATCAGGTTTGGGAGCTTGTAGAACCACCCGTTGGTATAAAAGCCATTGGATGCAAGTGGGTCTATAAGAGAAAAAGAGGATCAGATGGTAAGGTTGAAACCTTTAAAGCTTGGCTTGTAGCAAAAGGTTTTACTCAAAGAGAGGATATCGATTATGAGGAAACCTTTTCTCTAGTAGCCATGCTTAAGTCTATTCGGATTCTTTTATCTATTGCAGCTCATCTCAGTTATGAGATTTGGCAATTGGATGTCAAGACAGCTTTCCTTAATGGAAGTCTTGAGGAAGACATCTATATGAAGCAACCAGACGGGTTCATTGAAAAGGGCCAAGAGCATCTTGTTTGTAAGCTCAAGAAGTCTATTTATGGACTTAAGAAAGCTTCCAGATCTCGGAACTTGTGTTTTGATCAGGTGATAAAATCCTATAGATTTGATCAATGTCGAGATGAATCATGTGCATACAGAAAGTGTGACGGAAATGTAGTGGTGTTCCTAGTACTTTATGTGGATGACATCTTGTTCATTGGAAACAATGTGAAGGTGTTATCTGATGTAAGGGTATGGTTATCCAAACAGTTTGATATAAAGGACTTGAGAGAAGTAGGTCACATCCTTGGGATCAAAGTTCTACGAGATCGCAAGAAAAGGATGTTGGGCTTATCCTAAGCTTCCTATATCGATATTGTACTAACTCGTTTTAGTATGCAAAATTCTAAGAAAGGTTTCTTACCTTTTAGACATGGAATTGCTCTATCAAAGGAGCAGTGACCGAGGACACCTAAAGAGATAGAAACATGAAAGCAGTTCCTTATGCTTCAACAGTAGGAAGCTTAATGTTTGTAATGCTGTGTACGAGACCAGACATCTGCTTTGCCATAGGCATGGTAAGCAGATATCAGTCTAACCCAGGACAAGAGCACTGGATTGCCGTAAAGCATATTCTGAAGTACCTGAAAAGGAATAAAGAGTATATTCTACTTTACCAGGCAGATAGTTTAGTTTTCTTGGGGTATATAGACTATGATTTTTAGTCAGATAGGGATTCCAGGAAATCTACCTCAGGTTATGTGTTTACTTTGGGAGGTGGAGCCATTGTGTGGAGGAGTATAAAGCAAATATGTATTGCTGATTCCACCATAGAAGCCGAGTATGTGGCATCCTATGAGGCAACCAAAGAAACAGTTTGGCTCAGAAACTTTCTGTTGGACTTAGATGTGGTACCTAGTTTGACTAAGTCTATTATACTTTATTCTGATAATAGTGGTGCAGTTGCAAACTTGAAGGAACCACAAGCCCATAAGACAGGTAAACATATTGGGCGCAAGTACCACCTGACACAAGATTTTGTAAAGAAAGAAAAAGTTATTGTAATCAAGATAGCATCAGCCGACAACATAGCTGATCCCTTTTACAAAGAATTTACCAGCTAAGGCTTTTGATAGTTATGTTGAGGGAATGGGAGTCAGATGTGTAGAAGCATGGCTTTAAGTATAAGTGGGAGATTTGTAGCAGTGTATTGAAAAGCAATGCTTTGAGTATAAGTGGAAGATTGTTAGGGTTATATACTAAAAGCATCACTTTTGTAGTAACCTTATTTCCTTAAATTTTGAATGAGAATCATATGGACAAATGTTTGCATATTGTATTTGTTGCAAGTGTTAATACAAATATTAGATATTCTATATTGTAGATAATATGGTGTGTGGTGTCACACAGAAGATCTTATTATCAGTTTCCTATGGAGTATATAAATAGTTCACAACCTAGATGGACTTGGACAATCTATTGAAAAGGTTGTAGTGTAATCTGGTATTAGTCTATCTTGACTATAGGTTTGCACTAGTACACTTTGTGTGTATTCAACAGGACCACTTGAGATTGTTCTCTTTGTACTGACTACATAAGTGAGCAAACACCTCTGTTATTATGGATGTTTGTGCTCTTAATCCGAATATAATAACATACACGTATATGCAGTATGCATTACTTTGAATCATGAAAGAGTGAGATTCATTATGGGTCAACAACCTCCATAAATTGTGTAATAATATTGTATGTATGATGGGTTGTTGATTATAAATGGAATCCATGTCCTGATATATCGGGTTGATGATGTCCCCTTAAGGAGCTCATAAGGATTGTCATGTAAACCCTGTAGGTAGATTATATCCGACAGGACAAATAAAGTTGAGAGGTACTACTTAAGGATAAAAGATTTTAAATCAATATAGTTGTCCGTAACTTAATTTGATCGACGGACATTTGATATCTTAACATGTGGAGCCATACGAGCATATAATAAAAGGAGCCCACAAATATAATTTGGGATTAGGGAGGTAGTGCAACAATAGCTTATTAGTAGACCGAGCTATTGTTAATGGGCCTGGATTGTGTGTTCGGGATAAACACGGGATATCCAGATCCGTTAGAAGGCATAACCCTAATTTCTCCTCATGGTCCCTGCCGTAGCCTATATATATCCTCTATTCTCTGGCCGCCAGATGAGAGATCAAAAATCTGAAGCTTTCTCTAAATTCATGATTCACGTAAGGAGAGAAAGAGAGGCCTGCCAAGGAGAAGAAAAGGTTGGGAGATCGTCGCCCACACGACGTCCAACTCGAGGAAGGAATACGTGCAGAAGATCTTGGGGTCATCCGCTCGAGATTGCCAGGAACTACTTGTCTTCTTCCCACCGTTGGTATAATTTGTGAACCCTAGTTTCCACCTATGAAGGGTTAGAATACGTATTAAATATGTTTAACTTTCTATCGATCAATACGTACACCAAAGTAAGGGTCCTGGGAATCCCCGGTTCCATCAATATACTGGTTTCCCTCTGAGAGGATTAATCCAGTCGTGAGTACTCTTGCCCACTGTTAATCCACTATTTACAAGCGAAATTAGAGCTTGTCGTCTCTTTACAACACCGTACATGGCGACAAGTGTACGACCGACTTTACAACACCATACTTCCTGACAAGCGTACGACTGACTCCGAAAACTGAGATATTTTCTAATTTGTAACCACTTTACAAATCTGTAAATCGAAGACTGTAAATCGAACAAGAAGTTACTAGCTTTGGCTAAGAGAAGTATAGGTGAAATGTGAAAGCTTTATATTACTGAAAAACACTTTAGGAATAGATAGAGAGAAGAGTGAATGAGTGATTAGAAATGTGAAAATCTTCTCTATTTATAGGTATTTTTCCTGACCATACTCGGGCAGAGTTCGGATGCTTAGGTCTCACAAACGAACGTTGGATGCAGATTTGGAGGTAACTGAATTTCAAATTTGACTTGACCGACCTCTGTCAGAACTCGGACCGAACTCGGTCAGAGTTCTGCCCGAGTTCTGATAGTTTAGAACAAAATTTGAATAACCAAATTGTATAGCTATTTTGGGCTTTTTGGATATATAGATTTTGAAATATTGGTAGGCTTTTTGGAAAGGTGGACTGGAGATAAACTAAGCTAGTAATATCCGATCGATTTTACATTTTATATACTAAACTCGAAAAATTAAAAAATACAAAAGAAATGTAAAAATGACTAGATCTGGATTCCTTTGCAATTTACTTTTGGATGATGACTTGAATGCATGTTATAGATGCAGTACGTTCTTTTGATATTGATTTCAATAACCAGAAACATTAGTAGCAGTTTAGTATATTTTGCGTATTGACTAAATTCTTCGTTGATTATCAAAATCAGGTGTGACCATTAGACAATGGGCCAACAATCTTCCCAATTTTGATAATTGACAAACTTGTGTATATACCAAAATATAGCTAAAATATAATTTTAAAATAATATACCTGACTTGTTAATTGATTGATCGTGTTTGAAATTTTGATTTTTGTATTGCTCTTCTCCTCCTTTGTCATGTATAAAATGAGTAGCTCTCCTGTAATGTGTGAGGCCAACAATATATATATACAGACAAGGAAAAAAAGAGTAATATCCATAATATGCAAGTCCCAAGATAATAGAACTAGCAGCAGCAGTGGAATAAAATGATAAACTCAACTAGCATAAACAGAACTAAAAAAAGTACATCATAAGTCCATAAATGTCGTAACTAAGTGAGTTTATGATTGTTGAAAAGAACTGCTAATAAAAAGTCTGACTGTAAAAGTTTGGACTGCTACAAGTGCAACTACATAGATCATCACTAAGCAAATAAATCTAAAAAATACTAAACTGAATGCTCTTCTTGTATCTGAGCATCATTATCGTCGGCTGGAGCTGGTGGATAAGGGACAAAGTAGGCTGTGGTCGGATCAAAGTGTCTGAAAGTAGTCAGGTCGTCGAACCTCGGTCCATCAAATGCAGGATAATGGATCATAGGAACGAGAGCAGTGGGGTGATGCAACAGACTCTAGTTTAGATCAGGAATATTGTTCCTCAATACCTGAGCCTGTGAGGTACGATGGAACTCAGCATCAACATAACTCTGATAACGTTGCCCGGAGAGGGTAACAAAATCATCAAAGCGCTAATAGAAATGTTGGTCGAAACCAGGAGCATGAGCAGCAGGGGTAGGAAGAGGAACATATGGATCGGCCTGAACCTCAATAGGAGCAGCAACGGGAGGAGGTTGAGGCAGAGGATATTTTCTAGATCTAGTCAACTCAGAAGATGATGAAAAAAATAGGAAAAATAGAAAGGTCGATCTAAAATCTCCTAAAAATAGCTGCCAAATGCATGGGGTACAATAGGTTACGCCCCACCCGTCTGCAACCGATCATCCAAGCCATAAAGGTCTTGGCGACATAAAATAGAACACCAAAATGAAGATGATACATCACGGACATCTCATAAAACATGATCTCGTCAAAAGATCCTGTCTTGGGAAGCAAAGAAGAGAAAATAAAGCGATGTAACTCATAAAAGTTTTGGTTGAGGTATTTTGCAAGTATCCTACACTAAAAAAAGTGTCTTTTTGGGACGACACTATAAGGAACACAAGTCTAAGACGTCCTAAAAGTATAGTTCTAGGGACGGCTATATTTTAAGTAACAAAAAGTTATATTTTTTTGGGACAGATTGTGAAAATGGATCACTATTTGGGACTAATAAAAATTTTTGTTCCAAATAATACATATTTCCGTCCCAAATAGGTCGGCAGGAATACCACACATTTGGCGACTAATTGCCAAATTTTATGGGAGGGAAAGTTTACCTCCATATGTTTTCATCTTAACCGTTCGATCGGATGGCTTAATCTAGACCGTCCATCCCAAAACTTTCAGAACTTAGTAGATCAAAACTTTCAGAACTCAATATCAAAATAACCTAAATCTCTCTCTCTTTTCGATCAAAAACTGGATGCTGCTGCTTTCTCTCTCTATCTGACCTAGGTGCTCCAGTACCCACTCCATGAAGCAGGACGCCGACTCGACGCTGGCGCTGACGGCCCACGGGAAGTCACGATAGAGACGGGCCATCCTCTCTGATCGCCACCTCCCCCGGTACCGCGTCCTCCTCAAGACGGCCTTCGCCAGTATGCGGCGCAGGCCCCCGACCAAGAAAGCTCAGCATCATAGGTCAATGGTCCAGGTTTGGGCTCCTATATTGATTTTGTGGGTTTTTCCTCTAAGTATTGCTCATTTTAACCTCTAATTTCTTCATGTGTCTATAGAAAATTCAACATGAGGTTTGGGCTCCTACTTTATCGATGTTAACGTAAAAACTAGTCTAAATTATTGAGAAATTATACTGCCGTACAACGTTAATTTTGAAACTTGGTTGTGTATTACGAGTTTCTTGGCTCCTTAGGAAAATAACTCACTAGAAAGCTATGCTTGATGTTTTAAAATGTTTAACATGAAGGCTTACAAGCTATGCTACAATGGAAAAAATAAGATAATGACACCATACACACACGAGTGGCATAGAATTTTATATTGTGGTTTTCCTTTATTTTTGTAGCTTCCAAGTTGTATGAAATATTTTGAATTTATTTAACCTGTCCAGTTTGCATGTTTCAATTACTAAATATTTATATAATCCCATTCCTATTATCGTGGATTAAAATTAATTGAATAATCTATTATGCTTAGGTAGGTGATATTTCACTATCAGATTATATTGGTGTGGTAAATGGGAAGCATTCTATATTTATTCCACATACTACTGGTTGATACTTTGTGAACCAAATACTAGTATCTATTTACTAACTTAACATGCTATAGTATCTATTCACTGACTTAACATGGGACTAGCTTTAAGCTGAATTCAGATTTCTAAACTAGTGGTTTTTTACCCTTTAAAGTCTTAGATTAGGTTTTTTACCCTTTAAAATTAAACACAAAACTGCCTCCCTTAATTTTTTTGACTTTTGCATGATACCAGAATCATATATTCGACACTATTGTACAAACGTACCGTGTATTATGTACTAGATTTACCATATCATGATTAAAATATTAGAATAAATAGATTAGAAATTTGTTCAAGTTGTTAAATGTTAGTTGGTATTTCTTTGTCTATTTTTTCAATTTAGACACTTTACTGAATTTTTTAATTTTTTATACATTCCACTTTGACAAAGTACAATTGGCCAATTTATTTTCATGTTCCTTTGTGATCATGTTGTTTTTGCTTCTTCATCCGAGTTCTCTGATTTTGTAGATATCAGTTTTAGTGTCGTTGTGTGTGAGCCTTCCAGTGGCTGCCATATTTATCAGGGTCATAACAGGGGCCCAAACATAACTTTAGGTTCAGGTGCTATACTAATTCATGATCATAATCCAACCTAAGAGATACCATTTGCTATGAGCGTTGGTCATATTGATAAGACTATGCTTTTAATTTCTGCTAACTATGTAAATCATTTACATTATCACATTTATCAAATCAATAAGCTCATTGTTATTTTTTTTAGCTTGACTTTGGGGTATTAGTTCTGTCAGCCTAATTCCAATCCAATCTAACACGAGCATCTGTAAACTAGTATGGTATTAGTTAGGGAATGGCATGTGTTCTGTGTCTAAATAGGAACCCATACTCTATGTTGGCTACGCATACTCTAATATTAGCTTAAAGGATAGCAACAAACCTAGAAAAGAAGAAATGGATGGGAGAAAAGGTATACAACCATCCCATGGACTAATCGTCAAATGGCAGGATGTGGTCTGATAACTAACCTGAAGAGATATGTTAGGACAATGAATTATTAGTGACGTAATATTTTAAGTGAAATCTAATCAGAAGAGAAGAGTACTGTTTGTTGAAAAGCACAATATCATAGTTAGTTAGTTGGTTATTGATTTCCCTCCCTTTCTATATTATTTTTTAATGACGAAGGGGATTAATTATTAAATTAATTATGGGGAGTAATCACCATAATTAATCAGGACGTTAATGTGAATAGATGGAAAGTACTGTATTTTGTATCATGTTCAAGCTACCCAAGTTTGGTAATTGTATAACTAATGTCAGAATTCCAAAACGGATGATTTGTCAGTGTCGTATTCTCCACATCTTTACAGCAGTCATAAAAAAGACGAGTCATATACTTCCATTCAACCTGCACATTTGATAATGGTAGTACCTAAATTTTAATTAATATTCATCTCAATAACTCTTGAATCACATTCAAATGTAAAATAAATATACTGAACCATGCATGATCGAAGTTGCATGTCTAATGCCTTTGAATTAATCATATCCATATACTAGCTAATTACTAAACAATAATGAGTACTTTTAACATGTTGTGAGCACTTGTGCAAACTCGATACTTCTATGTTGGGGTAAATCCACTTCGAATTTGGATCAATACAACTCCAGACAAACATGATCAATATTCCAAAATTCAAACCACAAAATGCACACAGGAGACTTTTGAATGCTCCTAGACCCTCTAAAAGCCTAAAGTCCTCTTCCTAACACATGACCATGATTGGGGTGAAGCTCGAGTTTTTTGTTCTCACAATCAAAAGCTTTATGCATTTCCTTCAATCATATTGTTGGAACTGGAAGAAGTCATAGGGTGCCGTATGTGCCATCTGATGCTACGGGACTGGGACAGCTTTGCTGTCGTGATACCATATTTATACTGGAATTTTATCTTCACAAACGAGAGTGCTTGTGGATCTTACATGTCACTAAACACAGGCATGTTTGGCCTATCAGAATTGCATTGGAAACCTTCGCAGAAGAGTTTCATTATATTCTTCAATATACAAATAAGAAACTAATACATCCAATATTAAACAAATAGCATTTAGGATGAGACATTCTATGCATACTTAAATTTATCTGAATAGTGAATACCCAAGAAGAACGTGGGAGAAATATAGTCCCAAGTATCAGAAATAAGTTGAGAATTCTTACTCTTCTTTGGACTACAACGTGTTGATAGAAAGATGCAATCAACTGCATGAAAATTCATTCCGCATGATTATTATGGTAGCTATGAAATCTTAGCTTGTTCAATATCATATAATAAAAACAATAATGCAATATATGACATGCCTAACATCAGGACTCTGAGTTGTTAGTCTTATTTTCTTACAAGATTGATGACAAAAAGCACCATCGTAGTATTACTTTTCAAGAATACCCCAATTACGATACATATAAGCTGAAACAATTTGATTAGGCAGCCTAAGGTCTGAGGAGAATCCTTAGTATACAGTCTATAGTATAGGTTCCATTTTTCTGGCACTGCTTCACAGGAGAGAACTGCTGGTATCCTGTGTGCTTGTCTAATAAAGGCCTTCATCTTGATGCTAGAGCACATTCACGCTAAGTGACATTAGGCATCACTATCTAAGCAGTATAAGGTGGAGAGTAGCCAAGTAGAGTTTGGTGTTCAACGACTATTAAAATGCAATATATTCAAGAAGAAAGATGAGCCGTCTCCTAATGACCTTTGCTTAGTTCCATGTTATGTGGGTCTTCTGTCTCATATATATTATCCCTTGGACCTGAAATCTGTCTGTCACACTGACTCCATTTAACTTCTTTCAAATATACGCTGATCAATTGGGATATGGAAATGGTTAGTATATAGTAATAGTTTTGGGGCAGTATAGATATAATTATGCTGGTATGCACCTCTAAAGAATGTAAAACATAATATGGCTATTTATGGCATTTGATTGCCTGGAGTGGTCAATAATAATTCTACATGCTATTTTCTTACATATACAATTGTAGTTACATGCTATGAACTGGAGTTTTTCACGCATTTATGTTATGCATCATAGATGCATAGATGTTTCTTTATGGCAAGTTAGCTTTGTAAATTTTTTAAGTTATCCATATTATAGGCAATATGTAAGTAATCACTCTTCTGACATAGTCTGCCCCTCTATAGTTGATTGTTATACCCTGCTCTTCATCTATGTAATCAATTTACTTCTGACATAGTCTGCCCTCTAATGTTCTACTAATGGTGAAGATGAATCTATCAATTGGATGTAGACAACAAATTTTAGAAGTGAAATGTGTCCAACAAATATAATTTCTAATTTGGGATATGGGCTTTATTATTGTGATTTAAGAACCAGCCAGGGATTTACAAAGCTATAGCTTAATGAGAAGACTTGATACCACATTAAAGTTTAATTGACTTTACTTCCAACCTCCTATGCAACTCTAATGTCACATTAAAAGTTGATACAGGATATTATACGAATAAATTCGTATAATATGAATGAATAGAAAAGTAAGAAGGTGTCAACAAGCTTCCATCAATAAGTAAGAAGTTGTACTACTTGCCAAGAAAAAGAACAAGAAAATGACAAATCTGATCAATTATTCATTTAATAAAAAAAATTGAGAACTATCCACATAGCTTTTACACAAGTAATACCATATCTCATATTGTTGATAACAATTTTTCAGTATAGGTAAGCTTCAGATACATAATGAAGTCAAGTTTAACGTACAAGGTGGCTTGTACTGCACTCATACACTTAATCTCCCTGCTCTTCCAACTAGCCATGTAGATACCGGAGTTTGACTAGATACTGAAAAGAACCATTTGTCAGACAATGCAATAGCTTAAATTAGAAACTAAATTAATGAGGAACAATACACACTGCATTCTGTGAAAATATATCTAAAAACAAAAAGATATCTATGTACAAGTTTTTAATTGCTTTCAGCAGTTGATGTCATCTAATAAGATAATGAGAAGACAATTTAAAACGAGATATTCCATATATGTACCTTTCTTAACAGTGAGATTTAGATCTAATTTTATCGTTGAACAATATAATAACAACGAACTCGTTAGAAAACAAGCTTCAACGCCAAATGTCTGAGAAGATGATATCAGTAGGCAGGGAATTCACAATAATTGTCTATGGTTAGTTGTGTAAAGGTAGATGAATGTCAAATCAAAAATGCTATGTATAGGATGTTTTGTGAACTGAAACTATCTTCTGGATTAAGTACAGTAAATTCCAAGCAGCATACTTTCAGTGGTCTAATATAACCATCTTGTTCATTACTTCACTTGCCATGCAACTTGATCTTAGCACAGCTACTGAATTGCCTTGCCCAAAACTAGCCATATACATAATGCAGCAATAAAAAGAAGTGGACATGTAGATAAAAATCAGATCATTGCCTTAATTAAAAATTATATTTGTTGGACACTTGTCACTTCTAAAATTTGTTGTCTACATCCAATTGATTGATGCCAATCTCCTCAACCTTCTTGTACTCTATCGTGTAGCTTGTGGATATAATACATGGATGGGATCTAATATAAGTTTGCAATTTTTTGTCAACACTCAACAATATTAGCTTATTGTGCCTCTTCCATTTGATATAATACATGTGTGTGCTAGTTTTGGCTTCTCACAACAGCCACCTGCGCTTGGTACCCTGCAAGGCAGTCTACTACTTTAAGGCATATTGTGACAGTACTTGAATACTCTCCAGGAATATTGCAAGTAGCAGGTAAAATGGAGACACAGTTACCCAGATTCATGAAAGACATCATGTGTATTTCGCAGCAAAAGCTTCTGTTTAGAAGCATTAATCTACTATTAGGTGAATTATTCACTTCCAATTATTTAAAAATGCATATGTTATCGACTACTTGTTCTCTTGCTGTGCTTGCTATTCTTTAGCACATAATTTAAAAGTTTTGCTTGACCTTGTAAATAATATTTTGCCTTTCTAAGTTTTTAGAGTTTTTCTTGTTTATGGATTGCAAATCAAGTCTCTTATAAGCTGTAAACATGCAAGATTGAATTGATTCAATGAGTATATGAAATATCAGCTTCCTTTGTGGATAGGAATATCATTTTGATCCTCCCAGGTTCAAACTTGGGAAGTATCAGCATTCAACTATTTTTTTAGTTTATTCATCAAGACATCATCTCACTGGGAACAATAAGCTTATATTATGTGCCCAGTCATTTGATTCAGATTTGAAGTTAGGAGAAGTAGATTATGGTACACCTAGTGCACATTGCTGCCTGTTAGAATTGCATATGAACTTTTTGTTTGACTTGGCATCCACAGGTTCGCACACATAGGTCTTGCCATCGTAAAGCTTCTGGATATCCTTTTGGTATCCCGATCAAGTACTCAGTTTGGCATACCAGATAACTACTTGGTGCTTGGGGGCTCAGTTGTGGGTGATGCAATCAATCAGTTCAGGTACTTCCCCTTGCCTCTTTGTCTACTTTTTCCTTTACATTTAAGTTTGCTAAATTTACATTTTTATTTTTAAGATTTAAATTGAATAACTTACATGATGTTTTCTGGCTTAACTATAGGTCATGTAATTAACATCTTACACTTCTTAACTAGTTATTGTTTTATTATTCTATCGGTCACTTTAGTTCCAACACTCTACTTAAAAGATTATAAATGAAAATCTGCTAGTTGCCTTGAACATATTGCCCAAAAGGAGAGCTAGAGGATACGATGCTAGTCTTTTTTGATATTGTGCATGAATGAACTGTCTTGTTTTATGCTAATCATTATAATACTTCCAGTCAAATGCATATCTTGTTTTATGACTCATCATTAGATAAAAAAATGTCCGCCTTTTAATTTATTAAGCCTGCTATTTGACAAATTTTAATTTTGCTAGTATCGAAAAAGAACTTCCTTTAGCTATTGTGCCAGTCCATCACGGCTTTGCTAAAAGAGAGTTGAGCAGATATCACAAGAAAGTACAAAAAAGAACTCAGACTACAAGCTAATAAAGCCCTTGGAATTGAAAGAACCATATCGATTTTTTCCCATTTTTGGACTTGAAGCTTCCCAATTTTTGGACTGAAGCTTGTTATTTGTAGTTCCCATTTTTTTATAAGCAGGTCTGTACAGTTTGGAAGAACTGTTAGCAGGTCTGTACAGATGGATTGATCCTTTTGTTCTGTTTTAAACATTCACAAACTAATGTAGTCTAGTCTGTATAGTTTGGAAGAACTTGTCTTTCTTTTCTGGTGGTTTGTATATAGTTAGCAGGTTGCTAATATATTGGCATATCATATTTCATTTGTAGGTCCTTCAAAAGCATTCTGGATATGCTAAAATGGTGGACGACTATTTTGTGATAGAAAAAAAAATTGGGTTCATTTTTTTAGTTCATGTTGGATATACTTGAATGTTCAAAAACATAGTGTAGTGCTTAATGTTTTGGGTTCAGAATTTTGTATATACGTAATGGTGGAGACAATGGGTCCATTTTGTAATGGTGGAGACAATGGGTTCATTTTGTAATGGTGGAGACAAGGGGTTCTTTGTAACTGATGGTGTGGGTGATGTTGTGTTTTGAATTTATTTTAGAAATGATGGTAAAGGATGCTTACTGTTAAGCTTTTTCGTTGTTTATCAATTGAACATATAGAGTTATATATGGATTTTGTTGTCTTCTACTTAATGGTAAAGAATGCTTGATGTTGTTAAGCTTTTTTTTTTGTATTGGAACTCTGACACCTGGAGATACATCTGAGGACAATCATCATATGAATATGTTATGTGTGTATTTAAATGGTATGTTTTATAGCTGGAAGATACAAACGATAATTTCATAAGTATTAATTTTGGGACGGTTATGTAATTGTCCTAGATATAAATGACATCCTTTTGTGACGCTGGCAAATATTTCTAGGACGGATGATATTCGTCACAAACTCTTTTATTTTGGGACAGTTTAGTAAACCGTCGTAAACATATAATAATTCAAACTCTTTTGGTACGGTTAGATTTTTCGACCCTAAAACCAAATTAGGATGGTATTTTCTGTCTTAAACTTTTTGCCACGCCACCCTAATAGCACTGTCACTTACCGTCCTAAAATTCGTCCCAAATTACAATTTGGGACTAATTTAAGACTTTTTAAGGCAAATTTTTGGCGTCCCAGAAAGACACTTTTTTTGTAGTACTACCACTGCGAGGGATAAGGTTAGGATGACACATTGAAATCTTAAAAGAGTCAAGGGTCATATCTTCGGGAAACTGTCAATCTCAGTTGAGTTGAATTCGAATTCGTGTCCAGCGACACAAGAGTAGATACTGTCGTCGGGTTTCATTTGCATATTGAAATTGAATATTCTAACGGCATTATCATAGATATTGGCATACTCCGAGAAAATAGTAAAATTAACAGATCTCCTGGGTCATATTCGAAGAGAAAAGGAGTTAAACCAAGAGTTTGAGAATTCCATAGATGGAAAGTGTGAAGCATTATAATCGTCTTCGTCGGAGGGACGAGTAGGACTAAATGCATTCACAAGTTCATACTCCAAAGTTGAAGATGAACCCACTGTGGAACAACTTTCTTTCTCTTAAGTTGTTGTTTAGGAGCCATTAATGAAAGAGAAATAAGAAGTAATACCTTAAGGTAATGGAGAAGAGATAGAGGAAATCACCTTCCGAGCTTCGTATATCAAAGAACTAGGGATGAGGAGAGCTTGGAAAGATGAAATTAGGGTTTTTGGTGGATTTTCAATCGGTTGTGAAGAAGAATGAAGGAGAAGATGGGGTATATATACGAGGTAGGACCGGCTGCTGCTATTTTAGAAATTGAACCAACGTCAACCGAACTCGGTCCGAGTTCTATGAGAGTTCGGCTACTTATATTTTCAGTTCATTTATGCATAATGAATGATAAATAAACTTAATAACTTTTAAACTTCTTAATTTAAAAACATTCATTAGTTTGGGTTAGCTGAAGGGGCCGGATCCTAGCTAACGGTAGTTCGAAGACACTTAGCACCATGTCGCTTAGACTTTTACGTCTTTTTGACATAAGGAACATTTCGGCTTATACCCAAAATAATATCAATTAATAAATGTCAATGTTTTATGTTTTAAGTGTTTTTATTAAATATAATGCATCATGAATCCAAAAATTCAAGTATGCCCAGTTCACGTCACAAATAGTTGAAACGGCCTTCAGCCAGCGGTTTTATGAAAATATCTACTAATTGATGATCTGTGTCAATAAATTCTAAGCAATATCCCTGTGTTGTTGGTGATCACTTCAAAAGTAATGACAAATCTCTATGTGCTTTGTGCGTGAGTTACAAACAGGATTCTTAGTCAAGTTAATCGTGCTAGTGTTATCACAGAATATGTGAATCTTTTTGTAGTACAGATTGTAGTCTTCTAAGGTTTTCTTCATCCATAAAATTTGAGCACAACAACGTCTTGCGGCGATATACTCAGCCTCAGTCGTTGATAACGCTACATAATTTTGCATTTTGCTAAACCAGGAGACTAAAGTTTTTCCTAGGAAATGACATGTTGCACTCCAAACTAGTCAAAGCAGGCCACTGCACTATCCGTACCATGGCTAATACACTAGTCAAAGCAGGCCACTGCACTATCCGTACCACGATTTCTAGTCATCTTGCACTCCAAACTTAACTATGACTAATGCCTTCTATAATAATATTTATTTAATTTAATCTTTACAAAATTCAAAAAATTTACCATTTAATTCAAATAAATAAATAACTAAAAATATTTTTAAAATTTTCGGAAGAGGGGTTACAAATCTACCCACCTTAAAAGAATTTCGTCCACGAAAGTCAAAATACTCAAATTAAAATTTTAAAAATTAAAAACACTAAAAGATTAAATAACCTCACATTTTAATATTACATTCGAAATCCTTTCCTAAATTGGTAAATTCTAAATCCACTAGGTTATAATTTCCTCAAAATTAAATTTCTCATAAATATTTTATATCATTCTCCTAGCCATTATGTAACTACGAATCCTCGAAGGATTCTACCCACCCTGATTTAACCCATGTAACACTAAAACATACGATCAAGTTGAATCTTCTCAAAATTTTCATACTCAAATCCAATACACAAAATTTGTCCTATTTTTTTATTCCAACATAATAGCTCTCTTCTGTTTAGAGATTGTTTAATCATTATGTTGACACAAGCTAGATCCCAGTCAACCTAATTTAGAGAATTAACGATATGATATCTGATATGATCCAATACGACACATCAAGTTCAAGATAGAACATCATCAACAATCCAATACAACGTATCAAGTTCAAAAATGACATCATCGACAAAGCTGTTATATTGCAAATGTACTTGTACTCAGTCTGTAATTTTTTAATTTATTGAGTCTAAGAACATGTATGTTGAGACGCACTGAGTCATCTCAACCCCTAGACTTACTTCTCCAAGCTCCACCATACAAAACAAAACAATCCTTGAACCAAACCAAACCAATCTAGCCCATTTAGACTTTCTGGCCCAAGTTAGATATAATTCGGGCCGAACTCAGCCATAGGCAGAACTCGGGCCGAACTCTGCCCGCTGAAAATTAGCAACCTAATTTTTAGGAACACCCTGCTAACAGCGGTCCAACATTTGAATTTTTGAATATTTGGGATAGAATTCTGGCCGAACTCTGCCTCTACTGACTAGTATATATAGGGCTTGATTTTTCTCATTTTAAATTATCTCTCACTCTCAATCTTCTAAGCCTTATACATTCTAAGCCTTACTCTTCCAAACTACTAGCCACAAAACATTCTAAGCCTCAAGGTGCTTAGTGCGATTCAGCTAGAAGTTTATGTGCAAGAGTTGAAAAGAAGTCACTTGGACAATTCCAAGTTTTGCCTCTACGAAGTTGTAAGAAGTTGGCGTGCTCTTCTGAGTAAAGGCACATAATGACAAGTAGTGGATTTCAATCATGAGCGAGAGTTCTCAGGCCTGGACTAGTCCACTGTGAGGGAAACCAGGTTAAATCGTTGTGTTTGCATATGCTCTTCAGATCTCTCTAAATTTCTGCATTACTACTTTGATTATATATTCTTTTGGTAGTTGCTTCTGGACATGGCATAGAGTTAATTTTTAATTGGTTGTTTTTTAACACAAACTCTATTCACCCTCTCTATAGTTGCCTACAGGTAACTTCACATTAGTCTCTAGAAATAGCATTCTTCGAGTTACTATTTTTTTTCCTTGCATCCATAATATTTTGTAAAAAAAATCATTCCTCCTTGATTGGTGAGTAAACACATTAATTTAGCTTCCGTTATCCTCGGTCCTCTCAATTTTTCTATCACTAAATCCTATAAATTCTCATTGCCACAAATACCATAAGATCATAAAAACCTTTTAAAGATTTATAGTCTTGTTTCACTAAAGAGTTCTTCTAACCATTGTCTACTAACTTATCCTTCAGTAATATCCTCCTAATCATAATTCAAGCATGTTAACCCCTTATTACCAAAAACCAAACTACTAATTAAGAACATCTACACACCTCAGATCAAGCTACTCTATCAAAACATCAAATTCCTACAAGATTTTATCTTCCAAAGAAATTTGCATAATTTTATCTAATAATGCATGGTTGACATAGAAAACTTTCAATAGAAAAATGTAACTTATAGCTTGCAATCCCCTTCTTATCTACCAAGGCAATCCAAATAAGCAAACAAAATAGCCTATTTTACCTAAGGGGTACTTGTCTATAACCATCTAAAATATTTCTAACAAGCATGAACGTTCGTCTCTTCGAAATATGAAGAGATAAGAAACAAAGATAGTGATGTTAAGGAGGAATAATAAAATACAAATACGAAGGCCAAGAGAGAGAATTGAATTCAAGGAGAGTTGCCAAAACTGTTATGGATTGAGATTCCTACTCATTTTTAAATCCTAATTGCAGGCTCGCTCAGTATAGTAATGGAACCGAGACGATATGGTCTGACCTGCATGGGCCACTACAAAAACTTGTCATGACCCGTACCCGCTTTTTGGGATGCAAGCGTGTGCGCAAGCCAGCTATATATCAAGGGACTCCAGCCTAATTCGAATACGTATATGCTGTCCAAAATAGGGTATCATGTCTAATATGGTAAGTTAAACTATATCTAAATCCACAAGAAGAATACAAAATAAGAATGAACATTATGGTTTATGGTCTGCAGCCCACTAGCATATATGTCCGATTAGTCTCCAAAGAAATAACAAGTGTCTATGAAACTAGGCTAACAAACAGAGTACAAATAACAGATGTAAATATATAATCAAAAAAGATATCTGAGTCTGAAGTAATCAACTACCATCATGATCAGCTAACTAACTCCGTACAATCAACAACCTGAAGAGATCATCAGGTCCTTAGGGGACTAGCAAGATACATAAAACATGCTTGTTAGTCATGCATGAAGAAAATCTAAGATATAAGCAGGAAAGGACTCATCAACTATAAAACATGAATATGTGAACAACTACGCATAAATGAAATCCTGGAGAGAAAACATGAACACATGACAAGAAATGGATAATCAAACCCTTGCCCCTAGTGTGGACTCGAAGGTTTGAACAAATAACTAACACTCGCCCCTAGTGTGTACTCGCAGGTTAGCTTCAAGGAATAAACCCTCGCCCCTAGTGTGGACTCGTAGGTTTGAACGAATGACTAATCCTCGCACCTAGTGTGGACTCACAAGTTAGTTTCAAGAAATCAACCCTCGCCTATAGTATGGACTCACAGGTTAATAGAAGTCAAAATCAAAAGTAGCAATTCGGTTATAATGCACTCATTCTATGACACGGTATGACTCAGTCAAGATACAGTGAGAACAAATCCAATATGAACTATAATATCAACCGTAAACAAAGACAATATATGAACAAGACCAGTAAACTTGTATGCATGAAAGAAACTCACTTCAGCAATCATCCTAAGAACTAAATGATGACATGTAACAAAAGGAGAAGAAATATAAGCATGTAAATAAACTATAAAGAAGGGCAAGGTATACTTGCCTGGTTGTGTGCAAAACGAAAGTATCCAATAGCTCGAATCGTCAGATTAGTAAAGCAATGAAAGGTCAAATCTCGCAAATGCCCTCGAATGCTGAAACAAATATTGCCAATATTCTCAGAATAAGTAAAATAGCTTGGATAGGCTGCCCATAAGTCCAAATCTAGACACAGGGGCAAAATAATAATCTTGGGCCAAAACGGTGTCAACCGTTGGACACGCTTTGTACTGAAAAACGTGCCAGATCCTATGGTCTCTAAAGTCGTCAAACTATATGTATACGGGTCCGATTTTTCTATACAAACCCAACGGTATGTCCAAAGTAGGATTCTGGCAGACCGTGCACAAATTCATCCGTTGGATCGGGTCGCGGGCCTGCCAAAATAGCGTTCCGGTCGACCTTCTCAGAATCGGACCAAACTTGTCATTCAAGACCAGAAAAAATATACGGTTCTGTTGGCATAAGTTTTGTCTCGAGATGACAAGACTAATTTATAAATGGGTCAATATGGGGTACCACGACGGATACGCCTCGATTTCATCATACATGCACAATAAAATTGAGTTTCGTCCAATCCAATACGTCGACAACATCTATACGCGTGTTTCGATGCTCATGGGTTGCGACCACGTCGCCCGGTTTGTCGAGGCGCACGCCGTATCGATAGAATATACTAAAATTCTTAATATTTTGAAAACAATTTTTGGTTAACTTTCATCCAATTTAAAACAGAATATAATAAATATTTAAATAAATTAATTATTAGGTTTCAATCATGGTTATGTTTTCTACAAGTCTCTTCAAGTGGATTTTGAAGACTGTCGATATCCTACGTAATCCACCTTCTAAAATAGGTCCATGAACTAGTTTTCTGTTTCATTTCGAACAGATTTTTGCCCATTCTAGATTGTCTAAATTCAAACTAATTGAAGGGACTAAGAGTTTGATGGGTTGTGTATATACCTGAAAAGACGGATCGTGAAAGGATCCATCGCACGCTATAAAATGTCACAACGAAGATGGCTTGCGACATGCTGCTGCTGCTTTGCTCTGTTGCAGTGGCTGCTGCTGCTGCCCGAGCATTTTCGTCCGTCTCTGGCGTATGACGGTGGTCCCGGCGACGGGTGGTCCGGCGACGGGTGGCCGTCCACGGGTCGGGGTGGCGCTGGGTTTGGCGAGACTAGGATTAATATTAGGGTTTTTTTTTGTTTTTCTCCCTCTCACTCTCGTACTTATAGGTATAGGGGTCGGCTGTGTCTTTTGGGTCGGGTGTGGGCTTTCTTTCTTTTTTTCTTTTTCTTTTTCCATTTTCTTTTTCTTTTTCTTTTCTTTTCCATTTTCTTTCCTATATATATATATATATATATATATATATATATATATATATATATATATATATAATACTATATTACTATATTTACACATATATTTATATATATGTATCATACTTCCTAAATTCCAAAAGTTGTAATGTTAACTACTCCTCGTATAGGGCCTTATATGTACACACGCGCGTGCGCGCGCGCACACACACACTCACACAAATATATATATATATATATATATATATATATATATATATATATATATATATATATATATATATATAGCATTTAACTAATCGTTATTATTTTAATCAACAACAATATTTGTATTATTAACCATAAATACACCTAAAATAAACTAACAAAGGGTATAGTATGGGTGACACATTATTCCTCTAATTAATAGGTCCCCCAAAAGTCGTACAAAATTCTAAAATGTCATATCAATATTACTGACACTATATAATTTGTATAACAATATTTAGAAAATATTTGTCACTCCAGAAATTAAAATATGATGTATATGCATCTACTTAAAATATGTCTACATGGGCGTCTTTGGTCTCACTACGTGCCTACATGGGCTCGGGTTCGGTTCGGGTCCAGTTTGACAGGTTTAACACAATAGGGTCTCCTAGAAAGTCAATAATCTAATTAATAATAATTAAATTGTCTATAGGGGTTATGTTGCAACTTTGACTGGTTTTTCTAGTCAGAACACACATATGGCTCGGCCTTCCCTACCATGGCTAAAACATTAGTCAAAGCTTGCCACTACACTATCTTTCCATAATTTTTAGTCATCTTGCACTCCAAACATAACCATGACTAATACCTTCTATAAAAATAATTAATTAATTAAATCTTTATAAAATTTTGAAAAAAATTATCATTTAATTCAAATAAATAAATAAATAAAAATATTTTCAAAATTTCTTGAAGAGGGGTTACAGTCATGACCTGTCATCCTTGTTGTCCTTATGACCCCTTTCAAAGAGAATATAAGAAGTTTACCTAGACTATAGAGCTTAAGGGTCCATACCTAATTAGATCAACCAAGGCCTTGGATAAGAAGACAGTAGGACGACTGTAAAAGCACGATCTCTGGACAATGCTTAGATTCTTAAGGAACTTGAACTACTTGTGCTTTCTTTCAATCATAAATCTCGCGTACTTATAATTGTGACTACCTTGACTAAAGACATTATAGCCTAGTTTTTGCAAGCTTATTCTTTATCGAGCTTGTTCAGGACGTGTTTATTGGGGACACCTACTTACATATGTCTAATTAGAATTGGTGTAATATGGTCTGATCAACCTTAGTGAACTTGGTTTGCTCTTCATATTATTATTTTACGTGGATTGAAAAATAATGACAAATAAACTTGCACCCTAGGATCTCATCCACTAATGCCTTATCAACTCTAGTTGAAGTATTCAATCGTCTTCGGAACCCCATATTCACATTTGATCCCATCTCCCTTGAACTCTTAATTGTTTTCGTCTTTACCTATTTCGGAAAATCACATCCTCGTGCTTGAGGGAAGATAGACCCAAAATGTCCCTCTTAATTTGCATACCACCTATGGCCAGGAAAGCTATATATACATAATCATTTCCATCTTTTCAAAATCGCAGAACTACCTTCAAACTTGATTCATATCTATGATATCAAATTTTCTATGACGTCATGTAGTATTCTTCTATAATCAAAGTCAAGATTTGATATCACGACTAGATTTTTTCTAACTTCCTTATTCATAGAACCGTGTCTTAGTTTTAAATTCGAGATAGGAAGTTTTGGAGAGTATATATTGTAAGCCCCTCTAAATTTAGGATTTACTATGGTAACAAACTGAGTAGGACAAATTAGTTCACACTAGGAAGATAAATTAGTGTCTCATGAACACCCACTTTATATTTAGATCATTTTGTGTTCCCTACTGTGACTTTGATATTCGAAGCATAAAATTAGTTGTTACCTTCCTATAAATTCCAAATGCAAGACCTAGTCGAGCCCACCTTCATGTAGGCGTATCATGTCGTACTCAAATGCATTCCCTTGTAATCTATTTTTATGATGTGACTTTCAGGTCAAAAATACTAACTATAAACCTTACCATAATACCGATGTACTTTTCGGCCTCAATTAGAGATCCAACCTCGGCTCAAAACTTTCGACCCAATATATGGTTGTGATCTACTCGAAGTCCACTACGTACATGCCCCTGGTGTGCCACTCAATTGAGTCCTCTTATTCTACTTATACACAAAAGTCACAAAAAAGTGCATTTTTGGGCTAAAGGAACCTAGTTAACCAACCTGACTGTCAATTAGCCCAACCGTTTGAGTTGGAACATATTTTAGGTTACCCTAACCTAGTCAGAATGGTTCAGATTAATTTTGTGAGATCTTGTCCGGCCAATATAGATTAAAATCCAAGATTTATTCAATCAAAGATTGTTGTCCAAATAGGGAACCCATTAAAACTCAGTTAAACCCATCCATTGCATATCGCCATACTTGGACTAGAAAACCAAACATTATGAAATAGGTCCATACACCGATTTTGTAGTCCTCATCTCTTGGTCCACTAATCCATCTTCCATAAATCCTTTAACCGTATCTCTTCATAGCTTATGTTGTGCGAAGAATAGAATCCTGTTATACCAACTTGTTTCCAGTTATGATTGACAAAGACCACTCCTACTGCCTTGATGGAACAATGGTCAATATATGGACAACGATAAATAAGTAATGCCTAGGCTTAGAGTCCATGACTACGATCATAATTACCCCATATTCACCTACATTTTCTTAAAATTTGATTTTCTTAGAAGTCCTATTACTGTGCTTTCCCCAATTAACCAATTTCCGTAAGTTGCGTAGAACATTGAACATAGTGTACCCTTGCACTTAGAATGGGATGTCATTCTTAACCATGCTTCCATCTGATTGGAAGTTGCGGTACAATTTTCGTACGACTTTTTATTCATTCGCTTGTGCGTTTAGATAACAGCGGTTAAATATCACAACCTTGATTCTTCGTATTTCGTTCAATCATTGAATTGTATCATAGTTCTAAATTCCAACAATGAAATTTCTTCAAGTGTTTAGGTAAGCCTCTCTAAGAATCAAAAAATGATTGGGACACGTTGATTCCACTTGGGCTAAAAAAATAGTGGTTCATAACGTCCACTCCTATCCATATCACTTGATAACCTCTACCGTGACTTTGATATATATATATTTAGAGCTCTAGCCTTTTCCTTTCAGACAAATTTACACTCATAAACTAGACAAGCCGCTCTACACGTCATACATGTCCCACACAAATACACCATCTTGTGCTCCATTTCAATTATACCGCATGTAGGACATATTTCCCTTAGGGCAAACCATAGATGCATATCTTATTCGATTTGATTTTAACAATGCTAATATCGAACCATTCCCTTGAGCAGACCAAAACTCCCATGATCCATGTAATATGCATCACACCTATGACATATGCATTCCACCCAAGCAAGCACATGCCTCCTACATGATACCAAACACTATCCCACATACCCTAGTCATTATGACTTAAAGATTTTAAACACTTACCTAACCATATTCTATAGCAAGATTCTTTACTTATTATAGATTCTCATCACTTAGCCAAAATTCTTCTTTTCCTAAGTTCTTCAAGCTCATCTTTTAGTTTACCGTGTTAGGCAAAGGACAAAATCATTTTTAAACCGACACGTTCTAGTTATATTCAAACAAGAGATTCCTACTATCTGTGGAAGCATGATCCTATAGGAATGATGTTATATTTCATTTATAGAAGCTGTAGACCGCGAATGCTATGGCAATTTATGGGCTCACTTAGAAATTGTGACTGTGGTCGAAAGTACCCAATATTCTCGTGCCTTTTCCTAGAAATTGTCTTTTCCATAAACCTTGTAATGAAAATTTTTACGGATACCAAATTTCTATAATTTGGGTAGAGGTTTGAATAAAGAATACTCCATCTTGCAGAATATGACAACAAATTGGATTCCCGTAATAACCACCTCCTCCATCGATTCAGAAACCGAGTTACGAGTTGACGTACCTGCCCTCCTTTGTAATCAATCTCGTTATTTTTATATTTTCATACGGTAAGATTATTTTTAATTTTGAGGACAAATTTTTTATAAGTTGGGTAGGATGTAAACCCCCCAAAATTTGTCACTAAATAATTTTGTTGTTTGACCTTGCTATTTAAAGTTAACCTCAATATTCATTTCTATTAGGTATAAATTTTTGTATTTAGTAGAAGAATTAGTTTACATAGATATATAATTTATTATATATACTTGACCTCTGGGTGTTATTTTATTTCTATTTTACTTTTTGATAAATTACATTTGTACGTGTTAGTATATAGTAAATATTTTTAAACAAATATAATTTTATATAATAAATAGAGATAAGAGCAATGAATATTTTATAAATTTATATTTAAGTATAGATATTGTTTTATCATTTATTTTTTATAAGGGATAAAATAATTATATAGACAATTTTGATATATGTAGATTATTAGTGTTTTAAATATATATATTGGGTATATAGTGCTAAATATATATTAATGAATTACTTAGATAAATTTTAGGGATATTATTTTTTCTAAATCTTTTTAGATTTTCTTAATATAAATAATTAGCAAAAGAGATTTTTAGTTAGTATATATTAGTTGGAAAAAAAATATTTTTACTAGAATTTATTTTAATAATATAAAGTAATTACTATATATATATATATATATATATATATATATATATATATATATATATATATATATATATATATATATATATAACCCAACCCCCAATTTCTCGCGAGATATTCCATCTCGCGAGAAGCTAAGCCATAAAAACCCGCGACGCTTTTTCTTTCCCAACCTGAGCAGTAGGTTCATACATATATGAACTGATTGGGGGGGGAGAAGTTGATACTCGAAGCCCTAAAGAACCTCAACCCAGTCCCTCGATCCCGGCCCCCTAGTGGCCGGCCGACCGGGTGCAGCAGCCGCACACATGAGCGCCGCATAGCAACAGCAGCAGTGGAAGCAACTGCAAGGTACCATCTTCCCCGTAAGTTTTCTTCCCCGTTGTTCCATAGTTTTGCGAGCGGAAAATTTCTACGCGTACAAAACCTAAACACCTACAAATAACTTCAAGTAGAATTAATTCTAATGTTGTAGATTGTCTGGAATATTTCTTCAAAAATCCCAAAAAATCCTTTAAAATTTAACAGGAAACTCGAACCAGAGACCTACTTTGGAAGGTAGATTACTGCCAACCAAATGATACTTTTAGAGAAGTACCTGAACAAAGATGTAGACCCCCTAAATTAGATTAAAACCCATCAATTACTTTATTTTATCGAATACTATATTTTGTTTAAAATCAGTTCCAAATTAGAGAAAAATCTATTTTTAAAACGTAGAAAAACCTCGTACGAAGTCTGTCCCGACAATCCGAGTGACTTGGTCGCGAACCACTTGCATTGAAAGCTGCGTATGGACTTCTTACACGTGCGGGATTTGGCAGACCTCGAATTGGTTGCATGTGCGTGACGAATTCGAGGCGTATCCGTCGAAAACCACCGTATCGGACCATTCTCTTGAGCAAACCAAAACTCCCATGATCCATGTAATATGCATCACACCTATGACGTATGCATTCCACCCAAGCAAGCACATGCCTCCTACATGATACCAAACACTATCCCACATACCCTAGTCATTATGACTTAAAGATTTTAAACACTTACCTAACCATATTCTATAGCAAGATTCTTTACTTATTATAGATTCTCATCACTTAGCCAAAATTCTTCTTTTCCTAAGTTCTTCAAGCTCATCTTTTAGTTTACCGTGTTAGGCAATGGACAAAATCATTTTTAAACCGACACGTTCTAGTTATATTCAAACAAGAGATTCCTACTATCTGTGGAAGCATGATCCTATAGGAATGATGTTATATTTCATTTATAGAAGCTGTAGACCGCGAATGCTATGGCAATTTATGGGCTCACTTAGAAATTGTGACTGTGGTCGAAAGTACCCAATATTCTCGTGCCTTTTCCTAGAAATTGTCTTTTCCATAAACCTTGTAATGACAAATTTTACGGATACCAAATTTCTATAATTTGGGTAGAGGTTTGAATAAAGAATACTCCATCTTGCAGAATATGACAACAAATTGGATTCCCGTAATAACCACCTCCTCCATCGATTCAGAAACCGAGTTACGAGTTGACGTACCTGCCCTCCTTTGTAATCAATCTCGTTATTTTTATATTTTCATACGGTAAGATTATTTTTAATTTTGAGGACAAATTTTTTATAAGTTGGGTAGGATGTAAACCCCCCAAAATTTGTCACTAAATAATTTTGTTGTTTGACCTTGCTATTTAAAGTTAACCTCAATATTCATTTCTATTAGGTATAAATTTTTGTATTTAGTAGAAGAATTAGTTTACATAGATATATAATTTATTATATATACTTGACCTCTGGGTGTTATTTTATTTCTATTTTACTTTTTGATAAATTACATTTGTACGTGTTAGTATATAGTAAATATTTTTAAACAAATATAATTTTATATAATAAATAGAGATAAGAGCAATGAATATTTTATAAATTTATATTTAAGTATAGATATTGTTTTATCATTTATTTTTTATAAGGGATAAAATAATTATATAGACGATTTTGATATATGTAGATTATTAGTGTTTTAAATATATATATATTGGGTATATAGTGCTAAATATATATTAATGAATTACTTAGATAAATTTTAGGGATATTATTTTTTTCTAAATCTTTTTAGATTTGCTTAATATAAATAATTAGCAAAAGAGATTTTTAGTTAGTATATATTAGTTGGAAAAAAAATATTTTTACTAGAATTTATTTTGATAATATAAAGTAATTACTATATATATATATATATATATATATATATATTTTTTATATATATATATATATATATATATATATATATATATATAGTAAAAAAAAAAAATATATATATATATGGTAATTACTTTATATTACCAATATATATATATATATATATATATATATATATATATATATGAAGATAAAACCCAACCCCCAATTTCTCGTGAGATATTCCATCTCGCGAGAAGCTAAGCCATAAAAACCCGCGACGCTTTTTCTTTCCCAACCTGAGCAGTAGGTTCATACATATATGAACCGATTGGGAGGGGGAGAAGTTGATACTCGAAGCCCTAAAGAACCTCAACCCAGTCCCTCGATCCCGGCCCCCTAGCGGCCGGCCGACCGGGTGCAGCAGCCGCACACATGAGCGCCGCATAGCAACAGCAGCAGTGGAAGCAACTGCAAGGTACCATCTTCCCCGTAAGTTTTCTTCCCCGTTGTTCCATAGTTTTGCGAGCCGAAAATTTCTACGCGTACAAAACCTAAACACCTACAAATAACTTCAAGTAGAATTAATTCTAATGTTGTAGATTGTCTGGAATATTTCTTCAAAAATCCCAAAAAATCCTTTAAAATTTAACAGGAAACTCGAACCAGAGACCTACTTTGGAAGGTAGATTACTGCCAAGTACCTGAACAAAGATGTAGACCCCCTAAATTAGATTAAAACCCATCAATTACTTTATTTTATCGAATACTATATTTTGTTTAAAATCAGTTCCAAATTAGAGAAAAATCTATTTTTAAAACATAGAAAAACCTCGTACGAAGTCTGTCCCGACAATCCCGGTGACTTGGTCGTGAACCACTTGCATCGAAAGCTGCGTATGGACTTCTTACACATGCGGGATTTGGCAGACCTCGAATTGGTTGCATGTGCGTGACGAATTCGAGGCGTATCCGTCGAAAACCACCGTATCGGTGATTTTGTAAACCTTCCAATTACTCGTCATCTCGAGATGAAACTTCCGCCAACAGGACCGTATCATTTTTTTGGACATGGACGCCAAGTTTGGTCCAATTCTGAGAAGGTCGACCAGAACATCCTTTTGTCATGCCCGCGACCCGATCGAACGGGCAAATTTATACATGGCCTACCGAAATCCAACTTTGGACTTACGGTTGGGTTTGTATCATCAAACTAGACCCATCGATATATAGTTCTACGACTTTAGAGACCGTAGGTACTGACACACTTTTCGGTGCAAAATGGATCCAATGACGGATATAGTTTTGATCTAAAATTACGATTTTGCTCCTGTGTGTAGAATTGGACTTTTGGACCGGCATTTTTAGAGATATCTTTTATACCAAAACGTTCGTGACATTTGTTTCATCATCCAGAGTCGTTTGTGGGATTTTACTATCCACGGTTTTTGCACCACCCTCAGGCAAGATACCTTGCCATTATGCTCTATTATTTATTATCATTTTATTCTGTTATTTTATTTAGTTTATTCTTATATTGCCTGTTTCTATCACACTGCGAGTCCAAGTCATACTTTGGTGCAAGCGACTGCATTAGTCGTTTTATTATTTTATTTTAATTTTCTGCATTGGTTAGCTCAAGTGACTACCTACTGAAAATGAGGTATTGGTAGGTCTCATATGGCTTTGACACATGCATTATCACGAGTTGTTAGTCACATGTAGGACATGGACTCGCGTAGTCGGCTGGCCAACGATACGTATGAGACGTGCACCGGTTATGAGTAACTACCAATAGAATTGCATGTTTAGTAGACTTGGCAGTTACTAGAGGTTCATATGAGTAATGGAGGTGACCCTACTAGGCATTGGGTGGTACAGTTCCTTAGCGCATGGGCCAAGTATGCACTTTCTTTTATTACCGGAAGCTCCGTTGGAGATACGGTCTTGCTTACCCCTTTATCATGTACATGTTGGCCTCTGATGTTCGTGGAATGTCATGCTTTGAGGTCCCTCGTGCCCATAGAGGGGGGACATACCAAACACATTATAGTCAGAGTGTCCATGCGTTGAAGATTTGTTCTTAATTGCATATTCACTATAGAATGGTTAGGTACTATGTTGCATGCATCTTTTTATTTTATTATATATCACAGTTTATATGGCATATTATTTTATTGTATCTTGTTACGTCCCACTGAGGACCTGGTGAATTCTCCTGGCTTAGACGATTTCCCCCAGGAGCACTGCTTGGCACTGGATCCATCCTTTATTAACGATGAGGCACCGTATTCTGATATCTAGTTTATTATCTATGCTTTGAGACTTCGTAGTGGACATATTTTATTTCTTTTATTCCTATTTGAGGAGGTCAGACTACTATTTAAGATTACTATCAAAGATGTTTGGTAGTGGATCTGTTTCCACCCGGCTACATCTTTGACTCATTTATTTTTATCTATTCTGGACCATTATTTTATCATTGTATGCTATGGATGAGATTAGTTTTCTGTGTTGTGGCCTGTGATTATTGTTTATTACAGCATATGTATACGTACGGGGATTTCATATATTAGGGTATTTTTCGTATGTATGTAGCTGACATGTCTGCGTATGTAGTCCTACGTATTTTTGGACTGGAGCATTACAGTTGGATTCCGAACGCTATGCACCTTCTAGGAGTAGCACAAAGATATCCAAGGCAGCACGTGCCTTATACGATCGATGTGCTATGCCAACAAATATGTTGGATTCTGAATGTCATGCACCTTCCACGTATGGCATAAAGAAATCCAAAGCAGCACGCGTCTTGCGTGAACAAAGTGCTATGCCGACCACCATATTGGATTCAGAATACTAAGCACCTTCTAGGGGTTGTAGGAAGAAGTCCAAGGATGTGCGCGCTTTTAGTGACGAATATTCTACTATCATGCCCCAGTTCTAAATTAGGAACTTAGGCCGAGACGATGCCAACTAATACGATCTAAAATAAGTTCTTAATTTAATGGACTTATCCTAGATGTACTACGCTGTAAATATAAGTATACTACACAGGAAACAGGTAACATCTAAATCTCATCCACATGGACAAAGAAGTAATACTGAAATATGAGCTAGAAATAAAAATAGAGTCTGAATAAGATACATCTAAATAGTCTGGTGGGAACAAACCCACGGAGTACAATACTGAATAAAAATACTGAAATATGAAAGATAACAAGTCATGAGCATCGACTAACTAGACAATAATACTCAAAGCTAAAACAACACCATACCCTGACTCAAAGGAACTCCTCAGGAAACACCTCGTCGCCTTTAGCAACAAGTCGTATCTTAACTCTCGGTTCATACACAGTCAGCTATAAGTGCTCATCTGAATCTAGAAAGGAACCAGGTCCTCAAGGGACATAGCATGATACGAAAGAAACATGTCATAAATTAAATATTGAATAAATCTAAAGGGGTGAACTAACCAGCTAAGTGAATACACATTGAAGACAACCATGTAACGTATGGGTAGGTAAATATAGATTTTGCGTCGAAGCATGGGCCGACGTCGGATCAGGAGCCAATACCCATAACCGGGTAGCACTGGCCTCAAATGGCCCCAAAACCAAACAAAAGGCCGATGTAACTGTCTGTCCCATATATCCTAGTAATTGTCTTCCCCTGCCCTCGAAAATGTACAAGTCGTATCCACCACTTGAACATTCCGTCTCTCAATGCATGGTCACAATAACTAGACACAACTTAACTATAAAATGTACCAATACACGAGCCCTTTTGCATTGGTAGCTAGTCGAATGCGCAAGCCCGTGCCATGTTATGAACTCACTCAGTGCCGTATCATAAGTCTTGTCAAGGTCATGGGAATCATGACTATGATTCCATAACTTAGCGTATGTCACATAGGACTAAGTCAAGTACTCGAATCTCGATGATGATGCCATCATCAACTGCACCCGAGGAATCTCTCGGATACACAACTATGTCCACGTTAGCAAGTGCACATAACATAAATATGAATGAATAAAAACAGTAATACAAGGCGAGGTACATTTTCCTGGAGCTCCGAGAAGTGCGAGTGAGGATCCAAACTCCTCAATCAAGACCGTATCGTCTAGTGTACCTACAAAGTAACAATACCTTAGCCACTACGCTAAATCATGCAAGACAAATACTAGAGCTCTACTACACATGGTTACAACTAGGGTTATAGAGTTTCTAATTTGTTCTACCACCATATAGGCACTATGACTTCTGGTTCTCCTATACAAGTGTGTCTTGTGCAACCCCGAAGTGCCTGGGACAAGTGCCAATCCACTCACGTAGTCTTACAAGTGTGGTATGCCACTATTTCTAACCATGGTGTCTACCTACAATCATGCAACTACTCATAGCCAAGTATAGACACTGGTGTTATCACATGTGAATGGCTCATAGTAACTACTTACTTACATATTCGACATGCTGATCTTCTAGTACCATATATGTATAGGCATAACCATGTGTCCTCAAGTATTGACTACTAGTGCCACACTCACTTTTCAATTTTAAGGGTATTTTAGTTATTATGTTTTTATTTGAAATTTTTATTAACTTATAAATTAGAGTGATTGCTTTTGTAGCTGTGATTGGTATTTTGAGTAGTAGAATATTGTCTAACCTTAGTCAATCATGAGTAGAAGACTAACCATGCTTTTAGAATTATCCTGGCCTTTTATCTTTCATTTTAGGGCCAATGTCCAAATTAGGAAGCCATTAAATCAATTTTTAAGCTATTTTCCACGAAACATCGAAACACAGTTTTAGGGTTTCTAACTTACGATACGACTTAGTTAGTTAGTCAAACTACGATACGACTTAGTTAGTCAAATTAATGTGTTAAAATTATTCAATCTCTCATGGAACCATTTAGATCCATACAATCACACACAGGTTCCACGAGACATCGAAACACAGTTTTAGGGTTTCTAACTTTTAATTAGTCGGTTATGCCCGTACTTCAATAACATACATAAAATTATATAAAAATCAAAAAATAATATTTAAACTAATTTTCTATATATTTATCTCTAAAATTCTAGAATTAATATTTTTAAAGACATTTACGACTGGTTGATTACTAAGTCAGCTAGTCTACCCGAAACTCGCACGGAACATAGTTAATGACTCAAAAATTGCTAAAATAACCAAAAATATATTTTAAACAGAAATAGAATATTTTATTTCATAGAATAATATCAGAGGTACAAGAGTTGAGTTACACTACAAGTTTGGGACATTCTAGGTCAGCTGGTTACCCAAAAATAGGTAGTTTTGACCTATAATTTTCCCGACCAGAATTGAGTTGATAAAATCGTGTAAAAAAACTTAAAAATACTAATTTATGTATATGAAAACATATAAAATTCAGTTTCAAGAATAGGCACCAATAACGCATAGTTCCTTCACAATGGGGTTAATTTTAATCCTGCCGAAACATGAATATTACGCCTATATTTTATGAAACCTTTATGGATGGTTATACTTGACAAAAGCCGTCAAAATATGATTTCTACATATTTAATAATATATTTTCTGCAAAATTTTAGTAAGGGTTTGAGATGGAAAGATTTGGATTTCTTACCAAAGGTCCGTGCTAGAGAGGTTTGTGACGACTTCTCCTCGACAAAGCTACAACCTTTCTCGCTATCTTTGCTTTCTAATACTCTTTTGGTGAGTATGGAAGGGTCTATAGATGGTTTGATGGAGAAGATGGAGTTTTTAGGGTTTATTTTGAGGGGTTTGGGGGATGTATGATGGAAGAGATGAGTTTTTGTGAAGGATGGAGAGATGTGCAATGGAGAAGATGATGTATGGAGGCTTTGTGGGGAGAAGTGCTGCCGAAAATATGGAGAGGGAAAGGGGTGGTCCTCTATGGAGGTGGAAAGAAAGGAGGAATTAAGTTAGGGTTAGGGTTTGGGCTAAGTTGATGTATATATATGGGCTTTACTGGGTTGCATGTATGAAAAGGAGTGGGAATCCTTTTCCTATGGGGTGTTCGGCCATGAGGGGGGGTTGCTTGGCTGAAATATATGGTGGGGGTCCACTACGACATGATTTGGTTGTTTGGTGAGTTGGCTAATTGATTGGATTGAGGATTTAAAAAGGTCTTTCCTAATATAGAACTAATTAATTCTATCTATGGAATTCAATCCAAATCTGAATTAAACACAAATATATGTAATTATTAATATTTAGTAATGTCCAATATGCCTACATAGGGTTGGGTTTGGCTTGGTAGAGGTTTGGGAAGGTTTGGTGCAACCGGGCCTCCTAAAAAGTCATAAAGGCTTTATTAACTAATTATTTAAATAAAAAATATAATTTGTGCCATAATTTGAATGGTTAACATGCAAGAGTTTACAATATAGCAATGGAATTCCTAACATGGCTAGCATGCTAGTTAAAGCACCCGACTACGCTAGGCATGTTATACTTTCTAGTCGTCTTACATATTCAAACTCAACCATGGCTACAGTCCTTTTATACAATATAAATAAGATCAAAATAAATTAGAATTAAATAAAATCCAAAAATAATTTAAATATTCCTTTAAATTATGAGGGGTTTTACATCCTACACAACTTATGATAATTTCGTCCTCGAAATTAAAAATAATCTACTACAAAAATTTGTCATATTAGCGACGTTCCAAAACGTCGCTAATCCCGGCCAAAACATCGCTAACCTAAATTAGCGACATTTTCAACGACGTTTTGGAAACGACAGAAAAAAGTATGTCGCTAATCGAGAAAACATCGCAGAACGTCACTATGGCGACGTTAGTTAGCGACGTTGACAACGTCGCTAATTAACGACGTTATCTGCGACGTTCTCACGTGGACACTAATTAGCGACGCAATTTATGACATTATTGTCTGGTCGCCGTTTAGCGACACTTTTGTGACATTTTGGCGACGGCGTACTGACATTAGATTTGGTGCCACGTGTTGCCACATCAGCAATTTAACGACACTTTTAGCGACATTCATTAACGTCGCAAAAATTTAGCTACGCATATTAACGTCGCTAAAAACATCGCTAAGTTCAAAATATGTAAAAAAACAGAATCTAGAATACAATTGGAGCTGTAGCTTGAGCCAAAATACAGAATCCAAAATACAAAATACAAAATCCAATCCCTGGGTTCGCCGACCCCCTCGGTGGAACACTCAACACCGGTACGCACAATACATTCCAGAATATACAAAAGAATATAAAGAAAAAATAATATCCTCAACGAACAAAGTCAATAATATCCTCAACGAACAAAGTCAATATCCTAAAATACGTACAAAGTCAATATCCTCAACGAATAAAGTGAATAGCCCCAAATACGTACAAAGTAAAAAATATAGTATAGTCTGAAAATACAAAAATAAAACTACTGATCGCCTGAAGCTGGAGCTGGACCCGGTGCTGGAGCCGAATCTGGAGGAGGAGCGCCACCAGATGACTGTCATCGTAACGCCAGGATCATCTGATACTCCTCCGGTGACAACAGGTCGACGCGTATGTCCTCCCGTGCACCGCCGGATGTAGACGATGCTCCCGGCGTACTAACAGATGGTCGCTCTGTAGCCATCTTCTGAAACTGCTGCATCTGCTCGACCAACCGCTGCGTTGCCTCCTGCATAGCACGGGTCATCTGTCTCAGTGCCTCAGTAGTCTTCTCAAGCCTCTTAAAGCGTAAGAGGAGCGCACAATTATCTGTATACGGCGCCACCATCCTCTGCAGCATCTCGTCACGCAGAGCTGTGATCTGCGCATCGATATTTATTGGTGGCGGAGTGTCCCCTCAGTCTGCGCGGGGCCGGGCACACTAGTAGCGGTCGTAGAGGCCTGTGATGCAATGAAGGCACCATAGGAGCCCGTACCATAGTACGTACCCCTATGCATGCTACCAACGACCCTCATCCACATCTCGTCATCTGACTGAGCTGCGGCGACCGGGGGCTGCTGGGAAGTGCTAGCACCAGCTCCTCTGACCGTATCGGCCCGGCCTCCCTAAGCCTCAAAAACTCGGCCTAGAAATAACATCTATATGAATTCTCACGTGGTCGCTAAAAATTAATATTAATGAACTAGCATTAAGTAAAACTTCAAAAACTCAACCTAGAAATAACATCTATGGGAATTTTGTACGTAACTAAAAATTAATATTAATGAACTAGCATTAAGTAAAACTTACGTAGGTGTCCCGGGCCTTGTCGTCTACGAACCGCTCCCCCTTCATGTGCGTGGCGAGAAAGAAGGTCACCATATTCGGGTCTTCTTCCGATTCAACCTGTTACGAAAATTTTGTATGATTTGTTAATTAAGTTGAAAGAAATATATTACTATAAAGTACTAATTATGGGTATACGGCGAGATATATACCATATGAGTGAAGAAATCCATGATGGACCGTGACCTACTACACCACTGCGACCCCGCCTGTCGCGCACTTTTAGACTTCGCGGACTTCTCCTTGTAGGTTCCTTCCTCGAATCGCCTCTTCATTGCCGCCCAGTCGGCGGCAGAGATCCAACCCTGAATAGGCTCTCCCCGGTGTTCGCGATCCTTTTAATCGAGGATCGCGTCTCTGATGAGCTTGCTGGCGACGCTGGAAAAAATACACTAGACATCAACGGCACGGTGGGGAGGGAAGAAGTAAGTCTGCTGAAAAAATTATAGAAGTACGTCAGTTATAACATAACATACTAAATGTTAAAAGGAAATAAACTTTTACGTACCGAGAAGTGCTCAAACAAGAAGGCCTTCTTGTCGGCCGGGACATCCCTCCAGTTGATCCAGGGCCCCCCTTAGTTCTGTCGCAGGAATATCTCCAACGACTGGTATACGGACGAGGGATAATACCTGTAAAATAGAAATTAAAATTTATTAAATAAGGTTATAATAAATTTAAACAAATTAAATGCAACAATTCTTTTACTTACCGCCTGGTCCGAGTACAGGCCCAAATCTCCAAACTCAGATCCCCCTCAGGGTGACACGGAGGATCTATCTCAAATGGGAGCTACAGCATGCCCCTGCCCCCTCCCTCCCGCCCCTGTCCCTGTCCGCTGGTTGCCCCTCGGCGTGGGCCTCGCCCTCGGCGAGCGCCTCGCCATCGCCCTCGCCCTCGGCGTGGGACTTGTCCTAGGCCTGGGCCTCGGCCTGCTACTCAATAGTGGGGTCGACTTCTGGAATACTCGACGGTACTGGCTGCGTAGGAGAAGAAGGCCCTAGTCTAGAACTTCTAGAGCCGTGTATGAAGATACTGTCGGCGACTAGACCGCTAGTGTATACTGGAGTGCGGGGGGATGACGAATCGGTAGGTGGAGTGGTAGATGGATACTGTCGGCCTCGTCGACTCCCACCAGCACCAGAACAAAAGGATCCATATCGAGCCATATTTGAAAAAATACAGAATTAAACCATACTATATCTGAAAAAAAACTAAAGTAAACCATACTACATCTGAAAAATAACAAAAGTAAACCATATTCCATCTGAAAATTAAACATATTCAATCCTCTTCTGAATATTCATCTTGTTCCGAGTCCTCTTCCTCTTCCTCTTCCTCTTCCTCTTCACTTCTTTCAACTTCCTCTTCCTCTTCTGATACTTCTACCTCTTCCAATTGATGAAACATGTCATTAGGATCTTCCGTTGAGTCCATATCGACAATATTTGTAATAAGAGGTAGTTCGTCTTCCTGATAAGCTATCTCGTTGACATCAAAGGTATTCTGAGCTTTAGTCTTATAGACAGCCCACCAATATGATCTCCCAGCTCCTCATTTTGGATAGCTGGTAAAGTAAACTAGCTGAGCCTGGCTTGCTAGAATAAACGGCTCATAAGCTTGATATCGACGACGATAATTTATGTCAACAAGACCATGTTTGTCAACTCTCTAACCTCGACCTTGGATCGGATCAAACCAGTCACATCTGAACAAGACGATCTTACAAGGTTCTATAGCATAATTGTATGTCAGTTCCACAATCTCTCGTAAGACGCCAAAGAAGTCATTGCCAGGGTCGACGCCTTTATAGTTTGAAGATTTTATGCACAAACAACTATTCTTGGTAGAATCCAAATCCAAGAAGTCGTCTCTTATTCGAGCATTTGTTGACTTGAACCTGAAGCCATTTATGCAGTAACTTGGCGAGGCCTTCACTTGATAAATTGGTCCCTTGGCTAGAGTTTTAATATACTCATTCTCAAGGATTGCCTCCGGATGATCAACCTAAATACCAAATAAATGATGCTAACTTAATTATTCTATGCAAGTATATACGTACAGAAAAAGTAAATTGTGAAGATATCCGTACATATGCTCTCAACCAAAATAGAAAATGAAGCCTCATTTGCTGTTATACTTCCTCCTCGGTTACGTACGGATTATTGGATGTTACCTCATCTTTAAACATGTTGAAAAGCAACGAAGCATAGGTATATTAGTTATATTGAGAAGCAACGAAGCACGCAAAATAATTTTACTTACCCCTCTAGCTTGTCCACTTCTTCCTCGTTGCAGTTGAGCAATACATATAACATTGCAGCGCTAACCTCGTCGTCATTAAGATTTCTTTTATTTCATATTACCAGATGGTTTTTCGTAGGCAGTAAATACTTTCAGCTTTGCCTCAATACCAACTTCATAGCCGTCGTCATTTCTGGGACCTCTTGTTCTGTTTGTAGCAATATGAGACTGAAAATACATGGAACAAAAGTTTGAAATCTCCTCAAGGACATACGCTTTATAAATAGAACCCTCCACCCGTGCCTTATTATTTACCTTCCTCTTGAGGTGGGTTAATTGTCGCTCGAACGGGTACATCCAACGATAATCGAAAGGTCCAGCAACAAGAGCCTCATGGATAAGATGAATCGGCATATGCTCCATTAAGTCAAAGAATGCAGGAGGAAAAACTCTCTCAAGTTTACAAAGTGTTCCCACAATGTTCCTCTCTTGCTTCTCTAAACGATCGACGAGCAACTTGTAAGAACAAAGATCTCTGAAGAATATGCTAAGCTCTGTTAATGGATCCCAGATTACATCGGTAATAATTCCCGAAATACAACAGAAATTAACCTCTCCATGAATATGTGACAATCATGGCTCTTTATTCCGGTCAGTTTACACTCCTTTATGTCGACACATCTTCTTAGATTGGAGAAGTATCCGTCCGAAAATCTCAAGTCCTGGATCCATCTACAAAGTCTCACTTTGTCCTCCTTGTCCAGCGAGTAGATTGCCTTAGGCCGCAAAAGCTTTCCCTTTCTGTTGTCTATCATGTGCAATGTAGGGCGTCTACATATTTCGGCTAAGTCCAATCTAGCCTTCTAACTATATTTTATCATTGCCTTGACGTCCATTACAGTATTAATTATGTTATCAAACATGTTCTTCTTGATATGCATGACATCAAGGTTATGTCCAATCAGATTTGTGCTCTAATACGGCAGATCCCAGAATATACTCCTTTTGGTCCAGTTATGATCTTCGCCAAATCCCTCGCAACGGCTGCTCGTTGTAGGATCTTCAATAGCACTTGGGTTTTCTTTTACTTTCTCCCATGTGTCCTATCCGGACCACATTGGCGGTGGATCGCCCTTCTCCATAGCTCCGGCATGGAAAGCAGTTATGTTCCAACTAGGGGTGAGCATCGATTCGGTTCGGTTCAAACCGAACCGAATATGTGAAAACCGAAATAACCGTAAACCGTATTTCTCAAAACCGAAAACCAAACCATTTTTATAAAAATCGAACAAAACCGAACCGAATTAATTTGGTTCAGTTTTCGTTCGGTTCAGTTTCATGGACCAATGTGCATGGCCTTCAAGTTTTTAGCAAAATGAGCCTATTTAAATAATTTTTTTTAAAAATATGACATTATTGTATTTATGAATTGTTATATTATATAGAGTGAAAGATATTAGTATATATAGATTGAGGGTAGATAGAGAGAGTGCTCAAAGAAGCACCGACATAGAATAGGAGAAGAGAGTGCGCTCAGTTAGGGATTAATAAACATTAGTATATGTATATTGTGGGTAGTTTGATAAATTACTAAATCTAAATCGGTTTTCATTTCGGTTCGGTTTTCGGATGAAGAACCGAAAACCGAACCGTTATTTCAAAATTTTAAAATTTTAAACCGTAAACCGAACCGATAACCGATAAACCGAACTGTTTGTCATATTTCTGTTCGTTTCGGTTCGCTTTTCAACCGTTATATGCTCACCCCTAGTTCCTACGGTACGGATGGTCTTTCGGCAAGAACTGCAGGTGACAATCAAAGAAGCATGGCTTTCCTCTGTGTCTCAAACGATAAGCCTTAGTACGGTCCATGCAATACGGACATGAAAGACGACCATGAGTGCTCCATCCAGATAACATTCCATAAGTCGAAAAGTCGTTGATTATCCATATTAGTACTGCCCGCATCTGAAAATTTTGTTTTTTTGAAGCATCATACGTATATGCCCCTGTTTTCCATAGCTGCTTCAGACAACGGCTATAAGTACACGTCGATGTTCCTCTTTGGGTTGTTCAGACCGGGGATGATAATAGTTAAAAACATGTAAGGTGTCTTCATCCACATCCAAGGCGGTAGGTTGTACTGAGTGAGGATTACCGACCAACATGAATATTGGGAGCCTGAAAGACCAAATGGGGTGAACCCATCAGAGCAGAGCCCCAACCTTACATTACGCACATCAGAAGCAAAATTAGGATATATTCGATCGAAGTGCTTCCACGTTTCTCCATCAGATGGGTGATCCAAACACTTCTTCGGTCTGTTGTCGCATGTGCCAACTCATTTTTTGGACAATCTCTTTCACCATGAATAACCTCTGCAACCGCAGTATCAATGGCAAGTAGTGGATTGAAGCAATCGGTCTTCTAGACTTGCCTGCAGCAGTTGGCTTGTAGCGATCAGCACCATAGAATTCGCACACTTCTGCTTCCTTGTGATCTTTATAGTAAAGCATGCATCCGTTCTAACAGTAATCGATCTTGTCGTATCCCATCCAGAGGGATCTCAACATCCTCTTAAAGAAGTAGAAGTCTTTCGCTAACATGACACCCTCCCGTAAGATATCGGTAATCAACTTGAGCACTCTATTGTAGCATTCTTGCGATATGTTAAAGTCAGACTTTATGCTCAAGAGCCGAGTGATCACCTCTAACGGTGAATGGTCCTCACAATCTGGGTACAATGGAGTCCTTGCATTCTCCAGCAACTCCATGAACTTCGCGCCGTCGACATTCGGTGCCTCCTCAGCCGCGTCATTATTATATGGATCGAAACTAGGCCCCGCAGCGTCGAAGACCATGTTCACGTACTCGTTGTCGACACCAGTTCGGTTATGGACATTCATATAAGGCTCCACATAAGGCTCAACATAAGGCTCCACATAAGGCTCCACATAAGGCTCCGCTTGGAATGATAAAGGTATAACCTCTCCGTGTGCGGTCCATTGGTAGTAATTCGGAAGGAAACCCTTTGTGTATAAGTGATACGTCACATCCAATTCTGGTTGAAACTTCATGTTCCGACATTTTGCACACGGGAACTTAATATCTATGCCGTCTATGGATTGAGGAAACGCCTTCGCGAATTAGAGGAATTGTTCTACTCCGACGATGTATTTATCTCGCACATCGTACCTGCCATCTCGAATGCGGTTGTACATCCAAGAACGGTCTAGCAGATACATAGATATAGCCATTTCTAGATATCTGCAAATATGAATAAACTTTAAAACTAAAACGAATATACTACATACTACATATATACAAATATATTGCGAGCCCCCTAGGGGCCCTACCCCGAGCAGCAAACCTCCCAACCCCACGAGCAACAAGAAGGTCCTAACCCGACGTACGGTCGTGACTCGGGACCATTCCTATGAGTATCGGGATCAAGGAAAATAGACGACGGCATTAACCAACCAATAAAACTACATGTTACAAATATCGACACTATCGGTACGTGGTTTCAAATCGGAGTATCAGATTTTTCGGTGTCGGAAAACAAATAATTATTACTAAATTATCAAATTTTTTGGCACTTTCAGTGACCCTGACCTAGCCCCCCGCACACCTCCCCCCTACACCACCCCTAACCCTAACCCGAACCCTATCCCTAACCCCTCCCCCACCAGCCACCCTCCCTGCCCCAGCCCCCCAACCCCCCTGCTCCCCTCCCCCACCAACCACCCCTAACCCTAACCTGAATCCTTACCATAACCCTCCCATCTACACACACCCACCCCTAACACGAACCCTAACCCTCCCCTCCCCCCCCAGCCCCCCTCCTCACCCCCAGCCGCCCTCACCCTCCCTGTCCTACCCCCCAGCCACCCCAACCATTCCTCACCTCCAACCATCGGTACCCCCGAGCCACCAGCACCCCCAACCACCAATAACCAAAATAGAAAGAGAAAGAGAGAGAGAGGGAGTCACATACCGGAGGAGAGTCGCTGAAGAAAGTGAGAGCGCCGGAGAGAGTGAGAGTGAGAGCGCCGGAGGGAGAGAGTGAGAGAGTAAAATGGATGGGGGAAAATGAATCGAGGGGGGAGATTTAATTTAATTAGAATTTAGTGATGTTCATACTAACGTCGCTAAATTAGTCGCTATTAGCGATGTCATAGCGACGTTTCTTGACGACTAGCTCATGTAACTAATATACGTCGTTGTGACGTCACTATTTTCGTTGCTAGTAGCAACTGTTAGTGACATTTCAATTATACGTCGCTAATGTCCACAATTTAGCGATGTTTTGTGAACGTCGCTAAATTTACGTTGCCAATTGAGCAGATTTTAGTAGTGATCATAATATCAAGAATGCGAAATTTTGTACGAAGGGAGAGTAGGTACGTCAAATCGTAGCTCAATTTTTGAAAGGTTGGAGGGGTGGTTGTCGTAGGAATCCAAATTGACCTCATATTCTACAAGATGGGGTATGCTTCCTTCCAGACTCTACCCACCTTATAGAAGTTGACGCGTAAAGATCGTCGTTATTACAAGACCTTGAGGAGGACAATTTCTAGGGAGGGGCACGAGAATAATTGACACTTCTGACCGCAGTCTTGGATTTGAAGTGAGCCCCGATAACACCATGACGTTCATGGTCAATAACAACTATAAGAATGTTACTACAATCAAACATTGTCACTCTAGGGGTCATGCTTCTGACATGTTGGTAGCGACCTCTTGTTTGAATATACTAAGGTGTGTCGGTTCAGAACGATTCATTCTACGTCTAACATGGAAAACTAAGAAGTGAGCTTGAAAACTTAGGGAAGAAGAATTTATGGCCAAGTGATGAGAATCGATGATAATTAAAGAACCCAGGCTATATAATATGAGTAGGCAAGTGTTTTGAAAACTCTAAGTCATAATGACTAATATGTGTGGGTTGATGTTTGGTGTTGTGTAGGAGGCATGCACTTTCTTGTTGGAAGGCATATGCCAGAGGTGTACGTCTTGCATAGATCTTGAGTATTCAGTTTAGTTAAGGGAATGGGTCGATATTTGCATAGGTGAAATCGAATAGATCGAATTTGGGTCTCTATGGTTTGTTTTGAGGAAACAATGTGTCATATACGTGGTGTAATTTAAATGGAGCACTAGAAAGTTCGTTTGTATGGGACATGTACGTCATGTGAGTAGCATGACTAGTATAGTTCGTGAGTGTGAACTTTGTCAAAAGGAAAAGACTATTGTTGTGCTTCAATTATCAAAATCACGGTCGAGGGTATCAAATGATACGAATATAGGTTGACGTTATGAACCATTGAATTATTAGTCTAATTGGAACCAATCATATGCAACCTCTTGCTAATTCTAAAATCTTATATTTCTTAGAGAGGCTTGCAATCTATTTGCCTCAAAAAATTTGCTCTTTATTTAAACAAAAATGATTTTATGATTGACTTGAAGAATTTAGGTTGCAATCTGTACCGTAGTTATCTAAACGCACGTGCAAAGGGATATAAAATACAAAATAAAAGATTGTTTCACAAATTCCAAAGAGGTAGAAGAACGGTCATGATTGTAATACCATTCTGAGAGGTAGAGTACAATAAGTTTAATGTTCTACCCGACTTATAGATGTTGGTTAATCGGGGAAAGCACAGTAATAGGGCTTCTAAGAAGGTCAAATTTCAAGGAGGTATATGGAAGTATGACGTGTTTCCAATCATAGTCATGGACTCTATAGGAAGTCTAGGTATTATCTATTTAATATAGCCCATATATTAACTATGTTTAGTTAAGACAGTATGAGAGGTCTTGGTCAAGTATATCCGGAAGCAAGTTGGTACCGAGAGAAGCATAACATAGGCTACGAAGAGATGCAGTTATGAAGTCTATGGAAGGAGAATTAGTGAGCCGAGAGGTGGGGCTTACATAATAGGGGTGAGGTCCTATTTCATCAAGTTTGGTTTTATAGTCCCAATATGGCGATGGGCTATGATGGGTTTAACTGAGTCTCAATTGGTTCCCTAATTGGACTTCAATCTTTGATTGCATGAACTTTAGATTTTAATCTATCGTGACTGGACAAAATTTTATGGAATTTTAAACCATCCCTATTAGATTAGGGTAATGTAGAATAGGTTTAAATTCAAGTGATTAGGCAAATTTCTCGTCGGGTTGGTAGAATAGGTTCTGTAAGTCATGAGATGCGCCTTCCGTGACTTTTGTGTTTATGTAGCACACAAGGCCTCTATTGAATGACACACTAGTGGCATGTGCGTAGAGGGCTTCGAGTAGATCACAACCATATATTGGCCAAAAGATTTGGGTCAAGGTTGGATCTCTAACTGCAGTCGGAAAGTACATCGGTGTTATGGTAAGGGTTATCGCTAGTCCCTTTTGACCTGAAAGTCGTATCATAATAATAGAGTTCAAAAAGATGTGTTTGAGTGGGATATGATATGTCTACTTGAAGGTGGACTCGTTCAAGTTTTGCAATGAATTTTGTTGGAAGGTAACAACTAGTATTACACTCCAAATATCAAAGTCACGGTAAAGGACACCAAAAGATCTAAAAAGAAAGCGAGAGTTCACGGGTTACTAATTTATCATCCTAGTGAGAACCAATTTACCTCAATCAATCGGTGATTACCTAATTCCTAAAAGGAAGAATGGCATACAATCTATTCACTCTAGAGACTAGGACATGGTTTTAGGAATAATGCGACATCATACCTTGACCTTTGGTAATAATAAGTCACGATGTGATCGATAATATGATAGGATAGTTTTGAATCAATTTCAAGGATCGTACCCCAAGTCCTAGTAAATAGAAATGATCGCGTATAGTGGTACCTAAGTCGATAAGATGGAATGACCCGCTTGTCCATGGTATACGAGTGTCTATCGGTGGGATAACGAACTCTAAAGCATGTCATGGAAAAGATCTCTAACTACTAAGTCGTGAATTTCTATTTGTGTCAAACCTGCCCGACTATAGTCACAAGGGTTGTAGAGGTATTGAATGTAATGCTCATGCATCACTTGTTGATTACTAATACAACATGATGACGGGGCATCATGCTACAGATTTTGGCTAAGCTGGTGAATGTTTTTTTCTAATACTAAGTCACTTCTTTGATAATAGAAATTTGTACCTAGAGTAACATCTGCTGAATCTCTAATCTTGGAATGGGTGTCTACCATAGTCCTTGTAATGCTTGTCCTTATTTTGGTCTATTCTTCTCTGTGTAAACTGTGGGGGCCAGTCGAGTAGGGTTTGAGTGAAGGCATATGGGTTGCTAGTTAAGCCAAGAATCAAGATGAATATTTGGAGACTCATAATAATTGATTCCTAGAGATTAGATAGTCTCCTAGGTTTGTGCTTTATCCGAGGGGAAGATCTTACTCATTTTTTAAGCTCAAATGACTAGAAGGTCACTATATTAGTATTAGGGTCCAGGGAAGGACGAGCAACTTTAGGCAAGGTTGTAGCTATATGGCTTGGCCGATGGTTGCTATACTTGTGAATATAACTACCATGGCCATGGGGATACTCTGTATGTATCTATTAAACACGAGTTCGCCTTTCCAATCAGTGAAAGACAAAAGCAATAAAGAGTTCAAGAAATATGTCATTGAATACAATTACGTGATTCAAAGGCGAATACGTAATTCAAGAGGAATTGTTAATGTAGTGGCGGATGAGATCCTAGATACCTCTATATCTCAATCCACGTGGGATAATCATATGAAGAGCGAACCAAGTGCACTATGGTTGATCAGACCATAATACATTGATTCTAATTAGACAATATGCTTGTGGGCGACCCCAGTATATATATGTCCTGAACAAGCTCGACAAAGAATAAGCTTGCAAAATTAGGCTATAAATAGCGTCGTCATTCATGGTAGTTTAAAGTATAAGTATGGGAGAATACGTTGAAAGAAGTAATAAATAGTTCGAGTTTCACAAGGATCTAAGTCTTATCCGGTGTGCTTGCATATACAGTCGTCGTACTGGTTCTTGTATCAGGCCTTGGTTGACCAATGGGTATGGGCTACAAAATCTTTATATTCTAGGTAAACATCTCTCCTACACTAGCATATATTCATTATCCCTTTGTTACACTTTAATACTAGGTTACAAGGATACGGGTGTAGAAGCATGGAAAAGAATAAAGAAAGATCCATGCGGCCAAGGATCCCCATGCGGCTCAGAGAGCTCATGCGGCTTATGGATCCATGCGGCTCAAGCGTCTATGCTGCTCGAATAGTTCTATGCGGCCCAGAGAGGAGCCACGTGGCCCTCAACAGCTCTTTCCTTTGTCTTTACTGCATTTAATGCCTTGACGGCTGACAGCTCTAGCCAATGACAACTCTGACATAAAGATGCAATAATGACTCTGTCATAATGGCAGACTCCTAGCGAAACGAAGGAAATCTCTGACACAATCCATCAAACCCTAAAAAGCTTTATGAGGCCTTGACACGTGGACAGTCGCATGCGGCTCAAACATAGGCCACCCCATGCGGCTCAAACATAGGCCACCCCATGCGGGTCAGGCAGAGGCTACCCATGCGGCTCACGAGGACTATCTTCATGTGGCTCACTGAGAAGCCACCCATCATACGGTCGCTTACGCTCATGCGGCTCAGATCATCTCCATGTGGTTCAAATGTTTAGAGGCCACTCCCAAGCAGCCTTGACACGTGGCCAGCCTTATGCGGCTCAGTGGGAAGCAATCCTCATGCGGCTCAGATTTCCTAAGTGGCTCGCAGTTTTGCCAGCGTCCCTACAGCTAGCAGCCTAATAATAGTGGGACACGTGGCAAGATTCATCAACAAATCCTAACAACCAGGTTTAGTGCCATCCTCATAATTACTGGGATCAAATCAGATCATTTGCAATCAATCAAATTGAACACGTGGCAGGAGATCCGAGCTTGGCATAACAAATCATAAGGATTTATGGCAATCACTATTAATTGCCTACAGAGATTTGATGCAATCACATTAATTGCTTAAATCTATTATGAGCGGCCCAGATTCATTGATCCTTAACCGCCGACTTTTGAGAATGGGCAAGCATTGCAAACCCTAATGATGCCCTCCACTCTTATAAATAGCAAGGTGTCGTTCCCTTGCAAATCAGCAGAGAGAGATAGCACACCCCCCCTCGGATCCAGAGAGCCAGAGAGAAAATATACAGAGATTGAAAGGAGAGCATTTCTTCAACAACGCCGAGCAGTTCTTCTACAGAGCCAAGGCTGCACCCGATCGTCCAAGGAGTAAGGCAGAGCTGCTGTCGCTTTCTCGGGCCTCTATCGTCACCCCCCAGAATCTAAAATAAACAATTATACTTAGATTGCTGTACCTAGGTTTTTGTTCCTAGGCTTTCTTTGTACAAGCGAGTTTGTATTGTGAGTCTAAGTTTAGTCCTCCTACATAAATTATTCTGTACTTTTACAATCAATGGCAAACACGATGGCGACTCTGTTGGGGACAAACTTCTCCACGGCTGAGGAGTTGGTGACGCAATCGAATGCAGCCAAACTTGGCTCCACGTAACAGAAGATGGTCGTCCGTTTCGACTAACAGGCGTTTGAAGAAATGCTCTCCGACGGGAGCGCTGGCCCGGTCCAGAAGCAAACCCGCACAAAGAAGGCTCGTAGGAAGTGGAGGCCAAAATCATTTGCTCCTCCCCAGGCCCTGGACGGAGTACTCTCTGCTACCCAAAATGCGGAAGGCGACTCTCATGCGGCCCCGCGTCAAGCCATAGAGGACTCTGTTGTCCCCAAGTCTGGCAGAGGAGAACACTATGATGCTGGACTTGCAGGGACAAATAGTGGTTCTATGTTCAGGAAAAAGCCGAACACTCATACGGCCAAGACCGCCAGCAGTATGCATGATGCTCATGCGGTTGAAACTTCCAGCCGCATGAAGAATATCCATGCGGCCAGAACTTCCAGCCGCATGGAGAAGCCTCATACGGCCGAGACTTTCAGCCGCACGAAGAAAGCCTATGCAGCCACAACTGCCAGCCGCATGAAGGCTGTTGACTCCAGCCGCATACTTCCTGCTTCATGGAGCTCAGGCTCAGTCTTCGATCGCCTCTCCTATGGTTCTGATCTCTCATGTGCCCAAAAAAATATGTCTGACTCTCTGCAGCATCATTTTGACTCTTCCTATTATACGCCTTCAGTCATTCGAGTGAAGAAGTCAAGGGCAGCGCGAGCTCGGCGAGCTCAGTCGGCTGTCCCAACCTTTGACCATCTGAGCGCTCCACATACCGTTATATGGACCTCTGATGGCAAGTTGTACTGAACCACTCAAGTCCAGCCCCCGGCGGCAAACGGACAGAGTGGTTCCCATAAGTCTCCCAAAACCCAAGGAGAAAACATGGTCGTTCCAAACCCGTCTGACTTGCGTGTGGTTATCCTCCGCAAACGCAAGGAAAGAAAAGAGGCCTCGGTATACAAAGAGTCCTCCCACGGACTTCACTGCACCTAAATCTTCGTCAACTACTGTTACAACAACGCGACATCAAGAGAAGACCGGTAACCTGTTTTTCAAAGGCTGCAACGACCAAGCTCAGAGGACGAAGCGCCTTCTGTCATCTCTTGCAACTCCACTCAGAAAATCCCTGCCGATGGGAGAGGAAAGAAAATAAACGTTTCCAGCCCGAAGATTTCAACCACTGTGATGAAGAAACTGTCATCTAAATGGTTGTCCACCAACGGAGTATTCCAAGGTACCTGTTCGAAGACGAAATCTACCACAGTAGGAGATTCATCATCCGCACCACTGGGGGTTACTGAAACAGGGGTTAGTACTCCTCAGAACATCCACGATAATCCGATGTTCCAAGGAGACGAGCCCGAGGAAACAACTCTCTTGTCAGATACAGCAGATGCCGACGTTCCCGAGGACGTCCACGACTCTCAAGATGAAGCAAGTTCTAAAGTTGGGGGTACTATTCCTTCTGAGTCCGAACCAGAGAAGAATATTCCCACACATCCTGATGACTTCTCGGTACAGGGGTATGACTCGGAGTGCACGTCCTCCACCGTTTCTTCTATTTCCCCTCATATAAAGACGATATTCATGACGAACAGCAACCAAGGTGGTTCCAATGATCGCTAACGCATCGACACTCTGGAGGCCATACTGCATGCCTTGGTCAAGTCGGTAGACGAGATCAAAGCGGCCCTTCCAACTCTCCAAGGAGAGACGCCTGGCCAAACAAGCGCGGGTTCCGCGGTCAATGCGGACTCAAACTCAGCGGCACCGAACCCGGGCAACAATCCTCCTGAAATGACGGCTTCCACCGCTGTGGATGAGGCCAGGGAAGCAAGATGAGAGGTCCAGGAGCTCCGAGCCATGTTTTACGCTCGAGAAACCTCTCAACACCTCAGAATACGACAACCATACCCTGCTGCATGGAGGGATGTCCCCTTCCCACCAAGATATAAGCCGTTCAATATCAATCCTTGTGATGGCAAGACCTCCGCAAGTCGATACATCACTTACTTCGAGGTCACCACCGACCATCTGCCCTATGAAAATGCCATCCTCACACAACTGTTCATTGGAGCATTGGAAGGAGTCGCTTTCGACTGAGATCGCAACCTACCGGACAACTGCATCCACTCCTTCGCCAGCTTCAAGCGCATGTTCTTGGAAAGATTCTACGAAGTAGGACAGGACATCACGATGTCCACCATCATGGACATCGTCCAAGGGGAGAAAGAGCTGACAAGGAACTATATTGAGCGGTTTTGCCAAACCACAATGAAGCTGCCGTCTGGTAACTCGGATTCCCCCTTGATTGAAATTTGCCAAAAGATATTGCTCCCGACAATCACTCTGGATGGGCAAAAGTCAATTTAAGGACTGGAAGACATTTATCATAGTGCCACAAGCGCTGAAGAACGATTGAAGAAGGCTCGCCAACTGGAATTGCATATCTCGGAGGGAAAGAACAAGGGCAAGCGTCCTAATACCAATAACGACAATGGGGGTAGCCCCTCCAACAATCGAGACAACAGGGGTAAACAGGCTGTGGTGGTCGACACAGCCCAGAACCTGAGTCAAAACCGACAGACAAACAATGGCCGCAAATGACCTACTCCTTCGAAGACGGCCACCTCAAGGCCATCTTGGACATGCTCATACAAGAAGATAGAATTCAGCTCCCTCCACCAAGACGGGAACCTCGACCGACAGAAATAGAGAGCCTGAATTACTACCATTACCACCGCTACGTCCACCATGCTACACACGACTGCTACCAACTGAATCGATACATCCAATATCTCATCGATTCGAACGCTCTGGCCATTGATTTCGAAAAGGTAATCGTGGCAGCCAATATGGTGTCAGTACAATTTGGCAGCTTTCAGCCAACAAAAACTCAAGACGGTGTGGTACCCATCCCTTTGGTGACAATGGAGATTGCTAATCTTCCACCTCCTCGGGATTAGGCTGCTGGTCTAGTGTCCCTCACTACATCACGAGGGGAGGTCATGTGGGTCCATCCAGACTTGGTATCTGAAGTGACTCAATCCACACCATCTTCCATTCCCAAGAAAAAGAGTAGAAAAGTCAGATCCTGCCGCATAATCTCGACAGATGTCGAAGAAGTCACGACTGTCGTTACTCTGTCTGGGGCACAATCCCAACCTGTGGCTGAAAACTCGGCTGACGATCATCAGTCAGCTACCGCTGACACTCCAGGACCTTCTCAGCCTCCGACGACCGACAAGCCAAGGCCAAAGGAGACTCGCTTTGACAAATCCCTCTGAAAAGAGGCACCTCAGGGGCTGGAGAGGCCTAACAACTTCGACATCTTGGCACAATTGGCCAACACACTGGCTAAATTATCATTATACGAGCTCCTGAGACTCTCAAAGGATGTTCGCACGGCTTTGAGCGATGCACTCCAAAAGGCCGATACGTACCTGGCTTAGGTCAACCTCAGAGGAGAGAGCCCGCCTGCAAATCTCCAAGACAGCGCTTGTACAGGAGCGATGCCCAATATTGGCTTCACTTCGCAGGATATGCTCATCAAAACTAATCTGCACAATCGTCCGTTATACTACACCGGATACATCGGGGACTTAAAGGTGGACCGGATGCACATTGATCCTGGTTCTTCCATAAGCATCATCCCGGAGGGTCTATTACATCATCTCCGCATTCCTATGCATCGCTTGATGCCAACAAGTACCGCCATCAGCGGTTTCAATTCGGGCAGGAGCTACCCGATCGGAAAGATTCGCTTGAAGTGTCAAATTGGCGATCTCCAGTCAGAAGTAACCTGTTATGTCAAAGATGCGGACACTTCTTACAACATCCTCTTAGGGCACTCTTGGATACATGATTATATGATCGTGCCTTCCACGCTGCACCATTGCTTCAAATATGTCAAAAAACACGGCTTCATGAGGACAAAATTTGTCGACATCGATCCCTTCAATGGGGTTGAATCCTACTACTCAGACTCCTACCTATACGAGAAGTCGAAGAGGCACCTGGATGAAGACGTAAAGGCTCGAACTGAGATGGCCTCAGGATCAGAAGAACCTCTGACGATCTACCTTCAAGCTCACAAACCTGGAAAGTCCGTACCCATTACTGCCACTCTGCGTAAAGACGCAATCAGCCTCTCGGTACAAGAAGACAAATGATAATCCGTCTGCCAAGGTCCGGCCAAACGCCCAGACCCACAACGGAGCCACTGACAATCAGGCTGCCTAGAGTCGGCCAACCACAAATGGAGAACCTCAACCCCTCCGACAAGCCAATGACGATACGCCTTCCCAAGAAGAATCGTCATCCCGATGCAAGGTCTAGGTCTTCTAGCGAGCCAACAACTCCCCGTCCAGCATCGAGTACCAAACTGGGGGTCGCTAGTTTGCCAACGACTCTACGTTCTGCTCCACTGGCAAAACCCCTGACGATCAAGCTGCCCAGGTCATCCTCTCAGTCTTCATTTATACAGGGGGTGATTGAAGAAGAACCGGAACTGGCCATGTATGTGGCTTCCCACACTGATGTTCCCTCTGCAGATGATGTAATCCCGCTAGAAAAGATACCTTACTTCATCAATAAAGGGCTATCTTTGAATTGCCACGAGCTTAATAAGCTTTGTACAATGTATGCTATGGAACACGGTATAGTCACTTACCTACACACAGGTGACAAATGTGTACACCGTAAACCAGCTTACTCCAGTGGAAGACGCTTACCGCATAATCGAGGGAGGGGACCATCCAATCATCTTCGATCGGAAGGACGACCCACAACCCTTCACCATAGAGAAGGTCGATCTTGAATCAGATGCCGGAAGACTGCCTATGTATCTTTATAGCCCCCAATCCAAGTACCTCATACAAATACAGGGGTATGATCTGGAGACTACGCCAGGTTTGAATTACGGCACTGGTCGACGATTACCTTTAAAGCACCTGGTCTCGGCTGGCAAACCTTGGGACTACTATAGCAAGACCCGATGTGGACTAGGGTATATTACGCCCACAACGACCCCTGAGAGTTCAGATGAGGAATGCGACTGGCATTCACATTCAACCGAGTCACCAACTTCTGATTCGGATACCAGCATCAGAGAGGTATTCAGACAAGTCCTGTCAGTCAATATGGCATTCGCCGACGCTTACGAAGAAGACGAAGACATTCCTGAAATCCTCGAGTTAGAGCCGTGGGCCCAACAGCTGGATGCACAATGGAAACAACGGTTCGAACAGAGAGAACCCCCTACTGGAGATGAGGTTATGCAGGTCGACCTCGGCAGCGAATCTTCGCCAAAACCAATCTTCGTCAGTAAAATTCTAACAGACAAAGAGCGAGAATCGCTGCTGGAACTTGTCAAAGAATATATTGATGTGTTCGCTTGGAGTTACGAAGACATGCCAGGACTAAACCCCGAAGTTGCCCTTCACAAGCTCACCATTTGGCCAGAGGCAAAGCCGGTCAAACAACAACAGCGACGCTTTCGCCCGGGCATCATGGATGCGATCGAAGCCGAGGTCAACAAACTGAAAGCCAACGGCTTCATTCTTGAGGAACAACATCCGGATTGGGTCTCCAACATAGTACCAATCCTCAAGAAGAACGGGAAGATTCGAATCTGCATCGACTTCCACAATCTGAACGAGGCATGTCCCAAAGATGAATTCCCCCTCCCTATCACAGACATCATGATCGACAACACATGCGGCTTCGAATGCATGTCATTCATGGATGGCTTCTCAGGGTACAACCAAATCAAGATGTCTTATGACAACGAGAAGCATACATCGTTCCGAACACCGATTGGCACATACTGCTACACAGTCATGCCTTTCGGTTTAAAGAATGCTGGCGCCACATATCAAAGAGCCATGAGTATCATCTTCAGAGACCACTTATGCAAGACTGTGGAGTGCTATGTTGATGACATCGCCATCAAGAGTCGTTATAAGGGAGACCATCTCCAGGATTGAGGACGGTATTCGACCTGATGCGAGCACATAACCTGAAGATGAATCCCACAAAATCCTTCTTGGGCGTATCTAGAGGAAAATTCTTGGGTTTTATTAATACTGCCCAGGGAATCAATGTAGATCCAAAGAAGACGAAGGCAATTATTGAGATGGGTCCCCCGAGAAATCTCCGTAAACTCAGAGGCCTTCAAGGGAGGCTAGCTTACATCAGGAGGTTCATTTCTAACCTCTCCGGGTGTTATCCATTCACCCATCTCATGGAGAAGGGCATCTCATTCGTATGGGACGAAGAATGTCAGCGTGCCTTTGACAGCATCAAAGAATATTTATCAAATCCTCCAGTCCTGGTGGCCCCGGTTGCTGGGAAACCATTCTTGCTATATGTACGAGCGATGGAGCATTCCCTCGGCGCTCTGCTAGCACAAAACAACGACACAGGCCATGAACAAGCTATATATTACCTCATCCAAATGATGATTGGGCCAGAGCACCGATACACCGTCGTGGAGAAGGAATGCCTCGCCATGGTGTTCGCCATTCAGAAGACACGACACTATGTCACAGGACAAACCATACATATGATCTCACGAGTCAACACTCTCATAGTCCTCATGACTAAACCAGGGGCACTCACCTCCCACCTCGCTACATGGGCAATATTGTTGTCCCCCTATCATATGATCTTCGTCTCGCAAAAGGCTGTTAAAGGTCAAGCTCTGGCAGACTTTTTAGCAGCCCACCCAGGCTCGGAGTCATCCAAAATATATGAAGAAATCCCAGATAAGGTCACCGACTCGCATGCAACCTCTCACGATGATATATGGCGAATGTTCTTCGACGGCGCCTCAAGGACCGGACCTAAGGGCAACATCGTCGTCGGGGTCGGGGTGGTGCTGGTTTCTCCTTCCGGGTTAGTGATCAATCGTTCTTACTCCCTCACGGAACCCTGCTCTAACAATGTTGTCGAGTATAACGCTTTGGTCATTGGCCTCCAACTGGCAAGAGAGCTGGGGGTAGAATATCTTAAAGCATACGGCGATTCACAGTTAATCATCAATCAGATCCGGGGTTCATACGAAGTCCGCCATGAAGACATGATCCCCTATCATCAAATAGAGATCAACATTATTTCGTCATTTGTGGGATTCTTTATCGAACACGTTCCCAGACTCCAAAATATCGAAGCCGATGCCTAAACTGGCCTTGCCGTTTCCCTAGCAGTCCCAAACTATGCTCATCAATCGGTGGATGTGATAGGCCATGAATTGGTCTGTCCCAAGAACAACATTCAATTTGTGGCAAGTTATTCCACTCAGACGATCGACGAAGTACCAGACTAGAGACAACCATTCATAGACTTCATAGTCTAGGATATCCTGCCCGAGAACCCAAAGGAAACCACTTCCATCAGAAGGCGTTCTATCAGATTCTTCTACGATACAGAGACGAAAATGCTGTATCGACGATCCTACGATGGGTTATTGCTTCGGTGTTTATCGAACGCAGAAGCCAAAGAAGCCGTACGCGAACCTCATGACGGTGTCTGCGGGGCCCATCTGCCTGGCCCTAAATTGTAAGACCGTCTTCGCCGAATGGGCTACTACTGGCCCATGATGGTAGCAGATGCCATAGACTTTGCAAGAAAGTGCAAATCCTGCCAAGTCCACGTGGACTTCATCCACCAACCATCCGAATTTCTACATCCGACAGTGGCATCCTGGCCATTCGAAGCATGGGGAATGGATATCATCGGTCCGATCGCTCCAACTTCTTCCTGGGGACATCGCTTCATACTCGCAATCACGGATTACTTCTCCAAATAGGCTGAAGCTGTCCCGTTTGCAGAAGTAATGACTTCAAACGTGATCAGCTTCCTCAAGCATCACGTCATCTATCGCTTCGGACTGTCCCGAAGGATCATCCACGATAATGGTCCGCAGTTTGCAAGCCACACCTTCTATCAGTTTTGTGACAAGCACCGGATCCAGAATATTGCTTCTACGCCATACAATCCAGCAATGAATGGGTTGGCAGAAGCATTCAACAAAACAATCATCAAACTCCTCAAGAAGTTCGTATCGTCCAACAAATGCGACTGGAACGAGAAGCTTGGTGAATGCTTATGGGCGTACCATACTACAGTCCGAACAGCCACTGGAAACAAGCCGTTTTCCCTGGTGTACGGGAGTGAGGCAGTCCTCCCATTGGAAACTCAAATACCCTCACTCTGCGTCGCCCTTACTTACCAATTGACGACGGATGATAACTACCGTCGCCGACTAAAAGAGTTGGAGGCCTTAGATAAAAAGCGCCTCCTGGCTTAGCAACAGATCGAGCTATACTAAGCACGCATCTCCGGGGCCTTCAACAAGAAGGTTAAAATCAGAACATTCGAAGTGGGTGATCTCGTTCTGGCAGTCCGGAGGCCAATGGTCTTGACTCACAAAACCACTGACAAATTCTAGCCAAAATGGGAAGATCCGTTTATAATTGAGGCCGTATTCTCCAACGGTGCTTACCGCCTCGCAAAACAAAACGGAGACTTGCTCATGTTGCCCGTCAACGGCAAGTTCCTGAAGAAATATTATGTATAAACGACATTTTCCAGATTGCTGAGTTATGTACCCGCTGGTACCGCTGAACTCATATTCCAAAATTCTAGATTATTGAGTTATGTACCCGTCGGTACCGCTGAACTCATATTCCAAATTCCATATTATTGAGTAATGTACCCGCCGGTACCGCTGAACTCACATTCTCCAAATTCTAGATTGCCGAGTTATGTACCCTCCGGTACCGCTGAACTCATGTTCACATTCCCAGATTATTGAGTCATGTACCAGTTGATACCGCTGAACTCACATCCACAAAATTCCTGATTATTGAGTCATGTACCCTCCCGTAACGCTGAACTCACAATCTCCCATATTATCGAGTTATGTACCCGCAGGTGCCTCTGAACTCACATTCAGGTCACCCTTTTAGATAGTAAGTCATGTATGACCATACCTCTGAACTTTCTTCCTGAAAGAGATCCTTCCTCATGATCCACTACTCGCACTCCCAGTGCACAAAAAGGGTAACAGATCCACAAATTTTCAAAACGACCACGTCGATGTTACCTCTGAGTCGTTTCACTTCCGCCAAAAACAAATCACCCTTTTACATAGAACTTCTATGTCCTCATTACCTCTGAGTCATTCTATGTACCCCCCTTCGTTGAGCCCACTCCTACCATGTCCTCATCACCTCTGAGTGGGAAGGCTCCGTCGAAAAAACTTCATGCTTGCCATTTCCTCATTACCTCTGTGTAAGTATGTTGATTCCCTTTTGACTTATTATCCGTACCCACAACCGGAGTACGCCAAGGATAGAAGGTCCACAAATATCCTCCGTTGAGTCCACTCCTGCCATGTCCTCATTACCACTGAGTAGGAAGGCTCCACGGTAAAACTCTCATGCTTGCCATGTCCTCATTACCTCTGAGTAAGTATGTCGGTTCCCTTTCATCCTATTATCGTATCCTAAGCCAGGGAACACCAAGGATAATATGCCCACAAATATCCTTTGCTAAGTTTCTTATTACAGGCCAATCATTTCTTATCATGCCCCGGGAGCCCAGCTGCTCCATGGTATTCTCTCTCCCGATACCCGGAACGTCCATGATCACCTTGTCGTGGAATTATTCTAGGTATCCCCAAACAAACATGTAATCCGTACCTAAAACCAAGGTATGCCAAGGGTAACAGGTCCACAAAACAAGTCCTCCATGCGGGGAAAATACCACCATAACACCACAAGCACAACAAGCAGTACAAATAAAGGGTAAAGTAAAACATACTCTTTTATTTGGAAGCCAAAAAGCATTACATGTTTTGGGATCACGTCCCTCTCAAAAAGAAAAGAAAAGAAGAAGATAAACAAAATGAGAAAAAGGCCAACTATAGTTCGGTATTACACAATTCCAGGAGGCGGTTTCTCACCAAGGTGGTCCCCCGCTCAAGCCGCTGTCTAGCTCAGCGTTCAGCCTCCTGGGACAACTGCTCCGCATCATCCAAGTACATATATGCTCGTAAGTCTCCCAGAGTTCATCATAGTACAAAGAAAATGGAAAGGCTGGTTATTGATGGCGTCCAACCTCTCCAAAGGCTCATCGGTAGAAAGCTGATCCGACACATGTCGAACTAAGCCGTCGAGTCGTACACGCACAGCATACTGTGCTGAACCCCCCAAAAGCTCTACTGCTAGATTGATTGGCAAATTCACTGAAAGAAGACAAAAGAAACAGGATTAAAAGATGGTTAAAACGAATGTTTCTTAAAAAGAAGCTCCTGTAACCCTTTGCAGCTCGGATCAACGAAGCCTTACCCGGCCCAAATTCAGTTGAGTTTCATGAGGTACGACTTCGATGGAGCCTATACGGCTCGTGTCAATGCAGCCTTATGCGGCCCGATTCATTTCGGTTTCATGCGGCACTGCTTCGATAGAGCTTATGCGTTTTGGTTGAACGTATGCAGTTCTATTTAGCAGAAGAGCTTATACAGCACGACATAGCGAAGCTTTATGCGGTCCAGCTCATCAGGAGCACATGCGGCCCCGGTCAAATGAGACTTTATGCGGTTCAAGTCTCAGAAAGTACTCCTGCGGCTCAAGTCCATCTCATGCGGCTCAAACACAGGGCATGTCCCATGTGGCTCGGATACGAGAGGGTCATGCGGCCCATGCAACATATGCGGTTTCATCATGATTAAACTTAGTCAGTTCAATAAAGACGAAGGATGAAGGCTTGTGCATAAATCATGCAAGAAAGCCATAGTTTTTAGGGTTCAAAACATTTAATCCAATCCTTACCCTTAAAAGCAGAGTGGACGTCAGGGTGCACATCAGGCGCAGTAGCCGATGAGGAGGTCGCTTTCTTACCCTTTGCAGCAGCAGAAGCAACCTTGGAAGATTTGGGGGCCATTATCGTACCGACGATCGGAGAAGGAGGACTAGGGAAGAAAATTAGAACCGAAGACGAAAGAGAGAGTAAAGAAGTCTCTCCGACTGAACACGTTCATATTTATAGAGAGAGGTGCCTCGATCCACGTACAGTAACCGAACCTTCGGTTCTCGAGACGAGCCGACTAAAATAAAGGCCAAACTCTTGGGATCCTGCCCCAAAAAGCAGCCTTAAAACTGACGGCAAATCAACAACAATTAATGTAAAAGATTTGCACACGCGGCAGGATGATGTGGCAAGGAGCTCATGCGGCCGGACAACCTATACGGCCAAAGGGTCCATACGGCTGAGGAGGATATGCGGCTAGGACATCCATGCGGCCAGGACATCATATATGGCCAGAAGAATTTATACATAGCCATGCTTCTTATTCAAAGTATTTCAATTTTGCAAATTAAAAACTTTGAAGGGGGACTTGTAGAAGCATGGAAAAGAATAAAGAAAGATCCATGCGGCCAAGTATCCCCATGCGGCTCAGAGAGCTCATGCGGCTCAAGCGTCTATGCGGCTCGAATAGTTCCATGCGGCCAAGAGATGAGCCACGTAGCCCTCAACAGCTCTTCCCTTTGTCTTTATTGTATTTAATGTCTTGACAGCTGACAGCTCTGGCCAACGACATCTCTGACATAAAGATGCAATAATGACTCTGTCATAATGGCAGACTCCTAGGGAAACGAAGGAAATCTCTGACACAATCCATCAAACCCCAAAAACCTTTATGCGGCCTTGACACATGGACAGCCGCATGCGGCTCAGACAGAGGCCACCCAATGCGGCTCAGGCAGAGGCTACCCATGCGGCTCACGAAGACTATCTTCATGCAGCTCACTGAGAAGCCACCCATCATGCGGTCGCCTATGCTCATGCGGCTCAGATCATTTCCATGCGGTTCAAATGTTCAGAGGCCACTCCCAAGCAGCCTTGACAAGTGGCCAGCCTTACGCGGCTCAGTAGGGACCAATCCTCTTGCGGCTCAGATTTCCTAAGTGGCTCGCGGTTTTGCCAGCATCCCTACAGCTAGCAGCCTAATAATAGTGGGACACATGGCAAGATTCATCAACAAATCCTAACAACCAGGTTTAGTGCCATCCTCAAAATTACTGGGATCAAATCAGATCATTTGTAATAAATCAAATTGAACACGTGGCAGGAGATCCGAGCTTGGCATAACAAATCATAAGGATTTATGGCAATCATCATTAATTGCCTACAGAGATTTGATGCAATCACATTAATTGCTCAAATCTATTATGAGTGGCCCAGATTCATTAATCCTTAACCGCTGACTTTTGAGAATGGGCAAGCATTAAAAACCCTAATGATGTTCCCCACTCTTATAACTAGCAAGGTGCCATTCCCTTGCAAAGCAGTAGAGAGAGAGAGAGCACACCCCTCCGGATCAAGAGAGTCAGAGAAAAAAATATACAGAGATTGAAAGGAGAGCATTTCTTCATCAACGACAAGCAGTTCTTCTGCAGAGCCAAGGCTGCACCCGATCGTCCAAGGAGTAAGGCAGAGCTGCTGTCGCTTTTCCGAGCCTTTATCGTCACCCCCAGAATCTAAAATAAACACTTGTACTTAGATTGATGTACCTAGGTTTTCATCCCTAGGCTTTCTTTGTACAAGCGAATTTGTATTGTGAGTCTAAGTTCAATCCTCCTACATAAATTGTTCTGTACTTTTACAATCAATGGCAAACAAAGGGTAGTAGGTTCTAGTCATACTACTCAACTTATAAAGTCAACTAATAGAGTAATTGATGAATATAACACGTATACTTGTATGAGTTATATCCTAACCTCCATATTTAGCAAAAAATAAGATAAGATTTACATGGAAAGGAATCAAGCAGAAGGAAGTAAAGTTAATCGGACGAGAGTTCGAGATTTGGAATCACGGAAGGAAGTCGAGCTTGTGGATGAGATTCCTATATCCTAATCCGACATGCAAGCTCACATCGGTACAGTAACGTAACCGAAGTGACAAACTCGACCTGCTTGGGCCACCATAAAAATATGTAACATTCCAGTCCCAAAATACTTAGGACTAAGTATGTAAATATGCCAACTGTATACATATAAAGTATACTCCAATGTATGGAACCCCATATGTATACGTAAGCTGTAAAATACAATAAAACTATGATAACTAAATCTCATCCACAATAATAAAGAATAATATTATAATCAACTCAAGAATTTGTCATTTATACATATCGTTGGGCGGAGACAAATTCACTACCAACCAATTTAAATGAAAGAAGATATACAAGGAAATGATCAAAAAAAATGGCAAGACGAACCATACACCTTGAGAGATAACCAGGTCCTCAAAGGGATGTAATAAGATACATAAAGAACATACCATATAATCTGTGATATATAATAGAGAGCAAAAGGGGATGCAAGCAATAGGGTGCCTACCAATTCTATAGTAAAAATACAGTTAAAAATAAACCTTCAACGCATGGGCACTCTGGCTTAGGTGTAGGAACTCAGGTATGGTCCCATCAGGATACCAGGGACCTCAAAGCATAACATTCCTCGAATGTCAGAGGCCAGCTGGAAATCAAGTATCAGGTTCTAGGACCGTATCTCCAGTGGAGATAACCAACAATAATAGGAAAGTGCATATGTGGCCCATACGTTAAGGAACTGTTCTTCCCACCCAATATCTAGTAGGGTCACATCCATGACTCATAGAAACCTTTAATAACTTCCAAGTCTACTAGCATACAATTCTATTGGCAGTTACTCCTAACCGTCGCACGCCTCATACGTATCGGCGGCCGGCCGACTACGCAAGTATGTGTCCTACATATGACTCACATCACGTGATAAAGTATGGGTCAAGATCACATGAGATATACCAATACCTCATCAATAAAGGGGTGGTCACTAGACTAAGTCAATGCAAGAAAAAATATAAAAGCGAGAAAAACAACCGACAAAGTCGCTTGCACCTAAGTGTGACTTGGACGCACAGTTTTATAATATCAATAAATAAGAAATACTGAAAATAACAACTAAAAATAATAATATATAAATCACAGAGTAAGGCGGCAAGGTATCTTTCCTGATTTCGTGCTGTGAATATGAAACGCCGCTCCCGCGTCCACGCCTCCGGAACCAGACCCTCCTGGATAATTAATTAACTAGATTAAGTCACTACTCACGAAACTTATGATATGACTTAATTAGTCAAAGTAATGTGTTAAAATTATTCAATCTCTCATAGAACCATTTAGATCCATACAATCACACACAGGTTCCACGAGACATCGAAACACAGTTTTAGGGTTTCTAACTTTTAATCAGACGGTTATGTCCCTACTTCAATAACATGCTTAAAAATCATATAAAAATCATAAAAATAATATTTAAACTAATTTTCTACATATTTATCTATAATATTCTAGAATTAATATTTCTAAAGACATTTACAACTGGTTGATTACTAAGTCAGCCAGTCTACCAAAACTTCCCCGGAACATAGTTAATGACTCAAAATTGCTAAAATAACCAAAGATATATTTTAAACAGAAATAAAATACTTTATTTCATATAATAATATCAGAGGTACAAGGGTTGAGTTATACTACAAGTTTGGGACAATCTAGGTTAGTCGGTTACCCAAAATTAGCTAGTTTTGACCTACAATTTTTTCTACCAGATTTGCGTTGCTAAAATCATGGAAATATACTTAAATTTCTAATTTATGTATATGAACACACATAAAATTTAGTTTCGAGAATAGGCACCAATAACTCATAGTTCCTTAACAATGGGGTTAATTTTGATCATACCGAAACATAAATATTATGCCTATATTTTAAGAAACCTTTATGGATGATTACACATAAAACAGTCATCAAAATATGATTTCTACATATTTAATAACATATTTTCTATAGAATTTTAGTAAGGGTTTGAGATGGAAAGATTTAGATTTTTTACCAAAGGTCCGTGCTAGAGAGGTTGTGACGACTTCTCCTCGACAAAGCTCCAACCTTTCTCGCTATCCATGCTTTCTAATCCTATTTTGGTGAGTATGGAAGGGTTGAAAATGGCTATAGATGGTTGGATGGAGAAGATGGAATTTTTAGGGGATGTTTTGAGGGGTTTGGGGGATGTATGGTGGAGGAGATGAGTTTTATGAAGGATAGAGAGATGTGCAATGGAGGAGATGATGTATGGAGGCTATGGTGGGAGAAGTGTTACCGAAAATATGGAAAAGGAAAGGGGTGGTCGGCTATGGAGGTGGAAAGAAAGGAGAAATTAAGTTAGGGTTAGGGTTTGGGCTAAGTTGATGTATATATATAGGCTTTATTGGGTTGCATGTATGAAAAGGAGTGGGAATCCTTTTCCTATGGGGTTTTCGGCCATGGGGTGGTTGCTTGGCCGAAATCTATGATGGGGTCCACTAGGGCATGATTTGGTTGTTTGGTGAGTTGGCTAATTGATTGGATTGAGGATTTAAAAAGGTCTTTCCTAATATAGAACTAATTAATTCTATCTATGGAATTCAATCCAAATCTGAATTAAATACAAATATATGTAATTATTAATATTCATTAATGTCCAACATGCCTACATAGGGTTGCATTTGGCTTGGAAGAGGTTTGGGAAGGTTTGGAGCAACCGGGTCTCCTAAAAAGTCGTAAAGGCTTTCTTAACTAATTAATTAAATAAAAAATGTAAATTGTGCCATAATTTGAATGGTTAACATGCAAGAGATTACAATATGACATGGCATTCCTAACATGTCTAGCATGGTAGTTAAAGCACCCGACAACGCTAGGCATGCCATACTTTCTGCTCGTCTTGCATATTCAAAGTCAACCATGGCTATAGTCCTTTTATACAATATAAATAAGATAAAAATAAATTAGAATTAAATAAAATCCAAAAATAATTTAAATATTCCTTTAAATTATGAGGGGTTTTATAGCGCATGGCTTTATATGCGCCTATAGTTTTTACTTGCTTATGCACATAACTTTATATGTCTGTTAAGTCATAGTGTCCCTTTGGTGTGGACGCATAGCCCTTATTATGTGCCCACATAGCCAGTATAGATGGCTCCTGACTTAGCTTCCCATGCACCCTGCCTCATTCATGTGGTCGCATAGACCATAGGCGCATGCATGTGGGCGCATAGGCGATGGGTGCATGCATTCTCTTGCGCATTCCTTCAACAACGTATGCCCTACACGATGTGTTTGGTCATAGGCGCATACATGTGGGCGCATAGCCTTGGGCGCATGCCACTTTCAGCACTTGCATTTTGGGTGCATGCTCTTCATGATACCCCATTGACCCTTTGTGCCATCTCTTACAAATGTCTGTATTTGTCCCTATGGTCCTTAGTATGAATTGTGACTTTGTTTGTACTCTTTACTTGGCTAGTCATATAATGTTAAATTCTATGTTGCACATGTACTCTGAGCTTTGAACACGATCTTAGTATCGTACATACACTCTCTAATAACTCCTTGATAGTGGCCCGCCGTGGTGTACTTACTGGATCAGAACATGATAATGTGACCTTACATGATAACTCTTGATAGTGACCCGTCGTGGTGCACTCTTGACAAGCAACATGGATAGACTTGATAGTGGCCCGTTGAGGCGCACTCTTGACAAGTAATCTTGATAAGTAACCTAACATGATAAATATTGATATGTTGTTGCAACGGCTATCTTGACTTGCTAGGTAACACTTGTCTTGACACCGTGGATAGTTGTGCTTGTATAAGCTACATGTCTCGTCTTGTATCATATCTAGGACATGGATTACTGGTTACAACAGTCAGAGATTCATACTGAATCTGACTAGGTCAATTACTAGATTGATCGAGTAGTCCATGAAGAGATTTTCCAGCTACTGGCAGTCCCATTATCTGGGCGCTTTAATTGGACTTGTAGCCTGCCGTCGAGTAGGGCACATTTCCAGCACACTGTCATGTGTTGCACCCCCAAGTCACCTAATCCAACGCTCTTAACTTGCAACTAAATAACCTGGATTAAGTCTGCAGGGATTGTGGCTGTTGGAACATCTCATTGCATCTTGTAGTAACTAGGCTTCTGATAACCCTATTTAGTTAAAGTATAAAGCCGTACTCCTTGTGGCCATAATTGATGAATGAAGTCCCATCTAGTCTTGTCTAGACAGCGCCAGTCTTTGATTCATTTAGTGCATTTACTGTTTATGCTTTACCTTATCGATAATCGGTCAGAGACTAAGTTCTGTTTAGGTGAAGGTTTAGAACTCCGGTCCTTATTTGGTTTACGAGTTGTAACTTGGTTACCGGAGAAGTTTCATAGTTATCTTATCGTTTATCCCCTAAATTCTTACCTCTAAGTTTTCCTGTCTTTATTATGCCGTGTGATCTAACATGCTAGTTTTAGTTCTTAAGTGAAGCCTCCCTTGTGGCACTTGCTCTTTTTGGGATCTGACGCAGCTGGTTTTGTATGGACAGATTTCGGAGTAGCACCAGAGGATCATTCAGCCTTCTAGCCAGATGGTGAATACTAGACGCAACCCTAGCAACGAATGGGTTTATTTTGCTCTCCCATTCTATTGTAAAATTATTCTTTTAAGACGTTTGGCTGTCGAGTAAGTGTTAGCTCGTGTTGAATTTACATTCCTGTCTGCCTAATAGTTGTAACATGATTGACAAATCCTAGGGTTGATCATGTATGACATTAACTCTTGCTAGTCTTCGCATTTTATATGACTAGCTTCATGATCATCTGAATATGTAATATTTGGGATGCCTTACTTTGTATGTCTGATGATCTACCATCTTGTTACATTTACTTGCTTGCTTGAGATTGAGACACTAGGCTTGTACTTGACCATAAGAGACCGTTGGCTTGTAGATAAACCCGCATACATATAGACAGCCGTAACTGTATTGCGAAGTGGGATTCACTTCAATGTACGTAGCTAGCTGTGTCTGTCCCCCGTTCTCTAGTATTCTCGTTCTGGAATTGTTTAAGTGGTGGCCCATGCAGGTCTTGTAAATGAAGATGTGTGTGGGGTTTACCGAATAGATGTCTCAATCAGCATTTGCCCTTGATCTCTACTCGTGCTTTCCAATCTTCCTGAAATCTTAGTCTGATCACATGCTTATATCCATGATCTATCCCGGTCCTTCCTTATTGTTTCTCATGTCATTTCTTTAGTAGCATAGTTCCTGGTCCTACGGATCAGCGAGGTGGAGAACCTCCAGTAAACTAGCAGTAACTTGGGTATCAAGCCCAACACTCTGGAGCAGCCTCCCGAGTCATGCATTCCGGGGATCCAGAGCCCCCAGTTTAACCCATCCAGCCTGCAGAGCCTGATAATAGAACCCTGGTGGGACTCATCCGAGAATTGCTTGCAGCACAAGATCGTCGGGGTGATGCCCTACACCAGACAATATAAGATGCCAGGGGCAGAGTTGGTTACCAAGGGAACAACGCAGCCAACAGTTTCAAGCACCTGAACCCTCCTTTCTTTGATGGTAGTGAAGATGCTATCGCTGCTGATGCGTGGCTTTAGGTCATAGAGGTTATCCTAGAGGCAGCTAGGATTCCAGAGGAAGAGAAGGTGGCCGTTGTGTGCCTACAGTTATTGGACTTAGCCCGCAGCTGGTGGACGATGCTAGCAGTTGGATTAGCAACGCCTGTCTTATGGGCGATATTCAGCAACAAGTTCTAGACCAAGTACTTCGATACAGTAGCTCGGTATGATCTGCAGATGAGATTCACAAATCTCAAGCAGATAGGAAGGACGGTCGATGGATATGCGGCTGAGTTTTCTAGACTTAGTCGGTTTGCTCCTACCTTGGTGACAACCAAATTAGATCGAGCCCAGCATTTCCTGTAGGGACTCCTCCTAGAGATTATTATATCAGTGGAGAAGTTTGAGAACCAGACTTTTGATGCCGTCTTACGAGAAGCGAATAGGCATGAATATACTTCGCAAAGGATTGTAGATAGAAATGGAGGAAGAAAGAGGTCTCATGGGTAGATGTCCCAGTCATCAGCACCAGCCCAGCAGCTAGGGCTTTGACTATTAAAGCTCCGAGGAGGACGAGCACAGTTTTGTTGGTTCAGCACTCGACAACGACGTATCTTCACCAGCAGAAGTAGAAGCAGTTTTTGCAATGTGCTGCACTCGTTGTTAGAAGCCAGGACATATAGTATCAAAATATCGCAGAGCACAGGGATTGTGCTTGGCTTGTAGGGCACCGGATCACAAGATAGGTCCTGTCTGAATAGAACCAGTTCATCGTCATCAAACCTAACCAGTCCATCGATTAGGGGCCCAACACCAGTACAGCAGCAGTACCAGCCTCCGTGGCCAATGTCGCCTCAGGCTCAACGGTATACCCAAGCTCAGATTCAGTACCGACAGAGAGGTTTCCAGCAGATGGGACCAGCACCAAGAGGACAAGGTCAGGCTATGGTTATGACCGTAGTAGAAGAATTAGCATTAGGTGAGGTGGTTGAAGATGGACCTTTGAGTTCATTGGAAGTGGACGCACTACCAGTCTGTGAATCCTACTTGGAAGGTAAAATGACCAAAATGTCTTTTACGGCAAAGGGATATAGGGCCAAAGTTGTGTTGAAATTGGTTCATTTTGATTTTTGTTGACCCATGACTATCCAAGATAGAGGTGGCTTTGAATATTTTATCACATTTATTGACGATTATTCAAGTTATGGATACGTTTATTTGATGCATCGTAAGTCTGAGTGCTTTGAGATATTCAAAGAGTACAAGGCTGAACGGAAAAACGTCATGGAAAATGTATCAAGTCATTACGATCAGATCGTGGTGGCGAGTACCTCTTTGGAGGGTTTAGGGATTATTTATCAGAGGCTAGTGTTATATTTCAATTGACTGCACCTGGAACACCCCAGCAGAATGGTGTAGCCGAAAGAAGGAATAGAACTCTTATGGAGATGGTTAGATCAATGATGAGTTATTCGGATTTACTAGATTCATTTTGGGGATATGCCTTAGAGACTGCAGCTTATATTTTGAACTTGGTTCCTTCTAAGTCATCACCTCTTACTCCCACAGAGAGTCTGAGACCCTTGTCCCAATTGAATTGCAAGGGATGACCTATACAGATAGATAGACGAGAACTCAAGGGCGTAGCAGTACTTTAATAACTACTTCAAAAATAGATTACCGCAACAAAGAAGGAAGCTCAAGCAAGTTACAAGATGTGGGAATGAAAGGGTTAGCCGAGTAGCTCGAACAGGAGTTTTTGACTGAAATTCGGATATCACGGTACGAAGGAAGTACAGTTCTCTTTAATCAGGTTTCTCCACTCATTTCAATATTCATCTCCGGAAATAAAAATGAAATAGGAGCCCACGTAGCGGTCAGGATTACCAACCCTCGGTGGAAGATCAGTCTTCTGACAGGCCCGCTTAGCCCGAATGCCCCCAGAAGGAATCCATGTCAAGACCCTTTGCCCGACCTAACCGATACCCTTTCCGACAAACCATACAAGGGATTCATACCTTCCACTCATACCTATCAACCGAAAAAAATGATTATCATACTGATCTAGTCAAGCCTATGGGGGATGCCTCATGGAAGAGGGATTGGACTAGTCAACTAGGGGGGATTGGGTCGAGTGTCCGTATCTGTGCAGCTAAGACAAGGAAGGTAAGATAGGCAGTTCAGAAACAAGATAAGACAAACAAGTCAATATTGCAACTGACAGCTAATAGGAGAGAGAATACAACTGTCAGTAAATCAAATAGATAAGACAGTCCTGCCTTGATAGTTGACTTCAAATTCAAATGTCCGATCTGACTGTGAGAATAGCGAAGTCCGGAATGACATGCTCAATGCCAGTCCATCCAGAAATGCCAGATGAATCCCATGAGAGATCTAATCTAGGCAGGTGTGAAAGCCTGATTGCAAAAGAGGGTAAATCGGCCACACTAAGATTACCATAAGGGGAGGTCCGTTTGATATCCAAAAACTGCTTAGAAATAGTCGGACAAGTAGGTAATGTTGGGGCAAACCAAAAAAGTTTGGGTAGAGCCGGATCGAAGTGTTGGCTAGGTAAGCGTCATGTAGTAAGCTGTGGATTGGGCATAAGCCTAGTCTGAAACATGTTCGCATTTGGAGTAGTCCAGAACATGTGCTGAATAGGAAAGCAAATAGGTTGGAATCTCGTACAGAAGTACGCTTGTTTGTAGGCTATCCAAGAGGAACAAAAGGAGGTTTATTTTATAGTCCTAAGGATCATAAGGTCATTGTTAGCACCAATGCCCGATTCTTAGAGGAAGACTATGTGATGAACCATAAACCCACAAGTAGAGTTGTTCTAGAAGAACTGAGAGGTAAGACATGAAGTACTTCAGTACCAACAGTACAAGAGGATGAACCACAAATAACTGTACAACGTGTTATGTTACACCACAACCGATAGTGCCTCGTCGTAGTGGGAGGGTTGTGATACAACTTGATAGATATATGTTGCTGGGAGAGTCGTCAGACTTCATCACTGAGGAACAATATTATGATCCTTGTACCTACAATGAAGCACTCAAAGATAAAGATGCAGAGTCTTGGCAAAAAAACAATGATATCTGAAATAGAATCTATGGATTCTAATCAGGTCTAGGAGCTTGTAGAACCACCCGTTGGTGTAAAAGCCATTAGATGCATGTGGTTCTATAAGAGAAAAAGAGGATCAGACGGTAATGTTGAAACCTTTAAAGTTTATCTTGTAGCAAAAGGTTTTACTCAAAGTGAGGGTATCGATTATGAGAAAACCTTTTCTTCAGTACCCATGCTTAAGTCTATCCGGATTCTTTTATCTATTGTAGTTCATCTCGATTATGAGATTTGAAAATGGATGTCAAGACAGCATTCCTTAAGGAAGTCTTAAGGAAGACATCTATATGAAGCAACCAGATGGGTCCATTGAAAAGGGCAAAGAGCATTTGTTTGTAAGCTCAAGAAGTCCATTTATGGACTTAAGCAAGCTTCCAGATCTTGGAATATATGTTTTGATTAGGTGATAAAATCCTTTGGATTTGATCAATGTTAGGATGAATCATGTGTATACAGAAAGTGTGACTGAAACATGGTAGTGTTCCTTGTACTTTATGTGGATGACATCTTGCTCATTGGAAACAATGTAAAGGTGTTATCTGATGTAAGGGTATGGTTGTCCAAACAGTTTGATATGAAGGACTTGGAAGAAGTAGGTCACATCGTCGGGATCAAAGTTCTACGAGATCATAAGAAAAGGATGTTGGGCTTATCCCAAGCTTCCTATATCGATATTGTACTAACTCGTTTTAGTATACAAAATTCTAAGACAGTTTTCTTACCTTTTAGACGTGGAATTGCTCTATCAAAGGAGCAGTGTCTGAAGACACCTAAAGAGGTAGATAACATGAAATCAGTTCCTTATGCTTCAGCAGTAGGAAGCTTAATGTATGCAATGCTATGTACGAGACCAGACATCTGCTTTGATTTAGGCATGGTCAGCAGATATCAGTCTAACCCAGGACAAGAGCACTGGACTGCCGTAAAGCATATTTTGAAGTACCTGTAGTATATGCTAGATTACCAGGCAGATAGTTTAGTTCCCTTGGGGTATACAGACTCAGATTTTTAGTCAGATAGGGATTCCACAAAATCTACCTCAGGTTATATCTTTACTTTGGGAGGTGGAGCTATTGTGTGGAGGAGTATCAAGCAAAAATGTATTATTGATTCCACCATGGAAGCCGAGTATGTGACAGCCTCTGAGGCAGCCAAAGAAGCAGTTTGGCTCAGAAGCTTTCTGTTGGACTTGGATATGGTACCTAGTCTGCCTAAGTCTATTACACTTTATTGTGATAATAGTGGTGTAGTTGCAAACTCGAAGGAACCACGAGCCCATAAGAAACATATTGTGTCATGACCTGCACCCAGTGTAGGGACACGAGAAGTGGATACGTCCAGCCTATGCCGCAGTATCGACGGTAGAACGCTGTTTTAGGTTACTATATAATGAACAACTCACACAATTATATAATGTACCTGTCACATCTCAACTCCGAATAGAGGACAGGTATAAGATACGATAATACTCAATCACAATCAAAGCATAATAAGATGACACAGGAGTCTAACAACTATATATAAAACTCAAAACAACAACAACTTAAATAAACTCCCAAAATCTCAACAATCTCAAAACACCACTTATTACAAAACAAGTTTTAAAAGAGAAACTCAACCAAAAACTAGTAGTATACTCCAACCTCTACTGGTCCTCTAGGCTAGATGTGAATCTCCAAGTTACCTGTAATATTTTCAACAGGTCCGGTCAGGACATGAACGAGCAAAAAATTTCAACAGTTCATACCAAGACAAGAATATAAAGCATGCAATAGAGTAAAATACATGAAACGCTGAAAGAAAGTATATGTAGTAAAAGAGAGAGAAGTGTAATATAAATAGCTACTATAAGTTGAGAACTATCGGTGACTAGTGATGTAGAGTACAAGATAGACATATGAACGGCTTGAATTTATACATGATTATACTAAAGAGTTTGCACATGATTACACTACTTTGAAATTGTTCACATGACTATTTATACTCCCCCGTACCCCAATCAATACACAAGGATCCAGACAAGTTTTGTTATTGTACAATATTTCACATGAGGGCCCATAAATGGGTGCACATTAAGGTATACATGAGGGCTCTGTGAACATGAGAGTACATGAATCACAAGGGAAAACATAAATAGTGAAAGCACAGAAGTACATGACGAAAGTAAAACACACATGACATGATGTACCCGATGCTCCCAAGAGAGATAACATCTCAATTTAATGATCCATATAGTACCAATGCGTGTTTACAACGTGACAACATCAAGTAAAGTAATCTAGAGCATAAATATAAATCATAACATGTATGAAACGGTCAGAGAATGTTCTCGCCTGATTCCCTGAACAGTTGATATAAAAAGATGGCCAACTGGAGTCACAGAGTCCTAGTTAGAGCAACACATGTTATAAAGAGTTCAATTTATATCGTAATTGAAATTATAATACAATCTACACGAGTCTATATCAATCTAGGTCAAAGTCAACTCTTGGTCAACTCTGGTCAACAAGTCTAGTCAAACTAGGACAACTAGTATAATATGGTCAAACTAGCTAAGGTTTGGTCAATATTGGTCAAACTAGTCTAGGCTAGTCAATTCTAGGTTTAAACAAGTCTACGGCCTAAACAATCAAGTATACTAGTACCATTGCTATCTAACACATAGTCTAAATCAAGGCACATAGCTAAACCACATAGCTAACAAGCCACACAAACTTAATTATATAATATACATTACATATATATCACATATATCCTTACCCATATAGTACCACCATAACACATACATATAGATACCATATATCAAGTATATACATATCCTCACTATGAACCATAACCTATATCTATATACTCTCATAATACATATAGATACTATATAACCCAAAATATATATACCTATTTATATAACCCTTCCACAATCTAACATCACCTACTCAAACTCAAACACTTAGACACTAACCAACTAACACTAGGATACCATATCAACCTTGGTCATATTGGCATCCCAAAACCAATACCATGGTCATAAGATAAATTAATAATTTACCTTGAAGGTAAATGTAATTCATATTTACCTTAAGATATTAACTTGGTATCATGAGATACCAAGATACCTCTCAAATATCTAATTAATAATGTAATAACATAACATTTTAACTAATATCTAACATATGACCTATAGAGACTAACTTGCTAACATACGAATATCTAGAACTAACATAACCTACTAATATATTAATATCTAATATACTAGATATCTAACATCAAATTATCTAACAACATATCAGATATCTAACAAAATACTAACATCTACTATCTAACTAACATTCATACTAACAAATATAAATTACACTAATATATAACAAACTCTAATATATCTAATCCTCTGCTAACCAATATCTAACAAACATACTAACATATATAAATTACACTAACATATAACAACTCTAACATATCTAATCCTCTACTAACCAACATCTAACAAACATACTAACATATATTACCTAACAATAATATATATATATATATATATATATATATATATATATATATATGTGTGTGTGTGTGTGTGTGTACTATATCATACATATACTCGACAACCTATGATACCTACATTCATTGATTATCCATACTACATTGGTTCATAGGTTACACAAAATGCTTATATTTTATAGTCACTCTTCTACTTAAAATCAATACTATACCAATTGGACATTCACTAAATTTTAGGATTAAAGTATATCATAGCCCTTCGTGTTAGCTTTCTGAGACTTCAAACGGATTGCACTTTTGTGTTCGGAAGCTCCCAGAATCGCTAAAATACCGAAACACGTTTGTCTTTAGGATAGCTGACACTCAAATAGTTTTACATGAAGGTGTAGAATGATATTTGCTTATTAAAATATATATTTGGAAAGCTAACTTTGATACGGTTCTTTAAAAAAAACGGTGATTAATCGTAGTTTTGAGCTAAAAGTTATGACATTTCTAAGTTGCTATAGTTACTAAAAACGTAGATGAATATTATAACAAATTTGGGTTGTTGTGGACAAAAGAAACACATGTAGGCCAAGATACTTGGATACCAACATAGGTATCTAAATGAAACTCATTCTAACCATCCTAACTAAGATCAATCCACTCTCTAACCATTCTAAAACTGAATTTAAAACACAAATAATCCTATTAGGCAATAAATCAAACACATGGGGTGTCCAAATTTGGGATCTATCAATTAGGACACAAAACACATATCTAATATCCTCAAGAGAGCTCCAAATGGCCTCTAACTTGAATCTAAAGGGGGTACATGCATGGAAGTGCATCTTATGGATTCAAAACTAACTAATATGCATAGAAAATTAATTTAGAGGGTTGATTTTACCTATTGGGAGTGGAATCCCAATGATACTCTCAAGGACACGGCTCTGATACGAAGATCTTCCAAAAAGGACACTCCTCCTTGCACTTTGTTCCAAATATTTACTAGCACCCTCCCTTGGTAGTATGAGAAGGGCGGATGGAAGTTTTGGTGGAGAGATGTAAGGATTTGGAGATCAAATCAAAGAGGAAAATTCTCAATTTGGGGAAGAACACTTTGCGAAGGAAAAGAGGCAAGATGGAAAAAAATTAAAGGAAGGGAGGCTATCCTACCTATAGTGGCTGCAATTAAAACCTATTTGGACCATAGGGGAAAGACCAATAAGGCCTCAACTAGTCCTTTTGGTTAATTTTAAGTTAGGTTCAAGTTTGGGATCAAAAGGGTTAAATTTAAGTCTCTAACTTAACCAATCTAACAAGTGGGATTAATCTAAACTTACTAACTTAATTAGTGGGATCTGTGGGCCATGACTAACTAATTTTGGGATCCCGTCTACAGTCTAAGCTACCCGTGTCACTAACACAAGTCAGAACTAAACGAAACTCAAATCCGACTAAACAAATCTCGTAAAATCAATATTAAAATATAAAAATTTCTAAATTATTAAAAATATAAAAAATGACCAAATTAATAATACACCAATTTAAATATTATTAAAACAATCTAAAGTTCACCAATTAATCTAAATCTTAAATAATTCAAAGTCACAAAATGACCAAAATACCCTTAGCCTAAAAAGTTGTAAATAGTCATTCTAATCACATGGTTAGGTCCCCAAGGTCATGGTTAGTCTCTAGGCTCAACAGTTCTATGGTTCACTACCTAACACATCAAAATTATAATTCATCAATTTTAAATAGTATTCAATTAATTATAAATCCCCATAAATCATAAATTCTATTATTAAATAATAAACTTTTACAAAAGTTTAAAATTATCCTCGTTTTAGAAAAGTGGGTGTTACAAGACTACCCTCCTTAGAAGAATTTTGTCCTCGAAATTAAGAGTGGTCGTACTCGTTCTAGGTTAAACCCCCAACAATCAAGGTCGAAGCTTCTACTTAGCAGCACACAAGGTCAACAAGTAAAATATGGGTAGTAGGCTTAAAATGGGACATATCCCAAATTTGGGTTGGCATATTTGCGTCGTAAAGGTGCCCTCAATTTGAGTCGGAAATAAAAGCGATTCTGTGGGGTAAATCAAGATGGGGTCTTGTGTCAGGAAAGTCGTATGATAATGATGAAGAACAAGATGGCGTGTTCGCGTAGGACACGAAGGTCATGGGTGTAAGGTGTCATGTATAGGTTATGCATGTGAAGTTGGTTTCGAGAAAACAACTAACCTTGTGCTCCTAAATTAAAAGTCATAGCAATGTGCATATGATAATCATAATTAAAGTGGGAATGGTTAAATAGCCTAAATTTGACCGAAAGCTATGATACAAAAGTAGTACAAGGGGACAAGTTTGAGTAGGACATAATATATCAAGGTGAAGATAATCTTGTCTACTATAAACTCATGAAGGAAGTTTCCAAAGTTTTACATCTCTGACATTCGAGAAATCAAAGTCACAGAAAGAATATTCGTCTACCTAGAATACTCTCTCTAGGGTTCCCATCTAGCCATTCTAGTCATACTATATCACAAAGCAATCACAAGGAATCAAAACATACAAGCAATGTGGGGTGTATCAATTATCTCAAAAGACATGCTAAGGTCTAGGCTGGAAATCTAGGTACTTTTGAGGCTCTAGGTGGAACTGGATACTGCTACCTCAAGATCTCAGCCCGAACTCTCTTTGTCTCTAACACATCCCAGAGAAGTTCGAATATCTGAGCTACATCAGGAAACAACCCTCCCGAGAATATGGTATAGGGTACCACTATAGGAGGCAAAGAAAGACTCTCAGTCTCAGGCGAAGCTACAGCTACACTCAAGGACAGGCTCTGGTCATGGGTGCTCTACTGGAAAGGATAAGAAAAATAATAAATCATCAAGGCTGTAATGCAGACTAACATCCGATATAAAAACTGATCGGTATTATAAATAACAAAGGAATCATCTACAATGGTTTACTATTCTAATGCCAATCCTAACTACCATCTCTAGGGTACAGACACTCCATAAGTCATCATATCATTACTCTATGAAAGAACTACATATGAATAAGCTCTACAAAAACTAAAATATCCCGACTCTTAAGTTATTTGAAGATGGAATACAATTTTATAACAACAGAAGGGTACGATAGAGATAATATGTTTAAAAACCTTCTCAAGGTACAATCTAAAAATCATATGCGTCTATCCAAAATTATGTTACTCAGAATCATCGCCATGCCAGTAAGCAAGGCTGCAATAAACGATAGATTCCATAACTGGGGTTTGAACCTCTATAATCATGTCGTCTAGAATTCTCGCTATGCCGACTAGTATAGCTGCAAGAAATTCTAAATCTCATAACCAAGATATGTACATCCGAAGACAGGTCTCTATGTTTCCGTCATGTCGGCTAATATGGTTGCGATAAACTCCAGGTTCCATAATCAAGTTGATGTTTTACTATCCCTATTATTTTCGTCAACATATGTTATCAGAAAATATCGTAACTCAGGCCATAAAATTCATCTCGATAGGAAAAATCAAAATGAACAACGATCCATCAAAAATCAAATTCAGTAATAAAGAGTAAGGGTGAACAAAACAAAGGAAGGAATTTCAAATTGAAGTTTAAATAAGATTCTCAAGGGTCGTCCCAGGAATCACTCAAAGATTTCTAACTTTGATTGAGTATCCTCTCATTCTAACACCTTACTTCCTATATTTTATTGCAGGCTCGTAGTAGTACAACTAAGTCGTTGTACTACTACGATATCGTAATAATGTGACTTTCGGCCTACATGGGCCACCATTAAAAATGTGTCATAACCCGCATCCAGTGTAGGTGCACGAGAAGTAGGTACATCCAGTCTACGCTACAGTGTCGACAGTAGAATGTTGTTCTAGGTCACTATCTAATGAACAACTCACACAATTATATAATGTACATGTCACAATCTCAAATCCGAATGGAGGACAGGTATAAAATACGATAATACTCAATCACAATCTAAGCACGATAAGATGACATAGGAGTCTAACAACTATATATAAAAATAAAAACAACAACAACTTAAATAAACTCCCAAAATCTCAACAATCTCAAAACACCACTTATTACAAAATAAGTTCTAAAAGAGAAACTAAACCATAAACTAGTAATCTACTCCAAGCTCTACTGGTCCTCTAGGCTAGCTGTGAATCTCCAGGTTACCTGTAATATTTTTAACAGGTCTAGTCAGGACAGAAACGAGCACAAAATCTCAACCGTTCATATCAAGACAGGAATATAAAGCATGCAATAGACTAAAACACATAAAATGCTGAAAGAAAGCATATGTAGTAAAAGAAATAGAACTGTAATGTAAATAGCTACTATAAGTAGAGAACTATCAGTGACTAGTGATGTCGAGTACAAGATAGACATGTGAACGGCTTGAATTTGTACATAATTACACTAAAGAGTTTGCACATGATTACACTGCTTTAGAATTGTTCACATGACCATTTATACTCCCCCGTACCCCAATCAATACATAAGGATCCAGGCAAGTTATGTTATTGTATAATATTTCACATGAGGGCCCATAAATGGGTGCACATGAAGGTATACATGAGGGCTCTGTAAACATAAGAGTACATGAATCATAATAGCGTACATAAATAGTGAAAGCACAGGAGTACATGATGAAAGTGAAACGCACATGACATGACGTACCCGATGCTCCCGAAGGAAATAACATCTCAATGTAAGGATCCATATAGTACCAATCCGTGTTAACAACGTGATAGCATCAAGTAAAGTAATCTAGAACATAAATATAAATCCTACAAGTATGAAACGGTCGAAGAATGTGCTCGCCTGACACACTAAACAGCTGATATGAAAATATGGCCAACAGAAGTCACAGAGTCCTAGTTAGAGCAACAAAATTTATAAAGAGTTCAATTTATATGGTAATTGAAGTTATGATGCAATCTACATGAGTCTAAGTCAATTTAGGTCAAAGTCAACTCTTGGTCAACTAGTCTAGTCAAACTAGGACAACTAGTCTAATGTGGTCCAACTAGCTAAGGTTTGGTCAACATTGGTCAAACTAGTCTAGGTTAGTCAATTCTAGGTCTAAACAAATCTAGGGCCTAAACAATCAAGTATACTAGTACCATTGCTATCTAACACATAGCCTAAATCAAGGTACATAGCTAAACCACATAGCTAACAAGCCATACAAACTTAGTTATATAATATACGTTACATATATATCATATATATCCTTACCCATATAGTACCACCCTAACACATACATATAGATATCATATATCAAGTATATACATATCCTCACTATGAACCATAACATATATCTATATACTCTCATAATACATATCCTTCCACATTCTAACATCACCTACTCAAACTCAAACACTTAGACACTAACCCACTAACACTAGGATACCATATCAACCTTGGTCATATTGGTATCCCAAAATCAATACCTTGGTCATAAGGTAAACTAATTATTTATCTTGAAGGTAAAGATAATTCATATTTACCTTAAGATATTATCTTGGTATCATGAGATACCAAGATACCACTCAAATATCTAATTAACTAACAATTTAATGTACTAACATAACATCTTAACTAATATCTAACATATGACCTATAGAGACTAACTTGCTAACATACCAATATCTAGAACTAACAAAACCTACTAATATATTAATAACTAATATACTAGATATCTAACATCAAACTATCTAACAACATATCAGATATCTAATAAAATACTAACATCTACTATCTAACTAACATTCATACCAACAAATATAAGTTACACTAACATGTAATAAACTCTAATATATCTAACCCTCTACGAACCAACATCTAACAAACATACTAACATATATAACTTACACTAACATATAACAACTCTTACACTAACATATAACAACTCTAACGTATCTAATCCTCTACTAATCAACATCTAACAAACATACTAACATATATTACCTAACAATAATATATATATATATATATATATATATATATATACTATATCATACATATACTCGACAACCTATGATCCTATATTCATTTAATATCTATACTACATAGGCTCATAGATTACATAAAATGCCTATATCGTATCGTCACTCTTCTACTTAAAATCAATAATGTACCAATTAGACATTCACAAATTCTAGAATTAAAGTATGCCGTAGCCCTTCATGTTAGCTTTCTGAAACTTCAAACGGGTCGCATTTTCGTGTCCGAAAGCTCCCGAAATCGCGAAAACACCAAAATGCATTTGTCTTTTGGAAAGCTGACATTCAAATAGTTTTACAAAAAGTTGTAGAACAATTTTGGCTTATAAAAATATATATTTGGAAAGATAACTTCGATACGGTTCTTTTAAAAGATGGGAGATTAATCGGATTTCTGAGCTAAAAGTTATGTCATTTCTAAGTTGCTAGGGTTACTAAAAACGTTGATGAATATTATGACGAATTTGGGTTGTTTTGGACAAAAGAAACACATATAGGCCAAGATACTTGGATACCAACATAGGTATCCAAATGAAACTTATTCTAACCATCCTAAGTAAGATCAATCCACTCTCTAACCATTCTAAAACTGAATTTAAAACATAATTAATTCTATTAGGCAATAACTCAAACACATAGGGTGTCTAAATTTGGGATCTATCAAGTAGGACACAAACCACATATCTAAAATCCTCAAAAGAGCTCCAAATGGCCTCAAACTTGAATCTAAAGGGGGTACATGCTTGGAGGTGGATCCTATGGATTCAAAACTAACTAACATGCATAGAAAATTAATTTATAGGGTTGGTTTTACCTATTGAAAGTGGAATCCTAATGATACTCTCAAGGACACGGCTCTGACACGAAGACCTTCCAAAAAGGACCCTCCTCCTTACACTTTGCTCCAAATCTTTGCTAGCAACCTCCCTTGGTAGTATGAGAAGGCTGGATAGAAGTTTTGGTAGAGGGATGTAGGGATTTGGAGACCAAATCAAAGTGGGAAGCTATAAATTTAGGGAAGAACATTTTGTAAAGGAAAAGAGGCAAGATGGAATAAAATGAAAGGAAGGGAGGCTAACATACCTATAGTGGCTGCCATTAAACCCTATTTGGGCCTTAGGGGAAAGCCCAAGAAGGTCTCAACTAGTCCTTTTGGTTAATTTTAAGTTAGGTTCAAGTTTAGGATCAAAAGGGTTAAATTTAAGCCTCTAACTTAACCAATCTAACAAGCGGGATTAGTCTAAACTTACTAACTTAATTAGTGGGGTTTGTGGGCTATGACTAACTAATCTTGGAACATCTACAGTCTAAGCTATCCGAGTCACTAACACAAGTCGGAACGAAACGAAAATCAAATCCGACTAAACAAATCCCGTAAAATCAATATTAAAATATAAAAATTCCCAAAATATTAAAATATAAAAAATAAAGAAAATTATAGTACATCAATTTAAATATTATTGAAATAATCTAAAATTTACCAATTAATCAAAATCTTAAATAGTTTAAAAGTCACAAAATGACCAAATATCCTTAGCCGAAAAAGTTATAAATAGTCATTCTAATCACATGGTTAGGTCCCCATCGTAAAGGTTAGTCTCTAGGCTCAACAGTTCTAGGGTTCACTAGCTAACAAATCAAAATTATAATTCACCAATTTTAAATAGTATTCAATTAATTAAAAACTCCCAAAAATTATAAATCCTATTATTAAATAATAAACTTTTACAAAAGTTTAAAATTACCCTCATTTTATAAAAGTGGGTGTTACACATTGAACGCAAGTACCACCTTATACTAGATTTCGTAAAGAAAGGAAAAGTTGTTGTGATCAAGATAGCATCAGCCGACAACATAACTGATCCCTTTACAAAGAGTTTACCAGCTAAGACTTTTGATAGTCATATTGAGGGAATGGGAGTCAGATGTGTAGCACATGGCTTTAAGTATAAGTGGGAGATTTGTAACAGTATACTGAAAAATAATACTTTGAGTATAAGTGGGAGATTGTTAGGGTTATATACTAAAAGCATCACTTTTGTAGTAACCTTATTTCCTTAAATTTTGAATAAAAATCATATTGGCAAATGTTTGCATATTATATTTATTGCAAGTGTTAATATAAATGTCTGATATTCTATATTGTAGATAATATGGTGTGTGGTGTCACACACAAGATCTTATTATCAGTTCCCTATGGATTATATAAATAGTTCACAACCTAGATGGACTTGGACAATCTATTGGAAAGGTTGTAGTGTAATCTGGTATTAGTCTATCTTGAATATAGGTTTACACTAGTACACTTTGTGTGTATTGAACAGGACTTCTTGAGGTAGTTTTCTTTGTACTGACTACATAAGTGAACAAATATCTATATTACTATGGATGCTTGTGGTCTTAATACGGATATAATAACAGACATGTACATGCAGTGTGTATTACATTGGCTCATGAAAGAGTGAGATTCATTATGGGTCAACAACCTCTATGAATTGGGTAAAAACATTGTATGTATTATGGGTTGTTGATTATAAATGGAATCCATGTCCTGATACACCGGGTTGATGATGTGCCCTAAAGGAGCTCATAAGGATTGTCATATAAACCTTGCAGGTGGATTATACCTGACATGACAAATAATGTTTAGCGGTACTACTTAAGGATAAAAGATGTCGAATCAATATAGTTGTTAGTAACTTAATTTGATCTATGAACATTCGATATCTTATCATGGGGCGCCAAATGATCATATAATAAAAGGAGCCCACAAACATAATTTGGGATTAGGGAGGTAGTGCAACAATAGCTCATTAGCGGACCGAGCTATTATTAATGGGCCTGGATTGTGTGTTCGGGCTGAACACGGAATATCCAGATCCGTTAGGAGGCCTAACCCTAATTTCTTTTCATGATCTCTATCATAGCCTATATATATCCTCTATTCTCTGGCCGCCAAATGATAGATCAAAAATTTGAAGCTTTCTCTAAATTCGTAATTCAGGTAAGGAGAGAAAGATAGGACTGCCAAGGAGAAGAAAAGGTTGGAAGATCGTCGCCCACAAGACGTCAAGCTCGAGGAAGGAATACGTACAGAAGATCTTGGGGTCGTCCACTCGAGATTGCCAGGAACTACTTGTCTTCTTCCTACCACAGGTATAATTAGTGAACCCTAGTTTCCGCCTATGAAGGGTTAGAACACGTATTAAATCTGTTTAACTTTATATCGATCAATATGAACACCGAAGTAAGGCTCCTGGGAATCCCCAATTCCATCAACCTTTGCGTTGTTTTCTACCCACAGAATCTTTTATTACCATATTCGTATAACCTCTGAGTAAGTGAATTCTATCATAAATTTCGTATTTACCATGTTCATATTTCCTCTAGGTAAATTGCCTACAAACACCGCCAATAAAAGTTCATAGCAGATAGACGAGCAAAGAAGCAAAAGACTTTTATTTCTTTCATAAGGAAAAAGGCGTTGCTACATCAAAATAAGAAAGCCTCTCTAAGGAGGGGGACAAAAGGGAATTAACAGAGCGGTTGGCTAAGAAGGTCGGCGAGTCAGCTCAATAATCCAATTTTGTAAGAAGGCTATCCCGGGTCCAACGGATTCTCTGACTCGACGCTCCACTTCTTGAAGTCTGGCTGCCTCATTCCTGAGCTGAGACATGCCTTGATACACAATCTCTAGCTCTGCCTACCGAGCACTAGCATCTTCCTTCTCTTGGGACAAAATCACAGACCGCTAGCAAAGGGACCTTTACAGGTCCCTCGACTTCTTCAGCACACTCTCACGGTAGCCAATGTCTCTTTCAAGTGGCGAATATGTTCTCGAAGGTCTTCATATTGTTCCTCCAAGGTTGCTTGGCGGAAGACTTAGACTTATTCTGCAGTGACCACTTTCCCCACTTCCACCTTCTTCTCGCCGATCCTATAAGCTATAGCTTCTCGCTCCAACTCATAATGGAAGAGTTTGACAGCTATTTTTTCTAGCTCCGTGTCCGCTATGGCCGAGAAGTTACGCTCAAGACCTTGAAGCTCCAGGGTAGCAGGTTCTAATTCTACCAAAGAGGCTCTAGGGCATCATCTTTCATCTTATACCCCGGATATTCGTGTAATGCCACAAACTAGGTCCTTAATGTAGACCGAGCTAGCACAAACTTTTTTTTACTCCAAGACAGCCTCTACACTATGCTTGAAAGCATTATAAATTGTACCGAGGATTAGGTTGACGAAATAGTCATTATCAGCCATGGTCATTAGGGTCATCGGAGGTACCCCTGTAAATGGCTCTGGAACAGCAGTGACATAAGTAACAATAGTCGTAGTCACTATACCAACAAAGGATATTGCCATGTGGGAACAACCATCATCGAGGCAAAGCCCACCAGTAGAAAGACAATACAAGATATAGATGTTGTTTGATCCCGCTCAGAAACCACTATTTCAGATGTAGCCCCGTGTGTGGCTCCCCATGGAACATATGTTGGGTCAGGAACTCCCAGAGGAGAAAGTCCCACCAGCTCAGAGCCAACCTCCATTCCTCCAACGGGCGAAGGTGCTCCGACTACTTCAGCAGCTGACTTATCAGCCAGGTCTTTAATGGTCTCTTCAGCCAACTTATCAACAGATCATCTGGCCGACTCGCCAGTTTGATTGTCCATGGCCTCCTCGACCGTCTTCTCAACTTCCTGATCGGTCGATGTTTCAATGGCCACACCGACTAATTTTTTAATGGCTTTCTTGGCCGGAGTTTCAATAGCCACACCGACCAACTCTTCAACGGTCTACTCGGCAGCCGTTTCAATGACCGTATCGGCCAACTTTTCAATAGCCTCCTCGGCCGTCGTCACAAGGGCCTCTTGGGCCAGCTTTTCGATGGCCATTTTGACCACCATTACAAGGGCCACTTGGGCTAATACTTCAATAGCCTTCTAGGTGAGAGTTTCGAGGGCCACTGGGCCAACTCTTCAACGGCCTCCTTGGCCAAAGTTTCAAGGGCCTCTTGGGCCAACTCTTCAACGAACTCCTCGATCGACATTTCAAGGGCCTCTTGGGCCACCACTTCAACAGCCTCCATGGCTGTCTCTTGTGTCGGGTCCTCGACATCGTCACGGGATAATTCATCAGTTACCTCACCCTCCTTATCACCTAAATCTTCTATAGCCTCATCATCCACTTCGTCTGTACGGAGAGGAGGTTTGGTACAGGCATCTTGGATAGTGCATGTGTAGTCCTCAGTCATTTTACCCATTTCATACATGGGTTCATGGGCCACGCCTTCGGCAGACACAAGACCGACATTGGGTATCACGACAGGCTCACTCGCAGTCTTTTCTGCAAGCGTCCCTCCCTGATATGCTGCCATCAACTCTGAAAAATCCTGAGATTCGCAATCGAAAGGGGAGGCCGGAGAAGCCTCCTTCGACTCGTTAGCCTCAGCAATATCGGTCGACAGAATCCCCCCAGGAGGGTAGTCTTTTCTGCTCCCCTGGACGAATGGCCCTCAGCTAGTACATGAGTCACAACCCTGATCTTCGAATGTACCCAAGGGGGCACTCTAGCATCATGTTCCTCGGAAAGCTCCCCGAAGACTTTAAACTCACGATTGGTCGTATTCTTCCGCGACCATCTCAACTTCTTCTTTGTCGGCTACATAAACAAAGCAGCAATAAGCAGAGTGTCAAAATTTATAAATTAAAGAACATGTACCACACATCTGTAATGGGGATCCAGTCGACGGGTACTACCAAAATTTGTCGATTTAGCGACGACCAGATATGTCGCCAGTCCGACGGGAATTTCTATTAGCGACTGATCACTGACGGGTTTTGGCCAAAAAAATCCGTCGGCAATCAGCTCGTCGCTAATAACGGTCCGTCGCTATGTAGTCGTCAAGCGACGGGCTAGCGACGGCATGTCGACTTCACAATACGAAGCATTAGTGACTGCTTTCCGACAGACTGTCGTCCATTTCAAGTATTAAATACTGAACTGTTTAGATAATAGCGACGTAAAGTTCCGTCGGCAAACCGTCGTAATAGCGTATCAGAGTGTATCATTCCGTCGCTAATCCGTCGATCGTCGTCGATAACAAAGGACGGATTAGCGACGGTTTGCTGACAAAAAATCCGTCGATCAGGTTCTGGAAATGGTAGGCATTTCCAGCACCATGGCGACGGATGAGTAGTTGCTATTCCGTCGATAACTGTCGCTAACAAAAGACGGTTTACCGACGGAATACGGACGGATTATCCGTCGACCATGTTCTGGAAATTCTTGGTATTTCCAGAACAAGGGCGACGGAAAGGTCGTCGCTATTCCGTCGAACTATATACCGTCAGAACTTTGCCGACGGATATTCCGTCGACCACCCGTCGCTACCTGGAAACTTTTTCAAATCTCAAGTTAGCGACGGATTTGCCGTCGAACAATAGTCGAAAACTGGTAATATCCGTCGCGCAACGGTCACTAGTCCGTCGCTAACTGAGAATATTTTGAAAAAAATTACAGCGCTTTCCCTGTTCATAAAAATATGCATAAACCAAACCAATATATAATGCACACCAATTATCCAACAATCACATAGACCAAATATATAATGCATACCAATTATCCAAGAATCACATAGACCAAATTTGCACATACGAATTTAATGCACACCAATTATCCAAGAATCATATAGACCAAACCAAATTAATATAAAATAGACATCAATTATCCTGAAGAGTAACCTAATATCCGTCGTTATAATCCGATCATAGCATAAATATTCCAAAATTCCCATAAATATTCCAAAATTCCCACAAATATTCCAACATTTCCACAAATATTCCAAAACACATAAGAAAATCGACTTTGGCCTCAACAAAGACCGCAAGTTAGACGATTAATCCTCACAGCTAGGGATCATAGTTGCGTTGAGGCATGTACCATTCTATCAGCCACTTTGCATACGAAGGATCAATCGGGTTGAGGTCTTCTGTAGGGACAAGAGGGTCGGTCCCGATGCTACTACTCTCTGACAGTGGCTCCTCCTTAACTTCAAGCTTGGGAGCAATCTCTTCCCTGATGGTCATCGGTTCTTCCTTGACCTCGACCTTTGGTAACACCTCCTCCTTAACAGTCACCAGCTCTTGTTTGACGATGGGGACTTCCTCTATGACGACCTCCAAGGGTTTCTTGCCTCGATCCCTTCCTCGACTAGCAGTACCACCTCGACTAGTCCTAGGAGCCATCTTTCTGACAACAGAAATTTTCATATAGGGTAAAGAAATTTACTCAAATTATAAAAGTTGTGACGTTGGTTTTTTGCGTTCATCATCATTAGAGGGAACGAATGGCACAGAATGGCTTAATTGCCAAGTATAGGAATGAATGGCTCAGAACACAACCCAAGATTCATTCTAGCATACATTAGTGTGAATCATCTATGTACTGTACATATGGTGTAGTATATGTTTTTATCGTATCTAGTATCTGAAGGATATAACAGAATCAAGATGAACTCACATAATATAATACTAAGACATCATCTACTACTATATAAGATATAGTGATAGGTTGTCGTATCATCATTGCCGAGGGATGAGGGTCGGAGGACAGTCAATGTTATCTACGGATACATAGTTTCTGCCTCGCCAGTCGAATGGCTGCAGAGACTATGTCCTGATCACCATGTCGTACCCTAGACTAATGCAAATGGAGCTAGAAATATCCGTCGCTAACCGGTCACTATTCCGTCGGTAACTGAGAATTTTTTTGAAGAAAAATTATAGCACTTTCCTTGTTCACAAAAATCTGCATAAACCAAACCAATATATAATGCACACCAATTATCCAACAATCATATAGACCAAATATATAATGCACACCAATTATCCAAGAATCACATAGACCAAATATGTACATACGAATTTAATGCACACCAATTATCCAAGAATCATATAGACCAAACCAAATTAATATAAAATAGACATCAATTATCCTGAAGAGTAACCTAATATCCGTCGTTATAATTTGATTTATCTTCAAGTGTGTGAACGGATGTCTCAGAATACAACCCAAGATTCATTCTAGCATACATTAGTGTGAATCATCTATGTTATGTACATATGGTGTAGTATATGTTCTTATTGTATCTAGTATCTGAAGAATGTAACAGAATCAAGATGAACTCACATAATGTAATACTAGGACATCATCTACTACTATATAAGATATAGTAATAGGTTGTCGTATCATCATTGCCGAGGGATGAGGGTCGGAGGATAGTCAACTTTATCTACGGATACATAGTTTCTGCCTCGCCAATCGAATGGCTGCAGGGACTATGTCCTGATCACTATGTCGTACCGTAGATTAATGCAAATGGAGCTGGAGCCAAAATACAGAAACTAAAATATAAAATACAGAATCAAATCCCTGGGTTTGCCGCAAATACAAAACACAGTTCTAATTCATATGTATTTTAAGTGTAAGAACGGATGGCTCGAAACACAACCCAACCGAAGAGAATACTCTGAGAGATCCATCTGAGTAGGACATATACTCTGAGAGATCACCTCTACAAGAATGATATCAGTAGTGTGATTGAGTGTTGGAGGAGATATTATCAGAGTATACGTCATACTCAGATTGGTCTCTCACCGTTACTATTTTTTTTGACATCATGGTAGATGTGCTCCGTCAACAGATTCTTGCTCCGAGCTATAACATTACCCCGGAGCTCAAGTGGACATCCTTCATGTAGAGTTCGAGTGAGAGGTTCCTGAGAGCATGGTGGTCTCCTTTGTTAAAGTATCCGTACTCATCCCACAAAGGATGAGCACGGATATATTGACAAAGGAGACCACCATGTTGTCAGGAACCTCTCACTCGAGCTCTACACGAAGGATGTCCACTTGAGCTCCGAGGCAAAGTTTTGGCTCGGAGAAAGAATCTGTTGACGGAGCACATCTACCTTGCTGTCAGAAAAAAATAGTAACGGTGAGAGATCCATCTGAGTAGGACGTATACTCTGATAATATCTCCTCCAACACTCCATCCCACTACTGATATCATTCTTGTAAAGGTGATCTCTCGGAGTATATGTCCTACTCAGATGGATCTCTCAGAGTATCCTCTCTTGTTGGTTGTCGTATCATCATTGCCGAGGGATGAGGGTCGGAGGACAGTAAACTTTATCTACGGATACATAGTTTCTGCCTCGCCAGTCGAATGGCTGCAGGGACTATCTCCTGATTACCATGTCATAGTCCAATACAATCCAGAGATTGACACAGTACTAATTCATATATGTAGTCCAATACAAATAGTCTAATACAAAAACCATCCAATACAAATAGTACAATACAAATAAGTACTAATAGCTAATGAGAACCACGCAGCTCACACAAATGCTCAGTGATACGATCACGCAACCACCTCGGAAAAGCAAGATCTTTGGCGTGAGGAGAGATGTCGTCCCTTGCAAGTGCTGCATGAATAGAACTCCCGGTCTCACTAGCTACCGGTGCTGGATTAATAGAACTCCCTGTCTCACTAGCAACCGGTGTCACTTCCTCCTTAACTGTAGGAGGAGCCACCACAGCATTTATTGTTTTCCTCAAATGACGTGCCACTCCTCGGGTCATGGGTGCCATCTGGTTAAATCGATAGGCACAAATAATATAATTGTAACATAAGAAAGCTAACTAAAGGAACCATCATGTAATTTGAGTACATTTTCGAAAGCCGATAAAGTATAAAAAATCGATTTTTTGCCAAGTGTGGGAACGGATGGCTCAGAATACAACCCAAGATTCATTCTAGCATACATTAGTGTGAATCATCTATGTTCTGTACATATGGTGTAATATATGTTCTTATCGTATCTAGTATATAAAGAATGTAACAGAATCAAGATGAACTCACATAATGTAATACTAAGACATCATCTACTACTATATAAGATATAGTGATAGGTTGTCGTATCATCATTGCCGAGAGATGAGGGTCGAAGGACAGTCAACTTTATCTACAGCTACATAGTTTCTGCCTCGCTAGTCGAATGACTGCAGGGACTATGTCCTGATCACCATGTCGTACCGTAGATTAATGCAAATGGAGCTGGAACTGGAGCCAAAATACAATACTACTTCACTATGTTGTACCATTTTACTCTCTCTCTCTCCTCCCCCTCCGGTGCTCTCACTCACTCCGGCACTCTTACACTACTAATTCCTATGTATTTTAAGTGTGAGAACGGATGGCTCAAAACACAAACCAAAATTTATTCTAGCGTACATTAGTGTGAATCATCTATATTCTGTATACATATCGTGTAGTATATGTTCTTATCGTATCTAGTATCTGAAGGATATAACAGAATCAAGATGAACTCACATAATGTAATACTAAGACATCATCTACTACTATATAAGATATAGTGATAGGTTATCGTATCATTATTGTCGAGGGATGAGGGTCGGAGGACAGTCAACTTTATCGACAGCTACATAGTTTCTGCCTCGCCAGTCAAATGGCTGCAGGGACTATGTCCTAATCACCATGTTGTACCATAGATTAATGCAAATGGAGCTGGAAATATCCGTCGCTAACCGGTCACTAGTCCGTCGCTAACTGAGATTGTCACATACACATATGTATATCACAGCTATACATCTATATAGAAGCACACAACTGACAGAACTCGCACTGTCCTTGAGACAGTGAACATATACACCATGAATCCAAATCCCATATTCACATTTACTAATCCAAACACCACCAAACTAATGGATAACACCCAATATGGATAACACATTATTTAGCCAATATATAATCTCAGATGAATTTGAGAAGCAAAGCCCTCCGCCGACCCTGACCAAAGCCCGCCGCACCAAGCCCGCCGCCCAGTAGTTCGGTTGCATATATATATGAAGAGTGCTTATGGCTGTGCATCGGTTGCATATACCTCCGACGCCCCCGCACCAAGCCAGCCGCCCAGCCTCCGACGCCGCCGCCCCAAGCCCGCCGTCCAGCCCCGACGCACCCGCCCCAAGCCCGCCGCCCAGCCCCCGACGTCCCCGTCCAGCCCCCGACGCACCAGCCCCAAGTTTGCCGCCCAGCCCCCGACGCTGCCGCCCCAAGCCTGCCGTCCAGACCCCGACGCCCCCGCCCCAAGCCCGCCGCCCAGCCCCCGACGCCCCCGTCCAGCCCCCGACGGTCCAGCCCCAAGCCCGCCGCCCAGCCCGTGACGCCCCCGTCCAGCCCCCGACGCCCCAGCCCCAAGCCCGCCGCCCAGCCCGCGACGCCCCAGCCCCAAGCCAGCCGCCCAGCTCCCGATGCCCCCGTCCCAAGCCCGCCGTCCAGCCCCCGACGCCCCCGCCCCAAGCCCACCGCCCAGCTCCCAACCCAAGCCAGCCGTCCAGCCCCCGACGCCCCAGTCCCAAGCCCGCCGCCCAGCCCCCGACGCCCCTGCCCCAAGCCCACCGCCCAGCCCCCGACCCAAGCCAGCCGCCCAGCCCCCGACGCCCCAGCCCCAAGCTCGCCGCCTAGCCCCCGACGCCCCCGCCCAAGCCCACCGTCCAGTCCCCGACCCAAGCCAGCCGCCCAGCCCCCGACGCCCCAGCCCAAAGTCCGCCGCCCAGCCCCCGACGCCCCTGCCCCAAGCCCGCTGCCAAGCCTTCGACGCCCCCGCTACAAGCCCGCCGCCCCCGCTGCCTCTATACGACACCGCGCGAGAGAGAGAGAGAGATCGAGAGAGATGGGGGAATTACCTTCGGGAGAGAGAGAGAGAGGAGAGGACACCGACGCCGATCACCGAAGCCGCGGGAGAGAGATAGAGAGGAGAGAGAGTGAATTTGGAGGGAATGCGAAAAGTTCCCTCCGCCGTTTCATTTAAAGTCTGGAACATATATTTAGCGACGGACTAGCGACGGCTAATAACCCGTCGCCCGGTAGTCGCTATTTTGGATACTTGTCGACTGAATATTCGTCACTACGTATTCGAAGAATGTCCCGTCAATTTTCTACACAATTCCCGCCAAATAATCGAATGAGTAGCGACGACCGGGGTTCCGTCGCTATATCTCCGACACCCTAGCAACGGATGTACGACCTTTCCTTCCCCTAAAATTAAAATAAAAAATGTAAAGGCGTGTGGTCGGTAATCCGTCGGCGAACGGCCACGAAGCCGTCGCTAACGCCGACTGAATATTTTCGTCGCTAATTGTCCGTTGCTAATTTACTGTATTTTGGTTGTGGGGTCTTTCCCCTGCTCTACGTATGGTGAAGACGGCTGCTTGCGAGCAGTTCACTTGAATCTCTAGGAGGGCAAAAAACCCACCTCCGTAGGGGCCTGGCGCTGGGAACTCAGAGGCACATCATTTCCCCTCTCCTTCCGGAAGGCACTAGACCCCTCCGAAGTCCAACCTCCTGATGATACAAGCCCTCGGAGGTGCGTAAGTGCAGACTAAGAGGCCTCGAATTTTGTACCAATAATGGAACTCTGCTCCCGATCATAGCCTAAGGAGAAGTTGTTTGATGTACAGTAAAACTTCACGACAGAGTACAGGATATGGGTTGCAGGCTAGACTATGGGGATCTTAAAACTCGCCCTAGTACACCCGGCATTGTAATAGTACCATGCATGTGTGTCATCCAACAAAATCCTCTTATAGCCCAGGTAAGGGCTCGGGTGGACATCATCAGTTGGCTATAGCCAAATTGCCGTAAGAACTAGCTCTGCAGATAAGGATATAAGTATACCCTATTCTGATTCCGGTATACCAAGTACGATGGTCGGATTGACTACAGCCAAAGGAAAGCACTGTGAGTCAGATCGCTCATATCTTCACCCCGATCTGTTAGCCTATCTTCTGCAAGATAACCAGGGTAGGTGGGTAAAATCCTGTTGAAATGGTTACTGTCCAAGCGACCCAACACCCACCTACAAATGGGGACACCTTGATGGAGCCACTTGGCCCGGCGATAGTTGCACAATGATGTATCTCCCTCCTCATAACACTCAATTTTGCCAGGGTCTATCAAGCCAGACCTGTGCAATGCTACCAAGCCATTAAGTAATGTTACGGGATTTCAGCTCAAGGAAATTTGTTGGTTCCTTCGCCAAGCTCTATAATTTTTCTCGAGAGCTCCCGCAAGCCTTGTAGAGTATTACACACCAGGGCTGGGAGCAAGGCTAGCCTAAATCCAAAGACCAGTCTCAAAGCTGATATGATAAAATCCTAATGTACTCGCCCCACGGTGTCGAAACCTCCAGGCACTATAGCCTTGTGTAGCCATAACATCAAGGAGGCAACTAGCACCGCTTTTGAACTCATGGTAGTCGAGTTCCTATAGAAGAAATTATGGACTGTTGAGGTAGGGTTTCCTTCAGGATCAACTGAAGGGGCTTGCTTCCCTTCCGTGGCCAACATATCTACAATCTTGTCAGGAGTATACTCCCTACGAGTGGAAAAATGAACCTAATCTGGTCCTGCAGAATGCTACATGAAGATGTAATCCCTCCAAGGAGAAAAGTGAGGATGAGTCTTCTGTAAATTTTGGCGTATGCATACCCGATGATGGCAAAGCAACTCCTTGTGCACCTCCATCATTTTAGGGTATTTACACTTTAGTCCTACAAACTCCTCGTTGTAAGGAGTATATTCTTCGTAGGGTACTTCACACCAAGTCAGCTTTGAGATGTCAAATATTTCGTGAAGGGCGAGCCCCATCTCTCCTCCTAGGACATAGAAAGTTTCGGTGTGGTAATTATAGATCTCCAGCAGCACCAGGAATAAAGGTCGGTTGATGTCTATACCGTATTCAGTAGCTCTCATGGCATGGCACAATCCAATCTCTTTAGCTCCGCCTTAAACTTGCCTATATCCAAAAAGTCAGGCTCCGCTATTTAGTGCCAAAATGGATCCAGCCTTCGACTCGGAAAGCTTCTTTTGGATATGAGACCCCTGTCGCGAGAAGTCGGTTGGCAAAGAGAGAAGCACCAAACGATGTATGTTTACGGTAAAATTGTTAAGCATATAGCCGAGACGCAGCACCCGTAAAGTATATGACAGACCATCATGAATATACTTAAATAAGTCCTTCTTCTGAGAGTCGGTATCCAACTTAAAGTGACCTGTCATCACACCGATTGGGACGGGGTCAAGTCCCATCCCATATGCCATTTGTCGGCAAAACAGAAGAAAAACGAAAGCTGGAGATGATGGTCGATCACAGGAACATACAAATTGAGGTTATTATAGAAGCATGAAAATTTTAGCAAATGAGAACATATGCACCCAAGCCAATGAGGACATACGTGCCTAAGTCATCCTGTGAAGCTCTATGTGCCCAAGTCATCCTGTAAAGCTCTATGCGCCCAAGCCACCCTTTGAAGTCTATATGCCCAAGCCACCCTGTGAAGGAGGGCGCATAGCCTGAAACAGGGCTATGCGCCCAAGCCTGACTCGATCAAAGCCATGATCAAAATATGCACCGAAGCGCACGACCATGTCAGTCTCCACAAGCAGTCGTGCACCGAAGCATGCGACCACGTCAACACCACGACCAACCCACGATCTCGTAGCCTGCATATGCCTACACCCTATGCGCCCAAGGCAGGAGTATGCGCCCACATGAAAACTAGTGTGTTTTCCTCATGTGGGTGCATAACATTATTCTAGCTCAGAAACTACTATAAAAAGGGGTCTCATCCCTCTTCAAAAGACAGAACGGAGGTCATTTTCAATAGCCAAATTGCTGCACTTCTTGCCAGTGAGCCGAAAGTTAGCAATTTTCTTAGGTTTTCTTCCACTTTTGTAACCAGAGTGTCAACAGAGTAAAGAAACAACTTTTGCTCGATCTCTATCGTCCTATTCCCCAGAATTCTTTTTTGTACTCGGCGATCCTCACCGCAGGATCTCTCAGGCGTACTCGATTTGTAGTGCCTTGCACCAATAAAGAAAAGATAGCATTTTTTCTTCCTTTTGTGTGTGTCCATAAAAATGGTGACTCTGCTTGGGACTACCTTTTCCTCTGACGAGATGGTGGTGACGTAATCCGATACCGACGAAGTGGGGAGTACTCAGAAGATGCTGATCGTAATGTTTGATCAGCAGGCGTTAGAAGAGATGCTCTCGAGGGATGGCTCTAATCCCTCAAAATCAACAAAACCAAACAAGTCCCTTAAGACATGGCTTTCGAAGGCTCGTTGTGCATATCCTGCTAGTGTCATAGCATATATGCAACTGGAGGACTCTGTCACATGGGCGCATGATTATGCCACAGAAGCTCCCTAAATAGAGAAGACTCATACCGTTCCGGGCTCTACTAGCCCAGAGACTTGTTTCCTGCATAACCAACAACAGAGTGTTCGACGCTCGAGACTTAGAAAAGGAAAGCACTACGAAGACAAGAATTGGAGTGTTTGACACTTTGGGCAAAACCAACGAGGCTCACAAACGAAGGAGGCAAAACTAGGAGAAAACAATGCTGCTCCACCAAGCATGCGCCCAAAGCCATGCGCCCAAGAGAATGTTTGGGCGCATAACCCCAATTAGAATGCTTCTGTTTTCAACAAATTGGGCATCCAGGATCATGCGCACAAGGTTATGCGCCCAGGCTCACTTGATCCATACTATACGCCCACATCAAGGAGGCTATGACATGCTGCCAAGAAGAATGTGCCCAAGGCCAGTCTCCAAGGCCTATGCGCACACAGCAAAAAGACAGGCCCCAACGCGTATAGCACGGGGCTGTCTTCAAGGACATCACAGAACTTAGGTGTGGGGGTTGCCCCTGCATGTGAACTAAGTCTGGATGTGCCAACTCTCCTTATGAACCCTCATACAAAGCCCGATGATGCATGCAACATGGGTTGTAAGGCAAAACTGCCTTCCGCTGACTTGCGCGACATGATAAATCATAAGCGTAAAGCGAGGAAAGACATAACAATTTATAGTACACATCCATGCACTAGTATTGTTATCAACTGTTTCTACTCCAGAGCAACAAGAGTGCCTCAGAGAAAGTCCGTTTTTCGACGGCTACATTTCTCTGACGATAAAAAGCCGATATGTGTCTCATCCAACATGGCTTCATGGGGTCCCCCTTATGGAAGCCCCAATCAAAGACGGTGGACCAAAAATCCAACTTTCTCTCTCAGTTCCGTGAGAAGAAGAAGACGAAGTCTACCAGCAGATGGCCAGTAGGCTATCACATCTGAAGGAGTCTATCTGGGTACTCGGTCAAAGGCAAAATTCTGTATGGATGATGAAGACTCCCAAGCTGGGGTAGTATTCCCTCAGAGTTCGAAGCGGATGACCTTTACACTGGAGGTAGCCTTCCAGAGGATGACGATCTCTCCGAGTCTGATGGTGACTATCTACCTCCTCTACCTAAAGATGAGGGACTTGTCAACTCAGAGAAAGACAGTATCAGTACCAGTTGTACTATTTCGTCTGTTCATCCTCGCATGTTATCTACATATAAGGCGGACGGAGAAAGACCTGAATAAGCTAGTGACCAGACCAGCAAACGGCTAGAGGGTCTTGAAATAGCATTCGTCAAGATCACTGATATGCTTACCAGTATTATGGCGGTACAACCTGCTGCGGCTGTTCGTCCACCTCAACAAAACGTCTCGGCTCATGCTAGTTCGGCTCATTGCAACAACCCTCCTTCACTACAAAAGGAGTATTATTCCGTTACGCCTTCCCAAATCTTACAAATACTAGGGGTGGTCCTTGGCCAACAATGCCTGACAACCGTTCAGCAACCGTTTTCCAATACCTGTTTAATCAACAAGATGCAATTGATTTCCTGGTCGCCCATCTTGACACTATCTCACACAAAGATGAGCTTCAAAAGATGGGGATATCTCAACCTTAACCTCCTAAATGGAAGAATGCTACTTGTCCTCCTAACTACAAGCCGCTGACGTTAAATTCATTTGATGGGTTGACTTCTCCTCCTCAACACATGACATACTTCAACATGCAGACTCTGCACTTATCCAGGGACGATCTATACTTGTCATAGTTGTTTATTAGCACCTTACAGGGGTAGCTTTCGAATGGTTCGGCAGTCTGCCTGATGGTTGTATCAATTTGTTTAATGACTTGGAGAGGTTGTTCCTCAACAGGTTTTATGAAAGTGGCATGCATGTTAGTATGTCCACCATTATCGAGACCAAGCAAATTAGGACTGAGTCTGTCATTGCCTTTATCGAACGCTTCAGGCGGCTAGCATTGAAGATGCCCTTCGACATACCAGACTCAGAACTTATGAATACTTGTCGACATAACTTCCTTCCTACGATAAAGTTTTGTCTAGGTATACATCTGTATGATACATGGCCTGCTTTTATTGGGGCCACTGATGCTGCTGAAAATGACATTCCTAATCTGGAACTGCTAGGGTTGAAAACATCCAAATCCGAAGACAAGGGCAAGCATCCTCAAACCATCCCTGTCCATGGGGGTAAAGGAAAAAAAGTCCTGAAGGTCGACACTTCCAAAGGAGCTTCCAATTCTCAGGACACCTCCAACAAGCCTAAGGAGACCTTCTCCTTTGACGAAGACGATGTCAATACTATTTTTCACACATTGATGAAGGGTAATAAACTGACATTGCCTCCACCACGACGTCATATAGAGGCGAACCAGCTCAACGATCCCAAGTACTTTCTCTATCATCAGTACGTGCATTATTCTACCAAGGATTGCATCGTCCTGAAGAAGAAGGTACAACAGCTCATCGACAGCCAAGCAATCAACCTCGAAGCTGAAGACAAGGTCGTATCTTCTAACATGATCTCTCTTTAGTTTGGTGACTTTCCTCCCACAGAAGTCCCAGATGGCGCGGTCCCGATCCCCAAGGCGATAATGGAAGTCGTCAACCTACCACCAGCTTGCAACTCAACCTTGGCGCCACTGACAACTGAACTTAGTGAGATCATGTGGGACCATCCAGACCTTATGCAAGAGATGACACAGGGGGTGGTCTCTCCCAAAGCAAAAAGGGGCAAGAAATACAAGTCATGCCATATGGTGTCTTCTTCCATCTACGGGGTTCTATCTGGCAAGACGTGATTATTTTCCATAAATAAATTCACTTTATTTATTCTGTTTCTGGGAAAATTACAACTGTAGGAATCCGATCTAGAAGACGATCGCTTTATCCCTTGGACTATGCGAAGAAGAAAAGCTCTCAAAATTTTGACAGTAATTTAGACAACTATGTATCTGTACAATGAATAAGAAAAAGAACTCTATTTATAGAGTCAAAAATAACTGAAAGGATAACTGTCTCCACAGTCTGTGCCTAGTTAAAAATCATGCAGGATTTAACATACGCAAGGTTGTGAGCAGTTACTGGACGTGGCCTGTAACTGTTGGACACATGGCAATCATGTATGAGCCGTATGCAAGTTACAGGACACGCGGGTGAGAGATCAGTGGCATGGCTGCCACGTACTCTAATTTGATGAAATCCACGCAGACTTGTTGAAGACGAAATCCACGCAAACTCGGGGTAGAAAGCTTCAAAATCCACGCAAACTTGGGACAAGAAGCTTCAAAATCCACGCAGACTTAGGGCAAAAAGATTCAAAATCCACGCAAACTTGAGGAAGGAACATATAAGTTCAAAATACACGCAGACTTGAGGCAAAAAGGCTCAGAATCCACGCAAACTTGAGGCATGACTGCCAACTGTCTTGATTCGGCGTGCCTCGACTGACACAAAATCTCTGACAGTGATTGCTTTGTCTGTCGTATTAAATGACAAAAAACTCTTTTGGTACGCCAGCTTGACGAAGGCTGAGTCTTGCTGAAGAAGATTTTGAAATTCACGCAATAGACGGCTGTGATCTCTCGAGTTCCGTGCATACGTGGCATACGAGGAGACATTCTTCGACTGTCGTGCTGTCAGTCATAATGACATTTCTGACAAATGATAAGCTGTCTCTAGCGTGATTTTTAAATATTGTCCTGATCAACTCAGCATGACTTTTAGAATCTGTTCTGATCAACTCAGCGTGACTTTCATTTTTAAGGCCTACAAAACCCCCTTCAAAGTTTTCAAAAGTTGAAAAGACTTCAAAATGTCGAAATACTTTGAAAAGAAACATCCAAATAAACTTATTAAATGTCATGATGACTCTTCATTTTTCGAGACTGATTGAATCTAATTTATGGTGGAATATGAACCGCCGACGAACTCTTTTATATAAACGGGGAGAAAATGCAGCTTTAATATTCATCTTATGTTAACATGACTCCGAAGGAAAAAGCTGAGGAAGAAGCAAGAAAGTTGGGTTTCTGTGCCCATGGCGACCCTACTCTCGGGGGTAAGGAACCGGAGCTTTTAGTTTTCGAGTTCAAAGATGACCCTACTCAATTAGCCAAGAACTTCCTGAGCCATTTTGGTCTGGACGGCTCGTCTTCTTCCAATGGGCGCAGCCTTGCAGAGCAGCGTGAAACGCTCAATGCTCTGTTACATCGTATGAGAGTCAATAGCGTAGAGGAATTAGGCGCCAAGCTCAGTCGCTTCATAAAATAGAGCGCGTCTTTTCATGCTTCTGTTTTCTTTTAAAAAATGTTGCACTTCTTTTCCTATGTAAGGTCATCAGTGCCTCTTTATCTTTGCTTCGAAAAATGTGGTACAACTTTATGCTGAGAACTAATTTTACTCCGAACAGCGTGCACCAATGAAGAGTATTAGGCGGCACTCTTTGAATGTTTCAAATATTGTGCTATTTTCCAAAGCACACGTGACACTCATTTCGTGGTTTATGAGCGCTTTTTACTCGGATCTTTTCCAAGAATAGGCTTGCACTTTCACCTTTAAATAGATAAGTGAGTTTCACGCATACTTATCTTTTTATTCTTCTTCTTCTTCTCTGAGAATGAACTTTTTGTGAGATTTTATTCTCAACAAGAAAGCAATGCTTTCTAATGTTCTATTTCTGTGCACTATATCAGACATTGGTTTGCCAATCCTTAGCACCAAACTTGATGGTGAGTCCAGTATAGTACGCGTACCATTTTTTTACTGTTGAAGATGGGCTTTTGTTTCTGACTGAACATGGTGCGCCTGTCTCTGTTTGGCCAATGCACGCTTAATGATAATGATATTTTTGTTGATTTAATCTCTTTTTCCTTGATGCTTTCTGTAGGAGGTCGACTAAAACTTTTCTCCAGAACTGGCATTGGTGATTTGGATGCTGTGGAGAGTATTCTTCTGACACCTACATCAGGGAGCTCATACGCTTTCGACGCATAAATCAGACAACTCAGAACTCTTCGTGGGATAGAAGGGTCTTCCTCAGATGGTAGGAAGAGCCTTTATACACGAAGAGTTGGATGGTGGAGTCAACTCTACCCCGAGAAATCGGGTAGTAGAGTTCCTTTCACGGCAGAACTAGGAATTATATCCCAATGTTGGATACATTCCTATCTCCTTTGAGAGGTCGCTCCCAATCCACCAATTATGTTGGGAGCAACACGCCTTCGTGCTGTCCTACTCTGTGGTTCTCCTCTCGTCTGAGAGATAAGACCAGAGTTTGATTCCTGCTGGACAATCAGGAATTGCCACCAACAACGAACCCGCCAGAGAAGATCAAAGAAAAAATAGATCTCCATTAGATTATTATTGTGTACATAGAATGAAAATCCAAAATTGTAATAGATTTCCATTATGATTTGTAAAAAGGTTTAATAAAATGTAATTGACTTTCTATGATGAAATGAGAATGGAAATGATAATTCTTCTATGCTCAATAATTTGTATTTATTTGGATGAATTGTGGACAAGATAGATAATGAAATCTTCTTTTCTGATTTAGAGTATATAATATTATCAGAGGTAGTATGGACGTAATAATATGTAGGAACTCAAAAGAAAATAGATTGATTTCTATGCAGAGGTCAAAAAATGACAAATGAGTAGGTAGATTCGGCATTGATCCAGAGGTTATGAAAACGTGATAAGTAACGAATCCCCACTTTTTAATAAATTGATAGAAGATTATGAACGGACGAATCGTCAGGTAATAATGAATGGATGAACCGTCGGATGAATGTAATAAATGAACAGATGAACCGTTAAGTATTATTGAACGGACGAACCATCGGATGAATATGATGAATGAACGGATGAACCGTCAAGTATTAATGAATGGGCGAACCGTCGGATGAATATAACGCTTCGTCATTCGAAGAACTTCTGCCTATAAATATAGCAGAAATCTGACAAGAACGAACACTTCTACTCTTCAACATAAAAATGTCGTCTGGAGAAGCATCCAAGAAGGCTGAGATTGTCCCAAAGGTTCAGAAGAGCAGTGAAGAATGTGATCCAGTTCAGCCAAAGGAAGTAGAAGCAGGCGAAGGTTCGTCCGCACCCAAGCCACCAAGGGACATTCTGGACTTCCTGCTCGAACCAGGAAGGACTGAAGAAGAAGAAGAAGCCATGAGGATGGCCGCTTGCAAGTTCTTCGTGGGTTCCAGCAAGGAGTGTCACTACCACATTTCTAGTATGAGGGTATTTTTGTCATTTTTGGGGTATTTTGAATTTATTAGAATTAATTATAATTTATGGGAATTTTTAGGAATTTATTTGGAATTGTTTGACTAGGTTGACTTTTGGCTAGTGTTGACTTTGTAGACCTACCTAGAAACTAACCCTAGTTAGTAGGCCATGGTTAGGTCAAGAGACTCTAGTCTAACCTAGCCTAGCACTTGGTTTAAGTCTTTTTAGCAAATAGGAATAGAAGTCATAAGTCATGACTTATGATTAGAACCATTGATAAATCAATTTAAGTCTTAGCCTTGTAGATTGGCCCAAAGCCCAAGAATACAAAACCCTAGCCCTAGACTCACTTGGCCGGCCACCATATCCACCTAGGGAATCCAACTCTATAAATACTCTCTTAGTTTAGGGTTGCCTCTTTTAGGAAAGCTCAAGTTTAGAAGGAGGTGAGTTCTTGTCTTTATTAATTCACCATAAATTCATTTTAGGTCCTAAAATCCCCAAATCTGTTGCAATAGGTTCTAACACTGGTATAGTTGCTATTGTTGGAGTTTTATTCCAGTTTGGTATTAATTTGTTGGATTGGGATATCAAAGAGAGGAGCTCAACAAAGGAGGATTTTTCTAGAAGTTCACATTGAGGTAACTTCTTCTAATCTCCATGAAATTTCATGTAGCCTTCACCAATAGGAAGACCTAAGGGTCCCCCTAGGGTTTGGATAGGTTTTGTTCCTGGTGTCGGAGCTTTCGTGCCCGTTCTAGACACGTATCAGAGCCTAGGCTGTAGTGTTTGTCAAAATACCTCAAAGGGCATTTCGATCTTATTCGTGCAATGTTTTTGAATATGAATGTAATTTTTATCATTTGTTATTGATTCCTAATCTTCTGTGGTGATTATGGTGTCGGTTTGTGTCAGATTCACGGCTTGGACACGCGCCGCACACCGCGCGCACAGGCCACTGGGATCCCCTGCTGTTCGGGGGCTCTGGAGGACACGACACACATTATTATGACACGAGACTCGACATGCGCCATGAGGCTATGACTAACATGCCACGTGTCAAGTCTCATGTGTCCACATGGTATGTCGAGAGTGATATCAGTGTCGCACTGAATTCATACTGTGCAGTACATACGTGAAATAGTGCACTGATACGGCTCTGTATCGCAGGACACGACACTCTAAGACTCAGTGAAGGTGCTTGGACACTTAGCTGGACACTAGGTGAACCTACTGACATGATCATGAGACACGAAGTGTCCTGTGTCAGGTGCACGACACGAGTGCACGTGTGCATGAGACAGTACACTGACAGTGCACTGTGTGTGTGTGTTATATTGATTTCTTGTTGTGGACACATCGTGTCTTGATATATTGGACACAAAACACTTTCTACATCATGTTCACACCCTATATTAGTATTACCAACCAATGTTTTGGCACTTTAGTTTATTTCAATCATCATTTCAAATATTTTCGAAAAGTCTGATACATGTTTACATTTCCTTATTTTTTCCAGTTTTCGATTATGGAATTTGACATTCATTTTGATTAATTGAATTATAGCTAATTGCCTATTCGAGTTTCTATTCTGGTCCTCCTATAAGTTATCTACCTATGTGCAAGTTTTGGGATGATTTTGTGGAGTTTTGAATTCAAGTCTTGATTTCTAGAGTGGGCTGTTTCAGGAAGTCTGAGATTGGATTTCCTGAGTTTTCTTGATACTGTTCAATGATTTTAAATCCTAATGTTGATGCTAATTACTGAGTTTTGATTCTAAGCATGTTCCTACACATTAGCTTGCCATGGTCAATTTAGGTGTTGAATTGTTAAGGGTGGACTGTTAAACGGTAGATATTTCATGATGTATCCTGAATTAGTTTTATTATTGAAGTTCTTCATAAACCTGTTGATCCTTAACATTGTTCTCATATTAAAAACTGAGGTTATTGAGTATTGTACTGTTGGGTTTCTTCAAACCTGAGATTGGAAGGGGGCAAGGAATTGGTTTCCTTCCTTCCTTCCTTTTCGATTTGAGCTCCAGTATTGGTTAAACCTGAGAATTGGTTTTACTTATTGTAAAAACTGAGTTGAGTTGAGTTTATAATTCCTAAGTTTTAGTGTAAACATTCCAGTTTTGGCTTGATAAACATATGATGTTGGTTCAGTTCTTTTACCTTATACTAAACCTGAGAATAGGAAAAGGAGGGGGGGATACAGTCCTTAATTCTGAATAGATTTCCTTGCCTTTACTTTTCCTGTTTTCTGGTGCACACATCTTTGATACATACACACAGTATCTCTTTCACTGTTTGGTATTACCACTGTACACTTTACTCAGTTTTTGCCTTCACTGCACTGTTGGAGTATTTCCTGCACACATGTTAGCCTTTGTACACACACAGTCTTCTTTCACTATTTTGTGTTCCTGCACACACAAGACACATTCCTGCCTATCATCCACACACACACACACTCTTGATTTTATGACACACACCCACATAATTTTTCCCTTCTACATACACATGTGTGTGCACCCTAAATTGATGTCTATATATAGTGTGTGCAAGGTGATTACCTGTATGCTTGTGAGTGTTTGAATATATGTTGTACCAATAATATTTAGCCTAGGTATTCTTAGTGTAGATTCAATACTATTGTATCTATATATATATTGTGTATGTACTTAGGTATAATAAGTTCTTGGAATGTTGTGTGTAGCCTAGAATAGACTTGTAGAGCCTAGCATGACTTATTAGACCTAGCTAGTTGAGTTTAGCCTACTTTAGACTAAATTAGACTTGGTTGACCTAGTTTGACTTCTAGGGTTGACCAGATTTGACCAAGAGTTGACTTTGGTCAAGATTGACTTAGAATCATGTAGAATGCATAGTAGGACTCCATTTTGATATTCTGGACTTGTTGTGACTTGTGCTGTTCTGTTTAGGAGCCAGAAACCACTCCTTGGACGGTACTTTTCATATTGGACACTCAGTTACAGGCGAGTACATTCTCTGATCATTTCATATCCTGCTTAGAATTATTATCTGCAGTAGATTACTTTACTTGTACTGTCATGTTGGTCACACGGATTGGTACTATATGGATCTCTACATGAGATGTTATCCCCCTCGGGAGCATCGGGTACATTGTGCTTATGCGTTTCACTTTCATCATGTACTCCTGTGCTTCTATTTTACATGTGCACTCCTGTGAATCTTGTACTCTCATATTTACGGAGCCCCCATGTATACTATTATGTGCAGCCTATATGGGCCCCCATGTGATATCTTGTGCAATAACATAACCTGTTTAGATCCTTGTGTATTGATTGGGGATACGGGGGAGTGCTAGTAGTTGTGTGAACAATTCCAAAGTAGTATAGATCTTGTGCACCTCGATCCTGTGCAAATTCGTCCTATTCACATGTGCTATCTCGTACTCTGACTCACTAGCCACTGTTAGTTCTCTATGTATATTAGATATTTATATTACAGTTCTCTTCCTGTTTACATACAGCATTTCTTCAGTACTCGTATCTTACTTTACTGCATGTTTTTATTTTCTAACCTGCTATGATCCGTTGAGATGTACTGTACTCGCTCCTGTCCTGACTGGACCTGTTGAAATATTACAGAGGATGAGGAGGAGGCCTGTCTGGACACCTACTATGGGACAGCTTTAGATGACACCTGTGAGCTGGACTCCCAGGAGGATCCAGCAGTAGCTGAGGACCTTCCTCCGACTGCCTAGACTAGATTAGCTAGCTTGTTTTCATTTGTAGTATTGAGACATGTTCTAGTTAGACTCTTATTTGGAGATCAGTTGTATATATTCTTTTATCTGAGACCTTGTACTGCTGGGATTATCTTAGACTACTGTTTTATCTATTTTATTTCCTTGAGTTCTATTCATATCGTACTATATCTTCCTTAGTTGTGATTGAGTTTCTATTGCTATGTCACCCCCATTCGGGGAGTATAAACTTTTTAGATATTTACATTGCTAGATGTTGTGACCTAGGACATCGTTCTACCATCGATACTGCGGCGTAGGCTGGACGTATTCACGTCTCGTGCCCTTACTCTAGGGTGCGGGTCGTGACACGTTTTTAGTGGTGGCCCATACAGGTCTATACTAGAAGTGTAGTGGTACTCGAACTAGAGTATCACTGCAGCCTGCTATAGGATATAGGATATTAATTTTAAGATACTCAATCACCTTAGAAAAATTTCTTTTATGGCCATCTAAATCCTGTTGTCTGCTGATCCTTTGAATTATAATTGTCCGCCTTTGTTATTTTGCTTCTTTCTCAGAAATTGATACTCTTGTTTGTCTATCTTCAGGATGGTAGAGACTCGATCACAGCGTGTCTTCTATGAGGATGCTTTAGAGGGGACTGCTACCTCTCAGCCAGCATGGCGAGGGCAGGGGACTGCAGCTCTTGTCACCTCAGTTCGTGTTGAAACCTCGGCAACCGCAGCAGGGGGTATGCATCCACCGACTGGAAGGCAGGACCCGGTCTATCCAGAGGATCCTTTCCAACCACCACCGCCTCCAGGACATATGGACACAGCTCAGATGTTCGCATATTTCCAGCAGTTCATGGACCGACAGAAGGCTCGACAGGACAGAGGCATGGAGTTGGCTGTCACGACAGCCGCAGCTCGACCGGTGGTGCAGCAGCAGAGGACACCAGGGATCGAGCAGTTTCAGAAGATGAGCCCCAAAGACTTCATGGGGACAGAGGGGATCCTGTATGCCGACGAGTGGATCGAGCATATGGAGGAGATCTTCCGCTTTGCCAGGATCCCGGCAGACCTTCAGATCGAGGCCGCAGCTAGCCGGATGCGAGATCTTGCTCGCACCTGGTATCATTCGGACCCCAAGATGGGGGTACCAGGGCAGACTTGGGAGCAGTTCAAGGGCTTCTTCAAGAAGAAGTTCTTTCCGGATTCGACAGTCAGAGCCTTGGAGACACAGTTTGAGAGCTTGGTCCAGGGGAGCCTCTCAGTTGAGGAGTATGCGGGAGAGTTTGGCCGTCTCGGCAGGTTTGTTGAGGGGTTGAGCGAGACGGCGAATGCCCAGAGGTTCCGGAAGGGTCTGGTCAAGGAGGTCAAGGAGGTCAAGTCCCTGACCAAGGGGAACAGAGATGCTACATTTGAGGAGATCTTGACGGGAGCCCTGCTAACAGAGGATGATCTTGAGCTTAGGCTCAAGAGAGGGAGAGAACCAGCTGGGGGCAGTAGCAGCAGCGGAGGCCAGGCCAAGAGGCCTCATTTTCAACACCAACAGCCCAGACAGTTTCAGCCGCAGTCGATTCAGCAGAGGCCGGCTCAGCAGCAGTTTCAGCATCAGGCAACCAGGCAGATAGTCAGTTGCCCCTTCTGCAAGAAGCCAGGGCATAGATGGAATGACTGCAGGAAGAGGCTCGTAAGGTGCCTCCTGTGTGGAGCAGCAGATCACCAGATGAGGGAGTGTCCTAGGTCTGTGGGACGAGCAGCTCAGGGAGGTGGAGCCAGAGCTCCAGTGGACCAGCAGAGGGGACCAGCCCTACCGACTCAGCAGCAGAGGTTTGTCCAGCACTAGCAGCAGGCCAGGGGAGGCCAGCAGGGGCGAGCTTTCGCCATGGTAGCTGGAGAGACAGAGGTGACTGAAGAGCTGATTGCAGGTTCGATTCTTCTAGACTCCAGTCCAGCATTTGCATTGTTTGATTCCGGTGCATCGTATAACTTTATTTCAGTATCTTTCGCGATAAGACACGGTATTATAGCTAAATCATTGCCTAGGACTTACAAGATCACGACCGGGGGTGGTATTATCCTCGTGAGTGATGTTTGTAAGGGTCGAAAAGTAGTTTTGGGAGGCCGTGAGTTGGAGATGAGCCTGCTCGTAATGCCATTGCCGAACTACGATATAGTACTAGGCATGGATTGGTTGAGCAGGCACCATGCCAGCATTGATTGCAGAGGGGGTAGAGTTCTGTTCAGAGCGCCGGGGGAGCCAGAGTTCGAGTACTCCAGACGTCAGGCAGAGCAGAGCGGCGGAGTCTTCTATGGAGTCTCGGTCGAGGAGCAGACGATTCCACACCCCTTGATAGCAGAGTACATGGATGTTTTCCCGAAGGAGTTGCCGGGACTGCCACCAGATAGGGACATAGAGTTCTCGATAGACTTGGTTCCAGGAGCGGAGCCCATTTCTCAGCATGTCTATCGGGTGAACAACATCGAGCTGCTGGAGCTGAAGAAGCAGGTGGATGAGCTACAGGACAAGGGCTTCATCCGCTCGAGTTCGTCGCCATGGGGTGCACCAGTGTTGTTCATGCCGAAGAAGGATGGGTCTGTACGCATGTGTAATGACTATAGGGCACTCAACAACCTCACAATCAAGAACAGATACCCACTGCCGCGGATTGACGATCTGTTTGACCAGTTGAGCGGAGCTCCGGTATTCTCCAAGATTGATCTGAGGTCGGGATATCACCAGATGAAGGTGAAGGGGGAGGATATTCCCAAAACCGTTTTCAGGACACGGTATGGGCAGTTCGAGTTTTTGGTTATGCCGTTTGGGCTAACCAATGCACCCGCAGTATTTATGAACCTTATGAACAAGGTGTTCCATAAGTATCTAGATCAGTTTGTAGTAGTGTTTATTGATGATATATTGATATATTCCAAGACTGAGGAGGAGCACGAGGAGCATCTGCGGATAGTGCTGGAGATTCTCAGGAAGGAGCAGCTTTACGGGAAGCTCTCCAAATGTGAGTTCTTCCTAAACCGGGTGGACTTCTTGGGGCATGTGGTTACTGGAGATGGTATCTCAGTTGACCCCAAGAAGATTGTAGCAGTCGAGGCATGGACAGCGTCGACTTCAGTTACAGAGATCAGGAGCTTCCTGGGGCTGGCAGGATATTACCGATGATTTGTGCAGGATTTCTCCCGGGTTGCTTGGCTGTTGACACGGTTGACCCGAAAGGATGCTGAGTTTGTTTGGTCAGAGGAGTGTCAGGCGGCTTTTGATGAGTTGAAGAAGCGGCTGACGACAGCTCCGATTCTGACGTTGCCTTCGGGATCAGGTGGATTCACTATTTATAGTGATGCATCAGGGAAGGGGCTGGGTTTTGTATTCCAGCAGCATGGGAAGGTAATTGCCTATGCTTCCAGGTAGTTACGTCCCCATGAGAAGAATTACCCTACCTATGACCTGGAGCTGGCAGCAGAGATTTTTGCTTTGAAGCTGTGGAAGCATTATCTGTATGGTGAGAGGGTGGACATCTTCACAGATCACAAGAGCCTTAAGTATGTGTTCACTCAGAAGGAGTTGAACATGAGACAGCGCAGATGGTTGGAGTTGATGAAGGACTTCGACATTGCACTGCAGTATCATCCAGGGAAGGCCAACGTGGTTGCCGATGCCTTGAGTAGGTATCCGACAGCCATGTGTTTGACCATGGATCGACATTTGCTTGCCGACTTGAAGAGCCTTGGGATTGAGGTGATCGTACCAGGAGTGCAGATGCAGCTATGGGGGATGCAGATTCAGTCAGACTTGATGGACAGGATCAAGGCGGCTCAGTTTCAGGATGTGGCTTTTCAGAGTATCAGAGAGCAGATCAGTATAGGAGTGGGGGATCCTGAGTTCTCACTTACAGAGGATGGTGTCTTGAGGCACGGTGCCAGGCTAAGTGTGCCTAGCGGGGAGCTCAGAGAGCAGATTATGCAGGAGGCCCACAGATCTCAGTACTCCATACACCCGGGTGCCAACAAGATGTACCGAGATCTGCGGGAGCATGTATGGTGGTCAGGAATGAAGCGGAAGGTGTCCCAGTTTGTAGCTAGGTGCTTGGTCTGTCAGCAGGTCAAGGCAGAGAGACAGAGGCCCGGTGGATTGTTGCAGCCGCTGTCCATTCCCGAGTGGAAATGGGAGCATATCACGATGGACTTCGTATCAGGATTGCCGCATACTCCAGGAGGGAAAGACGCGATTTGGGTCATCGTGGACAGGTTGACCAAATCGGCCCACTTCTTGCCATTCAAGGTGGGTACGTCTACAGAGAGGCTGGCGGAGATGTATATGCGGCAGATAGTCAGGATCCGGAGTTCCGGTCAGCATCGTCTCAGATCAAGATAGCCGTTTTACTTCCCATTTCTGGAGGAGTCTGCAGACCAGCTTGGGCACTCAGCTCCAGTTTAGTACTGCATACCACCCCCCGACGGACGGACAGTCAGAGCGGACTATTCAGACCCTTGAGGATATGCTGCGGACGTGCGTCCGGGACTTTGGAGGTTCTTGGGAGGATCATCTTCATTTGGTGGAGTTTGCCTATAACAATAGCTTCCCGGCCAGCATCGAGATATCACCTTTCGAGGCTCTGTACGGGCGTAGGTGCCGTACACCCTTATCCTGGGATGATGTTGGTGAACGAGCTTTGCTGGGGCCAGAGATGATTGTGGATGCGGCCGAGAAGGTAAAGCTCATCAGGGTCAGACTTTGCATGGCGCAGGACAGACATCGGCACTGGGTCGATAGCCACCGGAGACCCTTGGAGTTTGAGGTACAGAATAGAGTAGGATTAGATTAGGTTGTTGTTTATGATTTGATCATGTTTGTTATTTATTTTTTTTAATTAAGACCTTGCTTGTGATTAGGTCGGAGACCAGGTTTTCTTGAGGATATCTCCGACTCGTGGTACGATACGTTTTGGTGGAGGCGGAAAGCTTAGCCCGCGCTTCATCGGCCCTTTCGTTATCAGCGGGAGAGTCGGTGACGTAGCTTACAGGCTAGACTTGTCGCCTGTACTTGTGGGGGTCCACAACGTATTTCATGTATCACAGTTGAGACGGTATGTGGCTGACCCTAGCCATGTGCTCGATCATTCGGAGATTGAGGTGGGTCCTTCTCTCAGCTATCCAGAGCAGCCTGTGGAGATTCTAGATCGTCGGAAGAAGGTTCTGAGGAACCAGGTGATACCCTTGGTACACGTCACATGGAGGCATCATTCTCCAGGAGATTCTACCTGGAAGCGGGAGGATGAGATGCGCGAGCGGTATCCTTATCTTTTTGGACATTGAGGTATACTTCTATCCTTCTCATCAGTTGCATTTCGCCTTTCAATTTCGAGGACGAAATTCTTTGAAGGAGGGTAGATTTGTCACTACCACATTTCTAGTGTGAGGGTATTTTTGTTATTTTTGGGGTATTTTAAATTTATTAGAATTAATTAGAATTTATGGGAATTTTTAGGAATTTATTTGGAATTGTTTGACTAGGTTGACTTTTGGCAAGTGTTGACTTTGTAGACCTACCTAGAAACTAACCCTAGTTAGTGGGCCATGGTTAGGTCAAGAGACTCTAGTCTAACCTAGCCTAGCACTTGGTTTAAGTCTTTTTAGCAAATAGGAATAGAAGTTATAAGTCATGACTTATGATTAGAACCATTGATAAATCAATTTAAATCTTAGCCTTGTAGATTGGCCCAAAGCCCAAGAATACAAAACCGTAGCCCTAGACTCACTTGGCCGGCCACCATATCCACCTAGGGAGCCCAACTCTATAAATACTCTCTTAGTTTAGGGTTGCCTCTTTTAGGAAAGCTCAAGTTTAGAAGGAGGTGAGTTCTTGTCTTCATTAATTCACCATAAATTCATTTTAGGTCCTAAAATCCCCAAATCAGTTGCAATAGGTTCTAACACTGGTATACTTGCTGTTGTTGGAGTTTTATTCCAGTTTGGTATTGATTTGTTGGATTGGGATATCAAAGAGAGGAGCTCAACAAAGGAGGATTTTTTTAGAAGTTCACATTGAGGTAACTTCTTCTAATCTCCATGAAATTTCATGTAGCCTTCACCAATAGGAAGCCCTAAGGGTCCCTCTAGGGTTTGGATAGGTTTTGTTCATGGTGTCAGAGCTTTCGTGTCCGTTCTGGACACGTATCAGAGCCTAGGCTGTAGTGTTTGTCGAAATGCCTCAAAGGGCATTTCGATCTTATTTGTGCAATGTTTTTGAATAGGAAAGTAATTTTTATCATTTATTATTGATTCCTAATCTTCTGTGGTGATTATGGTGTCGGTTTGTGTCAGATTCACGGCTTGGACACGTGCCGCACACCGCGCGTACAGGCCACTGGGATCCCCTGCTGTTCGGAGGCTCTGGAGGACACGACACACATTATTAAGACACGAGACTCGACATGCGCCATGAGGCTATGACTGACACGCCTCTTGTCAAGTCTTATGTGTCCACATGGCGTGTCGAGAGTGATATCAGTGTCGTACTGAATTCACACTGTGCAGTACACACGTGAAATAGTACACTAATATGGCTCTGTATCGTAGGACATGACACTCTAGGACTCAGTACAAGTGCTTGGACACTTACCTAGACACTAGGTGAACCTACTGACATGATCACGAGACACGAAGTGTCCTGTGTCAGGTGGACGACACGAGTGCACGTGTGCACGAGACAGTGCACTGTGTGTGTGTTATATTGATTTCTTGTTGTGGACACGTCGTGTCTTGATATATTGGACACAAGACACTTCCTATGTCATGTTCACACCCTATATTAGTATTACCAACCAATGTTTTGGCACTTTAGTTTATTTCAATCATCATTTCAAATATTTCCCAAAAGTCTGATATATGTTTACATTCCCTTATTTTTTCCAGTTTTCGATTATGGAATTTGATATTCATTTTGATTAATTGAATTGTAGCTAATTGCCTGTTCGAGTTTCTATTCTGGTCCTCCTATAAGTTATCTACCTATGTGCAAGTTTTGGGATGATTTTGTGGAGTTTTGAAATCAAATATTTATTTCTAGAGTGGGCTGTTTCAGGATGTCTGAGATCGAATTTCCTGAGTTTTCTTGATACTGTTCAATGATTTTAAATCCTAATGTTGATGCTAATTACTGAGTTCTGATTCTAAGCATGTTCCTACACATTAGCTTGCCATGGTCAATTTAGGTGCTGAATTGTTAAGGGTGGACTGTCAAATGGTAGATGTTTCATGATGTATCCTGAATTAGTTTTATTATTGAAGTTCTTCATAAACCTGTTGATCCTTAATATTGTTTTCCTATTGAAAACTGAGGTTATTGAGTATTGTACTGTTGGGTTTCTTCAAACCTGAGATTGGAAGGGGGCAAGGAATTGGTTTCCTTCCTTCCTTCCTTCCTTTTCGATTTGAGCTCCAGTATTGGTTAAACCTGAGAATTGGTTTTACTTATTGTAAAAACTGAGTTGAGTTCAGTTTATAATTCCTAAGTTTTAGTGTAACCATTCCAGTTTTGGCTTGATAAACATATGATGTTGGTTCAGTTCTTTTACCTTATACTAAACCTGAGAATAGGAAAATGAGGGGGGGATACAGTCCTTAATTCTGAATAGATTTCCTTGCCTTTCCTTTTCCTGTTTTCCTGTGCACGCCTCTTTGATACACACACACACATTATCTCTTTCACTGTTTGGTATTACCACTGTACACTTTACTCAGTTTTTGCCTTCAATGCACTGTTGGAGTATTTCCTGCACACATGTTAGCCTTTGTACACACACAGTCTTCTTTTACTGTTTTGTGTTCCTGCACACACAAGACACATTCCTGCCTATCACTCACACACACACACACTCTTGATTTTATGACACACACCCACATAATTTTTCCCTTCTACATACACATGTGTGTGCACCCTAAATTGATGTCTATATATAGTGTGTGCAAGGTGATTACCTGTGTGCTTGTGAGTGTTTGAATATATGTTGTACCAATAATATTTAGCCTAGGTATTCTTAGTGTAGATTCAATACTATTGTATCTATATATATATTGTGTATGTACTTAGGTATAATAAGTTCTTGGAATGTTGTGTGTAGCCTAGAATAGACTTGTAGAGCCTAGCATGACTTATTAGACCTAGCTAGTTGAGTTTAGCCTAGTTTAGACTAAATTAGACTTGGTTGACCTAGTTTGACTTCTAGGGTTGAACAGAGTTGACCAAGAGTTGACTTTGGTCAGGATTGACTTAGAATCATGTAGAATGCATAGTAGGACTCCATTTTGATATTCTGGACTTGTTGTGACTTGTGCTGTTCTGTTTAGGAGCCAGACACCACTCCTTGGACGGTACTTTTCATATTGGACACTCAGTTACAGGCGAGTACATTCTCTGATCATTTCATATCCTGCTTAGAATTATTACCTGCAGTAGATTACTTTACTTGTACTGTCACGTTGGTCACACGGTTTGGTACTATATGGATCTCTACATGCGATGTTATCCCCCTCGGGAGCATCGGGTACATTGTGCTTGTGCGTTTCACTTACATCATGTACTCCTGTGCTTCTATTTTATATGTGCACTCCTGTGAATCTTGTACTCTCATGTTCACGGAGCCCCCATGTATACTATTATGTGCACCCTATATGGGCCCCCATGTGATATCTTATGCAATAACATAACCTGTTTAGATCCTTGTGAATTGATTAGGGATACGGGGGAGTGCTAGTAGTTGTGTGAACAATTCCAAAGTAGTGTAGATCTTGTGCACCTCGATCCTGTGCAAATCCGTCATGTTCACATGTGCTATCTCGTACTCTGACTCTCTAGCCACTATTAGTTCTCTATGTATAGTAGATATTTACATTACAGTTCTCTTCCTGTTTACATACAACATTTCTTCAGTACTCGTATCTTACTTTACTGCATGTTTTTATTTTCTAACCTGCTATGATCTGTTGAGATGTACTGTACTCGCTCATGTCCTGACTGGACCTGTTGAAATATTATAGAGGATGAGGAGGAGGCCTGCCTGGACACCTACTACGGGACAGCCTTAGATGACACCTGTGAGCTGGACTCCTAGGAGGATCCAGTAGTAGCTGAGGACCTTCCCCCGACTGCCTAGACTAGATTAGCTAGCTTGTTTTCATTTGTAGTATTGAGACATGCTCTAGTTAGACTCTTATTTGGAGATCATTGTATATATTCTTTTATCTGAGACCTTGTACTACTGGGATTATCATAGACTACTGTTTTAGCTATTTCATTTCCTTGAGTTCTATTCATATCGTGCTATATCTTCCTTAGTTGTGATTGAGTTTCTATTGCTATGTCACGCTCATTCGGGGAGTATAAACTGTTTAGATATTTACATTGCTAGATGTTGTGACCTAGGACAGCGTTCTACCGCCGACACTGCGGCGTAGGCTGGACGTATTCACGTCTCGTGCCCTTACTCTAGGGTGCGGGTCGTGACAAGGAGGTTCTCGGCTCTTTTGCTGACCGCATTTTCGAGAAGGACGGTAGTGGTCCGCGTCCAAATGTAGAGAATGATGATAGTGATCTTCCTTAATATCATGTACCATCATTCATGATTAAAATAAAATGAAATTTTATTTATAAACATGAACTTGTCTGATGATTTACAAGCATTTACATTTATACATAGTACTTTTTAAGGAATTTGCCATTAATAGGCATCATAACTTTTCGACCATCCAATTCTGAGAGTTGATAAGCTCCATTTGAGAAAACTCTGCTCACGACATAGGGACCTTCCCACTTTGCGTCAAATTTGCCCTTGCTCATATGAGTCATAGTCATAGGACGTCTGACTGTTAGAACAAGTTTTCCTTTTTGATACGCTCGAACTCTGACTTTCTTATTAAAAGCTCTTGAAATTCTAGCTTGATAGAATTCAATATTCTGTTGAGCAGATAATCGCTTTTCATCCAGAGCTTCTAATTCTTGAAGTCGAAGACGATCATTATTTTCAGCGGTAAGTTCATTAGCGATTGCTATCCTTAAAGAAGGAATTTGAATCTCTAATGGAAGAACAGCTTCGCAACCATACACCAGAGAGAAGGGTGTACATTTAGTAGCATTACGAACTGTAGTACGGTAAGCCCACAAACATTCACCGAGTTTCTCACTCCAATTACATTTGTTAGTGGAGACAAACTTCTTTAAGAGTTTGATGATGGTCTTGTTGAAAGCTTCTGCTAATCCGTTAGCTGCCGGATTATATGCGGTAGATGCCACATTGTTGGTCCGGTGATCGTCACAGAATTGAGTAAATTTCTGGCTGACGAATTGTGGTCCATTATCATAGATAATGCGTCGAGGAACACCGAATCTGTAGATGACGTGGTGTTTGATAAAGCTGATGACATTGGACGTCTTAACTTCAGATAAAGGAATAGCTTCAGCCCATTTGGAGAAATAATCGGTTATTGCGAGAATAAACCGATGACCTTTTGATGACGGAGGATTGATCGGACCGATAATATCCATGCCCCAAGCTTCGAAAGGCCATGATGCTGTCGTCGGATGTAGAAATTCTGAGGATTGATGAATAAAATTCGCATGAATTTGACAAGTTTTACATTTCCTTGTATATTCGATTGCATCTGATACCATGGTGGGCCAATAATAACCCATACGTCGAATACGGTCTTGAAGTTTTGGTCCTGGCTGATATGCTTCACAAATTCCATCATGTGCTTCACGGATAATTTGTTGGGCTTCGTCACCGGCAACACATCGAAGAAGTAAACCATCATAAGCTCGACGATATAAGGTTTTTGTAGTATGATTGTAATAGAATCTGAGTGATCGTCGTCTGATAGATGCTGCCTCACTCGGATTATCTGGAAGAATATCATACAATACAAAATCTAAGAAAGGAAGTCTCCAATCTTTATCCGTATTCTGATTCTCAGCCAAATTACTGAAGATGAATTCCATGCTGGAATCAGATGAAAATGATAAAGATTTACGACTAAATCCAAATCCTTTTATTGTGTTGACGTCATGAGATGTTGATTCTTCAATTCAACTGGAAGTCCTAGAGTCAGATTATTTTCAAGATGAAATAATTCTCGATTGCGAACAACAATCATTTGTTGCCGCCTAATCGGAATAGCCAACACCGTCGCAAGATTAGCAAGAGCATCAGCTTCTGTGTTACATGCTCGCCTAACATGTCCAATGAAGAATTCTTCAAATGAAGAAGCCATAGATATAGCCGATCTATGATAAGGAACCAGATCTTGATGGCGAACTTCATAAGTACCCCTTATCTGATTGACAATGAGTTTAGAGTCTCCATACGCTTTCAAATGTTGAATATTCAGATGTTTAGCGAGTTGAAGACCAATAAGCAATGCATTGTACTCATCTACATTGTTTGAACATGGCTGATCAAGAGAATACGCTCTTTGGATAGCAAGACCTTCTGGCGACACAAGAACAATTTTAACTCCAGCGACAATGCCACCATTAGGACCTATTCTTGAAGCTCCATCAAAGAATGGACGCCAAGTAGGATCTTCTTCAGCAATTTGATTTGAATCTAGGACTTCATCTGGGATTTCATCATAGAGTTTTGAATTTTCTGGAATTGAATGAGCAGCCAGAAAATCAGCTAGAGCTTGTCCTTTGACTGATTTCTGAGGAATATAATGCATGTCATACTGAGCAAGTAGGATTCCCCAGTTAGCCAATCGAGAATTCAAAACACTGGGTTTCTTCATCATGACCCATATAGGATTGATCCTGGAAATAACATGAATAGTCTGGCCAATGATATAATGTCGTGTCTTTTGAACAGCGAACATCAGGGCTAGACATTCTTTTTCGACAGGTGAATATCGAGGTTCAGCTCCGGTCATAGTGCGACTGAGATAGTAAATGGCTTGTTCATGACCATTTTTATTCTTTTGAGCAAGCAATGCACCCAATGAATGACTCATTGCTCGGGTATATAGAAGGAACGGTATTCCTGAGACGGGAGGTACCAATACTGGAGGGCTCATCAGATATTGTTTTATATCGTCGAATGCTTTCTGACATTCATCATTCCAGACAAAAGAAACACCTTTCTTCATAAGTTTGTTGAATGGTCTGCAGCGTCCTGAAAGATTAGAGATGAATCTTCTGATATAAGCGATCTTTCCTTGAAATCCTCGTAGCTCTTTTAAGGTGCATGGAGGACGCATCTCTTGGATGGCTTTGATCTTCTCGGGATCCACGTGTATACCTTTAGAGGTAATGACGAAGTCGAGAAATTTACCACTAGAGACGCCTAAGAAGGACTTAGTAGGGTTCATCTTTAATTGATGCTTACGCATTAGATCAAAAATAGTCTTCAAACCTTGGATGTGATCCTCCTTTTGTCGACTTTTGACTGCAATATCATCAACATAGCATTCGACTGTTTTCCGCAAATGTTCACGGAATATAGTGCTCATGGCTCGTTGATAAGTTGCTCCTATAATCTTGAGACCGAATGGCATAACTGTATAACAGTATGTACCAATCGGCGTTATGAAAGAAGTGTGCTTCTCGTCATCTGGAAACATTTTAATCTGATTATACCCAGAATACCCGTCCATGAATGACATCCGTTCAAATCCACAGGTATTATCGATCATGACATCAGTGATTGGTAGAGGGAATTCGTCTTTAGGACATGCCGCATTGAGATCGCGGAAGTCTATGCATACTCTGATCTTGCCAGTCTTTTTAAGAACAAGAACTATATTAGCCACCCAATCGGGATGTTGTTCCTCTCTAATAAACCCAGAGGCCATGAGTTTATTGACTTCAGCTTCAATTGCAGCCATAATGTCTGGATGAAATCGTCGCTGTTGTTGTTTGACCGGTTTAGCACTCGGCAAGATATTGAGTTTATGAGTTGCAATTTGAGGATCAAGTCCTGGCATATCTTCATAACTCCAAGCGAAGACGTCGATGTAGTCACGAATGAGTTTGATCATGTCTTGCTTATCAGTTTCTGAAAGACTTTTACTGATAAATATTGGTTTAGAAGATCCCTCTTCACCAACATCTATTTGAACAAGTTTATCTTCAGTCGGAGGTTCTTTTTGCTCAAATCGGAACTCCCATTGATTATCTAACCTTTGGGCCCATTTTTCTGATTCAGGTGAAATTTCACTCTTCTTCGTTTTCATCACTTTCTTCAGAACGGTCAATGGAAACTATGTTGGAAGACATAATGTTGCAGTAGAAATCACCGATACTTGTATCAGAATCCCAAGAAGTAGTACTAGAAGAATCAGATCTCTTATCTTCGTCAGATTCAGGATCTTCATGGATAATATTGATAAAAGGAGTAGGAGCAATATAACCCAATCCGCATTTCGTCCTTCCATATTTCAGAGGAGGAATCTGAACAGGCATTTTTCTTCCTTTTCCATTATTGAGGCCAGTTCTGAAGTCATAGCCCATATTTTTAATGATGTCTTTAGATTGCTGACTATAACGACCTAGTTGTAATCTTCCAGTATCATCGTTTTTATCATCATCTTCTAAATCAGAAAGACTTTAGGGCCCTTTGTAAAAGAATATTGGAATGTCTCCTGGTTTTCTGCTGGGAACTAGAAAGTATGAAGATTGTTCTGGTTCTAGGGATACATCTGTATGAACAGTCTGTACAACTCCTATGGTTATTGTGCTCAAGTCATCTAACAAATGTAAATAACTATGAACATAATTACACACATCAACATACTTCAAAGATGGAGACTTTTCATTAAATTTAAAAGCAGCAATATTTACATTGGGAGAAGGCTGAGCCTTAGAGATTTTAGCCAAATCAATGACTAAAGTGGGAGAAGAAGAACGAGAGGAAGTTTTGTTTCGATTAAGATCGATAACAAATGGCTCAGAAGAGGTGAGCTCCCTTGAAGCTTGAGATGGAAGAGTAGTCCGCCCTCCAACCGGGATTACCAGAGTATCCTGTTTCATATGTGAAGATACAGGAACTGTAGTACGCCCACTGACAGAAATGATCAGTATATCTTGAGTAGACGACTGAGGTAATGGAGAGATCCGTCCGCTCACTGGAATGATGAAAGGACCTTCTCCAGAAGATTTAGGAGATTGTTGCTGAGTAGTTCGACCTTTAACAGGGATTATTAAAGTCTCACTTTGTGAATCCTCTTTCTCCATAGCTTGTATAACCCTTGTATACTCTTTTTTATACATTCGGGAATCATTGAAATAAGCATCAACCCCATGGAAGGGATTTATATCAGCAACTTCCTTTTGTACTCTTCCATTGCTGTCAATGTATTTAAAACACTGATGAAGAGTAGAAGGCACCACACTATTTTCATGAAGAAAGGGTTTCCCCAGAAGGAGATTATAGGATCCCACGATCTCGATCACATAGAAAGTGACTTTGGATCTGAAATCACCTATCTGAAGCTTCAGATGAATCTTTTCCAAAGGCTCGCTTCGGCTTTGATTGAATCCCAAGATAGTAATAACTGTCTTGGAGAGCTTGTGAAGAGGGATTTTTAGTTCATCCAACAGACTCTTTGGCATTATACTTATAGCAGACCCTGGATCAATAAAGATACGATCTATCTTCATCGTATCGATATAACCGGTGTAGTAGAGAGGCCGGTCATGTCGATTATCTTCCAATAGCATGTCGTCTTGTGTAAAGGTGATATTTGGGATAATCTCCAATACACTGTTGCAATATAAGCAAGTGGCAGGTTCTCTATCTGGCTTCTTTAACTGTACAAGACAAGAGTCAGCCTGTAGAAGTGCTTCACTTAACGTCTCCCGAGTCTCTTTAGAAAGACGTAGAAGTTCAAAGAGGGACATTCTAGCTGGAGTATTAGCAAGTTGAGCTAGAATGTCAAAATTATAAAGCTTCTGAAACCCAAGAGGAGGGGACTTCTTGATTGGTATATCAAACCGAGCTTGTTGTTTGCCTTTCTCAAGAGCTGTGGGCTTGGAAGGAGCAGGTTCAACCGGTGTAGTTGAAGGAACAGGTGCAGTGGATGATTCTTCTTGAAGAGGAACATTAGGAACGTCTTTATCAGCAGGAGGGATATCAGGAGTATCCTCAAGATTCTTGGAATAATCCTTTAGATAAGGTTTTCCCGTTCGAGTAGCACCAGCAAGTGCTTCTTCCTTATCTTTTTGCTCTGTGTCGGAGGTAGATCCGAGAGAAATCATATGACATGACTTAATCTTTCCAGCCTTCTTGGACTTTCGAGAAGAAGTCTTTTGAGGAGGAGGAGATTCAAAATCTACCACTAGATCAGGATGAATCCACATGATTTGTCCTGTTTCTATAGTGATTGGTACTAATCCTTCAGACTGTGGAGGAGGAATATTCACTATTTCAGGAGTTGCCTTGGGAATAGGAACGATCCCACTTTCAAAGAGTTGAGGAGGGAAATCTCTGAATTGCATAGAGACGACGTTGGAGGTGACAGTCTTCTCTTTCGAAGTAAAAGAGATAGCTCCAGATTTAATCATTTCTTGGATCTTTCCTTTTAGTACATAACATGTACGAATTGTGTGACCCAACATTCTGTGGTATGGACAGTATTTGGGATAATCTATCTTACCAGCTTCATCAGGTTTCTTGATTTCAGGTAATTGTATTTTATTACCTTTCAGCAGACATTCAAAGATACCAAGGACATCGTCGTCATCAAAAGAATATTCTTTTTTGGGGCGAGGTGCTCTTGATTGCTGAGTTGTAGAAATAGGAGGAGTTTGAACAGTCGATGCATCTTTACTCTGAAGATTAACTTCAAGGGTTTCTTTTTCCTTGCGAGCATTATTTTTAGCATTATTGTTAGTACCTTGACCTGTTTCTTTGGGATTCATCTACACTCCTAAACCTTTGAAGGTTTCAGCACTAATTTCTGCAGCTTTGTCACTAACTATGAAGGAAGGCCAATCATGAAATTGAGTAGATCCTATCCACATGCTGATGATTGCCAACAAATTTGATTTGCATGTGTCGATGGTGACAGCATCAGGAGTTCCAAGAGGCATCTTCAGAGCTTCTCTTCGAAACCGTTCAATAAAATCCTCTGTAGTTTTATTATTTTTCTGCTTGATTCTAATAAGAGCAGACATAGTCAGGTCATTGAGCCCTTCATAGAACCGTTCAAGAAACATTTGTTTGAAACCGGCAAATGAGGTAACACACCCATCTGGGAGACTTCTATACCATTCATAAGCCGTTCCTTTGAGACATCCAACAAACACCCGAGTAAGAAGGGCGTCACTTGGTTGTAGTTGATCAGTTATCACTTCAAAGTGATTAATAAACTGACTTGGAGAAGTGGTTCCATCATAGAATGAGATAGTAGGAGGCTTGTATTTAGGAGGATACGATACTTGCTTCCATTCTATCGGATAAGGTTGTTTGATGCCTAACCTTTGTAAACCATCCTTCTGTTTGAATGCCTCGAATTGAGTTTTGAGATTCCTTAATTCTTCATTAACAACTCCGGAAGATTGTGGAGTTGTAGCTTATAGAGAAAAATTGGGAGGAGGAACAGCATTATAAGCACTACCCCCAGCTCCAGAGAGACTAGGATTTGGTTGAGCTTGTCCAGGGATAGTAGATTGTACTGCTGGAGGAACTTGTACTGGACTTACACCAGTGTCAATTGGTATGTCATCTGGTACAGTCTGTCGATTTTGCAACTGCGCTGTCATGAGTTCATACATCGACTTCATAGTATCAGCCATAGACTTTATTTGCTGTTCCAAAGAAGCAATTCTTTGGTCTTGAGGAGTCACCGAAGAAGAAGGTTCATTATTCAATTCAGTATTCCCATCCACCATATATGTTGTGACTGTACGAGGGATTATTGATGAATTAGTGGATGTTGTATGTTCTGAATCACTACTTCGTGCAGTAAAGTCATTTATAGGAGAATTACCCCCAGTAGGAAGAGGTGGGAAGTTAGATTCTCCAAGAAATTCAGAATCATTTTCAGAAATCAAAGTCCTTTGACTAGAGGCCAGGACTCTTGCTCTGGTGCCTCTATATACTCCGTCTGGACTATCAGCTGTACCCCCAGTATCCCTAGAGGTCATATTGACAGAAGCAAACAAAGGCTCATCTTCATCAGGCATAGGTTCACACTGAATTCGATTGAAGACAGATTGTCGTTTAGTTTGACATCTGCATTGCATTGTGACTCTCTGCTGGAAGTCACATTCCTGATCATCATGGTCATAAACCATTGACTGACATCTGCTTTGAATTATGACTCTTGGCTGGAAGTCACATTCAGCATGATCCATTGTCATAGAATTATTCCTTCTCTTCTGTTGAAGGTGTTCTCGTAAATCTGTCTGTGACGACTGAGGTACATCAGAGAACACTCTTTGTGTATTTTTAGGAATATATTTCCGGTTCTTGGGTCTTGATGGCTCTTGATTATATAGAGAGTGATTAATATGAGCCACATAGTTTCTAGCATACTTTGCATCTGGATCTCTTATCCTTGTTCTCGATTGATGTGGTTTCTTAACACCAGAAGTGCTTTCCAAACGGGTTTGATTAAGTTTTGTTCTTAGATCAGTTGGAGGTAACACATTGGTTTTTGAAACTTGGAGTTTTCCTTGCATTGATCTGGATATTTGCAGAGAAGGAAGAGTTGAACCATCCCCTTGATTAGGAGTTGGTAATAGACCATCTTTTATGGACAAATTCTGTGTCCAATTTGAAGAAGTCGTAGAAGAAGACATTAAGGAATGTTTCTTCTTAGACTTATTCAAGTTTTGAGACATAGAATGTCCAAAAGGAAGAGTAGTCAAAAGACCATCTCCTTTTCTTTGACTAACAAAATTGTCAGTCAAAGCTGTTCCTGAAGTAAAAACTATAGGAGCAGAAGAAACAACTAAAGAGTTATTTCTTTTCGAAGGGACTTTGTGTGGAGGAGTTCTAACAAGACTACCCCCAGTTCTAGTAGAACTTGGTAAAGAAGAAGAAATAGCTAAAGAGCTTTCCTTCTTAGAGTATGCTGGTGACAATTTGGCTAAGGAGCCAGTATTGTCAGCATATAAAGTCTTGGCTAAGGAGCCAGATTTTGGTACGCACACTGAGTCAGAAAGAATTGACTTGGAAATACACGCTGGAACAGGCTTAGCTAATGAGCCAGTACTGCCAGCGTGACTTTTTTATTTGGAAATACACGCAAGAACAGATTTGGCTAAGGAGTCAGTACTGCCAGCGTGACTTTTGACTGTGAGATTGCACGCTGAGACAGACTTGGCTAAGGAGCCAGTACTGCCAGCGTGACTTTTGGGGTTGAAATTGTACGCTGGAACAGATTTGGCTAAGGTGCCAGTACTATCAGCGTGACTTTTGATTGCTGTCATCATTGAGCACACAAGAGTGTGCGTGCTTGCAATAGAGTCTTTGCCAGTGTTAGGAATAGACACTGTGGCAGAGACTTCACCATTGGCTGCCAACAGATTCTTAGGAACATAGACAGAGCATCCCTTCGACTTGGCAGTGGTGATGGAGGCTGAAGTGGGCTTGCCACCCTTAGCCCGCTGCATTTCTTCATAGGCGAGTTGATCAAATTGGATCGTCATCACCTTCTTCGTCGAGCCGACTGACGAAGTGTCGTATTGAGTTGTTGCCATCTCAGAAGAGGAGATGGTTTTCCCCAGCAGAGTCGCCAATTTGTTTTCCATAAATAAATTCACTTTATTTATAGTGTTTCTGGGAAAATTACAACTGTAGGAATCCGATCTAGAAGACGATCGCTTTATCCCTTGGACTATACGAAGAAGAAAAGCTCCCAAAATTTTGACAGTAATTTAGACAACTATGTATCTGTATAATGAATGAGAAAAAGAACTCTATTTATAGAGTCAAAAATAACTGAAAGGATAACTGTCTCAACAGCCTGTGCCTAGTTAAAAATCACGCAGGATTTAACATACGCAAGGTTGTGAGTAGTTACTGGACGTGGCCTGTAACTGTTGGACACATGGCAATCATGCATAAGTCGTATGCAAGTTACAGGACACGCGGGTGAGAGATCAGTGGCATGGCTGCCACGTACTCCAATTTGATGAAATCCACGCAGACTTGTTGAAGATGAAATCCACGCAAATTCGGGGTAGAAAGCTTCAAAATCCACACAAACTTGGGGCAAGAAGCTTCAGAATCCACGCAGACTTGGGGCAAAAAGCTTCAAAATCCACGCAAACTTGAGGAAGGAACATATAAGTTCAAAATACACGCAGACTTGAGGCAAAAAGGCTCAGAATCCACGCAAACTTGAGGTAGGACTGCCAGCTGTCTTGATTCGGCGTACCTCGACTGACACAAAATCTCTGACAGTAATTGCTTTGTCAGTCGTATTAAATGACAAAAAACTCTTTTGGTACGCCAGCTTGACGAAGGCTGAGTCTTGCTGAAGAAGATTTCAAAATTCACGCAATAGTCGGCTGTGATCTCTCGAGTTCCGTGCATACGTGGCATACGAGGAGACATTCTTCGACTGTCGTGCTGTCAGTCATAATGACATTTCTGACAAATGATGAGCTGTCTCTAGCGTGATTTTTAAATATTGTCCTGATCAACTCAGCGTGACTTTTAGACTCTGTTCTGAGCGTGACTTTCATTTTTAAGGCCTACAGTGATTGGAGAAGAATTATCTTCGAACGTACTATCTCGCAAATGAAGAAGAAGTAACTTCTCAAGCTCCTGCTGCCCCCACAAGCTCAGAAGTCGGCCCGTCTAAGCCTCTAACTATGGACAAAGCCAAGCAGAAGGAGACGCGGTTTAACAAATCTCTGAAGGTGCCAACTCCCGAAGGCATGGATTGGCCCTACAACTTTGACATACTGGCACAGCTAGCCAATACACCTGCCAGGTTGTCTCTGTTTGATCTGTTGCGACATTTCAAAAAAATACGAAAGGCCTTAAGTGAGGCATTACTACATGCGGACTCTTATCTCGCTGAAGTCAAAGCCCCCGCTAAAGACCCTGTCTCCTGTCCTCACTGCCATAGTACTATGGAAGTGGTGCCCAAAATTACCTTTTCACAGGAGGACATGCTACTAAAAAATAATCGTCATGATAGACCCCTGTACTATACATGGTATATCTGGGCGATCAAGATGGATCGCATGTACATCGATCCAGGATCCTCCCTCAGCATCATTCCTAAAAGTTTGCTTCAAATTCTGGGAATCCCTCTGCACAAGTTATCTGCAACCAACACAACTATCATGGATTTCAACGCTGGTCGAAGCCACCCGCTGGGCAAGATCCGTCTCAAGTGCCAGATCGGTGATCTCCGAACAGAGGTTTCCTGCTATGTGATCCATGCTAATGTATCCTACAATGTCATATTGGGACGTCCAAGGATATATGAGAACATGATCATTCCTTCCATACTTTACTAGTGCTTCAAGTACGTCAACAGCGACGGTATCGTGAAGACGGAGTTTGTCGATGTCGATCCTTTTAAGGGCATCGAAGCCTACTATGGAGATTCGGTACTTTACCAATATCAGCCCCCCAAGAATGACGGCAACGAAGCTGGCAATGAAGCTGAAGCAAGTTCATCCTCCAATGATGGTCCCTTGATCATGCGAGTCAAAGGACGTACTACTCCGAAGCCTCTCGCAATCTGGGTAAAAAAAAAAGAACCCTGACAAGGTCAAACCATTGACCATCACTCTCAGCAAGACACACAGGAAGGAACCTACTAATGTTCATCCTCCCAAACCTGAAGAATTACCCTATGTGGTGAACTTGGCCAAGACTGTGGCTCCTCTTCCAGATGATGATCCTCTCAATGAGTATATCAATACTCATAATAATGTACCTTCAGCGGATGATGTTATTCCTGAAGAAGAATTACATATTTTCTTAGTAAATGTATATCTTTGAATTACTCCGATGTCTATCAATCTGTAAACTACTACAAAGATACGATATACGCTCTAGAGCATGGTATAGGACCACACCTCTGCATGCCGGTCATGATGCCTCACCTGCGAAAAAAAGTTTACCCAGAAGATATCCACTACATCATCGTTCCAGCCAGAAAGAAGGATAAAGAAGTAATCATCTTCGGTCGTATAATTGGTGAGAGAAAGTTCATTCAAGACTCTACTTCTCCCAAGCATAACACGGAAGCTGACTATGACTCTGGGAAAATGCAACTTTTTCGATATAGTTGGCAAGCCAAGAATATCATCCAAAACATGGGATATGACATCAAAAGCGACCAGGGGCTAAATTATGGCCGAAGACGACGGTTGCAAATACGATACTTCGCTCCTCCCGGCAAACTCGAGAACTACTATCAATGATACGGTATTGGTTTGGGTTATGTCACTCCTCCAACAACTCCCAAAAGATCAGATGATGAAGCAGATTGTTGTTCTTATTCTTCTGATTCCTCCCTCTGGGACTCAGACTCCAGTATTGGCGACATGTTCAAAGCAACTCTGTCCGTCAACATGGTTTTCGTTGACCAAATTATGGATGATGTCCAATCGATCGAGCTTCAACAATGGGCTCAAAAGATGGATACTAGGTTGGAGCTGCACTTCGAACAACGTGAACCACCTACCGAAGACGAAGTCATCCAAGCCAATTTAGTAGATGAATCATCTTTTAAACCAATCTTCATCATTAAAAGTCTATCTGGCGATGAACGCCAATCTCTTATACAGCTTATAATAGAATACATCAACGTCTTTGCATGGAGCTATGAAGACATGCCAGGCCTGGACCCTAAAGTCGCCATGCACCGCCTGAATATTTCGTTTAAAGCTAAGCCGGTGAAGCAGCAACAACGACGATTCTGACCAGATGTCGTGGAGGCCATCGAGAATGAAGTAAAGAAGCTCATTGCTAGTAGGTTCATTCGCGAAGAACAATACCCTGACTGGGTTGCCAACATCGTTCCAGTCATGAAAAAGAACGGTAAAGTTTGAGTCTGTATCGATTACCATGATTTGAACTCTGTATGCCCGAAAGACGAGTTTCCTCTACCGATCACCAACGTAATGATCGACAATACTTACAGCTTTGAGCGGATGTCCTTCATGGATGGTTTCTCAAGCTACAACCAGATCAAGATGTTCCCCGATGATGAGAAGCATACATCTTTTCGAACACCGTTAGGGGTATACTGCTATACGGTGATACCCTTCGGATTGACGAATGTAGGGGCGACATACCAGCGAGCCATGAACACAATTTTTTGCAATCATTTGCGCAAAATAGTGGAGTGCTATATTGACGATATCGCAGTTAAAAGTCGTCTCAAGGGCAACCACCTCGAAGACTTGAGAACTGTGTTCGAACTAATACGTGCACACCAACTCAAGATGAATCCAACCAATTCTTTTCTGGGAGTCTTTAGCGGCATGTTCCTTGGTTTCGTCATCACTTTAAAGGGTATACATCTTGACCCAGAGAAAGTGAAGGCTATCTTCGATATGCATCCTACAAGAAACCTCAAAGAGCTACGCGGACTACAAGGAAGGCTAGCCTACATCAGACGATTCATTTCAAACCTCTCTCGAAGATGTCATCCATTCATTCAGCTCATGAAGAAAAGTATATCTTTTATCTGGACTGAACAATATCAATGCGCATTCGACGACATCAAGAACTATCTCATAAGCCCCCCAAGTATTGGTAGCTCCAATAATGGGGAAGCCTTTCTTACTATATGTCCGCGCTATGGACCATTCTCTTGGCTCCCTATTAGCTCAGAAGAATGATGGCAGCCATGAACAGGCAATCTACTACCTCAACCGTACAATGGTGGGTGCCGAGCACAGATACACACCTGTAGAAAAGGAATGCCTTGCACTGGTATTTGCCATCCAGAAGATACGCCACTATGTGTCTGGGCAGACTATCCACATCATATCAAAAGTCTATCCTCTCAGAATACTCATGACTAAACCGAGTTCTCTCAACTCCCGTTTAGCTACATGGGCAATGTTGTTGACTCCATACGATATGTTGTTCGTCCCTCAGAAGGCAATAAAAGGCTAAGAATTAGCTGATTTCTTAGCAGCTCATTCGTTGCCAGAATCTTCCAAACTCTACGATGAAATCCCCGATGAAGTAGTGGAGTCTAACACTGCAACTGAAGAATTCTTCATTTAGCGAATGTTCTTTGACGGTACATCAAGAACAGGACCTAAAGGAAATATTGTAACCGGAGTAGGCGTCGTGCTCATGTCACCTGATCATCTAGTTATACATCGCACATATTCTCTCGTGGAACCATGCACCAACAACGTGGTCGAATATAATGCCCTATTAGTCGGCCTGCAACTTGCAAAACAACTGGGAGTTGACTATCTAGAAGCTTACGGTGATTCCACGCTAATAGTTAGTCAGGTCCGAGGGGATTATGAAGTTCATCACGAAGATCTCATTCCCTATCACAGAGCAACAATCGAGTTGGCGTCTACGTTCGCTGGATTCTTCAGCGAGAACGTGCCTCGACTACAGAATATAGAAGCAGATGCTCTAGCCGATCTCGCTCTTCCATGACCGTCCCTACCAATACTCAGCAGTCGATCGTAGTGTCTGGTCGAGAACTATTTTGTGTGAAAAATGCCTTGCATATTCATCACAGTTACACAACGGAAACAATCATCGATGTTAAAAACTGGATATTTTCTTTTATAGACTACGCTATCTATGGAATTCTTCACGAGGACTCGAAGGAAGTAGTGTCTATCCAAAGGCGAACCCTCAGATTTTACTATGACACAGCTACCAAGATGCTGTACCGACGCTCTTACGACGGGCTACTGTTACGATACTTATCAAACACAGAAGCCAAACATGCACTCCGGGAGGCTCACGATGGAGTTTGTGGTGCACATCAACCAGGCCCCAAATTATAAGATCGCCTTAAATGGATGGGTTATTATTGGCCCACAATGATAGCAGATGTTGTTGAATATGTAAAAAAAGTATAGATCTTGTCAGTTCCACGCTGATTTCATTCATCAACCTTTGGAGTTTCTATACCCGACGACAGTATCTTAGCCGTTTGAAGCCTGGGGCATGGACGTCATAGGACCAATAAGCCCGCCATCTTTTAGAGGATATCGGTTGATCCTAGCCATAACCGACTACTTCTCCAAATGGGCGGAAGCTATACCACTCATCGAAGTGAAGGCATCAAATGTGATCAGTTTCATTAAACATCATGTTTTCTACCGCTTCGGCCTAGCTCGCAGGATCATCCATAATAATGGTCCACAATTCGCAAGCCATGCATTCTATCGGTTATGTGATAGCAATCGAATCCAGAATGTAGCCTCTACTGCCTACAATCCAACGGATAACGGGCTAGCAGAAGCCTTCAATAAAACTATCATAAAACTTCTCAAAAAGTTTGTGTCTTCAAACAAGCGCGATTGGAATAAGAAGCTCGACGAATGTCTATGGGCCTATTGTACAACAGTTCGGACTCGAACAGGCAGTACGCCATTCTCTCTGGTTTATAGAAGCGAAGCAGTTCTTTTCCTAGAAATCCAGATTCCTTCTCTTCGAGTAGCCTTAGCCAGCGAGTTGACTACCGAAGAAAGCTACCGTCTAGGACTCCAGAAGCTCGAAGCGCTAGACGAAAAACGCTTGTTAGCCCAGCAGCGCATTGAGCTATACCAGGCACGCCTTTCTAGAGCCTTCAACAAGAAGGTGAAGGAAAGAATCTTCCAAGTAGGTGATCTAGTCCTAGCAGTGAGAAGACCAATGGTCATGACGCACAAAACAAAAGGAAAATTCTAGCCTAAATGGGAAGGTCCTTTCATCATAGAATCAGTATATTCTAACGGTACGTACCGACTAACCAAGCCTGATGTTGACTTGCTCATGATGCCTATCAATGACAAGTTCCTGAAGAAATACTATATGTAACCCTTTTTACATAATGTTCACATATTTTCAGTAATGTAAATATACAGTGCGACGTTTATGTGATCCAAAAAAAATTATCTAACTATTATTCGTATTTCAAGAGTCTTGAATACGCCTTGGATAATATGTCCTCTCAAATATTTCTCCAGTGGAATCATTTCCATTTTTGACTCCGTCCAAACTCGGTTTGACGGAAACAAGTCACGTCCCTATTACCTCTGAATTATTTTTCGATAATTATTTCTCCAGTGAAATGATTATCTTTGCCATGTCCATATAACCTCTGAGCAAAGCATTCATCAAGGATAATCACATCCATACTACCTCTAAATTATCCACTCCTACCTAACGTTATATATCTTTCCACGTCCATATTACCTCTGATCAGATGTAGAATATCTTCTGTTATTATGTCCATATTACATTTATTAGCAGCCTCGTTTAACCTATTATCTATATTCAAAAAAAACTTGAATATTAAATGGATAATAGGTCTACATCAAAATTCCCCAGCAGAATACCCACCAGAAATATCCTTGCTACGTCCACATTACCTCTAGTTTCGATATTTCACAAAACTAAATTCACTTCTGAAAAGGTTCTTTATTCTTTTACGTCTATCAAGAGACGGAAAAAAGGTACAACAACCGTGACGGCTGAAAAAAAGAGTTACAAAGAATTTAAGGGATACATAGGCGATTGATGTTGTCCCTTAGAGCCGCGATTTCAGCTTCAAACTTCGCGGTAGCTCGATGACGCGCCTCTTCTTGGCGAGCAGCTTCATCCTCGAAAAGGATCAGACTCAAATGCTCTCCCTCCAACTTTGCCAGCTATTCTTCTAAATGGGGAGAAGTGGTGGCGGTCATGGCAGCCTGAGCCAAATAATCCTTCTGCTCAGATGTTGCCGTCCTCAAGTCGGCTTCCAGTTGGAAGATCTCGTTCTGAATCTGCTCAATGTGATTATACCTCTCGGTGATCTGTGCAGCCAGTTTGTTCTTCAAGGCGGCACGTGCCTCACTTGCAGCGTTGAACTGACCATACTGGTCAGCGAATTCGCCGATCTCTCGAACAAGGGCGTCCTTCCTTTCCTGAAAAGTAGCCTTCTCCTCCGTAAGAGCCGTGATCAAAGCCTCATCCTCTGCGCGGAACAACAACGTCGAGCTCCAATGTTTAGTATCCCGGAACCTGGTCACCTGACCCTCCAGGTCATTCAGAACATTCCTCAGAGTATTGGCCCGCTCTTCATAACCGGCAATGCTCTCGAGGGCCGCCACTTGGCATTCGGCAACAACCTTCATAGGGCCAAAGGCAGCATTCTGATTTAGGACTCCAAGAAGCTTTACTTTCAGCACAGAATAAAAAATTTTACGACTTCCTGGGCTATCTCGTCATCTTCAGTGGAGGTGGTCGGAGAGGAGGCTTAGAGAGTTTCTTCCGCTCCAGAAAGGGATACCTGACAAGAAGCCGAACCTGACAAGAAAATCTATTCCACCAAAAACCACTCTTGATTATCATGTGTCACATCCACATTACCTCTGATACCGATTGTCTTCCGACTTGACACCTGTACCCAACCCGAGATAAAACACATGATATCGAGACCACAAAACCTATCACATCCATATTACCTCTGTTGGATTTTATTTCAAATCTATTACCCGCACCGCCAATGTACAGAAGGGTAATAGGTCCACGAAAGTATCATTCAAATCTATTTGCTCATATTTCTAGATGCACAAAGTGGTAATAGGTCCAAACAAAAAAGGGGGTCCTCCAGCGGGATACCCTTTACATAATGCTATATTAGGCCCTCTAATACAAGCACCACAAATACCATAAGCAAAGAATGGAGTGAATGTATTTTGTTTATTCAATATCAGTTACATTCATAGGACTACATTAGCAGCAAAAAGAAAAGAAGAAAAAATCTACTCCTCATCAGCAACACATAGTTTGGTCAATTTGGCAGCACTATGCCTTCGTCAAAAAATAGTTTGTGGACCTCGAAAGAAGTCATGTTTTACTGCTGAGAAGCAAACAAGGCTGTTGAACCTTCGAAAAGCTACAAGGAGGTAGGAAAATATAGCATGCTAAAAACATCTACAAATGCTGATTTTCTCTCCTCCGTATTGCGAACGTCCTAGACCCGTTCCTCCAAAAGGCCATACCTTCAAAACAATATCACTAGTATTGCTTTTGCCTAATTGAAGAACCGTGAAAACAGAACTTTCACGATGATGCCCAACCACCGTTCGACTCTCCGATGTATAAAGGTTCTTCCTAACATCTGAGCAAAACCCTTCCAAAGCACGAAGAGTTCTGAGCTTTCTAATTTGTGTGTTAAGTGTTGCATCTTCACCATGCCCAAAATCGTCGATACTGGTCCTGGGGAAATTTGCTAGCCAGAACCCTACAAAATATGAATAGGAAAAAAGGGGTTAACTGTCAGAAGAAAATAAAGTACATTAGCCACACGGCCCCAACACACAAAACACGTACGGTCCAATGAGATAGGGAATGCATGGATTATGCCTAAAGCAAAAAAGCCATACATGACTGTAGGAGCGTAAAAAGTGCTCTATTTTGACCAAAGGAATTGAGGACTTTATGCAGGCAATTCTCTATGAGAGCTTTTTTTATGTCAGGCTAGTCTGTACGCTAGCCATCCTCTACGCTGGCTACTTTACGCTGGGAAGATGTCAAATCATGCATTTAATACAAGTGATAATGACTTTGACATAATGATTTGCTGACAACATGCAACACAGAAGTCGAGAGGATCGGATTTTTACCAACCTCGATACTTGTCGTATGGTGTGAAAAAAAGGCTACTTTAAGCTCAATAATTACTTCTTTTTACGCACGATAGTTATGTGATCTTTTTACGCTCAAGGCTATTGTTGGCGTAAAGTCTATTTGGGGTAGTTTTACGCTCAAGGTTAGTTTAGCCACTTTACGCTAAGAAGTTTTAATTGTGTTGTTTTTACGCCAGTTGCTACTTTACGCTCGGAGCATATTTTGGGGACGTTTTTTACGCCCGATCCTTCCTGACTATTTTTTGGAACGTGGTTTATCCACGTGGCTTTCATACCACATTTATTGAAGAACGTGTATACGTGCTCCCTATTTTTTAGAATAATGGGACGCGTGTCAACATATTCAGTAGATGACTACCATCGTGGTGACAGTTACCAGCGTACAAAATCCAATTTTGTTGCTTTTTACGCACAATAGGTCAAGTCTATAAATAGACTTATTTTTCACATCAAAGGCACAGGAGCAGAGAGATAGGAGAGAATAGAAAAATCAGATCCCAAAGACTTTGATTTTCGAGAGCATTCTTCTTCAAATTTTATTCCAGAACAAAGTGAAGCAAAGCAGGAAAGCATTCGACATCGCCATCAGTGCCCAAGTGCGTCGATACCTTTCTGGTGACTTAGTTCTTCCGGTTGTTCATCTTCTAACAGTGATCTTCATCATCATCGTATGGTCCAAGGAACAAAGTGATCGCCTTCAGATCAGACATCTATAGCAATACTTTCTAGAATAATTTGTACTTCTTGTACTTTTTCTCATTTTATTTTCAAAAGCCAATTTTTAGGTATTTTGTTAAGTGAAACAAAATGGCGACTCTGCTGGGGATAACCTTCTCCTCTGACGAGGAGGCAATTGCTCAATACGATGATGTGACGATCGGATCGACAAAGAAGACTCTGGTTGTACACTTCGACGAGACTGCTTACGAAGAAATGCTCCAAACTGGGGGGGGTACTCGCTGCTCCAATGTTCAAAAATCGAGGAAGCCGCAAAAAGTTAGGATTCCCAAATCCAAGGCATCCTCGGATTTCCCTGCTGTCTCGGAAGGCAAAGGAATCCTTCCTACTCCTGTTGTAGAGGCTCCCATCTGTGATGAGGCAATCTCTACTTCGGTGATACGTCATGGGCGTAAAAATCAGTCTCCCGTTGGTAACATAGCAGACCCTCAGGTTTTTTGCTCTAGGCGTAAAAATCAAGTTGTACGCCCCGTGCGTAAGAACAAGTCTCCCGTCTGTGACGGGGTAGACTCCAAAGTTGTACGCCTCGCACGTAAGAACAAGTCTCCCGTTTGTGACGTGGTAGACTCCAAAGTTGTACGCCCCGCACGTAAGAACAAGTCTCCCGTCTGTGACGCGGTAGACACACAAAATTTACGCTCCACGCGTAAAGGAAAATCTTCCCTTTATAACGTGGTAGATACTCATGTTTTGCGCTCTGTGCGTAAAGGTAAATCTCCTGTCTGTGACAGTGTAGATAAAATTCACAATGATGTTTTTGCATCTAAAGTGAATGTACCTGCATGCATGAAGCATAAAAACATAGTCGGTAAAACCCCTATTTTCAACCAATAACCTTCTTATAATGCTGTACGCAAGGTATCAAACCTTCAAATTACACGCAATGAAGATGGAGTCCTTTGTGCTCAAAAATCTCAGGATTTACGCACGCAACTCCAAGCGCGTAAAAATGTAAAGTTTGGTTCTGCGAATACAGCTAGTAATTTTCTTTATACACAAGGGACTAAACGTTTTTCAACCCCAAATGTAATAAAGAAGAATACTCCCTCTACTCCTTCTGATTTACGCGAGTTGCTAATACAAAAGCGTAAAAATAGACATCTTCTATGACACTCCACCCAGAAAATCACCATTGTGAGTGTCTCTAGATTGTAATCAAATGTTGTTGTTCGGATTCTAAACGGTCAGTTTTTGATCGGTTAAGCTTCAATGCGCCTCAACGGCAAGCTGTTGACCAAGAACATGAGTTGTCATATGCATCAGTCAATATGGCATCTCATACCAACAGAGGACGACGTCCAAGACGCAACACATCTCAGACTCCAAGTCAACAATAATTCAACAGACTTCTTGATTCCTTTGAAGGAGTATATAAGAATACTCGATCAAGAAGGCAAAGACAGTTGCAAACTTCTGATTCAGAAGCTTAGGGTACTCAATATTTTGAGTGAAACGGATAGTGTTGATTCATACCTCTATACCAATCCTTCTATATCTTCAAGAGAGGTGGAATCCTACGCAATTGGAGATGAACCAGAGACGTCATCTGCTAATAAAGAACAACGTCTCACTACCGTTGAATAATCATTAAAGGACATGCTTACTATGATGCAAAGCATGCACCAGATAATAATGACTCAGCAAACTGCATAGCCGACAGTAGCAACACCGGTACAAGTTGCAGGACAAACTCAAGATAGTCAAGGGGTTGACATACCTTTGAATAATCAAGAGCCTGCTGTTAACCAAAATTCTGCATCTCCAGATCCCATCATTCCAGAAGATGTACCACCTCCAGTGGGGGTCACGGTACATCCAACAACTATTCAATCAAACGTGCTTCCTCAAACCAGTGAAGTCATTCAAGCAGTGCATGAGCTCAAAGCACAGTTTGAAGTTTTGAAGCACAAGGATCATCTCCAGAGGTTAGGGATTAAGCAACCTTATCCTCCTCATTGGAATAATGTACCCTTTCTACCGAAATTCAAGCCAGAATCAATGGTATTGTTTGATGGAAAGACTTCTCCTAGTCAGTATATCAATTACTTTGATATTATGACTGTGCATCTGCAGAAAGATGATGCTCTTCTCACTCGAGTGTTCATCGGATGTTTGATGGGTTCAGCTTATGACTGGTATCGTAGTTTACCCGACAATTGCATTTCATCTTTTAATAAATTTAAAGCAATGTTTCTCTCCCGCTTCTATGAAGGAGGCATGAACATGTCCTCCTTAATAGAAATTAAACAAAATGAGAAAGGAGATACTCGGACGTTCATCGAACGTTTCCAATATGCAACTTTAAAGATGCCCCCTGGTATGCCGGATTCAGCTTTGATTGATACATGCAAGATGAATCTGCGACCACCCATTGTTGTCTTCACGTGTTTCCAATTCACAAGTTGGGCCTCGTTTATTATAGTAGCAGTTTCTGCCGAGACCAATGGTAGGTTGGCTCATGAACATGGAATGATTTTTGCCTTAGAGGATAAAGGAAAAAAAGGCTCTTCTGGTAATAATTTCGATAATCGTAATGGGAAGGGAAATGATACCCTCATGGTCAATCTTTCTAAGAACAAAACAACGCCGAATAATCAGGAGTCGTCTAAGCCAAAAGAAGAATACTCTTTTGACGAAAGTGATATCCTAGGGATATTTTAATGTCTAGTAAAAATGGCAAACTCCAGATTCTAGAGCCAAAAAGGCCTAATGAGGTGAATCTGACTGACAATCCTAAGTATTGTATCTATCACAGATACATAAATCATCCCATCAGGGCTTGTTATGTTCTAAAGAAGAAAATCCAAGAGCTGATCAATGCCACTGCCATTGCTTTAACTAACGATGAGAATACGGTCACAACCAATATGGTTTCTCTTCAATTCGGAGATTTTCCTCTTAACAAGTCCCAGATGGGATTGTCCTAATTCCGAAGGCAACAATGAAGATAGTGAATATCCCGCCTGCTAGAGAGGAAAATGAAGGATTGTTACCTCTCACATTAAAGAATGGTAAAATTATGTGGGTACATCCTGACTTAGTACCTGAAGATGAAAAACTTCAAAATTCAAGAAAGGTAAAAAAAAGTCAAAACCTGCAACATAATTTCTCATGTTATTCCAGATCCTGATGATTTGGATTATCTATGGGATGGCATTCCTTTGGAAGATAGACTGAGAGGTTTGAACATATGCCCTCCAAGTCTAGCTTCTCCTACTAAACTCATACTTACTCATCAGCAGTGGCTAGCTATGAATAGTGTTCCTTTATACAGGGCACAATAAGTTTTTGCTGCTTATGAAAAAGCTCCTACAGGGATTTTTCCTTGTATCCCAATCCTTCTCCTCCTGTAGCTACAGAGGCTTCAATTCCGCATTCTCCTATAGTTACAGAGATCTCTTCTCCTTCCTCTGTTGAACTACCTGTTAAAAGTCCGCTGCCCATTCATTTATACAGTCAGCAATTAGTCCTTCTCATGAAGAAGATGGGCTATGACTTTCAAAAGGCGTAAGGATTGAACTATGATAAAGGAATGCGAATTCCTTTACAGATTTAAGGTCAAAAATCTACTGTTGGATTGGGTTCTGATCTTCCTCGAAAGAAGAAGGCCAAGGGAAAGAAGATTAAATCCTGCAATATGGTACTTCCTTCTCCTGAGTTTGAGGAAGAAAGCTTTGCTGGTACGAGATCAGGAAAAGAGTACCACAAAGATTATGAGGGATCTTCCAAAGAAGCAGAAGATATAGTAGAAACACTACCAGTTCAACCTTCTTCTATTCCTGCTAAACCATCTGTGGTTGAGAAGGGGAAACAGAAAGCAGTACGCTTTGACGTCACGTTGAAGTCTGCTTCCAGTCAAGAGGTGATGATGAAGCCCTACAAATTTGATATTCTAGCCTAGTTAGCTATTACTCTGGCTAGACTCTCTATCTTCGAGTTGCTTCGCCTTTCTAGAGAAAGTAGGGAGACTTTGAGTGAAGCTTTGCTTCAAGCAGATTCATGCTTAGCTCAACTCAAGAGTCCTGATAATACACCAGTTTCGTGTCCACAATGTCATAGTGTGATGGAGGTAATTCCTAATATTACCTTCACACAAGAAGACATGATGTTAAGGCATAACAGTCATGACAAGCCTCTGTGGTACACTGGGTATATTGGATCCACTGAAATTGACAGGATTTATATTGATCCTGGGTCTTCAATTAGCATAATTCTTCAGAGTATGCTAAGACCTCTGAGGATTCCTACTAGTGATTTGACTTACACTAGTACTACAATAGTTGGTTTCGACTCTGGAAAGAGTAAACCACTGGGGAAGATTCGTCTGAAGATTCAGATTGGTGATCTTCGAACTATGGCGACATTCTATGTTATTAACTCAGACGTATCCTACAACATCCTTCTTGGGCGACCGTGGATAAATGAGCATAATATTGTGCCTTCAACTCTCCACCAATGCTTCAAATACGTGGATTCTCAGGGGGTTGTGAAGACTGAGTTTGCTGATATCAATCCTTTCAAGGGTGTCGAAGTTTATCTTTCTGATTCAAAGCTCTACAAAAAAGAGCATGTAAATGAGATATCAGACATGGCTGAAGATCGATCATCTGCCGAAGATCAGTCTATTAATGAAGATCTACCAGAAGAGCAAACTTTGAAGATCAAAGGTCGAATCCAACCCCAACCTGTCAGTAATCAACCCATAATGATCAAGGTTAGAGGAAGAACTCTAGCTTCATCTGAGGAATCAATAAGTATTCCTGTCAAGAGCCAAGTTCAACCCCTTATGATCAAGGTCAAGAGACGTACTTCTCGTATGAATGATCCAGAACCATCATTGGTCATCAACCTTGACAAGTCTACGCAGAAGACGGATGATGGTCCGTTAATGATCAATCCGTAGCGTAGTAGTCAAATTGTAAATGATATAAATATTGATCATTCTGTACTTTCCGATATCAATAAAGATTTCCTTTTTGAGTATATGGCTGTCAAATTTGTTGAAAGAATGACTTTATCGTCTGATAATCAAAGTCATCAATATAAAGATGACATAGATACAGAGGAAACTTTATACATTGACAATAAGGAAAATTCTTTTCCTCCTCATGTCGATGTTGGACCTTATGCTCAGAGGTTCCTAACATCTTCTTCTTATCTTCTTCCTGTAGCCGCTTCATCGCAAGCTTGTGTAAATTATATACGTCACGAAGAATCTTATTTCGTGATTCCGTCTGATAATAAAAACAAGCGTCAAATTGTGTTTGGCCTGGCTAGAAATATCCATGTTGTTCAAACGGATGATCTTAGAGATAAAGATAAAGGAAGAATTCGAATTGACAAATACATTCAACAATCTCTCAAGATTATCCAGAATATGGGATATGATTTGAAGACTATGCAAGGTCTCAATCAAGGCAAGGGTAGACGATTACCATTATGTGGTGATCCATTTTACCAGAAAACTCGTCATGGGTTAGGATATGATCCGTCCCACATGTCTAATGATGATGTATAAGAAGAATTCTCTTCTAGTTCTTCACAATCTTCAGAATCCAAAGAAATCCATTTCATCGAATTTGAATATGCTGGAGAGGATTATTACGATGAATCTGAATGTGTATTCTCAGTCAACATTGTTCAAACTGAAGAGGAATCTGAATCATTTAAAAATGACCCTTGGGCTCAACAAATGAATATCCAATGGAAACTTCGTTTTGAACAACGACAACCACCTACGGAGGATAAAACTCCCGATTGATGTTGGATACAGAACTACATCCAAGCCAATATTCATCAGTAAAAATCTTTTCAAAGATGAAAAGGAAGAGTTGATAAAACTGATTAAAGAATATAATAATATATTTGCATGGAGTTATGAGGATATGTCGGGTTTAGATCCTAAAGTTGCTACTCATAAACTCAATATTCTTCCTAATGCCAAGCCTGTGAAACAACAGCAATAGCATTTTTGACCAGACATGATGGATGCAATTGAAGTGGAAGTCAAAAAGTTGATTACATGTGGCTTTCTTCGTGAAGAACGACATCCAGACTGGGTTGCCAATATTGTTCCTGTTATGAAGAAGAACAAAAAAGTCCGAGTTTGCATAGATTTTTGAGATCTTAATGCAGCTTGTCCAAAGGACGAATTTTTACTTCCAATTACTGATGTCATGATAGATAATACATGCAGTTTTGAACACATGTCTTTCATGGACGGATTTTCAGGATACAATCATATCAAGATGCATCTAGAAGATGAGAAGCATACTGCTTTTCGTATACCCCTTGGGGTTTACTGCTATACGGTTATGCCATTTGGTCTCAAAAATGCCAGTGCCACGTATCAAAGGGCTATGAACAACATCTTTCAGGAACATCTACGCAAGACAGTAGAATATTATATAGATGACATTGCTGTCAAAAGTCGATCAAAAGATGATCATATTCAAGACTTGAAGACAGTATTTGAATTGATGCGTCATCATCAATTGAAAATGAACCCTACTAAGTCTTTCTTAGGGGTTTCCAGTGGCAAGTTTTTGGGATTTCTCATCACTTCTCAGGGTATTCATGTTGATCCTGATAAAATTAAAGAAATTCTTGAAATGCGTCCTCTACGCAATCTAAAGGAACTCCGAGGCTTTCAAGGTCGCATTGCTTATATCAGGAGATTTATATCCAATCTCTCGGGAAGATGTCAACCTTTCTCCCGTTTATTAAAGACAGGTGTATCCTTTGTTTGGGATGAAGCATGTCAGAAAGCTTTCAATGACATCAAGTAATACCTTACAAATCCACATGTTCCGGTACTACCAGTAGTAGGAAGACCATTTTTGCTATATGTTCGAGCCTTAGATCATTCACTTGGTGCTCTTCTTGCACAGAAAAGTGATATGGGTCATGAACACGCAATTTATTATCTCAGACGAATGATGGTCGGAGCTGAACACAAGTATACTCTTGTAGAAAAGGAATGTTTGGCTTTAGTTTTTGCTGTCCAAAAGACACGATATTATGTGACAGGACAAAATATTCATGTCATCTCCAGAATAAATCCTATTCGGGTGTTGATGAGAAAACCAAGCATTCTTTACTCCAGGTTAGCTACCTGGGCAATGTTGCTCACTCCTTATGACATGGTCTATGTACCTCAAAAACCAGTGAAGGGTCAAGCATTAGCTGATTTCTTAGCAGCTCACCCTATGCCTGAGACATCAAAGCTATATAAAGATATTCCAGATGAAGTTGTGGATTGCAACATGACTTTGAGAAATGATATTTGGCAGTTATACTTTGATGGAGCATCACGAGTTAGACCTAAAGAAAATATTGTCTTTGGGGTAGGAATCGTCTTGGTTTCTCCTGACAAAATGGTCATATACTGTCACTCCCCGATTCCGTAGAATCGATAGTCGTCCCCCGGGCGTGATGCCGTGAGAACCTAATTTGCGATCGCCAAGGCATAGTAATAAGGTTAACCGAAACACAACATCAAATTAGAGTACGCAGAGAAATTGAATGACACATTTGAAATAGAAATAGACTTTTTCATTGATGATAATAAAACTTTACATAGACTTATTTACAATCATTATCGCGCGGGCTACAACATGACTCGACTTACAAAATGAATGCCGATGAGATAGTCGTTCCATATATTACATCCCTTTTTATAAGCAAAATATAACATCTTTCCACCTGCTACCGAGGCGAGTCGAGCCGCCATCTTCTTTTGGACTGAGTGCGGGTCTTCTTCAAAAGGAAATCCAAAAAGAAGCCTTTACACGCGAACGAGGCTTCAAAAGGGTTTACTTCGCCTTGAGCTTTCAAGTGGCACGCCCTTCCTAGTTCGGGGTACCTGCGTGGAGAGCGAGGATCAGTACATTACACTTTGTACTGGAGCGTGGCAAGTTAAGTTCCAAGCTCTCATTTGGTTGATGAGTTTATATGACTTAGAGTATGAATGTTTCTAACCATCCTAATGGATTTCAGACAAGCATATGACAAGCATAATAAAATTTTACTTTGAAACTTACCCCCGGCGTGCCGCGTCGCGCCTTATGAAACTTACCATGTTCTTTCCTGTCAATTGTTATCTTTTACATTCCAAGTGCAATATTACGTGTGTTTGGTCACTGGCATCACAAGCCATCCTGGACGTATAGCTTTGTTAATTTGGATCCTTTCAACGCAAGTAGCTATCTCCGTTACAAGTCCCCGCTTAACCTGTGCTGAAATCTTATGCACGACTATACCCTGTTTCCTCCAAGGCCGATACGGTCCCATGGCCTCGGGTTGCCGGTCGAGGAAACTATCGTCTTGTCGACAAGTTGTCCATAACTGTGTGAAGACATTTTTCTTTTTAGTTATTAAGACATAGCCTACATTCTCTTTGAAACACCATCATTTTTCCCGTGCTCGTGCCCTTGCATTTATTCTTTCATTCGCAATAACACTATTGATTTTGCCTAAGAAGAGGGTCGAGAAGAGAAGGGTCAGCCACTCACCTTGTGTTTACTTCGACGAGAGAACTTGTTGGTCGCGCTAGACGTCACCTACGCGATTACCTGAAATCGCACAAGCAACCGATTAGAACACTGCATTATTCAAGGAGTTCGATAGGAAATGCGAGTACGAAATGGAAGCCATGAAAACCATCGAAAACATTCACGAAAACGCATTCAGAAAACAAATCCAAAACCAATGTAAGCGGCATGAAAAGCAGAGCAACGACAGGTCTCTTCCGACTCAGCCGCAGAGCCAATCCTTGAGGCGCAACCAGCTGAATATGGGACTTGGTTCCGAAGAAGACATTCCATAACGAGGAATGGATCTTAATTCAACCGTTCTCGTTCGATCGACTCGGCCGATCCTAACCTATCGGTCCCGACCGAATCGATAGCGACAATATTCCTTTCTCGCGCACCCCGTGGACAAGTACGGGGCACGGTGTAGGGACGGGGCACTACACCATAACCAACTAAGAAAAAGTTTCGTCCTCGAAACTTAAAATAGAACCTACCTCTACGAGAACAATGAAGGGAACTTCTCCTTCATTTCTGACTCAAGCTCCCACGTCGACTCCTCGACGGAATGGTTTCTCCAAAGGACGCGAACTAGTGGAATAGCACGGTTGTGGAGAAGTTTATCCTTGCGCTCCAAGATTTACACCGGCTCTTCGATATATGATAAGTCCGCCTTCAGGTCCAGCTTACCCTAATCTACCATATGCCCCGGATCGTGCACGTACTTCTGTAATTGCGAGACATGGAAGACGTCATGTACCTCTGACAATGCAGGCGGCAAGGCAATTTGGTAAGCTACCGGGGCGACACGCTTTAATATTTCGAACAGGCCAACAAATCTTGGGCTCAACTTTCCTTTCGTACCGAACCGAGAAACTCCACGCGAGGCATCACCTTCAGGAATACATGGTCGCCTTTCGAGAACTCGAGGGGGAGTCAGTACGTGTCGGCATAGCTTTTCTGTTGGCTTTGTGCTATCTTCAATCTTTCTCGTATCAACTTGACCTTCTGCACAGTCTGCTCCACCAGCTCCGGACCAAGTATCTGTCGTTCCCCGACTTCATCCCAGCAAATAGGCGATCTACAGTTCCAGCCGTACAAAGCTTCATACGGCGCCATTTGGATGCTGAACTGATAGCAGTTGTTGTATGCAAACTCGGCCAGCGGTAGATGGACGTCCCAACTTGACTTCAAGTCGATCGCATAGAGTCACAACATGTCTTCGAGAATTTGGTTCACCCGCTCTGTTTGGCCGTCAGTCTGAGGATGATAAGCTGAGCTGAACTTCAACTTGGTCTCCAGTGCTGAATGTAGACTACTCCAGAAGCGCGCTACGAACCGTCCATCCTGATCCGAGACGATAGAAACTGGGACCCCGTACAGCCGAACTATTTTATCAAGATATATCTTAGCAAGGCGGTCGACGCTCCAAGTAACTTTGATGGCGATAAAGTGCACTGACTTGGTTAGTCGATCGACGATGATCCAGATGGCGTCGTTTCCCTGTGGCGTCCTCGGCAAGCCAACAACGAAGTCCATAGTGATGTGATCCCACTTCCACTCTGGAATGGCGAGGTTCTGCATCTCCCCGCCCGGTCGCTGGTGCTCGGCTTTGACTTGCTGACAGGCCATACATTTTGACACAAAGAGTGCTACATCTCTCTTCATGCCATGCCACCAAAAGACAACGCGAAGGTCCTTATATATCTTGGTGCTGCCAGGATGCAAGGAATATTTTGCATAGTGCGCCTCCGTCATTATCTCCTTTCTAAGTTCTACGTCGTCCGGTACGCATAGCCGTCCCTTCACGCACAATACTCTCGACTCGTCCTCTGCAAAGTCGGACGCTTTCCCTGTCGATATCAGCTTCCGCATCATCTCCAGGTAGGGGTCGTCCTTCTGTGCAGACTTGATCCTCTCCAGTAGGCTTGGTTCCACCCGTAGTTGTGCCAGCTTCACGTCTCTGAAATAAACTCGGAGCTAGAAGCCCATTCCTTCCAAGTCGCATAGCAGTTGATTGTTGATGCATAATGAATCTAAGTACTTTCGGCTCAGCGCATCCGCTACCATATTTCCCTTGTCCGGCGTGTAGTCGATTGATAAGTCATAGTCTTTGATTAGTTCGAGCCATCACCTCTGCCACAAATTCAGTTCTTTCTGGGTGAAGAGATACTTGAGGCTTTTGTGGTCTGTTTAAATCCTGCACGCCACGCCATAGAGATAGTGACACCACAGCTTCAACGCGAACACAATTGCCGCTAGTTCTAGGTCGTACGTGGGGTAGTTCTTCTCGTGCGGCTTCAACTGTCGGGAAGTAAAATATATCACCTTATCCCGCTGCATGAGCACACACCCCAAGCCCTAGCCAGAAGCATCGTTGGAGATTTGAAATCCCTCCGTCCCTTCAGGAAGAGCAAGTATCGGGGCCGAAACGAGCCGTTGTTTGAGCTCCTGGAAGGAAGCTTCACAGTCGTCTGACCACTTGAATGCAACTCCTTTCTGGGTGAGGCGAGTCAACGGCGATACAATCTTCGCGAAGTCCTTCATGAAGCGTCGGTACTATCCCGCCAAGCCTAGGAAGCTTCGAATTTCGCTAACTGATGCGGGCCGTTTCTAATCAGCAACTGCCTCGACTTTCTTCGGATCGACTGCGATGCCTGCGGCGGAGATGATGTGCCCAAGGAATGAGACGCTGTCCAGCCAAAACTCGCACTTGCTCATCTTCGCATACAACTGATTCTCTCGAAGGGTTTAGAGTACCGTCCGCAGATGCTCTGCATGTTGCGCTCGATCCTTCGAGTAGACGAGGATGTCGTCGATGAAGACTACTACGAACTTGTCAACGAACGAACGGAACATCCGATTCATTAGATCCATGAAGACGGCAGGGGTGTTTGTCAGACCGAACGACATTACCAAGAACTCGTAGTGGACATAACGAGTACGGAAGGCAGACTTCGGCACGTCATTTGGCTTGACTTTGAGTTGGTGATAACCTGATTGCAGATCAATCTTCGAAAACACGATTGTACCTTGGAGCTGGTCGAACAAGTCATCGATGCGGGGCAGGGGGTATTTGTTTCGGACGGTGGCTTTATTCAATTCCCGATAGTCGATGCAGAGTCACATCGATCCATCCTTCTTCTTTATGAACAGCACGGGCGCACACCACGGTGAGACACTCGGACGGATAAACCCTCTGTCGAGCAATTCCTGAAGTTGTGCCTTCAAGTCTTTCAATTCTGCAGGAGCCATTCTGTACGGGGCCTTAGAGATCGGACGGGTGTCGGGGAATGTGTCGATGGTGAACTCTATTTCTCGATCGGGCGGCATGCCGGGTAGCTCGCCCGGGAACACGTCTGGGAATTCTGCCACAACGTCGGTCTCTCCCGCATTTGCACCATCCTGTCACATGTCTCAAACGGAAGCTAGATAGCCTTCGCACCCGGAATGCAGCATCCGTCGAGCAGATATTGCAGAGATCACTATGCAGGTCGACGATGCCTCACCACACGAGTAGCAGAATTCAGGCACTCCAGGTATGCGGAATGTGACTTTCTTTTCAGCACAGTCTATGGTTGCGTTGCACGGATCGAGCTAATCCATACCCAGTATGATATCGAAGTCCTTCATGTCTAGAACTATCACATCAAGACCGATCCTTTGACCTTCTATACATATGGTTCCTCACCCGCAGGCTATGTTTGTGAGCAGTGGCACGCCCGAAGGCATAGTTACGCTAAGATCAAGGTCTAACGATATTACAGGGAATTTGTGCTCGGCGGCGAAGTCCGCCGATATAAAACTATGCGAGGCGCCTGAATCAAATAACACACGAGCAGGTACATTATTGAAATTCAATATACCTGTCACAACAGTGTCGCAAGCGTACGCCTCGTCTCGAGTCAGAGCAAAGACACGCCCCTGTGCATTAGGGCGTCGGGCTTGGTTGTCGGGTTGAGTGGGCTGAGGGGGTCGGGGCGCCTGTCCTCGATTCTCTTGACGGTGTTTTGGCGGGGCGCTACGATTCCCTCTCCGGGGGCAATCTTGTTTATAGTGACCCTTTTGTCCGCAAAAGAAGCATCCCCCTCGGCGACAAGGCACTGGCTCGCCTCATGCCCAATGGAATCGTACTTGGCACATCGCGGTGATGAGTTATGTCCCTGGTAACCGCCATGGTTCGGACGCTTTGACGCGTGGTTGTTGCCTCCCGTATAGCTAGGACGTTTGTGATTTGAGTAGCGCACAACGTTGTCAGCACCGGAAGGATGTAGTTTCTCAAGACGGAGGGCATGATTCAGAGCCTCGCCCACGGTCTTGTACTCCGGGACCCCGACATGCGTACCAATAGAGTGTCGCAGACCCACTTCGAACCGTCGTACACGATACTCTTCAGTAGGCAGAAACTGGCCAGCAAACTTAGATAACTTGTTGAATTCTGCGCGTACTGCTCCACCGTCCTGCTCCTTTGCTTCAACTGCATGAATTCATTCTCCTTCACTTGATGAATGGCCGACGGAAGGTACTGGACTTCGAAAGCTTTACGAAACATGGCCCAAAAGATCGGCGCGGTAGTGTTATCCGGTCGGATCGCTCGCTTGCGTACGGCCCACCAATCGTACACGTTCAACCGTAGTTGAAGTTGTGCGCAGGCTACTTACTTGGATTCTTTAATGCTGAGCAGCTCGAAGTGATCTTTCAGCTCTTCCAACTAGTCGATTGCCATGGAGGGACCCTCGGTGCCGCTGAAGGAAGTGCGGCACGCCTTCTTGAATTCTGACACTTCAAAAGTTATACTTTTTCGGTGCCGCTGGTTGACGCTCGGGATCCTTCGTGTCGACATCAATGGGTTGGATCGCCGGCACGGTGACAGTAGGCGTAGTCATAGAATTCCCGTTGGCCGCTATTGTCTGGACGATCTGCTGCAGGGTATCTAGCTGCTTTTGCTGAAGTTTGGCATGTGCATCAAAGCGAGCTTCGAAGCGAGCTTCAAACTGGGCCTGTCGTTCCTCTACTTGTTGATGTCAGTTCTTGGACTGGTTTTGCTGCGCCTCCATCATGCGCAGCATCCTTTCGATGGTATCATTAGAAGGTCCGGCCTGCGGACGATGCAAACTACTAGAGCCGCTTGAAGCACTCTGTTCTTGCTCGGTCGTGGGTTCCGTCACTTCTGCGATACGAAGGCAAATGCATCAGTCACAAAATATTATGGACTCATTATATGGAACAACTTATCTCATCGATGCTAGGTCAAAGGTTTGAGACTCTAGACGTGAGTCCAAAGGATGTAAAGCCGTGCTCTGATACCATTATGTCACGCCCGATTCCGTAGAATCGATAGTCGTCCCCCGGGCGTGATGCCGTGCGAACCTAAGTTGCGATCGCACAAGGTATAGTCATAAGGTTATCCGAAACACAAAATCAAATTAGAGTACGCAGAGAAATTGAATGACATATTTGAAATAGAAATAGACTTTTTTCATTGATGATAATAAAACTTTACATAGACTCCTTTAAAATCATTGCCGCGCTGGCTACAACATGACTCGACTTACAAAATGAACGCCAATGAGATAGTCTTTCCATACATTACATCCCTTTTTACAAGAAAAATATAACATCTTTCCACCTGCTATCGAGGAGAGTCGAGCCGCCATCTTCTTTTGGACTGAGTGCGGGTCTTCTTCAAAAGGAAATCTAGAAACAAGCCTTTACACGTGGGCGAGGCTTCAAAAGGGTTCACTTCGTCTTGAGCTTTCAAGTGGCACGCCCTTCGTAGTTCGGGGTACCTGCTTGGAGAGCGAGGATTAGTACATTACACTTTGTACTGGTGCGTGGCAAGTTAAGTTCCAAGCTCTCATTTGGTTGATGAGTTTATATGACTTAGAGTATGAATGTTTCTAACCATCCTAATGGATTTCAGACAAGCATATGACAAGCATAATAAAATTTTATTTTGAAACTTACCCCCGGCGTGCCGCGTCGCGCCTTATGAAACTTACCATGTTCTTCCCTGTCAATTGTTATTTTTTACATTCCAAGTGCAATATTACGTGTGTTTGGTCACTGGCATCACAAGCCATCCTGGACGTATAGCTTTGTTAATCGGTATCCTTTCAACGCAAGTAGCTAGCTCCGTTGTAAGTCCCCGCTTAACCTATGCTGAAACCTTATGCACGACTATACCCTGTTTCCTCCTAGGCCGAAACGGTCCCGTGGCCTCGGGTTGCCGCTCGAGGAAACTATCGCCTTGTCGACAAGTTGTCCATAACCGTGTGAAGATATTTTTCTTTTTTGTTATTAAGACATAGCCAACATTCTCTTTGAAACTCCATCCTTTTTCCCGTGCTCGTGCCCTTGCATTTATTCTTTCATTCGCAACAACACTATCAATTTTGCCTAAGAAGAGGGTCGAGAAGAGAAGGGTCAGCCACTCACCTTGAGTTTACTTTGGCGAGAGAACTTGTTGGTCGCGCTAGACGTCGCCTAGGCGATTACCTGAAATCGCACAAGCAACCGATTAAAACACTGCATTATTCAAGGAGTTCGATAGGAAATGCGAGTTCGAAATGCAAGCCAAGAAAACCATCAAAAACATTCACGAAAATTCATTCAGAAAATAAAGCCAAAACCAACGCAAGCGGCGTGAAAAGCAGAGCAATGGGAGGTCTCTCCCGACTCAGCCGCAGAGCCAATCCTCGAGGCGCAACCCGCTGAATATGGGACTTGGTTCCAAAGAAGACATTCTATAACGAGGAATGGATCTTAATTCAACCGTTCCCGTTCGATCGACTCGGCTGATCCCGACCTATCGGTCCCGACCGAATCGATAGCGACAGTGTTCCTTTCTCGCGCATCCCGTAGACAAGTACGGGGCACGGTGTAGGGACAGGGCACTACATATACTGTGCTTATTCTCTCAATGAGCCATGCTCCAACAATGTAGCAGAATAAAATGCTTTCCTGATTGGTCTCCAAGTAGCAAAACAGTTGGACATCGAATTCCTAGAAGCTTATGGAGATTCTCAACTGATTGTTCATCAGGTTAGAGGAACTTATGAAGTCAGAAATCCTGATCTCATCCTTTATCATCAAGTGGTAATCGAGTTGGTCCTTTCATTCAAAGGATTCTTCATCGAATTCGTACTACGTTCTCAGAATGTGGAAGCTGATGCTCTTTTTGGTCTAGCTGCAGACTTAGCTATTCCAATTCTAAGACAAAACATAATCACATTGTTGGACCGAGACTTATTCTGTGTCAAGAATAATCTGTATATTGAACAGAGTTATATTACAGAGTCAAGTTCCCAGCAGAGGGATTGGAGAAGTCTATTCATTGATTATGCGGTTCACGGGATTTTACCTGAAGATCCAAAAGAAGCTGCATTAATCAAGAGGCGATTATTTCAATTTTATTATGATTCGTCTTTAAATATGCTATACCGTCGTTCATATGATGGTCTTTTGATGCGCTATCTCTCAGAAAGTGAAGCTAAACAAACACTCCGTGAAGCTCATGTTGGTGTTTGTGGTGCTCATCAACCAGGTCCAAAATTACAAGACCGCATTCGAAGAATGGGATATTATTGGCCATCCATGATAGCAGATGTTGTAGATTATGCCAGACGATGTAAAGCATGTCAGATTCATGCTGATTTTATTCATCAACCGTCTGAATTCTTGCATCCTACGGCAGCTTCTTGGCCCTTCGAAGCTTGGGGCATGGACATTATTGGTCAGATTAATCCTCCTTCTGTCAAGGGACATCGGTTTATATTAGTTGTAACCGATTACTTTTCTAAATGGGCGGAAGCGGTTCCCCTTGTTAAAGTGAAAACATCTAATGTGATTAGCCTCATCAACCACCATGTCATTTATCGTTTCGGGATTCCTCGACGGATAATTCATGACAATGGACCACAGTTTGCCAGTCAGGCATTTTATTGGTTTTGTTATAAGAATCGAATTCAAAATCTGGCTTCTACAGCTTATAATCCAGCTGCTAATGATTTAGCCAAAGCTTTCAACAAGACAATCATCAAACTTCTCAAAAAGTTCGTCTATTCTAATAAACTTGATTGGAATGAGAAACTTGGAGAATGTTTATGGGCTTATCGAACGACAGTCCGAACTCCTACTGGGTTTACACTATTTTTATTGGTCTATGGATGTGAGGCTGTCCTTCCATTGGAAATTCAGATTCCATCTCTTCGAATAGCCATTGCTAATGAGCTAACTACAGAGAATAATGATCGCTTACGACTCCAAGAACTTGAATGATTGGACAAGAAGCGTCTTCAAGCTCAACAGCATATTGAACTATATCAAGCCCGTATATCTTGAACTTTCAATCGTAAAGTTAAAGAGAGGGTATTCAAAGTCCTTGAACTAGTATTAGCTGTTCGAAGACTGATGGTGATGACTCATAAGAGCAAAGGAAAATTCAGGCCAAAATGGGAAGGCCCTTATGTTATTGAGACAGTTTTTTCCAACGGTGCCTATCGGTTATCTAAGCCCAATGGAGATTTACTCATGATGCCGATCAATGGCAAATTTCTTTGGAAGTACTATGTATTAAAAAAAAATGAAAATAAAATCTTTTTTTATTTTTGTTCAGAATAAAAGATTAAGGATAAGGACCACTGCCTTTCTTATTAAATACATAGTCAGCCAATGCATTGAAGACATCATTGCCTGAGTTCACAAAAAACTTGCAGGCAGCCATCCTCAGCTCTTCTTCTTCAGGAGTTTTTCCTGGCTCTGTTAAGAACTCGAAAATGTCTTGTGGTGGCTTGGGCGTAGAAGAGCCTTTGCCTATTTCGGTTGGACCCGACACAATTGGTTCAACGGGGCGCATTTCAATGACGTCATCAACCTTCATGGTGACTTCGGTCTTTTGCAGTACGTCCTTGGAAGACATTTCCGATAGAAGAGTAGAAACAAGGATAAAACTTTACAAAAAAATTCTCACCTATTTATAGGAGAGATCTATTAATGAACCGGTCTTGGAAATTGAAATAATCTTTTTTTCCTGAAAGGACCTATCCATTCATTATATCAGATTCATCCATTTAATTATGGAATTGAATTAATCTGTCTTTTCCCAAAAGAAACGTTGGTTCATTCATTCTTTCATCGATATTGGCATGACATCTGTCTTCTTTCCCAGCTACCAATGTTTGGTTAAGCTGGTAACTTGTCTCTTCGGAGAGAAATTTTAATCTTTTATCTTACCAGTTGGTATAAAAAGTTGGATTTATTATTTATCACGTTCTTATGACCTCTGAATAAATATTAAATCTACTTCTTTTTCTATCTATCATGTCTATTTGGCATCTGAATAGATATTAATCTAGTTTCCTTTGAGTTGTTACGATCTACCATGTCCATATTACCTCTGATAGTATTGTATACTCTGAAACAGAAAACGAGATTTCATTTATGTCTATATTACCGCTGGATAGATACAAATTATTGAGTATAGAAGACTTGTCATTTCCATTCTCACTTTATCATCATAAAAGTCTATTACATTTCTTAGACTTTCTTACAAATCATAATAGAAATCTATTACATCTTGGATTTTCATTCTATACGACAACGATGACCTAATCGAGATCTATTTCTTCTTTGGATCTTCTTCATCGGATTCGTTGTTGGTGTCAATTTCTTGCTGTTTGAGCCTCAATGGCGACAAGAGCAGTAGGAATTAACTCTGTTCTTCTCTCGTGTCTTCTCTCTCAGACGAGAGAAGAACCCCAGAGTATGGCAGCCCGAAGATGCGTTGCTGCCAATACAACTGGTGGAGAAATGACGGCCCTTCAGAAGAAATAGGAATGTATCCAGCATTGTACGATTCCTAGTTCTGCCGTGACAGGAACTCTACTACCCAATTTCCCGGGATAGAGTTGACTCCACCATCCAACTTTTCGTGTATAAAGGCTCTTCCTAGCATCTGAGGAAGACCCTTTTATTCCACGAAGAGTTCTGAGTTGTCTGGTTTGTGCGTCAAAAGCGCATGAGCTCCCTGATATTGATGTCATAAGAATGCTCCCTACAGCATCCAAGTCGTCAATGCCGGTTTTGGAAATGTTTTTCAGCCAAGCTTCTGCAGAAAACAGCAGAGAAAATTTTTTAACAGAAGTATCATCAGGCGCATACTGGCCAATTAAAGACTGATGCTCGTGCACCTTATTTAGGATTTGCGCTCGTGTTTCATACGCATCTTATTCAACAAGGATTTGCACCCGTGTTTTATGTGCACCTTATCTAACAAGGCTTTATGCCCATGTTTCATATGCTTCTTATTTGTCACGGATTCGCGCTCGTTTTCAGTAGGCGTGCCTTATTTATCAAAGATAGGTGTTTGTTTTCAACAAAAGCTCAAAGGCAGCCGATTGTGTACGATGTTTTAATTAAAAAAAAGAGAGCGCACCCTGCCCCTTTTATGTAAATCAAACTTACCATCAAAATCAGATGGTTCGGCCCTAAGAGTTGTTGAATCAACGTCTGGTGACCTGGCGTACAGAGGAACGACATCGTAAAGCATCGCCATTATCAATCTTTTGTTAGAGAATAAAATCTTGCAAAAAGCTGTCTTCGGAGAAAAAGAATAAGAATGAGAATGTGTAAATATTCTTTAACTCAGCTATTTATAAAGGGTCGAAGAAACAGTTGGCGTGAGTCTATTTCGGGAAAGATCCTAATAAGAGGCGCTCATGACCACAGGACAGTTGCCACGTGTTGTTTTGTTTCTCTTGGGAATGAACAAACATAGAAACAGTAAAAAGAGATGTTGAATGATCCTATATTAATGCATCACGAGAATAAAGGTGGAGATAGCACCAGGATTTTATTTTATAAAGAGTAGGCCCCTATATATAAGTTGAGTGTCATAATACATAGATGACACTCTTACACAAAACATTATTCTTTCTTCTCTCCTTCGTTGGGCTGACGAAGGGAGGCGCCCAACTCATGTACATTATGGATTCTAGAAGGACGCATTAAATTGAGGAATGCTTCAGCATCACCTGATCCTTCGTAGGCAGTTGAGGGACCACCATTTATACGATCGATGATCGCTGGAGTCAATCCAAAGCACTCCATAAAGTTGTGCGCTCGCAGCGATTGATCGACCTTTGTCTCTAGATCAAGCTTTGATCCTTGAGTCTTTTCAGCCTTTATTTCTTTCTTCGGTGCCATGATAATATGAAGATGAGAATTGAGAATGAAAAGCTTTTTCAAATATATACAATCAATTAACCCTTCATATTCCCTATGGGAAATTGAACATTATCAATGCAACTCAGGGAGACGAAGAGGAGTTCGAATGTTTCGAGAGGAAATTCATTATGACGGTGAGTATTGACCGGTGCCATTTTCCAATTTTTACGTTGACTAGTCAAATCCCGAATTTTACACTTCTGTTCAAAGTATTTCAAATTTTGAAAATATTTGAAAACTTTGAAGGGGGTCTTGTAGGAGCGTAAAAAGTACTTTATTTTGACCAAATGAATTGAGAACTTTACGCAGGCAATTCTCTATGAGAGCTATTTTTACGCCAGGCTAGTCTGTACGCTATCCATCCTCTACGCTGGCTACTTTACGCTGGAAAGATGTCAAATCATGCATTTAATACAAGTGATAATGACTTTGACATAATGATTTGCTGACAACATGTAACACAGAAGTCGAGAGGATCGAATTTTTACCAAGCTCGATACTTGTCGTATGGTGTGCAAAAAAGTCTACTTTACGCTCAATAATTACTTCTTTTTACGCACGATAGTTATGTGAGCTTTTTACGCTCAAGGCTATTGTGGGCGTAAAGTCTATTTGGGCTAGTTTTACGCTCAAGGCTATTTTAGCCACTTTACGCTGAAAAGTTTTAATTGTGTTGTTTTTACGCCAGTTGCTACTTTACGCTCGGAGCATATTTTGGGGACGTTTTTACGCCCAATCCTTCCTGACTATTTTTTGGAACGTGGTTTATCCACGTGGCTTTCATACCACATTTATTGAAGAACGTGTATACGTGCTCCCTATTTTTGTTGGAATAATGGGATTCGTGTCAACATATTCAGTGGTGACATCCATCGTGGGTGACAATTACCAGCGTACAAAACCCAATTTGTTGCTTTTCATGCACAATGGGTCAAGTCTATAAATAGACTTATTTTTTACGTCGAAGGCATCAGGAGCAGAGAGACATGAGAGAATAGAAAAATTAAAGCCCAAAGACTTTGATTTTCAAGAGATTCTTCTTCAATTTTTCTTCCATAACAGAGTGAAGAAACGCAGGAAAGCATTCGACCTTGCCATCTGTGCCCAAGTGCGTCGATACCTTTCTGGTGACTTAGTTCTTCCGGTTGTTCATCTTCTAGCAGTGATCTTCATCATCATTGTATGGTCCAAGGAACAAAGTGATCGCCTTCAGATCAGACCTCTATAGCAATACTTCCCAGAACAATTTGTACTTCTTGTACTTTTCTTGTTTTATTTTCAAAAGCTAATTTTTAGGCTTTTTGTTAAGTGAAACAATGACAGGCCTGCGCATAAAATATGTGATATGGCCATTCAAAAGTTACTCATATTTTTCCCACCGTCTTTACCCTTGATAGGGGGTTGCATGTCGGAATGAATAGAAGGAGAGTTTGTAGTTCTCGATGGAGAAGCGTGTTCCTTCCCTTTGGACGTAGCACCAGTCGACTTGGAAGCTTTTGGAGCCATGGGTAAACTGGGACAGAAGAGAAAAGTTAGACTCAGAAACCGTAGGAAAAACTAAGTGTTGAAGAACTCTTACGAGCCCAATGGGCTATGCGCCCGAAGGACCATGCGACCAAAACAAACATGTGGGCGCATAACATACAACAGTACATGGCGCATAACATGCATCAGCATGTGTGCGCATATCATGGCAATATGTGGGCGCATACCACACCACAGTATTGGCGCATAACTTCTGTAGGGGCATACAAATGCCCACAGAAGCATGTTGCCTTAGGCGCATGCTCCCAGGCAAAAGAAAAGTCTAAGCGTGGCAAATTAATGTTCGAGACTTTGTTTTTTGATGTGTGGTCTCACCCAGAATCGGGTCCTAGACTGGTGAGGATGCTGCCGCAGGAGGAGAGCCACTCGGTGCAGCCCCTTTGCCCTTCGCGGATCTCTTGGCGATCTTGGGAGACATGGTTCTTAAAGAAAGAAGATGAAGAGTTTTTGAAAAGTTCTAAGAGAGGAGAATAATAAACTTTCTCTCTCCTTTAGAGCCCGTTTATAGGCATGGGCCATATCCTATGCGCCCCCTATTTTTTATGAGCCTATGCGCCCATAATGGCCTATGCGCCCATGTGAAGATCCAGCCTCTTGCACACTATGCGACTGCCATTTGCCGACGTGGAAAACATATGAAGGATGGACCTCTTCAAATTCCATCCCGATGAATCTGTCAGTTCAGATTTTCGAGGAAGATCTTAACAGTCGTCTCTCTGACAGGATAGCCAAATATTATGCTGTCACCCTCATTTCCCCGTATTTCGTATTATGCTCGTATTTGATTTTGGCACGTATTTTATTTTCCTGGACATGTGGTCTTTTGATTCTTGTAAACAGGTTTTAACCATGGCTTGGTTTTATTTTGTGGAGAATGTTTGGTTTGGTTTGGTTTGGTTCAACATGCATGGAACACCATAAGCCTACACTCTACCTCCATTCCACCACAACCACCCTCATTATATCCCCACCTAACTTTCTCTCTCCTCTTTACTCTCCATTAATTTTTCTTCTTTTTCTTCCTTCTTCCACACAACTCCACCATAGGCAAGTGCACCTTGCCAACAAATAAGCATCCAATTTTATTTATCCATTTGATAGATTAGGACATGTAGATCAACATTAGAACTTGGAATTTTGTGATTTGGAGTCTCCATTGTTCTAGATCTAAGTTTTAGTTATTTTCGGAATTCCTTGGTTTTGATCTATTAAACTTTGATTTTAGCTTGTTTTAATGCTTCCATGTGGAAGAGAATTCAATTTTACTCAAGTTAGAACTTTGAAAATCTAAATTTGGTTTTGATTTGGCTAAGTTGTGAAGATTTGAACTTGGTGTTCTTGGTGTTCTTGAGAGTTCAGCCATGGTGGAGCTCTCGGCCAATGCTTTTTAGCACTTGGCCGATTGCGCACTATTCCCTGGCCTGCGCTCTTTAGTGCAAGGCCATTTGCGCACCCTGACCTGTGCTCTTTAGCGCATGGCCATTTGCGCAAGATCCTCAGCCATGCTTGCGCTGCGCTGGATTGCGCTGGCGCAGGCCAGCCATGCGCAAGCCAGCCATGCGCAAGCCAGCCATGCGCAAAGCAACCCCTGCGCAATTCGACCATTGCGCAATCCATCTCTGTGCAACCAACTCCTGCGCAGTTCACTCCTGCACAGCCTACCTTCTGCGCAATCCATCTGTGCGCCATCTGCCCCTGCGCACTTGGCACCCTGCGCAGTTGGTACCCTGCGCAGCTCATCCTGCGCACTTGGCACCCTGCGCAGTTGGTACCCTGCGCAGCTCACCCTGCGCACTTGGCACCCTGCGCAGTGCATACCCTGCACAACCTACTTGTCTATGATGAATTTGTTATTTCTTGATCTTGGCTCTTCTATAGTCCTATTTTTATATTAGTATTTTATTAGGTATTTACGCCCATTTTATATCCTTACGCCTTTTGGCATGAACTTGATTTTGCTTAATATGTTTGGAATAACTATTGAACACGGCATGGTATGACAAGGAACTAGTATAACATGACAGTGACCCGTAGTGGTGCACTCCTGACACGACCAACCTGACTTGATAGTGGCCCGTCGTGGCGCACCCCTGACAAGTACCCTGACATGATTTACCTTGATAACTTGATAGTGGCCCGTGGCGGCGCACTCTTGACTTGACTTGACTTGATAACTTGACTTGACTTGCCTTGACACCGTGGGTGTTCCTGCTTGCTTGTTTGCACAATCCACTTGTCTTGTCTTGCATCATGTCTAGGACGTGACTTCCTGGGTACCACGGCCAGGGACTCGCGCTAAATTGGATTAGGCTAATGATTAGATCAAACTAGAACATGGAGAATTCCCAGTCACAGGCAATCTCGTTATCTGGGCGCTTTAATGGACTTGTAGCTTGCCGACGAGTAGAGCACATTTCCAGCACACTGTCATGTGTTGCACCCTCTAAGTCACCTAAGGGTACATTTGTCTCCTGGGCAATGTACCCACCTATAACTCTCAACCCGCGGAAGGATAACTGGATAGTCTGCAGGGCTTGGGACTGGGAGTTTCACACTTGCATCTTGTTAGTAATTAGGCTTGTGATAACCCTAGTTAGTTAAAGTAGTAAGCCGTAGTACTTGCTTGGCCGATTGTGAATGAATGGTGTCCAGCCCTGTCTAAGTCTTGTCTAGCCTTGTACCTGGAACTCTTGATCATGATTGTTTTACTTATCTCTAACGATAAATGGGTAGAGGCAGTGAGCTATTCAGGCGAAGGGTTGCAATCTCGGTCCTTGTTTGGTTTAAGGATTGTAACCTGGCTCCCGGAATGGTTCCACGTCCCTAGTCGTTTATCGCCCTGTGTACTTTTATTACTTGTACTTTCCTTTATTCTTTATGTTCTGATATGCTGGCTTTTGTTCTTATTTGTGGCCTCCTTTGTGGCACTTGCTCTTTCTGGGGTTTGACCCAGCTGGTTTTGTGTGGCCAGATTTCGGAGCAGCTCCCGAGGATCTACCGAGCTTCCAGCCCAATGGTGACAACTAGACGGAACCCGGGCCAAGAGTGGGTTTTCCTTTTTGTTTCACCCACTTATATGTAAATTTATTCTTTTGAGGCGTTTAGCCGACGAGCACCTGTTAGCTCGATGCATATTTACTTACTGTCTGCCTACGGGTTGTAAACATGATTAACAAATCCTAGGGTTGATCATGTATGACTGAACTCTTGCTAGTCCTATTATTTTGTACGACTAGCTTCATGATCATCCAATATGTAATATTTGGGACGCCTTATATATATATATTTGATGCTCTAACATCTTGTAACTCTGTTAATTGCTTGAGATTGAGACAATAGGCTTGACCTTAAGAGACTGATGGCTTGTAGTAAACCCTCATATCTAGACAGCCGTGACCGTATAGTTGAGATGTATTCTATTTCAATATACGTAGCTGGCTATGTCCGCCCCCGCTCTCCAGTATCCTGGTTCTGGGGCGTGACATATGCGCCCAAAGAGAGGGTCGTGCTATGCGCCCACTGCATCACAAGAAGACGGTCCATGCTTCTTTCAAAGTATTTCAAACTCGTTCAAGTATCAAAAACATTGAAGGGGTCTTGTAGATGCATGAAAATTTCAGCAAATGAGAACAGATGCGTCCAAGCCAATGAGGACATATGCGCCCAAGTCATCCTGTGAATCTCTATGCGCCCAAGTCATCTTGTGAAGCTTTATGCGCCCAAGCCACCCTATGAAGCTCTATGCGCCCAAGTCACCCTGTGAAGGAGGGCGCATAGCCTGAAATAGGGTTATGCGCCCAAGCCTGACTCGGTCAAAGCCATGATCAAAACATGCACCGAAGCGCACGGCCACGTCAGTCTCCACGAGGAATCGTGTACTGAAGCATGCGGCCACGTCAATACCACGACCAACCTACGATCTCGCAGCCTGTATGTGCCTACACCCTATGTGCCCAAGGCAGGACTATGCGCCCACATGAAAATAGTATATTTTCCTCATATGGGCGCATAAAATAATTCCAGCTCAGAAACTACTATAAAAAAGGGTCTCATCCCTATTCAAAAGACAGAACGGAGAGTATTTTCAAGAGCCAAATTGCTGCATTTCTTGCCAGTGAGCCGAGAGTTAGCAATTTTCTTAGGTTTTATCCTAGTTTTGTAATCGAAGTATCAATGGAGCAAAGGAGCAACTGTCGCTCGATCTCCATCGTCCTATTCTCCAGAATTATTTTTCGTACTCGGGATCCTCAGCGCAGGTTCTCTCAAGCTTACTCGATTTGTGGTGCCTTGCGCCAATAAAGAAAAGACAGCGTTTCGTGTGTGTCCACAGTTATAATTCTCAAAATAACAATCCTCCTTGAGCTTCAAGAGGTCGGCCTTCTTGAAAATCAATTTATCACCAAAGAGGAACTGAGGTTTCAGCATCACACCTCTGGATAATCTGAGGCTAACATCTTTCCTCGATCGTTCATGCGACACAAGTAGAAGAATTATTGTTCTTCTATTTTAGCCAAATGTTGCTCCGGTTGGCCTCGGGTTATCTGTCTCCTGGCTGGGTTAACCACTGCATCGTCAAAACTTATGCCAGGTGCGCAGAATGATGAGTCAAAGAGGATCTCATTAAAAATAGGGACGGTCACAGAGACAACATATAAAGCAAAAATAAAAGTTAAAAAAATATACCAAAGTATTTTATGAAAAAAAAGCAAACTGCACAGGAACTGTTCAGTAACACTGTGTAATCGCCAAAAAAAACAAACTTCGCATGCACTATTCAGTGACACTATGCATCAGTAGGCAAGCATCTGCGGAGGCACTGTTCAGTGACACTACGCATCAGCAGGCAAGCATCAGCACAGGCACTGTTCTGTGATATTGCACACCACCTATCAAGCACCTACGCAGATGCTGTTCCGTGATACTACGCATCAACAAGAGAGCATATGTGCATGGATTGTTCAGTGATGTTGTGCGTCAGCTTGCGCTTTAATACATCTTTGATTCGGTACTCCGAAAAGTAGCACTCATGCGCATCAACGGAGGGAGCTTTAGCACATCTTCGAGACGCTACTCCGAAAAGTAGAGATCATGTGGATCAGCGGAGGGAGCTTTAGGACATCTTCGAGATGCTACTCTGAAAAGTAGCGCTCATGCGCATCAGCAAAGTGAGAAGTCGATATGTCAAATTGAACACCTACTCGCAACAGCCGGTCGTACGTCTCCGTGCACACCAGCGTCAGCTACCGAAGAGTCGGCGACGACAACGGCCTCGGTCGTAGGCCGCTTCCCATATCTCAATTTTGCAAAACCTAATCTCCATATCTCAATTTTGAAAAACCAATAACACTTTGATTGAGTTCTTATCATCTTCTTTTTGTGTGAACGACCTACTAAAAGGGGCCACATTGCTAGAAGGACAACCTAAAGGTGGTGTGTATGAAATAAATAATTTGTTGGATTGAAGATTAGGTTGTCCTTCCAGCAATGTGGTGGTTAATCCAACGGTCACCCATCCGAAAAGCAAAGGATAACCTAATCTTCTTTTCGACCTTCAGTCTTCACTAGTACCAAAGTGACCTCATGTGCCTGGCATCATCGTCTTGGTCACCCACCCGAGTCAATCCAACGTCATATGGTCTCTAAGTTTGGTTAACCTTTAGATTTGTCTAGTTCCAATCATTTTTATTGTTAAGACTGTTTATACAATAAAAGTCATAAATTACCTTTCTCACAATCAACTATTGTGTCTACGTCTCCTCTCCAAATTATTTATTCAGATGTTGGACCTCACCTATTTATTCCGTTGATGGATACAAATACTATGTTATTTTTGTGGATCACTTCACGCACTACATATTGTATTACCCCTTTCTCACAATCAACTATTGTGTCTACTTCTCCTCTCTATTTTTGTGGATTACTTTGCCGCACCCGCTTTGCTGGCCTTGGGAGCTCGGAGGACTCTTGGATTCTTGGGAGCCGTGGTAAAAAGTTAGGGTTTCGAGTTAGGGAAGATGAAGAAGTCTCTCTAAAAAGTTTAGAAGAGATGGCAGAGTAAAAAGTTTCTCTCTCACTAAAGAACTCCTACTTATAGGAAAAAACCACGTCAACAGATAAAGCCAAAGTGGCTCTTCAGATGGGAAGAAATGTTTCGAGCAATGTGCAAAGATGGAATGAAATCATTACTGATCTCTTCCCAAAAATGAGGAGTCATTATCATTTAATGAAATGACGGCTAAAGGCACTAATTGCTGACAGTTAAAACTTAATAATGACAACCTGTCCGCTATGTACTACGCATTCTTTATGATACGTGTCATCTCATGCTTCTTTTTCAAAGTGTTCCAAACTTGTTCAATTTTGAAAACCTTGAAGGGGGTCTTTTAGAAGTAGCAGAAGAGCATAGTGCATAAAAAGAAAGATACTTTATTAAAATCATGATTACAAAGGTCTATTTTAGATTCTTCATGATTACATATAAAGACTATTTACCCAGCCTACAATTGTGCTGCTTATATGTGCGCAATACCCTTCTTCACTAGAGCGAATCACTTCCTCGTCAGAGCGAATCACTTCCTAGTCAGAAGTGCGTCACTTTCCTACTCCAATATGGCTAATGAAGCAGTTATTGAGCAGAATGGGGATGCAGGTCCTACACTAGGCTCACAGCACAACTTGTGTCTCTTCCAGCATAACAAAGGGCCAGCCGTCGACCCTAATCCAGTATCTTAGTCCTTGAAGACCTCTAAGATGTTGTTCAGGTTCGAACCCCCCATGCCACACGCTCAAGTGCATTTCAAAAATCTGAAGTTGTTCTTCATCGAGACTACAACTTCTTTAAATGAAGAGATCGACAATCAACAGTCGACTTATGCAAGGCCCACGACCATCTGAAGCTAAGTCGGGAGCGAGCATGATAGAGGAGTGTTAAAGAAGAAAAGATCAATGGCTTCCCCAAAATCACCCCTTTATATAGGTTGTGTGTCGTCCAACCCGTACGCCACGTGGTTGTTAGTCAAAAGGCCCTGAGTTAATTTGATGAACCTAGAATTCATCAAAATAAATCTCATTTGAATGAAGTTTTTGACTAAGTCTTTAGTCACCACTTCTCGAGCCCTTCAAAAGTGGCAACAATTAAGAGGTATTGACTCAGTCACCCTAAAAGCGTAGTCAAAAGTCGCATCAAAAGTGCAGTGACTCATCACATCAGAAGTGCAGCAATTCGTCACATCAAAAGTGCAGTAATTAGTCACATCAAAAGTGAAGTGAGTTATTACATCAATATCATAGAACTTTGGAGACTTAAACGAGCAGTGCTCGGAACGAGGCCCGTATACTGGACCATTACTTAAATGGAACGTCAAACAAAGTATCAGAAGGCAATAAATGACAGCCATCAAGTTGTCAAATAGCAGTTGGCAGATGTCATTCCAAAGCACGTCTTCCAATACGGCATCCAAAAGCACAGTCAACGGGATATCCAGTAGCGCAGCCTCAGGGACGTCCAAAAGCATAGCTTCAATTACATCCAGAAGTGCAGCCTCAGTGATGTTCGACGCACAGCAGCTTCACAACGTGGCACTATGCCACGTGGCCAGTATGGCAACCGTATCTCTTTAGATATAATTAAATCCAGTTTGTTCAAACTGCCACTCTTCCGATATGATCAAGGTCCATTCTTTTTCAATAAAATGAGATCTTTAAGCAATATGCACACGTCATATGTCATTGACTCAGTCATGTTGATGAATGGGTACTAACCACCCAAGATCTCAACAACAGGAAAAACCCAATAACTGACATGTATCAGCTCAGCAGCAGCCCCAACAAGATAGTTACAACAGGTTCTCCGAGAATCTCATGCGCGTAGAGCTCGTGCATGCCAAAACCCCTACGTACGTCGTACATGTGCATGCCTATAAATAGTAGCTGGCTCCCTTCATTCATGGTCTTCGAAAGTTTCTTGGAGTGCTTCCTGATTGGTAACCTCGATCACCAGTCACGGTCATTCAGAGAGTCAGAGCAAGTTTGTTTCGTCGTCATATCGTCAATGAAGTAAAGGAGCCACAACAGCGTTCGATCTCCATCGTCACACTTTTCTAGAATCATAAAATTGTACTTAAGTTTCTTGTTTGAGGATTTATTGTACTTTTTCATTTGAAATACAAAAGTTCTTCAACTTTTGTTCATGGCAAACAGGTAGCTACTCTGAGTCTACACCAAAATATAACTAATATGTAACTTTAAAATAATATACCTGACTTGCAGAAATTAAAATTTTGGTATTGTTCTTCTCTCCTTTGTCATGTACGCAAAATGTGTAGCTCCCCCACAATATATGAAGCGAATAATCCAACACAGACAAAGAATCAAATAGAGTAATATCCATACTAAACAAGTCATAACTCAGTAGAACGTGCAACAGTATAAATAAACTAAAACTCAAATAGCATGAAATACAACTGAAAGAAAATACAACTGAAATCCAAATGCATAAAGTCATAACTAAAAGAGTTTATGACTGTTATATAATTCCAACTGAAAGAGTTTGGACTGCTACAAAGTGCACTAGACCATCATCAGCAAGCTAAAATCACAAAACTCTAAACCAAAAGCCCAAATCACATTTGAGCATCATCATCGGCTGGAGGAACAAGCAGTTAAGGATCAAAGTAGGCAGTAGTTGGATCAAAGTATCCGAAAGTGGTCAGATCATCAAACCTCTGTCCTTCGAAGCCAGGATGATAGATAATCGGAATAGGAGCTAAATGATGATGTGCCAAACTCTAGTACATATCAACAATGCTATTCCTCAAGACCTATGCCTGAGAGGTATAGCAGAACTCAGCATCGACATAGCTCTAATGATATTTTCCCGAGAGAGTAACAAAGTCATGGAACTGTTGATAGAACTAAGGATCAAATCCTGGAGCAGCAGGGGCAGGAGCAAAAGGTGGAGCATCTGGATCAACATGAACATTAGCATGAGCAGCACCGGGTGGAGGTAAAGGTAAAGGATATTTCCTAGACCTAGTCACCTCAGAAGATGACCCAGAGATAGGACAGGAATCAAGGTTGATCTCAAATCTCCTAAAAATGACTGTTAGATGCTTAGGGTATAGGAGGTTGCGACCTACCCTCCGACAGCTGATCATCCAAGCCATAAAGGTCTTAGGGACAAAGAATGTGACTCTGAAGTAAAGGTGGTACATTGTAGACATCTTGAAAAAGGTAATCTAATCAGTAGATCCCTTTTTGGGAAGCAAAGCAGAATAAATGAAACGATGCAACTAAAAGAAGTGTTGATTAAGGTGCTTTATATACAGCCTACCGCCCCAAGAGATTGGGTTAGGATGACCCATTGCAGCCTTAAGGGAATCAAGGGTAACATCTGCGGGAAATTGAACTCAGTTTATCTCAACTAATGCTTCACCGTTGTCCGATATATGGAAGTATTTACTAAGGTCAGTTGAGTTGAATTCAATCACTTTTTTGCAGATACGAGAATAGATACTAGTGTTATCTTTTATTTGCATATTAAATAAAACATACGTATGGCATTATCATAAATATCACTAGAAGTTTCAAAGAAATTATCCCTGAGACCTAACTCTTCAAATGTGGAGGCATACTCCGAAAAGATAGTAAAATTGACTGATCGCCCGGGGCAAATTTCTCGATAGCAAAAGTTAAACCAAGAGTCGGCTAATTCCATAGACGAAAATAGGGTCGCTTCGTATACCTCCTCGCCGGTAGGGCGAGCAGGACTGAAAACGTTGGTAAGTTCATATTCTAAGGTAGAAGACGAAGCTGGGGACTCTCATTTCCTTTTTTTGAAAAGTTTATGAGCCGTAAAATTTGAAAATGAGGAGGATGAAAATAAATCTCAAAGGAATATCAAAAAGGAATGGAGGTCACCTTCTTGAGCCTTTTAGATCTAAGGAGAAGAGAGAAAGGAGCTTTGAAAAGGTGGTAGAAGAATTTAGGTTGGAGGTTTTTGTGCTCGGATGGAGGAAACAGTATAAGAAGATGAGTTTATAAAGGGGGCACTAGGGTCGGCTGTGTTGTTTTGGAAAACTGAACCGACGTTAATCGAACTCGACCCGAACTCGGTTCGAGTTTGGCCACTTGTTTTTCCATTTCATTTGATGCATACTTCTAATTCTTCAATTTTGTAATATCCATTACTTTGGGTTAAATATAGGGGTGATCCAAGCTAGCGGTAGTCCGAAGACACTTGGCACCGTGTCGATTAGACTTTTATATCTCAAAATCTCAAGTTATAAGTATTTTTATTAAACATAATGCATTATGAATCTAAAAATTCAATTATGCCTAATTCGCGTCGCAGATAATTGAAACGGTCTACAACCAACGGTTTTGTAAAAATATCAGCTAATTGATAATCTATGTCAATAAATTCTAAGCAAATATCCTCGTGTTGTTGGTGATTATGTAAAAAAAAGATGATATATCTCTATGTGCTTCATTCGTGAGTGACAAACAGGGTTCTTAGTCAAATTAATTATGGTAGTGTTATCACAGTATATGGGAATCTACGTGTAGTACTGATTGTAGTCTTATAGGGTTATCTTTATCCACAAAATTTGAGCATAACGGGGTCCTGCGGTGTTACCCCCGGTTTTCACAAACAGGGGTATTTTAGTAATTTTCCACTTTAAAAATTATTTTAAAATTATTTATTTATTATTTGTATTATTTTGGGGTTATTTGAATCGGGTTCGAATTTCAATTCGTTTCGACTTGTTTTGACTTGTTTCGGGGACCCGGGGTATTTTGACCTTAGCGGGCCCATACACTAGCTAACCATGGCCCACATGTTAGATATTTTGGTTAGAGACTAGACCATTATTTTAGTTAATATTTAGTTAGAGATTAGTGGTTTCGGTTTGACTAAACTACCCCCGGTTTAACCATTTCTCATTTTTGGACCATTTAATTAATTGGAGGGCAAACTTGTAATTAATCAAATGGGACAAAATGCAAGGGGTGGCCGGCCATAGTGAGAGGATAGGGTGGAGAGAGAAATCACTTTATCATTTCATTCCAATCCATATTTTCTTCTTCTTCTCCAAAGGCTCCATTTGCTTTTGAAAGCTCCATTGATTTTAGCTCTCAAACCAAGGTGATTCCTTCCCCAAAACCTATTCTTTTCTCATGTAGATCATGTAGGAACCCCCCATGATGATTCTTAGGGTGATACCATCATTAAAAACCATTTTTGTGTCCTTTAGACATTTTTAGGAGTGTCCACTTGTAGGCTTGTGTCCTATTAGGAAAAGCCCCCTTTTTGATCCATGAATGATGTTAAAATATTGGTTTTGTGTGTTTTTCTTTTAATCTCAGATTTTTAATGTTGTAGAGATGATCCATGAGAGTATCTTAATGTATCATATTATTTCTTTGTGTTTTGGTATATATATATAGTTATATATATATCATTCTATATATATATATGTATATATATATATATATATATATATATATATATATATATATATATATATATATATATATATAAATGGTGATTAATTTATGTGATGTTGTGATGGGTTGTGGGACATATATGGGGCTGTGAATTTCGGCCAGAATTGATATGGTTGGAGTTTGGTTGAGTTTTGCAAGTTAATGGTGTTGTACAATTAGTTTTATGCATCTATATATATATATATATATTGATATAAATATATATATGGTTGTATAAGGGGTAAATTTATATGAAAAATATGGTGTTGTGGTGATGTTTGAAGGGGGGGAGAACTTAATCCCAGGTTTGGTTCAGATTTTAGTGGGAGTTTTGATTGAGAGTTGGTTGGGAGTTCAATTCTATTTAAGTATACAACTAGTATTATATATGTTGATATATATATATATGTTGTTATATATATATATATCTATATATTGGTATATATATGTGGTTTAATTGTGTGGGAATATATATAGATGATGGTGGATGTTGTGTGATGTTGAGAGAGGGTTAGGGGCTGTCCAAAAACAGTCCATATTAGTTAGTTGTGTGTGTGTGTAGTTGTGAGGAGTATTTGTGAGTTGTGTGTGTGTGTGAGAACCTATTAGTGAGTGTCTATAGTTAGCCTATGTGCAAACTAGTAGGAAACCTATTAGGAGACTTGTAGAGAGGTCTATGTGAGGGTGAGGTGTTGTGTGTGAGTGTTGTGTATGAGTGTGGGTGAGTGTGGTAGATAGAAGGGTAAATTCATGGAGTAGAAATAGGAAAAAGGGTAAATGCTAGTTTTTGCCTAGAAGTGGGATATTGTGTTAGAAGCCTAAGATAGTGTTAGAACTTGATCCCCGTGGTTGGTAATGATCAAATATGGTACTCTAAGACTAGTTTTGACGTCGGTTGACCGTTTTGACCAAAAGTCAACAAAAGTCAACCGAAGGTCAAACTTAGCCTTAAAGCGACCCGATTTGACCGAAACCAACCGAGACTTGACCAGTTGACTGAAAGTCAATAGTTGGTCAACATTAGACTTGTTTGACCTAGGTTTGACCTAGAGTTGACCATAGTTGACCATAGTTGACCAGGGTTGACCAGAGTTGACTTTTTGACCGAAGTCAACTGTAAGTCAACCGTTGATCCCGATTGACCTAGTTTGACTTGGAATGACTTCCAGTGACCTAGTATGACTTAGTTAGACCTAGATTGACCTAGTTTGACTTAGACTTGCATTCATGGCTTGTATTAGTTCCTTTTTCAGCATTTAGTCCTGTTTGACTTATAGTATCTTATCTTAGGTCTGTGATCGCTCTGAGCATCTGTTCACCCTATCAGCTCAGGACCACAGGCGAGTACATTCACTGATAGTTTTTATTGTCTTGATATCTACTATATCCGATTCAGTTGTAGTGTTATACTTGATTCCTGACACGACGGTTCACGGACTAGTATACGTCGGATCCGGGCATGAGATGTTATTCCTGGACTTTCTTGGTATATGAGTATGAGATATTTTCGTGTTCCTGTACTTATATAGACACATCTTGGGAGTAGGCTGATCACCTGCTCTCGAATCCCGTGTCATGACGTCCCATGTCCAGATCCATTTATACTATTCGGGGAAAAATGGGGGAATTATTGGGTGTATGTGATCAAATCCTATTGTAACTATATTTTGCTAGCGTCACCCTCACTCCACGTAAGGTGTCGCAGATACCTCCCTTCTGGTTATCCAGGTTGGGCGGCATGATTCTCCGTTGACGTTCACCGCGGATTGCCGTGCCAAGTGGATAACTTGGCCCTACTACCTATTAGCCGATCACATATCACTCTAATAATTCAAACCACTTTTACTTTATTTGTCATGTCTTATTTTCCAGCTTCAGCTTTACTTACTGTACTTTCACCCTGCTATGATTCATTTCTCATATGCTCTACCTGCTTTCATACTGCACTTGATTATGGGACTAGGTTCTGTTCGGAAGAAGGGTTACAACCCCGGTCCTTGTTTGGTTTAAGGGTTGTAACTCGGCTTTCGAATGGTTCCCAAGTCGCCTTTACTCTTTGTCTTGTGTTTCATTATTACTGTTTCTTATAGTATTTCTCAATTCACATGGAACTGCTATTAGTGTTTTGTACTTGCTCATTTTCCTGACAGGATACGTGGATAAATTTTACAGATGACTTAGAGGATGACTGCCCTACTTATTACGGGGCAGAGACCGAGGAGCTTGACTTAGATAGAGGCTTAGTAGTAGAGCCTCTTGACTTTGCCCACCCAGAGTAGCTTAGCTAGTAGGTTTGCCTGGCCTGCGAGCCAGCAGTTTATATTTCAGTTGTAGTACTTATATTATATTTCTGAGACTTTGGACTTGTGTTAGCTGTGACTTGTTGATACTTTCTGGACTCGTTTCCTGTTTATTACTATCATATCTTTTTCCATGCTTTCTACCTTAGTTTTGATTATGTGATTGAGGCAGTATTGCCCTATTCCTCCGTTCGGAGTGTATATACTGCACAGGTACATTTATCTGTTTAGACGTAGCATTTACAGACCCTATATACAGCGTTCTACCGCCGATTCTGCGGCGTAGGCTGGACGTAATCGCTTCTCGTGCCCCTAATCAGGGTGCGGGTCGTGACACGTTTTTGTGGTGGCCCATGCAGGTCAGTGTCGCAACTAGTGCGAACTCGTAATGGTGCTCGACTTAGAGTGCTAATTACGAGCCTGCAATTAGGATATAGGATTAGGGTATGATAGGAGTTACTCAATCACATGTTAGGAGATTCTGATCTTTTGATTACCATGACAAATTCTTTTGCATTAAATTTAATTGTCCGTCTTTGATATTCCTATCATGTGCCATATTGATTCCTTGTTTTCAACCTATCCTCAGGATGACAGTTACACGATCTCAGGCAGCGGGCCCGAGCTCAGTTCCAGGGAGGTCAGATCAGGGAGGTCCTCCACCTCCGGCTACGGGACCGACAGTAGAGAGTACAGCAGCATCGGTTCCTGCCCTTTAGGCAGGAGTAGAGGTGGCAGTTCCCGGAGGTCTTCCACCTTCAGCTGGGGGAGCAGCCCCATCAGTTCCTGCCCTTCCGGCGGGAGCAGCAGCAACAGTACCAGCAGCGACGATCCCTGGAGGTCTTCCACCTTCAGTAGTGGGACCGTCTATGGTCATCCCGGACATTCTTCCACCGCCGCCCCAGCTACCGACGGACACCCAGGGGATGATGGCACTCCTGCAGCAGATGTTGCAGACACAGCAGCGCCAGACAGAGGTGCTGAGACAGACCATGGAGAAGTCGCACCAGCTAGCCATGGTTGCAGTGGAGAGGGGTGCACCGACTACAGCTGAGGGAGCACCAGCACAACAGCAGGGCCAGAGGAGGCCCGGTACACATCTCGACTTCCGGAAGATGGGCCCGCGAGATTTCAGGGTTACCGAGGGTATCCTATATGCGGATGACTGGCTAGAGGACGTCCAGCGGTGTCTAGAGTTGGCTGAGGTTCCGAGAGCTCTATGGGTGGCTTCTACAGCGAGCCAGTTTTTCGATATTGCATTGACATAGTACCGTACAGATCCGCGTGCGTCGGTTTGAGGTATATCCTGGGAGGACTTCAAAAAACTCTTTAAGGAGAAGTTCTACCCGGATGTAGCCTTGACGGCTCTGGAGGGACAGTTTGTTAGCCTGGTGCAGGGGAGCTCGTCAGTAGACGAGTATGCAGCGGAATTCTTCCGTCTGAGTAGGTTTGCACCCAGTCTGATTCAGGATGAGGGGTGCAAGGCCCGAAAGTTCAGGAGGGGTCTCATCCATGCAGTGTGCACTCGCACATCTGGGCGACGAGATGCGACATTTGAGCAGATCCTGATGGAGGCTCAGATTGCTGAGGAGGACTTCGGCCTCAAGCCGAAGAGGAGCAGTGACGCTTTGGGATCTGGTTCGAGTGCAGGGCCAGCGAACCGCCCACATTTCCAGCAGAGGCAGTTCCAGCAGCATCAGCCTCAGTTGCAGATCCAGCAGGCACCGGCGTGTGCTCAGCAGCATCAGGGTCAGGGTCAGGGCCGGAGGCCCGCTACCCAGTGCAGTTACTGCGGGAAGACAGGGCACACTACAGAGGTGTGCAGGAAGAGATTGGGTGCCTGTTTATACTGTGGGGCGCTCGATCACCAACTGAAGGACTGTCGTATTCGCAGAGGCAAGGGAGTTCAGGACAGAGGACAGCCAGCTAGAGGACCAACGGTTCAGCAGAGGGGTCTTCCACTCCAGACTCAGCAGCAGCATTTTTAGAAGCATCAGAGGGGAGCCCCTGCGGGCAGAGTGTTTGCCCTGACGGCAGAGGAGGAGGCAGAGCCAGTTGGCGATGTTGTGGCAGGTCATGTTCTTCTCGATTCATTTCCTGCATTTACCCTATTTGATTTCGGTGCCTCGCATAGCTTTGTGTCTATCTCCTTTGCTCTGAGACACAATATTATTGCTGAACCCTTGAGTAGGACTTGCAAGATATTGACCGGGGGAGGCATCATCCTGGTCAACAATATCTGCAAGGGACGGAGAGTTACTGTAGGAGGCCGAGTTTTGGGTGCGTGCTTGCTCGTAATGCCCCTTCCGAGGTACGATGTGGTACTCGGAATGGATTGGTTGAGCGCGCACCATGCTACTATAGATTATAGAGGTGGTAGGATTTTGTTTAGGCCGCCGGGTGAACCAGAGATTGAGTTTTCCAGAGGAGCAGCTGAGCCGGTAGATGGGTTCTGCGGAGCTCTACTGGCGGGGCAGGCATTGCCGCATCCATTGATTGCTGATTTCATGGATGTTTTTCCCGAGGAGTTGCCTGGGATGCCGCCGGATAGAGACGTTGAGTTCTCTATAGACCTTATGCCAGGTGCTTAGCCCATTTCGCAGCATGTCTATAGAGTCAACAATAGCGAGTTGGCGGAGCTGAAGAAGCAGGTCGACGAGCTGCAGGACAAGGGATTCATTAGATCCAGTTCATCGCCTTGGGGAGCGCCAGTCCTGTTTGTACCGAAGAAGGATGGTATGATCCGTATGTGTATTGATTACAGGGCGCTCAACAACCTAACTATCAAGAATAAGTACCTATTGCCGAGGATCGACGACTTGTTCGATCAGTTGAGCGGTGCCAAGGTGTTTTCGAAGATAGATCTGAGATCCGGCTATCATCAGCTGAAGGTGAAGAAGGAAGATGTTCCGAAGACAGCTTTTCGGACTCGGTACGGCCAGTACGAGTTCACAGTGATGCCATTTGGGTTGACCAACGCCCCAGCTGTGTTCATGAACTTGATGAACAAGGTATTCCATCAGTACCTTGACAAGTTCGTGGTGGTCTTCATAGACGACATCCTGGTTTACTCGAAGACGCCAGAGGAGCACGAGGAGCATCTGAGGATTGTGCTCGAGACGTTGAGGAGGGAGCAGTTGTATGGGAAGTTGTCGAAGTATGAGTTTTTCCTGGACTAAGTCGAGTTCCTGGGTCATGTTGTGACCGAGCACGGGATCTCAGTAGACCAGAAGAAGATTGCTGCAGTAGAGTCTTGGTCTACGCCCAGTACAGTTGCCGAGATTCGGAGCTTTCTGGGATTGGCGGGCTACTATCGGAAGTTCGTCTAGGATTTCTCGCGGATCGCGGAGCCGATGACTAGACTCACCAGGAAGGACGTGGTGTTCGTCTGGACTGAGGAGTGTCAGGCCGCCTTCGACGAGCTGAAGAAGAGGTTGACATCAGCTCCTATCTTGACATTGCCGTCTGGGACCGGTGGTTTCTCGATTTACAGCGACGCTTCTGGTCGGGGTCTGGGTTGTGTACTTCAGCAGCACGGGAAGGTAATTGCCTACGCATCTAGGCAGTTACGTCCTCATGAGAAGAACTACCCGACTCACGATTTGGAGTTAGCCGCTGTCATCTTTGCCTTGAAGCTATGGAAGCATTATCTGTACGGAGAGCGGGTTGAGATCTTTACTGACCATAAGAGCTTGAAGTACGTGTTCACTCAGAAGGAGCTGAACATGAGGCAGAGACATTGGCTTGAGCTGATGAAAGACTTTGATATCGCCTTGCAGTACCATCCAGGGAAGGCCAACGTAGTCGCAGATGCCTTGAGCAGGTATCCAGTGGCTATGTATCTGACATCAGATCATCATCTTTTGGCTGACCTGGATAGTTTGGGAATCGAGGTGATCATTCCAGGCATGGAGGTACAGATGTGGGGTTTGAAGATTCAGTCTGAGCTGATAGACAGGATCAGATCAGCGCAGTTTGATGATGTTGCCCTGGAGAGCATTAGGGAGCAGGTACAGATGGGTTTGCTTGAGGATTTCTCCATTGTCGAAGATGGGTCGCTGCGGCACGGTACTAGACTGTGCGTTCCGAGTGGAGAGCTTCGTGAGGAGGTTCTTCAGCAGGGTCATCGCTCTCAGTACTCTATGCATCCTGGTGCCAACAAGATGTACAGAGATCTGAGAGAGCACGTTTGGTGGTACGGCATGAAGCGCGAGGTATCTCAGTTCGTATCTCGCTGCTTGGTTTGTCAGCAGGTGAAGGCCGAGAGACAGAGGCCTGGGGGATTGCTTCAGCCACTACCCATTCCAGAGTGGAAGTGGGAGCACATCACCATGGACTTTGTGTCCGGACTTCCACGGTCTCCAGGAGGGAAAGACGCGATTTGGGTCATAGTTGATAGATTGACCAAATCGGCCCACTTTTTGCCTTTCAAAGTGGGGTTGTCTACGGAGAGGTTGGCAGAGCTGTATGTTCGTCAGATCGTACGGTTGCATGGAGTTCCCGTGAGCATAGTTTCAGATCGTGATAGCCGTTTCACTTCCCACTTCTGGAGGAGTTTGCAGGCTAGCTTGGGCACCTCGCTCAAGTTCAGTACTGCTTATCACCCCCAGACAGATGGGCAGTCGGAGAGGACTATCCAGACCTTGGAGGATATGCTTCGCACGTGTGTGCTAGATCTCGGGGGTTCTTGGGAGGATCATCTTCACCTGGTAGAGTTTGCTTACAACAACAGCTACCAGGCCAGTATAGAGATGTTGCTATTCGAGGCTCTATACGGACGGAGATGCCGTACTCCTTTATCTTGGGACGATGTTGGCGAGAGGGTGCTGCTTGGACCAGAGATGGTGGTGGATGCAGCGGAGAAGGTCCGGCTAATTAGAGACAGACTTCGGGTGGCTCAGGATAGGCAGCGGCATTGGGCCGGTAGCCACCGGAGACCGTTAGAGTTCGAGGTTAGTTTCAGTTCCTGTTTGTGCTTGTTTGTGTTTTTTCTGTCCTGTGTTCTGAGTTTGTTTTATGTCTAGGCTGGTGCTTTGGTGTTCCTGAATATTTCTCCGACACGGGGCACGATTCGCTTTGGCGGAGGCGGGAAGCTTAGTCCGCGCTACATCGGACCTTTACCATTCTTGAGAGGGTCGGTGCAGTAGCTTACCGGCTAGACTTGCCGCCTACGCTGGAGGGGTACACAACGTGTTCCATGTGTCGCAGCTGAGACGGTACGTGGCGGACCCCAGCCATGTATTGGACCATTCAGCGATCGAGGTGGGGCCTACTCTTCACTATCCAGAGCAGTCGGTTGAGATTCTGGATCGTAGGGAGAAGGTGCTCCGGAACCAGGTTATCCCTTTGGTTCGCGTTGCATGGAGGCATCACTCTCCAGGCGAGTCTACCTGGAAGAGAGAGGACGACATGCGGGAGCGATTCCCTTATCTCTTCGATCCCTGAGGTATAATTTTGTTTTCTGCATGTGATTTCAGTGCATGTTTGTTTCAATTTTGAGGACAAATTTTTTTTTAAGGTGGATAGATTTGTCACCCCCAGTTTTCACAAACAGGGGTATTTTGGTAATTTTTCACTTTAAAAATTATTTTAAAATTATTTATTTATTATTTGTATTATTTTGGGGTTATTTGAATCGGGTTCGAATTTCAATTCGTTTCGACTTGTTTTGACTTGTTTCGGGGACCCGGGGTATTTTGACCTTAGCGGGCCCACACACTAGCTAACCATGGCCCACATGTTAGATATTTTGGTTAGAGATTAGACCATTATTTTAGTTAATATTTAGTTAGAGATTAGTGGTTTCGGTTTGACTAAACTACCCCCGGTTTAACCATTTCTCATTTTTGGACCATTTAATTAATTGGAGGGCAAACTTGTAATTAATCAAATGGGACAAAATGCAAGGGGTGGCCGGCCATAGTGAGAGGATAGGGTGGAGAGAGAAATCACTTTATCATTTCATTCCAATCCACATTTTCTTCTTCTTCTCCAAAGGCTCCATTTGCTTTTGAAAGCTCCATTGATTTTAGCTCTCAAACCAAGGTGATTCCTTCCCCAAAACCTATTCTTTTCTCATGTAGATCATGTAGGAACCCCCCATGATGATTCTTAGGGTGATACCATCATTAGAAACCATTTTTGTGTCCTTTAGACATTTTTAGGAGTGTCCACTTGTAGGCTTGTGTCCTATTAGGAAAAGCCCCCTTTTTGATCCATGAATGATGTTAAAATATTAGTTTTGTGTGGTTTTTCTTTTATTCTCAGATTTTTAATGTTGTAGAGATGATCCATGAGAGTATCTTAATGTATCATATTATTTCTCTGTGTTTTGGTATATATAGTTATATATATATATATATATCATTCTATATATATATATGTATATATTTTTATTTTTATTTTTTTATTTTTTTATTTTTTTTTATATATATATGTATATATATATATATATATATATATATATATATATATATATATATAAATGGTGATTAATTTATGTGATGTTGTGATGGGTTGTGGGACATATATGGGGCTGTGAATTTCGGCCAGAATTGATATGGTTGGAGTTTGGTTGAGTTTTGCAAGTTAATGGTGTTGTACAATTAGTTTTATGCATCTATATATATATATATTGTTGTATAAGGGGTAAATTTATATAAAAAATATGGTGTTGTGGTGATGTTTGAAGGGGGGGAGAACTTAATCCCAGGTTTGGTTCAGATTTTAGTGGGAGTTTTGATTGAGAGTTGGTTGGGAGTTCAATTCTATTTAAGTATACAACTAGTATTATATATGTTGATATATATATATATATATGTTGTTATATATATATATTGGTATATATATGTGGTTTAATTGTGTGGGAATATATATAGATGATGGTGGATGTTGTGTGATGTTGAGAGAGGGTTAGGGGCTGTCCAAAAACAGTCCATATTAGTTAGTTGTGTGTGTGTGTAGTTGTGAGGAGTATTTGTGAGTTGTGTGTGTGTGTGAGAACCTATTAGTGAGTGTCTATAGTTAGCCTATGTGCAAACTAGTAGGAAACCTTTTAGGAGACTTGTAGAGAGGTCTATGTGAGGGTGAGGTGTTGTGTGTGAGTGTTGTGTATGAGTGTGGGTGAGTGTGGTAGATAGAAGGGTAAATTCATGGAGTAGAAATAGGAAAAAGGGTAAATGCTAGTTTTTGCCTAGAAGTGGGATATTGTGTTAGAAGCCTAAGATAGTGTTAGAACTTGATCCCCGTGGTTGGTAATGATCAAATATGGTACTCTAAGACTAGTTTTGACGTCGGTTGACCGTTTTCACCAAAAGTCAACAAAAGTCAACCGAAGGTCAAACTTAGCCTTAAAGCGACCCGATTTGACCGAAACCAACCGAGACTTGACCAGTTGACTGAAAGTCAACAGTTGGTCAACATTAGACTTGTTTGACCTAGGTTTGACCTAGAGTTGACCATAGTTGACCATAGTTGACCAAGGTTGACCAGAGTTGACTTTTTGACCGAAGTCAACTGTAAGTCAACCGTTGATCCCGATTGACCTAGTTTGACTTGGAATGACTTCCAGTGACCTAGTATGACTTAGTTAGACCTAGATTGACCTAGTTTGACTTAGACTTGCATTCATGGCTTGTATTAGTTCCTTTTTCAGCATTTAGTCCTGTTTGACTTATAGTATCTTATCTTAGGTCTGTGATCGCTCTGAGCATCTGTTCACCCTATCAGCTCAGGACCACAGGCGAGTACATTCACTGATAGTTTTTATTGTCTTGATATCTACTATATCCGATTCAGTTGTAGTGTTATACTTGATTCCTGACACGACGGTTCACGGACTATTATACGTCGGATCCGGGCATGAGATGTTATTCCTGGACTTTCTTGGTATATGAGTATGAGATATTTTCGTGTTCCTGTACTTATATAGACACATCTTGGGGGTAGGCTGATCACCTGCTCTCGAACCCCGTGTCATGACGTCCCATGTCCAGATCTATTTATACTATTCGGGGGAAAATGGGGGAATTATTGGGTGTATGTGATCAAATCCTATTGTAACTATATTTTGCTAGCGTCACCCTCACTCCACGTAGGGTATCGCAGATACCTCCCTCCCGGTTATCCAGTTTGGGCGGCATGATTCTCCGTTGACGTTCACCGCGGATTGCCGTGCCAAGTGGATAACTTGGCCCTACTATCTATTAGCCGATCACATATCACTCTAATAATTCAAACCACTTTTACTTTATTTGTCATGTCTTATTTTCCAGCTTCAGCTTTACTTACTGTACTTTCACCCTGCTATGATTCATTTCTCATATGCTCTACCTGCTTTCATACTGCACTTGATTATGGGACTAGGTTCTGTTCGGAAGAAGGGTTACAACCCCGGTCCTTGTTTGGTTTAAGGGTTGTAACTCGGCTTTCGAATGGTTCCCAAGTCGCCTTTACTCTTTGTCTTGTGTTTCATTATTACTGTTTCTTATAGTATTTCTCAATTCACATGGAACTGCTATTAGTGTTTTGTACTTGCTCATTTTCCTGACAGGATACGTTGATAAATTTTACAGATGACTTAGAGGATGACTGCCCTACTTATTACGGGGCAGAGATCGAGGAGCTTGACTTAGATAGAGGCTTAGTAGTAGAGCCTCTTGACTTTGCCCACCCAGAGTAGCTTAGCTAGTAGGTTTGCCTGGTCTGCGAGCCAGCAGTTTATATTTCAGTTGTAGTACTTATATTATATTTTTGAGACTTTGGACTTGTGTTAGCTGTGACTTGTTGATACTTTCTGGACTCGTTTCCTGTTTATTACTATCATATCTTTTTCCATGCTTTCTACCTTAGTTTTGATTATGTGATTGAGGCAGTATTGCCCTATTCCTCCGTTCGGAGTGTATATACTGCACAGGTACATTTATCTGTTTAGACGTAGCATTTACAGACCCTATATACAGCGTTCTACCGCCGATTCTACAGCGTAGGCGGGACGTAACCGCTTCTCGTGCCCCTAATCAGGGTGCGGGTCGTGACATGCGGTGATATACTCAGCCTCAGTCATTGATAGCGCTACAGAATTATGCTTTTTGCTAAACCAGAAAACTAAAGCTTTTCTTAAAAAATGACATGTACCACTGGTACTTTTACGCTACTTTGTATCCTGCAAAATTCGCATTTGAATAATTGATTAGATCAAAAGATGTGGTTTTAGGATACCGCAAGCCGACTGTAGAAGTTCTTTTAAGGTATGAGATGGTACGCTTAACGACGCATAAGTGTGATTTCTTAGGATTAGCTTGATATATAGCACGAATGCAAGTGCTAAACATGATATCAGGACGACTAGCAGTTAAATATAATAAGCTACCATTCATACCTCGATAGTTACGTCGGTCGACTAGATTGTCACTTTCATCAATGTCAAGCCGAGTTGATATAGCCATTGGAGTTCTGATAGGCTTTACGTTGTTGTAGTCATACTTCTTCAGTAAATCCTTCGTGTAATTAGCTTGGTTGATGAATGTTCTCTGTGAGTGTTGTTTGATCTGGAGTCCTAGAAAGTAGTTTAGTTCTCCAATCAAACTCATCTCAAACTTACTCTGCATACACTTAGCAAATTCTTGACAAAGTTTTTCATTAATAGAACTGAATATTATGCCATCTACATAAATTTCCACAAGAAGTATACTATCATCTGAAGACTTGATAAATAAAGTCATATCAACTCTTCCTTTTGAAAAAACATTTTTAAGTAAGAATGTACTTAGGCGTTCATACCAAGCACGAGGTACTTGTTTGAGTTCATAGAGTGCTTTCCTATGTTTGAAGACGTGATCGGGTTTTTAAAAATCTTCAAAACTAGGGGGATTATTTCACAAAAACTTCCTTTTTTTAAAAACCATTTAAAAATGTACTTTTCACATCCATTTAAAAAAGTTTAAAATTGTAAAAACATGCAAATGCACAAAACATGCAGATAGCTTCTAATCTAATAACAAGGGCATATATCTCGTCATAATCAATACCTTCTTCTTAATTATAATCTTGTGCCACTAGACGTGCTTTGTTGCATAGAACTTGCCCATCATCGCTAAGTTTATTTCGAAACACCTATTTGGTACCAATTATCAATTGACCAATAGGTTCAGGAACAAGTTCCCAAACTTGGTTTCTTTCAGATTGATTTAGTTCCTCTTGCATGGCATCAATCCAAAATTTATTATTAAATGCATCTGCTAAAGTCTTAGGTTCTACTTGAGATATAAAAGCTACATTAGCTGCTACATTTGTGTCCTTAGTAGAAGAACGTGTACTTACACCTTTTGATATATCACCTATGACAAGTGTTTCTAGATGGTCTGGCAAGAATTTCATCTTTGTTAGACTTTCCAAATGACTCTCTTTAGTAGCAGTATCTTCTGATTCTTGGATTTATTCTGTGCATCTTTATTATCACTGTCGCTAGATCTGTGACTATTGAGCTCATCAAAAGTAACATTAATAGATACTTCAATAATCATAGATCTTTTATTAAAAACTTTATATCCTTTACTCTTAGCAGCATATCCGAGAATATTCCTTCATCTACTTTAGAGTCGAACTTACCCAAGTTGTCCTTGGTATTCAAGAAAAAATAACGACATCCAAAAACTTGAAAGTATGAAATATTTGGAATCCTTCCAAACCACAACTCATATGGTATTTTTATTGAGATAGGTCGAAACAACATCATATTTAAAACATGACAGGCTGTGCTCACAGCTTTTGCCCAAAAATATTTAGAAAGATTATGGTGATTCAACATGACTCTAGCCATCTCGCTTAGAATACGATTCTTTCGCTCCACAACACCATTTGTTGTGGAGTTCTAGGACAAGAAAATTTTTGGTAGTATCCACTATCATCATAAAACTTTTTGAAATCAACATTTACAAATTCGCCACCATGATCACTTTGAATTCAAGTAACCATGAAGCCTTTTTCGCTTTATACCTTTTTATAAAATATTTGAAATTCAAAAATAGCATCACTCTTATTTGATAAAAAGAAAATCCATGTATAACGAGAGAAATCATCAACAATTACAAAGGTATAGAGCTTACCGCCAAGACTAGCGACTCTACTAGGACCAAATAAATCCATGTGAATTAACTACAAGGGTCTAGAAGTACTTACAACGTTGATGGATTTAAAAGTTGACCTTGTTGCTTTGTTCTTTTTACAATCTGCACATACTATGTCTCTCTTGAATGTAATTTTTGGGAGTCCTTTTATCAATTTTTTGGGGCATAGCCGTGAGATAGTGTCCATATTGGCATGTCGTAGCCTCATGAGTCATAGCCATATCTTGGTTGGCTACCAGGCACTTTCCTCTATTGTTAGTACTTTCTAAAAAACATAAATGTTGCCTTCCCTATGGGATTACCATATGACATTTCATATATAGAACATTTATCTTTGATAATGTTAATACCATAACCATTATCTGCCAAGTGATTTATGCTCAGTAGGTTATGTTTTAACTCTGTAACTAAACAAACATATTTTATTACAAGGTCAGAAGACATACCAACCGTACCATTTCCAATTATATTACCTCTCAAGTTATTTCCGAAGGAAACGTATCCTTTTTCTTTATCGATAGCGTAGCCAACAAAGATGCATCACCAGTCATGTGTCGTAAACATCCGCTATCGAGGATCCACTTGCTTATAGCATGAGAGGGTTGAGGGTCTACCAATAAATTGAGTATATGGATCCTTTGGTATCTATTTCTTCGAGTATAAAACCCCTAAATTTCTACTATTTTTTATTAAAATTTGTACTGATTTAAAATTTTGTATTGTACGCCGCGTAGTCATATTTTACGTAGCGCACGAAATTTTATTTTTGCTCGACGAGTGCGAATATGTGCGAGCGTACATATTTTTGAAAATATTTTATTTATTATTTTATAGTTTCAAAATAATATATGCAGTAATTATTTTACTATCAATACCAAGTTGTTATTTTATTTACAAAAAGCCTTCATTTATGCAATTATTAAAAATAATTAATATTTTTATTGTATACTAGAAAAACATAATTATGAAAACATTATTTTTGCATACCTATATTTCATAATTATTTATTGGTCTATTTTAAATAAAAGTATAATTTTTGAGATTTATTAATATTAATATTTTATTGTTCAAAAAGATATTTAAAAATATTTATTATTTTCAAAATTATTATTATTGGTATTTTGAAAAATATATTTGGCAGATATTTTGGCCATTTAAATCTTGATTTGAATTTATGTATTTATTTAAATCGTTAAATAATTGAAATTTGATTTATTGATTTGATTTTAAACTAAAGGAATTAAATTAGATTTAATTGGATTTGGATTGGATTTGATTGATTTTTGAATAGATAATTTATCTACTTGTGTTTTAAATAAATCCTACTCTTATCTTAAATGGGAATTCCCACATCCTATAAATAGGCAGGTACTCCTCTATTATTTCTCCACAAGCCATAATTGCTCCACAAATAAATTCTACAACCATCCCAATATCGTGCATCGCGTCCGTGTTTCCTCCCCATCCACTATATCATCTTTCTATACAAGTACAATTATTCTCCTCAGTGTCGACAACCCGACACTATCTCTGATTTTAAACCTAACCCAAACTCAAGCCCTAAACCTAGCATAACTTTCTACCACCCAGCCCTACTCATCACCAACCACCAGGAAGCACCACCACTGTAGCCCAAAATCGGGCGACTTTCCGGCCAAACTCCCAACACAGCCACCCGTTCACCCGAGCGCAACCCCATCTCCGCCACACCACCAGGAACTCACCCTCACCATCCCAGACAAGCCTCTATCACAACCGATAACCACCACCCGGACCACCATCACCAGCGCCACTACGTCCGGTGCCATCCCGTCCCCAAAACCCAAACACTGCCACAAGGGAGAGCCACCCATACCGTCGCCAGAACCCTAGGCGCCCGGCAATACCACCGTCACCAAAATAGAACCACCGCCACCACGACTAGTCTCCTCGCTCGGCCACCTCGACAAAACGACACCAGCCAAATTCCCCAAATTAACGACAAAGAAATCGAGACTCTCACCTGACCTTTCCGGGGACGCCGACGTCCGCCGCGTCCCGGTCGCCTAGCCTCCGCATGCGCTGCCATCGAACCGCGCCGCCCAAACCCTCTGCCGGTGACCCTCGCCGAGCCGCCCGCATCTCTCGGGACTGCCCCCTCCACCGAGAACACCTCGAGCCGTCCGCCTAGCCTCGATCACCCGGCCGTCGACTAAAACCCTCCAACCGTCGTCCGCCGCCTCCAGTTTTCTCGCAACCGGCGAACGCCGGCACTGCGTCAACCGACTTCCCCCAATTTTATCCCTACCCCGCGCGCCCCTTCCTCTCTACCCGTCCGCCGGACAACCGCCCACACGCGCCCCTCTCTCTCGCTCCCTCTGCCCTCCTCTCTTTCTTTCAGTCCATTCCTTTTACTTTATTTCCTTTTTATTTCTTTCTTTTTTTGTTCCTTTGTGTTTTTCTCTCTCTTCTAAGAAAGGACAGCTACCCATTTTAATTTAATTGTTTTTTATATTTTTTTTATATTATGTTTTTGTTGTTGTTTTGGATTGTGCTGGATTCGATTTTTGTTGGGTTCCTTTATAAACTAATATTTTCATATTCAATATTTACTACTACAATTATTATTATTGTTATTATTATTATTATTATTATTATTATTATTATTATCATTATTATTATCCCTCTTTTACTGTATAATATTTAGTGTAAGTCTTATTTTAATTAGTATTAGTATTATTCTCACTATTTTGATTATTAAATAAATAGATAGTTAACATTCTTTTAAAATTATGTTTGGCAGCTCAGTAGCCTAAAATATTTTCCTAGATTTTTATATATTTATTTAAAATATTTTTGGACCAATGAAAAAAATATAGTTTCTAACCTAGAAATCCTATTTTGATAAGATTAGAGTTTTGCCTAAAAATTTATTTGGATTTTTACTACCTACAAGTATTTTTACTAAGGAAATATAGCTCCTTCTAAATCATATTCTTACTACTTAGAGTTTATTTAGACGAAAAATGATTTCTAAATTGTAAGTACGTATTAATCTAAAATATTTTCCAAATTATTATAAATTGTTTTCTAAATCATATATATGTTATTTATCTAATTTCCTTCGATTCCTTCAGTCTGTGACCAATTCCCTTATTCCTATCCTGTCACCAAATCCGTACTACCTTATGTCAAACCTAACTAATTTGACCCTTCTAGACCCAATGGAACTGTCCATGCCACCAGCAGAGGCCACCTTGTATAGTTGTTACACCGACGTCACAGTTCATGCCACCATGATTATCGCAGCACACCAGGCGCCCTACCAGGTAAGACACCATGCCATTTGCTGTTTACTTATTTTAGCTCATATTTTATGCATTATTTATTTTTTTATGCAAAATAAACTGTGATACATGGCATAACTGTTAGAACTTACTGTTCATTTATATTTCCTGTTGTGTATTATTTTCTTACAAATTAAACCTAGATTTAAGGGACCACCTTGTGTGTTGCATTCATTGGCCTTGACACGTCGTACCACGAAGTTGTGTGTCGCATGTAGAACACGAAAGTGCGTGATCGGCTGGCCACCAGTACGTACAAGCCGTACGACAGAAATAACTGCTAATAGAGGTTGCATGCTAGTTTGACTTAGCGGTTATAGAGGTTAATGTTGTGGATACAACATAATAGGCATTGGGCGGAGAGGACAATTCCTTAGCGTATGGGCTTCGATGCACTTTCCCTTGTGACCCGGACTCTCCGCTGGAGATACGGGGTTGATGACCCAAGATTACTGACGGCCACTGACGATTCTGCGGAACATTATTCTCTTACTGATGGGGCCTCTGGTGCCCAAGGGGGACTACGCCGATCCTATTCAGCCAGGGCGCATGCATAGGAAGGATTGTTCTTAACTATATTTCACTTAGAACGGTAGGCTAACTTTATCCGTTAGGTACGAGTACTTTTGGTTTGGGTACTTGTATCTGACCGTGGCTTGGAACAATAACTTGTCGCAGATTAGTTCATCACATCTTGTCCTTGTTTGGTTGTAGGTGTGACTTACTACTTCAATGAGAAGGTATTGAACCTTGTTGGGGTCCGGATACCATATTGGATTCATAGCATGGAAAGATACGTCGCCTTGAATTAGTTTACCATCTCATGTCCTTGTTTGGTTGGGGGGATGGTACGCTCGTTCAATAGGTGTGTATTTGACCTTGTTATAATTCGATTTACTTATTTATTTGAGCAATATTTATTCAGTTTATATGGCATGATATTAGTGTCTTGTTACGTCCCTCTGAGGACCTGGTTATCTCTCCAGGTGTGTGCTATTGTCTTTCGCAGGTGTTCTAGCTCTAGCCTTGATCTTCGCTAATTCTTCGAGGATGATTGTATTTGGATCGTCTTCACTTCGCTCGCCAAAAATTATTTATTCTATCATGTATTTTCCTTATTTTGTTGGTAGTGGATTTATCTCCGCCCAACATATTGTATCAAGACAATTCTTTCTCATTATATGATATCTTTTATTAATTTATTTTGTGTGGATGAGATTAGTTATGGTTCTACTGCATTTTACAGCTTATGTATTTATACGAGGCTTCCATATATTGGAGTATACTTCGTATGAATACAGCTGGCATGTCTACGTTCCTAGTCCTACGTATTTTGGGACTGTGGCGTTACATATTTTTGTGGTGGCCCATGCAGGTCAAGATAAATTGTTTGGTTACTTTACCGTACCAAGAAAGCGTGTGAATAGGATTAGAAGTCTAGAATCTCATCCACATACTTGACCACTTTCTTCAATCTACTGTTTGACTCATTATTCCTTCTATCATTATCCTTATCTTCCCTTTGTGCTTGCTAGTGATTGACCCTACTAGTTAGTTGTCCCAAAACAGCATTAGTTTAATTCTTTAAGTTGGGTAGAATACCTTATGTCCTAGCAACCCCTTTGACCTAGTGACCCATATTAGCAAGCTTATTTAGATCCTAGAATCTAGAGGACCTAACCCATCTAGCCAACCAAGGACTTGGACTAGAAGACTATAGGACGACTGTATGACTTAGAATCATTCTACCTTCTTTAAATCTTAGTCTCCCGTGCCTATATTTTACCACCTTGACTAATGTTGCTACTATAATCTAGTTTTGCAAACTCATCCATTTATCGAGTTTGTTCATGACTTATGCTATTGAGCGCGCTCACTAACATATTGTCTAATCAGAATCGGTGCATGATGGTCTGATCAACCGAGTGCACTTTGGTTCGCTTTTGTCTATTATTCTACGTGGATGGGGACATAGCTAAACTTGTCCTTTAGAGTCCAATCCACGACTGCCTTGGCAATTCCTTTGAATCTTTCGATCGTCCTTGAATCACGTACTCGTATTCGGTAATATCGTCTTGAAACTCCTAATTGTGTTCGCCTTCACCTAAAGACGAAGGCGTAGTACTAGACTCTCTCTAGCCTTCCTATCGGCTATGACTATTCTCACTCGATGTTGCTATATCTTCATCCTAAACTCCTCGCCCTCCTTCTCGGCCCTATAATTACTGTCATGACCTTCTAATCGAGTAAATCTAATTCGTTCTCTAATCGTGCCCTCAACCTACTCTCAAGAGACCATAACTTTAAGGTCTCTAAATTATTTTATTTTACTTGAACCCATACTATCCTTTATTGCACGTCATCTTAAACATTTCCTTCTTACGTTAATCTATGACTATCTTCGCCTTATTGAAATCACGACTCTAACGCATGTTTTCATTAGACGTCGTTCCCTTGTCTTGATTTGACTATGATTCCTTATCGATACCCCCTTGTGCCTTTCACCCCATCCTAATTCTTAATTTCGAGGTCAAAATTCTTTTAAGTTGGGTAGGATGTAAAACCCCTAAATTTCTACTATTTTTTATTAAAATTTGTACTGATTTAAAATTTTGTATTGTACGCGACGTAGTAGTATTTTACGTCGCGCACGAAATTTTATTTTTGCTCGACGAGTGCGAATATGTGCGAGCATACATATTTTAGAAAAATATTTTATTTATTATTTTATAGTTTCAAAATAATATATGTAGTAATTATTTTACTATCAATACCAAGTTGTTATTTTATTTACTAAAAGTCTTCATTTATGCAATTATTAAAAATAATTAATATTTTTATTGTATACTAGAAAAACATAATTATGAAAACATTATTTTTGCATACCTATATTTCATAATTATTTATTGGTCTATTTTAAATAAAAGTATAATTTTCGAGATTTATTAATATTAATATTTTATTGTTCAAAAAGATATTTAAAAATATTTATTATTTTTGAAATTATTATTATTGGTATTTTGAAAAATATATTTGGAAGATATTTTGGCTATTTAAATCTTGATTTAAATTTATGTATTTATTTAAATAGTTAAATAATTGAAATTTGATTTATTGATTTGATTTTAAACTAAAGGAATTAAATTAGATTTAATTGGATTTTTATTGGATTTGATTGATTTTTAAATAGATGATTTATCTACTTGCGTTTTAAATAAATCCTAATCCTATCTTACCACATCCTATAAATAGGCAGGTATTGCTCCATTGTTTCTCCACAAGCCATAATTGCTCCACAAATAAATTCTACAACCATTCCAGTATTGTGCATCGTGTCTGTGTTTCCTCCCCATCCACTATATCATCTTTCTATACAAGTACAATTATTCTCCTCAGTATCGACAACCCGATACTATCGCTGATTTTAAACCTAACCCTAACTCAAGCCCTAAACCTAGCATAACTTTCCACCACCCAGCCCTACTCATCGCCAACCACCAGGAAACACCACCACTGTCGCCCAAAATTCGGCGACTTCCCGGCCAAACTCCCAACACAGCCACCCGTTCACCCGAGCGTAACCCCATCTCCGCTACACCCCTGGAACTCACCCCCACCATCCCAGACAAGCCTCCGCCGCAACCGATAACGACCACCCGGACCACCATCACCGGCGCCACTGTGCCCGGTGCCACCCCGTCCCCAAAACCCAAACACTGCCACAAGGCAGAGCCACCCATACCGTCGCCAGGACCCTAGGAACCCGGCAACACCACCGTCACCAAACCAGAACCACCGCCACCACGACCAGTCTCCTCATCCGGCCACCTCGGCAAAACGACACCAACCAAATTCTCCAAATTAACGGCAAAGAAATCGAGACTCTCACCTGACCTTTCCGGCGATGCCGACGTCCCCGCGTCCTGGTCGCCTAGCCTCCGCATGCGCTGCCATCGAGCCGCGCCTCCCAAACCCTCTGCCGGCGACCCTCGCCGAGCCGCCTGCACCTCTCGGGACCGCCCCCTCCATCGAGAATACCCCGAGCTGTCCGCCTAGTCTCGATCGCCCGGCCGTCGACTAAAACCCTCCAACCGCCGTTCGCCGCCTCCAGTTTTCTCGCAACCGCCGAACGCCGACGCTGCATCACCCGACTTCCCCCAATTTCATCCCCGCCGTGCGTGCCCCTTCCTCTCTACCCGTCCGCCGGACAACCGCCCGCACGCGCCCCTCTCTCTCGCTCCCTCTGCCCTCCTCTCTTTCTTTCAGTCCATTCCTTTTACTTTATTTCCTTTTTATTTCTTTCTTTTTTTGTTCCTTTGTGTTCTTCTCTCTCTTCTGAGAGAGGACAGCTGCCAATTTTAATTTAATTATTTTTTTATATATTTTTTATATTATTTTTTTGTTGTTGTTTTGGATTGTGCTGGATTCAATTTTTGTTGGGTTCCTTTATAAACTAATATTTTCATATTCAATATTTACTACTACTATTATTATTATTGTTATTATTATTATTATTATTATTATTATTATTATTATTATTATTATTATCCCTCTTTTACTGTATAATATTTAGTGTAAGTGTTATGTTAATTAGTATTAGTATTATTCTCACTATTTTGATTATTAAATAAATAGATAGTTAACATTCTTTTAAAATTATGTTTGGCAACTCAGTAGCCTAAAATATTTTCCTAGATTTTTATATATTTATTTAAAATATTTTTGGACCAATGAAAAAAATATAGTTTCTAACCTAGAAATCCTATTTTGATAAGATTAGAGTTTTGCCTAAAAATTTATTTGGATTTTTACTACCTACAAGTATTTTTACTAAGGAAATATAGCTCCTTCTAAATCATATTCTTACTACTTAGAGTTTATTTAGACGAAAAAAGATTTCTAAATTGTAAGTACGTATTAATCTAAAATATTTTCAAAATTATTATAAATTGTTTTCTAAATCATATATATGTTATTTATCTAATTTCCTTCGATTCCTTCAGTCCGTGACCAATTCCCTTATTCCTATCATGTCACCAAATCCGTACTACCTTATGTCAACCCTAACTAATTTGACACTTCTGGACCCAATGGAACTGTCCATCCCACCAGCAGAGGCCACCTTGTATAGTTGTTACACCGACGTCGCAGTTTATGCCACCATGATTATCGCAGCACACTAGGCGCCCTACCAGACAAGACACCTTGCCTTTTGCTGTTTACTTATTTTAGCTCATATTTCATGCATTATTTATTTTCTTTATGCAAAATAAACTGTGATACATGGCATAATAGTTTGAACTTACTGTTCATTTATATTTCCTGCTGTGTATTATTTTCTTACAAATTAAACCAAGATTTAAGGGACCACCTTATGTGTTGCATTCATTGGCCTTGACATGTCGTACCACGAAGTTGTGTGTCGCATGTAGAACACGAAAGTGCGTGATTGGCTGGCCACCAGTACGTACAAGCCGTGCGATAGGAATAACTGCTAATAGAGGTTGCATGCTAGTTTGACTTAGCGGTTATAGAGGTTAATGTTGTAATACAACATAATAGGCATTGGGCGGGGAGGACAATTTCTTAGCGTATGGGCTTCGATGTACTTTTCCTTGTGACCCGGGCTCTCCGCTGGAGATACGGGGTTGATAACCCAAGATTACTGACGGCCACTGACAATTCTGCGGAACGTCATGCTCTTACTGATGGGGCCTCTGGTGCCCAAGGGAGACTATGTCGATCCTATTCAGCCAGGGCCCATGCGTAGGAAGGATTGTTCTTAACTACATTTCACTTAGAACGGTAGGCTAACTTTATCCGTTAGGTACGAGTACTTTTGGTTTGGGTACTTGTATCTGACCGTGGCTTGGAACAATAACTTGTCACGGATTAGTTCATCACATCTTGTCCTTGTTTGTTTATAGGTGTGACTTACTACTTCTATGAGAAGGTATTGAACCTTGTTGTTGTCCGGATACCATATTGGATTCATAGCATGGAAAGATACGTCGCCTTGAATTAGTTTACCATCTCCTGTCCTTGTTTGGTTGGAGGGATGGTACGCTCGTTCAATAGGTGTGTATTGGACCATGTTATAATTCGATTTACTTATTTATTTGAGCAATATTTATTCAGTTTATATGGCATGATATTATGTGTCTTGTTACGTCCCTCTGAGGACCTGGTTATCTCTCCAGGTGTGTGCTATTGTCTTTCGCAGGTGTTCTAGCTCTAGCCGTGATCTTCGCTAATTCTTCAAGGATGATTGCATTTGGATCGTCTTCGCTTCGCTCGCCAAAAATCATTTATTCTATCATGTATTTTTCTTATTTTGTTGGTAGTGGATTTGTCTTCGCCCAACATATTGTATCAAGACAATTCTTTCTCATTATGTGATATCTTTTATTAATTTATTTTGTGTGGATGAGATTAGTTATGGCTCTACTGCATTTTACAGCTTATGTATTTATACGAGGCTTTCATATATTGGAGTATACTTCGTATGAATACAGCTGGCATGTCTACGTTCCTAGTCCTACGTATTTTGGGACTGGGGCGTTACATCGAGAGTCCTTTCTGATTAGTCTTAGGAATCCAAACAAGTGTTTGATTGTCAACAAGTTTTTTTGTTTGACAACACTGTGATATGTGCCCGTAAGTATCACAGTACGTGCAAGTAAGTTTTGAAAATGTGCTTTTCGTTTCTGTGTTGACATGCTTTTATGTCTTCTTTGGAAACCTATACTTGAGAGCATAGTTGTGATTGACGTGTTGCTTGTGTACTTTCTATGGTTTAGTCCTCGTGGTTGTATGCGTAGCATTAGGACTAACCTTAGGCTGTGTAATAGGGATGTCCTGTTTGCCTAACTTTATTTCTAACTTTTTAGAAAACATCACACAAGACTCTTCATATTTAGTAGTCATATCAATAAGTTTTTGCTCTGTGACTAAGTGTCTCTTCTTCTCTATGTCGTAAAGCTCTTGCATTTTGACATAGTCTCTTTCTTTCTTTTTAATGGTGAGGATAGCCTCATGATAGTCTACCTTGAGTTTGGTTATCTCATCCGTGTTATCGATAGCAGATGTCTCTTTAATGTCTTCAAGTAGATTAGACAATCTTGCTACTTCGGTTGTGCATTCCTTAACCTCTTTGCGAGATTGCTTGTACTTGTCTAATACATTTTTGTGTTTGTCAAGTAGTTCGCTAAAGGTTGTCTCCAATTCATCAAAAGTAAAGTTATTATACAAAGGGTTAGAAGATACCTTATCAAATACCATAAGACAAACATTGGTAGTGCTACAGGGTCTGTCCTCTTCTTCTGACTTACTGGCCTCACTCTCATGCCAGATGCTTATGTTTGCATACTTTTGACCGGTTGTAGCTTTCCTGCTTGATCTTGATCTATCATAGGGACTACTTTTCTTTCACAGTGGACAATCCTTCTTAATATGCCATGTCTTCTTGTATTTGAAGCATATGGTTTCTTCTTCATTGCTCTTATGGACATCTCTCTTCTTTTGGTTTGATCTCTCAAACTTCAAGAATTTTCTGAAGTTTTTTTACTAGCAGGGCTTGCTCATCACCGCTGAATGATTCTTCGTTAGAATCATTATATGCAACCCTTTTGGCTTATGCTTTGAAGGCGATAGATTTTTCCTTGCGAGTAGCTTCTTCAAATTCTTATAGGTCCAACTCATGGGTCATGAGCTTACCCATAAGTTTCTCTAGAGTCATTATGGTGAGATCGTTTTCTTCAATGATCGCTGTTACCTTTGGGTTCCAATTCTTGGTTAGAACCCGTAGCACTTTTCTGATCTTCTCATGGTTACTATAATCCATACCAAGAGATTGCAAAGGATTAGTAATATCTAGGAAATGAGTAGACATCGGTGTAACTAACTCGCCGGATTTTATCTTAAATGATTCATACTTCTATGTTAGTCTGCTGATTTTGGATTCCTTCACTTGGGAGGTACCTTCATGAGTCACCTTAAGAAGTTCCGAAATCTTGTGAGACGTAGTATAGGTAGAAACACGATTAAACTTTGTTTTGTCAATTGTAAAGAATAATGTATTGATGGCACGTGTATCTAGACTAGCCTTTGTCTTTTCTTGATCTGTGTATTTGTCGTGTGGCTTGTCTACCATTTTACCATCAAGCATTATTCTAGCTGGTTTCTTATAATTGCCTACTACTATAGACCAAAAATCAAAGTCAAGAGACTTTAGAAAGAAACTCATTCGTGTTTTCCAATAAGTATAGTTCGTTTCATCAAATAGGGGGGGTCAATTTGTGGATTGCCCTTTACCATTGAAAATTGATTCCACGGCTGCCATAAATACTATCTAGAGAGTTATATTAGAATATATCCCACTCTGGTACGAATTGTAGGACCGTTGAGCACCTCTAGAGGGGGATGAATAGAGTGTGTGTGTGTGTGCAGCAAATAATCACCACATAAAAAATACCATATTATAAACTATGGCAGATATAAGAGACAGTAAATTAAATATAGTAAACAAGACATAGAAAATCAAACTCAGTGAATACCGCGATATATACGGGTTTCCTACTCAGAGGACTAATCCAGTCGTGACTACTCTTGCCCATTATTAATCTAATATTCACAAGCTAAATGAGTGCTTGTCGTCTCTTTACAACATCGTGCCTTGGTGACGAGCGCACGACTGACACCAACAAACTTGAACAAAAAAATTAGAACATTTTCTGAATTGCGACCTATTTACAACTATTTGAACCACATATTTTAAATCGAACAGAATGTTACTGACTTTGGCTATGAGTGGTATAGGCAAGATTTGAAAGCTTTAGAGCGTTTGAAAAAATACTTTAGAAGAGATAGAGAGAAGAATGATTGATGACTAGAAATGTGAAAAACCTTCTCTATTTATTGTATTCCTGATCGAACTCGGGCAGAGTTCGGGCTGAGTTTGGATGCTAGGATTTTGCATTCGAACGTTGCATACATATTTGGAGGGGAACAGAATTTCGAAATTCACTGGCCAAACTCAGACCGAGCTCGGTCCGAACTCGGTCTGTGTTCTGACCGAATTCTGTTCAGTCAAAATAGGATTTGTATGGGCCTAATTGCATATGCTTGGGCTCTTTGGATATGTGTGGTTCCTTTAAGATGGATAGGTAAGTTTTTTAGTTTGTGGACTGAGAAAAACCTAAGCCAATAATATCCCGAACGATCTCATATTTTATATTTCCTAGACTCAATAAAAATAAAAATACAGAAGAAAATATAAAATAAGATCTGGATTATGATACAAACTTGTATGGATGATGATACGACGTTCCTTGTAGATATAGGATGTAGGCGTAGTACATTCTTCATTATTAATTTTAGTAACCTGTAACATCTGTAGAAGTTCATATATTTTGTATTTCGACTTAAGTTATTGTTGATTATCAAAATCAGGTGTGACCATATTAGCCAATGGGCCAACAATAAGGACCCTGAGTGGATTGACTCGGGATATGATATGGATCGTCTGACCCATCACGTAGTGGTAATTTTTATGCATAGCGAAGACCAAAGCTAGGAAATTTTTTCGACAGGGTTGTACCGATGTTCAACCCCAATCATCATCATGCTTAGGTAGTATATAGCTTATTCATGGCCCGTATCGTTATTCTGTACCAACAAGGCGCTAAGAGAATGGTCTATTATGCGGACATAAACCAGGAATGGTTTACCCACCACTGGTGCTACCATGACCAGAGGGTTCATGAGGTAAGCCTTGATGTTGTCGAACGCCTTCTGACATTCTTCGGTCCAGACATATGAAACTCCCTTCTTCATAAGTTTGGTGAAGAGTTGTCATCGTCCAAAAATATTTGCTATAAATCTTTTGATATATGCGAGACATTCCTGTAGGCCTCGAAGCTCTCTCAGATTTTTTGGAGGGTGCGTGTCAAGGAGAGCCTTGGTATTTTTTTGGTCAATATGGATACGCTTTGCAGTGATAATGAAACCCAAGAACTTGCCACTAGAAACTCCAAGGAAGGATTTATCTGGGTTCTTCTTGAGTTGATGTACCCACATGAGATCAAAGACTGTCCTTAGATCCTGCAGATGATCGCTCCAAGAGTTACTTTTAACAGCGATGTCATACACATGACATTCAACTGTTTTGTGAAGATGTTTGTGGAAGATGGTGCTTATAGCTCACTGATATGTTGTACATGTATTCTTTAATCTGAAGTGCATCATTGTGTAACAGTAAACCCCCTTTGGAGTTTTGAATGATATGTGCTTCTCTTCGTTCGGGTACATCTTGATCTTGTTGTAGCCTGAATATCTATCCATGAAAGATGTGTTCAAAGCCACATGTGTTGTCAATCGTCACGTCAGTGATTGGAAGGGGAAACTCATTCATCGGACAGACAGGGTTGAGGTCCCGAAAGTCTATACAGACCCTAATTTTTTTAGTTCTTCTTGGTAACGGGAACGATATTGGCTACCCAATCTAGATGTTTCTCCTCTCGGATGAACCCACTTGTTATGAACTTATCTACTTTCTTCTCAATAGCGTCCATGATGTTGGGGCAGAAGCGTCGCTGTTTCTGCTTAACAAGCTTAGCATTAGGTAGGATGTTAAGTCTATGCACTGCGACTTGTGGGTCCAATCCTGGTATGTCTTCATAGCTCCTTGAGAAGACGGCGATGTATACCTTGATAAGTTGTACCAAGGATTCTTGATCTTCTCTAACAAGCTTTTGTTGATGAAGATGTGTTTAGGTGAGGATTCGTCCCCCAAGTCGATTTGTTCGACTTCATCTTCGGTGGAAGGTTCTCGTTGTTCAAAGTGAGATTCCCATTGGGATCCTAGACGTTGCACCCAAGGTTCTTCCTCGTTCTAACGTCTGATCATCGTCTTCTTCTAGAGGATACGCTAATGTCATGTTGGCCGATAACACTTTCCTGAATATTGGTCCGATGCTGGCGTCGGAGTCCCATGTGGAAGCTTCAGATGAATGAGAATGCATCTCAGCCTCAGTTTTTGAACATTTTGGGGTTGTCAGAGGGTAACGTAGCCCACCCCCTGTCGAGTGTGGTGTTAGTAATCTTGAGGCTTTTCCTTTGGAATGGGAAGTCATAAGGGAAGGCATCGACCCTTATCATAGTTCAAGCCTTTAGCGCTATGCAAGTCGTATCCCATCTTTTGGATGAGATACTTTGTTTGATTTTTATAACGGTATATTTGCATTTTATCGTTATCGTGCTTCGGTTCAACTAGAGGGAGGTCATGATAATGTTCCACTTTGCCGAAGATAATAGATTTTTTGTCCTTTTTCCTGGGTGTGACTATATAACAGACTCCTTGATACGGTTTGACCCAATTTACATTATTGACAGTCATTACTTGTGTTTGCAATGCTCCTAAGACATTATCTAGAGCATACATAGCATTCCAATGTAGAATATTTGGCTAGTTCAAATACAGCCTTTTATTGATAAAATATAAGATTTTGTCCCTAGGGATTACATCATCAGGTGAGGGTGCCTCATTATGGAAAGATATATAATCTCCCAGTTCTTTATAAGTAAGAACTAGAACAGCCTTTGGAGGGGGTGTGAGAGCCTTTCGTCGTATCTTGGCCACCAATAGAGTCGACGTCCTGGCAGGAGGAGTTTCTGAAGACCTTCTCTACAATCTGACTCTAATAAGCTCCTGGGCCCTTCCTGGGAGTTTAAAGACCAGGGGAGCTAGAGCCTTCCTATGTAGCTTAGCCACGTAAAGAGTTGACATTTGGGAGGTGTCCCCTTGATCCGTACTCTGAATAGATCTTCAGTCACTGCTTCGGCCTCTACTTTGGCTTCTGCTTCATCATTAGCATCATTGGCATCATCGTCCAAGTGGAGCATCTTGAACAAATCAGCATCTTTGAAGCATGCCTCGATTCCCTTGAAGGGATCGACATCCGCGAACTCGGTTCTGACATTAACGTTGCCAGCTACATATTTCATTTACTAGTGGAGGGTAGACGACACGACCATGTACTCGCGTATCCGTGGACGTCCCAGTAAGACATTGTAAGATATGTCGGCATCGATGACATAGCAGGTCACCTCTCACTACAAAAATATTGGTATTTAGCGACGACTATTCCGCTGCTAAAACAGTATTTTTTGTCGATAAACCTATTTACCAACAGATTACCAATGGAAATATGATGTCGATAAACATAACATCGCTAAAACAAAAACGTCGGTAATCTATCGCTATAGTGACGGATTTCTGACGAAATTATCGACGAAAAATAGCGACGGATTTGCGACAAATTTTAAACGTCAGTAAACACAGCGACATATTAGCGACGGACTACCGATATTTTTTAGTGAGCTAAAATACAAAATTTTCCAGAAGCTCAACGACAGAAATTTTTGTCGCCGACTCATCTGATACGATTTTGGTATCAGACAGAATCGCAGCGACGGAAATTTCCATCGCTGAGTAGTCGCTAACGTTAAAAAAAATTTAATTTTTCGTCGCTAATCCGTCGAGAATCAGTCGCTAGCCTGGAAAATTTCCAGTTTTTTGTTGCTAATTTGTTGCTGGTTTGTCGCTAAACTTTTTATTTTTACCAGATTAAATTATTCCAGCTTTGCTCAAACCTGTGAATACAGACGTACATTACATTCAAATTATATACATTAAATATAACCCCAATATATAATAAATTAACCCAACCATATCGATCAGACACGTCAAACAGTCAAATATGTTCAGTAATACAAAAAGTTATCCAACAGTCGCAATATAGTATATATACAAATACGTCCAACAGTCAAATGATACAAAAACGTCTAAGAGTTGCAATATAGTATAAATACATAAGTATGTTCAGTAATACATAAACTCATCGATCAAAACCCTATAAAGTTCATACAAACTCATCGTCAAATACAACCAAAAAATAAACAAAACTCAAACTGATGGTGGAAGAGGTGGAGGAGGTGGCAGAGGCTTAGCCGGCTGTCCGCATGAATATAACTGCCCCAGGACCAAAGTGATGATCCTCTGTACCCAGGAGTTGTCGCATCCGCTAATTGCAGAGTATCTTAACGTCTTCCCCGAGGAGCTGCCAGGATTGCCGCCAGATCGAGACGTGGAGTTCAGCATCGGCCTACTGCCCGGATCAGCGCCGAAGTCCCAGCATTGTTACAAGATCAACCCGAAGGAAGCTGTAGAGTTGAAGGCCCAGATTGATGAGCTGGAGGGCAAGGGTTTTATTCGGTCCAGCGCTTTACCCTGGGGAGCACCGTTACTCTTCGTACCCAAGAAGGATAGGACTGTGAGGATGTGCATTGACTACCGTGCACTCAACAACATCACCATCAAGAATAGATACCCTTTATCGCGGATTGATGAGCTGTTTGACTAGCTTAGTAGAGCGAAGGTCTTTTCCAAGATTGATCTTCGGTCGGGGTACCACCAGATGAAGGTTCGGGAGCAAGATATTCCGAAGACAGCCTTCAATACCCGATACGGCCAGTATGAGTTCCTGGTGATGCCGTTCGGACTTACCAATGCCCCAGCTTTGTTTATGAACCCGATGAATAAGGTTTTTCACAAGTATTTTGATACGTTTATCGTAGTCTTCATTGACGACATTCTGATCTATTCGAAGACAGAGGAGGAGCATGTAGAGCACCTGCGAATTGTGTTGGAGATTCTGCGGAAGGAGAAGCTGTACGGGAAACTCTCGAAATGTGAGTTTTTTGGACCGGATGGAATTTTTGTGGCATGTAGTGACTGGAGAGGGGATTTTTGTGGATCCCAAGAAGATTGAAGCAGTGGAAGCATGGGCACCTCCCAAGTCAGTAGCAGAGTTTCATAGCTTCCTGGGTCTAGCAAGATACTACATAAAGTTCGTGAAGGACTTCACCAGGATAGCCGAGCCTATGACGAAGCTTACGCGGAAGGACGAAAAGTTCATCTGGAGCGACGCTTGCCAGTCAGCATTTGAAGAATTAAAGAGAAGACTCACGACGGCACCAGTTCTAGCTTTGCCATCAGGATCAGAAGGATTCGTCATCTACAGCGACACTTCAGGAAAAGGCTTGGGATATGTGCTGGAGCAGAATAAGAAGGTTATAGCATATGCTTCTAGACAGTTGAGGCCCCATAAGAAAAATTACCCCACACATGACTTGGAGCTTGCAGTAGTCATATTTGCCTTAAAATTGTGGAAGCATTACCTGTATGGAGAGAGAGTGGACATCTTCACGAACCACAAAAGCCTGAAGTATGTTTTCACTCAGAAGGAGCTAAATATAAGGTAACGCAGATGGCTAGAACTCATGAAAGATTTCGACATCAGTCTGTAGTACCACCCTGGGAAGGCGAATGTGGTTGCAGATGCTCTCAGTCGATATCATGTTGCCATATATCTCACTATGGACCGACATCTTCTGGAGGATCTTGACAACCTTGGGATTGAGATTGTTCTACCAGGATTTGGAGGACAGATGATACACATACAGATATAGTCGAGATTGTTAGAGAAGATCAAGGAGGCCCAGCTTCTTGATGAGGGACTCCGATGTCTTAGAGCTCAGGCGGAGGCAGAACTGCTTGACGATTTCACTATTACAGAGGACGGATCCTTGAGGAATGGAAGCCAGCTGTGTGTGCCCAAGGAGCTGCGGGAGGAGATGATGTAGGAGGCTCACCAGTCGTAGTATTCTATACATCCTGGGTCTACCAAGATGTACAAGGATTTATGTGAGTACGTTTGGTGGTATATGATGAAGAGAGAGGTCACCATATTTGTTTCCAGATGTCTTATGTGCCAGCAAGTCAAGACGGAGCGCCAGAGACCAGCAGGACTACTCCAGCCTTTACCCATCCCGGAATGGAAGTGGGAGCATATTACCATGGACTTTGTCTCTGGATTACCGTGTACTCCCAGTAGCAAGAACGCTATTTGGGTGATCGTGGACAGATTGACGAAGTCTGCTCACTTCATTCCGTTCAAGGTTGGGCTGTCGACCGAGAAGCTTGCAGACCTCTACATGCGTCAGATCGTGAGGATTCACGGGGTGCCGATGAGCATCGTTTCAGACAGAGATAGCCGCTTCATATCATACTTCTTGAGGAGTCTACAGCTGATCTTGGGATCACAGTTGAAGTTCAGTACCGCATATCATCCACAGACAGACGGGCAGTCCGAGAGGACCATTCAGACACTGGAGGACATGCTACGGGTTTGCGCACTCGACTTCGACGATTCATGGGAGGATCATTTACACCTTGTGGATTTTGCCTATAACAACAGTTATCAGGCTAGCATCGAGATAACTCCATTTGAGGCATTGTATGGGCGGAGATGTCGCACACCGTTATCTTGGGACGACGTTGGCGAGAGAGCTTTGCTTGGGCCAGAGATGGTGGTAGACTCAGCTGAAAAAGTTAGACTGATCAGGGAGCGTATCAGAGTTGTACAGGATCGGCAGAAGCATTGGACGGACAGCAGCAGACGGCCACTTGAGTTCGAGGTTAGAGACAGAGTATTCCTGAAGATCTCACCAACTAGGGGTGTCATCAGATTCGGTAGAGGCGAGAAGCTCAGTCCGAGATTCATCGGACCCTTCGACGTGACGGCACGGATTGGCGAGGTGGCATACCGATTAGCACTTCCAGCTAGCTTGGAGGGAGTGCACAATATTTTCCACGTGTCCCAGCTTCGGCGCTACATTCCAGACCCGAGCCATATGGTGGACTATTCCGAGCTAGAGGTGGGCTCGAGCTTGACCTATGAGGAGCACCCAGTAGAGATCCTAGACTGGAGGGAGAAGCGTCTGCGGAACCAGACCATTCCTCTTGTCCGCATCATGTAGAGACACCACTCTCGGGGAGAGTCCACATGGGAGCGCGAGGACGAGATGCGAGAGCGCTACCCTAGATTGTTTACCTGATTGTATTTTAGTCTTCTAAGTTCCAATTTTCAATAAATAATTCATGATGTTCGTGAATCAATTTTAGAATATTTCTGAATTTCGAGGGCAAAATTTTTCAAGGGGAGAGATTTGTAACTCCACTAACCATAAATTTGAGTATAATAATATTAATTTTCCTAGTTATTTTTTTTATATATCATTTGTTAATAGAAATTCTTATTTCTATTTATTTTGCTTTAAGAGTTGGTGAGCCCAACCCTTATTGGGCTTCCAGGCCAAATCTACATATAAGCAAAACCTTAAGCTTTTGGTCCAATTTCAATACAAGAGAAGGGTTTCCCAATCAATTTTCAAATTCTAACCGTTCTTATCCTTCCCTCTAATCGACTGTCAGAGAGGAGGATGCGTTTTCCTGCCACTAGTTAGCCTGCGGCTCACGCCACAAAGCCTTTATAAGCTCATCCTTCTTTATTCCAGATCTCATCTTCTGAAACCCTAAATTGAGATGAACGGCAATGGCAATCCTTTCTTGGAGTCGGTCGAGTTATGGTGAAGGTGATCCTTCTTATCGATTCATTGATTTTTAGGTTGCCACTCTTTTTTTCCAATCGTTTAAGAATTCATTCTTCAAACCATTTTTGATGATTCTTCTTCCAACTTGTGTGTCGTTTTGTAGAGATTCAGATCTGGCTTGTTTGGATCGATCATTTGATTACTTCTAGATTGAGACAACCATAGAGGCTGGTTCGAATTTTTTATCCAAACTCTATTATTTTTTTTGTATTTCCTTTGAATTCGTGTTTTGATTTCTCGAATGATTATTTCAGAGTGATTCATTGGTTGATCGATTTGAACCATTCGATCAAGAGAATATGGATCTAGGAAACTAACTGAATAGGTGACTGATCAGTTCTTTTGGGTAAATTCTTATTCACTTGTAATTCTTAGTTGATGGAACTGCTCCTAATTATGGAATCTTCCAGGTATCCTTCCTGTCTTGAATCAATCAGTGAATTGTCGAGAACTTGGGATTTTCAAGGAAATTCCTGAGCTACTCCTCTAGTAAGTATCAATTTCTGTCCTTCGAAACTAGTTCCTAAATTGGGTTAGTTTCCTTGTTGTGATAACTCTGTTCATCCTTTGAGCAGAAAGTTGTGTCCTTCTAAAATTGAGTATCTGCTGAGATCATTCCCATTTCAGGTAAATTCTTACTTAATTTGTGATTACAGTTATAGCTACACTTGTGGTGACTAATAGGAATGGTATCATTACAATCAATATAGTGTGTTGGGATTATTAGGAGAAATGTTTTAATCGATCTGGGGTCTCTATTCTGTGTTCAGGACAATATCATTAAACTCATTGCTATTAAAGAATTGTCTCAACCCTTTCAAATCAGTCCCTGGTTGATCGATTCAGATTAGCTTGACTTTGTGAAGAGGGATAGGTTTATGTTTATTTTCTCGAATCATTTTCCTTGTTGAATGAAGCTTCTAATTCTAATAAAGGTCGAAGTTCAGTGGGGAGATGAGTTTTGAATCAGTGAAGAACATATCTAATATACATCAATCTTTTGCTTTGGAATAGAGGTGAGTTCACTGTCGGGTTTTTCCTGAGCTTAGGGATAGTACCTAGGCTGTGTACCTGGAACCAAGAATTGGCTTGCTATTTTGAACTAAGAACTCATGTGTCAATGGTGATTCGATTTAATGGCTGAGAGTTCATTGATTAATTCTTTTGAGAGTTTATCTATGCAATGTTTAGTTCAATTATCAGGGTATCTGGGAACTTGCCTAAGCAATACTGGTCAGCTACTGAACTCAGTTGCAATCCAGTTTTGATTCAACTTGGGTAGCAGGGGACTGACCTGAACTTGGGACTGAGTATAGGTTAACAGTAGATAGATTGGTAATTGTCTTTAACTGGGAATAGATTAGGAGACTGTTTTGCAGTGGACAATACTGTCTATAAGACTGGATCGAGTTGCAGTGGACTGAATTTAAGACTGGTTGATCAGACTATTATGTGATTCACATGACTTTGGTATATGATTTCATATGGCATTTGTATGAGTTTTCCCATAGCACTGATATGTGAGTTCATATGGCACAGGTATATGAATTTCCATGGAACTGAGTATGTATTCTGGTGTGTTCTGATATTGGGAACTGAGGATTAATGGAATGTAATCTGAACCAATTTGAGTAACTAACTGTACTGGTGGTTCCTAAGAACGAATTCCAAAATGAAGTCTTGATACCAATGGTTAGGACCTTAGCTGGATGTTAGCTAAATTTTATTTTGAATGTTGAGATCATTCAATTAGGAAGATTGAACTTAACCTTGCAAGGAAGGGGTTCATTAATCAGGACAAGGTTGGGCAGTGATTGAATAAGGAAGTAGGTTGTTGTGAAACCTGGGTGTGCTTTCAAGCTGTTCTCAGAAGGGAACACTAAACAGTGCTTCTCAGTGCAAACTGAGAAGCCAATCCCAGTATAAAGAATATTGAATGAATGAAGACTGAGGCTAATGATCTATTCGTAATCAAGAAGGTCATGTGTAGCATCTGAGTCTATGAAAAGCTAATCCTATCAGATTTAAGAAAAACAGAAAACCTGATATCCAGGAAATTTATGGCAGTTAAGAGTGGATTCTAGGGACCATAGTCTATTCTTACAAATCTGGAAAGCCATAACAGTTTACAATTTGTGTTCCTAAAGTTTAACTTTTAGAATATGGTGAATAGAAGTCCAGTTAAGGACTGAAGAAGCCTGGTACAGGACTAAATTGTTGATTCTATTTTTAAAATTGATTACATCTATGGTTCAGTGAACCAATTGCTATGGTTCAATGGCTTGGGATGGGTCATCCATGACTTTTGAGTTTAAAGTTTAACTAGGATTTAAGAACCTCTACCATTATTTAAGTTACATTTGTACACTTGTCTCATAGCAGAATCATGTATTATACTGTTTAAATATATTAGTACTTATTATTATGGTTCTTGCTAGTTTAGAATATAGTCAATAATATTGATACTCTATAGGAAACCCTAGAACTAATGTTTATATTAGAAATTAATCGTGAATAGAATCTTTTGATAACCAATTAGAACTAGCCTATTTATTAACCAACTTGTACACATCATTATTACATACATGAGGATATCTAGCTCTTTTGCCTACTTGTACTTTCCTAGAGCAAGGCAAGTACACTCTACGGTCTTGTGTATTTCATTTTATCCTGTGCTTTCTTGATTGACACATTACAACACGTCATGTACTTTCTGGTGTTCATGTTCCTTGTTCCTATTACTTGTACCTGGGGTGGGAAAATGTACTATTTATGTGACCAAACCCAAGAAACAAACTCAGGTGTGTTTAGCTTAGACCCTGCATCGTGTACGCGGGTCCTAAGCCGTACCATTCATGTGCTTTCATGTGGTTTCATGTGCTTACCCCTAGCCGGTCACATATTTAGTTATATTTCAAATATAGTACACACATGTAGGAGATATACCTTGTACTTATTTCTTGTGATTCCATGATACCATGTTCTTTCATGTGCTTACATATCATGTACTTTCAAGTTCTTACATACCGTGTTCTTTCATGTACTTTACATATCCTGTTCTTTCATGTACTTATTCACATGTTCTTTCTTGTACTTTTCATGTTTTCTTGTACTTTCATATCATGATGTCTTGTTCATTACCTAGAACTGTACTTACTCCGCTCCTGAATAGGATATGTTGCAGGTGAGTTGGAGGCCCTGTGCGACACTTACTATGGTCAGGATACTGCTTTCCTTGCTGATCCAGCTGGACCTGCTTGTGACCTAAAGGCTGCAGAAGCCTAGAGCTTCTTTTTGTTTTTTCCCTATTATTTCCATGTATTGAGACTAGTAGACTTCTTTCATTTGTTGGAATGTAATAATTCTAAGTTGTACTTTACTCTGGTTGGGACACATATATAGATGCTTTGATTTCATACATGTTCATATTTATCTGGTTCGTTTCCCTAGATTGGTACAGCTTACTTTGTTGTGTCTAACAACAAAGGCTGGGCGTGTCCGACTCGTGTCCGATTATTCGGGAGCGGGTCGTGACAGTACGTCCTGGGTAGGAATGTTTGGAAGAGTCGACGTCACGACAAGAGGCACTATGGTCGGAGAAGGGGCCGATGTTGTAGGCGCCGTGGTCAGAGGAGCAGTCGTTGATCGAGGCGCTGTAGTCGAAGCAGGAGCCAGTGCATTAGGGGCAGGCATTAGACCTGGTGTGCTCAGAACTCCACGCATCTGTCCCACCTGACCCTGGAAGGACACCAAAATCTATGTAATCTGTTGCAAGGTGTACGTGTCGGCAGTATCGTCGGTCTGTGGAGGTGGAGGTGGAGGTGGTGGAGATAGAGGAGCTCTGGAATAAATGGACGGTTGGGATCCCAACGATCCGGTACCGTACACACTACCCCCTTTTCCTCTACCGACGGCTTGTATCCACAAGTCGCTCCTCACAGCCGGCGATGTTCCCTGACTAGTCCCATCTCCTCGGCAGTCCCTCACTCACTGACTCGACTCTCTAAAGTCTCATACGTCTCCTATATTTATATAGGTGAATAGATTTAGAGTTAATATTGGTAGTTTAGTTACTATTAAGTATTGTTATGGTTACATTCTTATACGTCTCTTAAACTATTCTTTGATTTATAATGCTACTTATGGTTATGATTTAGATTTAATATTCATATTAGAGTTCGGACAAACTATTTTGGTAAACTAAATATAGTTAAGTACGTAAAGACGAAGGAGAAATGTAATTAGATATAGGACTCGAAAAACTTACATAGGCTTTGATCGCCCGATCATCTACGAGCTTTCCATCCTTCTTTCGCTTATGGGTACGCTCGAAAACTTTAGTAAAGTCGACGGCGTTCGGATCTCCACCTACCTTGGCGACCTCCTCGCATTGTAACAATTAAACATCAATTTATAACTAAACAATAAATTTAAAAATTTGAAGAAATAACAAATAAGAATACTCACCAGCCATCGATAATGCTCTGTAATTAAGATGGATCCACCCGTGTGTTGACCACCCTTAGCAGGACAGCCTTTGCCTTCTCACACTTGGCCTTACAGGTCGGAATGTCCATCTTCTTCTTCATCTCCTCGCATAATTTTTCCTTCAACCACTCCTTACAAAGAGCACTATTTAGTAAAGCCAACGCCTTCTGGTCGTTGACCATATCCCTCAACCTCTTGTTTGCGACAGACTTGTAGCACTTTCGGATCGTCTGATCTATATGTGCCGGCCACCAATACAACTTTTGTAAATAAGGACAAATAAAAACAAATAAGCAAATATTTAAGAAATGTTGTAAACAAAGACGATATTATTTAGACATACCTCAAGCATCTCGAGCCAAATGAATCGTCTATCAACTGGGATGTCCCCGAAGTTCAGATAGGGACCATGGAATTGACGACGCATCAAATCCCCCAAATCTCTACCAGTCTGGACCGAAAAAGACCTAGAATAAACAAAACAATGTACGATTAGATAATAAATAGAGTATTAATAAATGTGTCTACTAACACAAATATACTTACGTCGTTCCATCGGCTTGCAGCTCGGTACGAGTGATGTTGGCTGGCTGCTCTGGCGAATAGGAGGGTCTGCAAATTATATTTGTTATATATATATATATATATATATATATATATATATATATATATATATATATATATATAAAACAAATCCTAAAATATATTCACTATTCAAAATATATTTGAATTAAGTACATGGTATTATCTAACTAATGACATATCTAAAATTCTAAAAACATATCTTTAACAAAATATAATTGAAATATATTAAATTTCATTATAGTATTTTATTATAATTTATATTTTAATCTATTTTTTAATAATATTATGGATATTTTTGTACATGCAGGACGTGACCTGACTAGTTAAAGTTTATAGAGCAATTATGTAATTATGAAAGTTATCATTTGGTCATCCTAAATAGTCTTGAATGCAAGTATTGAATAATATAATAAAATAATATAATTAATGCATGTGTCTTTTAGTCTTCCTAAATAGTATTAATAAAAATTATAATAATAACAGTCTTTTCAATAGTATAATATAAAATATACACAACGTAACACACATGCAAATGTACTAAATTTATTTTATTATTATTATTATTATTATTATTATTATTATTATTATTATTATTATTATTATTATTATTATACCGAACATGGCTGCAAATTGGAGAATGCTTAGATAATTCTGAACATGGCTTATTCGAATCTTATGTCTCCACATTCTAGCGCGCTATTGTACACACACAAATTATATTCCATGGAGATCTTTGGTTTCCAAATATTGAATAACTATGGGTCCACCGAACTCAGCTGGCTCTTGTTCTTATCGAGGAGATGTATAACCCTTTTGGCTAGATAGACGATCTCGAGATCAAATCGCAAAAAAAGTATGGATTGTTGGAGTTTTGGTTTTTCCTTTAGAAAACTTTAGTCCCACATCGGAAGAAAAAACAAGGAGATTGTATCTCTATATAATAGCTTTGCTATTATTAGAAATGCACATGTGGTGTGGAGGTGCACATGGGTTTGCCATGTGGGGTTATTTTTCTAATAGAAAAAAGGCTAAAATCAACAATTAAAGCATTCATGCTTTTTGCTCTTGGAAAATTTATTTCCATGGGAGCTAAGCCGCGTAGGGGCTTAGCGACTCAGACTCGGACTCGGGCTCATGGGCTCATGAGGCGTAATGTTGCATTTTGTTGGCGCACTTTGCACTTAGCACGTCAGCATCGTCGCTAGGTGCATAGTGCGCTTTATTTGCACTCGTTGCGCGAGCCACGTTGCGCAAGCCCAGTTGTGCGCCCAGGTTGCGCTGGATTGCGCTGAGTTGTGCGGGTTGCGCTGGGTTGCGCTAAGTTGTGCGGGTTACTCGGGTTGCGCGGGCGCACTGGTTGCGCTGCGTGCGCCGTGTGCGCAGTGCTATAGGATGTGGAAAATTATGACACGCTGTCATTTTAATCCATACGCTCAAAGACAGATGCTCAGTTGAAGCCATACGCTCAGTCAGAAGTCGCACGCTCAAGGCCATACGCTTACCAGAAGCCATACGCTCAGTGGATATTTTATTATTTCTCAAAGTGACAGCACAGCATATATTAAATAAAGGATGAATCTGACACTTCGTCTTTCGTATAAAGCCAGCTGTCCAATGAAAATTAGCCGTCGTATTGGTTTTCGAAGAGTTGGTTTTGTCTTTTACGAGGACAGCTCAGCAGATCATTAATGCAAAGCTATTATTACTGTCAGTTCTGACAGTCTATCAGCCGTCATATCTGCAGTCACGACGCTCGAGAAAATCTTTTTGACAGTTATTTAAAGATATGGCGTATCAAAGAAGATTGATGATGGCCACGTGGCCACTTCTCCAGTGAGCGTATGAAGTCTATACGACTCCTTCCTCATCCAGTGAGCGTATGAAGTCTATACGACTCCTTACTCATCAAGTGAGCGTACAACTCCTTCTTCATCCAGTGAGCGTATGAAGTCTATATGACTCCCACTTCTCCAGTGAGCGTATGAAGTCTATACGACTCCTTCCTTCTCCAGTGAGCGTATGAAGTCTATACGACTCCTTCCTTCTCCAGTGAGCGTATGAAGTCTATACGACTCCTTCCTCATCAAGTGAGCGTACGACTCTTATTCTGTCAAGTGAGCGTATGAACTCCATACGACTCCTTGGCGACCAAGTAAGCATATTAGCTTTAGTCAGCGTATAATTCTCTTTCAACGAGGCAGTGTATTACGGCAACCACATCCAGAATTACAGTCAACACACGTTCTCACGTGTCCTGTACCCAGTTATCCACTTCTCTAGAAGTTATGCAACGTGGCATCCATGCCACCAATTTCTCCTGAACATGCTCCACTACTTTCAACTGCACGCTAATGTGTCTTCACCAGAATTCGCCATGCGTCCCTGCAAACTGCACACGTCAAAGTAACTACCTGAGCGTATGCTCAAGGGCAGTTATCCTGAACTCTATAAAAAGGAGTTTCTTCATCTTCATCAAAGGACACAGTCATTGTCAAAGAGAACAGAGAGATTGCCCAGTTGCTGTCCAAGTTCTTCGAAGTTCGAGTGTTCTTCATCGCATTGTCCAAGGGATAAAGTAATCGTCTTCTAGATTAGATTCCTACAGTTGTAATTTTCTCAGATACAAAATAAATAAAGTGAATTTATTTATAGAAAACAAATTGGCGACTTTGCTGGGGAAAGCTGTCTCCTCCAATGAGATAGCAACAACTCAATGCGATACTTCGTTGATCGGCTCAACGAAGAAGACGATGGTCGTACAATTCGATCAATCTGCTTACGAAGAAATGCTCAAGGCGAAGGAGGGCCGAACTGCTTCCTTCGCTCTTCCTGCTGCCAAGAAGAAGGGACACTCTGTCTATGTCCCTAAGTCTTCTTCAACAGTCCAAGACGTTTCTGTCACTTCTCATGTTGAGAAGAAAATGTCTTCAACTTCAACGAAGCCCACTCCGGCTTCCCAGAACACAGCAACAGTGGCTTCTCCTAGACACGCTGACAAAATGGGTTCTTTAACCAAGTCAGCATATCCAAGGAAAACCATCTCTGGACAGGTCAAAGTCTCTCCTCCTTCTACTCTTACGATAGTAGTCGGCTCTTTAGCCATTGATGACTCTGAGCGTATGACAATCAAAGGACAGCGTACGGCAAAGGCAGCGTACAAAAGCCAACATCAGGCAGTATATGCCAAGCCAAAGCTAGCGTATGCTAATAAAAAGGCAGCGTATGATCAGAAGTTCAAGCTGAAGTCAGCGTATGCTAACAGATACAGTCCTTTGACTGTTTCTCAAAGTCAGGCTGGGGGTTCTCTTCCACAGAACATACATATGACTCCCCCACAACTTGCACATCGTGTACCTACCAAGGAGAAAGACTCTTTAGTCAACTCCTCTACTCCTGAGGTCTTTACCTCTGGGGTTCATTTGACTAGTACTTTTACTAGATCAAACAAAGAAAAATACCTTTTGGCTACTTCCTCTAAAGATGGATTATTACCGACTCCTAGTCGGAATAATACCCATCTTCCTTCTCTCAAAATTTCTCGATCTGAGAAAGGTAAATTACAAGTATCCAAGACTGAGACTAAAGTCATACCTACGACGGATCTTCGTAATAAGCTTAATCAGAATCATATCGGTTACACTAAGACAAACATACTAGATCCTGATGCAGAATATGCTAAGAATTATGTGGCTCAAATCAATCAGTCATTATACAATCAAGAACCGAGAAGACAGAAGAACAAGTGATAAGTTTCTATGCAGAAACTATCTTCCAATACTTTCCAATCCGTTCCTACAGATCTCCGGGAATATTTACAAAATAAACAGAGAATTGACAATCCATCTGGCCATGACATTGCTCATATTTGTCATGAAAAGCATGGTTCCGACCTCGAGTTGTGATTCAGTGTTGTTGTTCACCAAAAAAACGATCTGTTTTCGAACGGATACAATATGAACCAATATTGGATGAAGATGAACTTCTTTATGCTTCTATCAACATGACCTCCAGAAATATTGGGGGTAGCATACAATCTGATGCTATATCAGATTCTGAAGATGGTGTTTTTCTTGGCACCCGATCTAGGACCAGAGCTTTGGTCAGGGTTTCTTCTTCTTCCCATCCAAGTGGTAATCCTGAGATCACAGAGGACTTTCTTGGAGAGTCCAACTTTCCAGTATTGACTCCCATTAATAGCCTTGGGAAAGATACTGGTTCTCACAGCGATGATTCAGAACAGACTGTTTCATCGTCTATTCCTCGGATGGTTACCACTTACATGACGGATGGCGATCATGAACCTTCAACTAACACTGAAGCTCATGAGCAGAGAATTTCGTCCTTGGAACAACAATTGCGAGCTATGGCAGATACATTGAATGCTATGCACACTCTTATGCAAGCTCAACATCAAACCCAGCAAGTTCAACAAACAGTACCACCAGTGGTATTAAATACTCCCATTGCCCCAAATCCAGAACCCTCTACTATTCCGAGGGTACAATCTAATGTTCCTGAACAAGCTCAACCAGTTCCTAGTCTCTCAGGGGCTGGGGGTAGTGCTTACAATGCGGTTCCTCCTCCGAACTATTCTCCACAAGCTACAACTCCACAATCTTCTTGAGTCGTTACTGAAGAATTGAGAAATCTCAAAACTCAATTCGAGGCATTTAAACAGAAGGATGGATTACAAAGGTTGGGCATCAAACAACCTTATCCGATAGAATGGAAGCAAGTATCTTATCCTCCTAAGTACAAACCTCCTACTATCTCCTTCTTTGATGGGACTACCTTCCCAAGTCAGTTCATTAATTACTTTGAAGTAATGACTGATCAGTTACAACCAAGCGATGCCCTCCTTACTCGGGTGTTCATCGGATGTCTTAAAGGAACAGCTTATGAATGGTATAGAAGCCTCCCTGATGGGTGTATTACCTCTTTTGCTGGTTTAAAGCAAATGTTTCTTGAATGGTTCTATGAGGGGCTCAATGACATGACTATGTCAGCCCTCATAAGAATTAAACAGAAAAATAATGAAACCACTGAGGACTTTATTGAGAGATTCAGAAGAGAAGCCCTCAAAATGCCCCTCGGAACTCCTGATGCTATTACTATCGACACTTGCAAGTCGAATCTCTTACCAATCATCAGTATGTGGACTAGATCTACTCAGTTCCAAGATTGGCCTTCTTTCATCGTTAGTGCCAAAGCTGCTGAAGTCAGTGCTGAGACCTTTAAAGGTCTGGGGGTAAAAATGGCCCCCAAGGAATCAAATCAGAGTGCTAGCAATAATACTCGACCCAACAATCGCAAAGGGAAAGAGGCTCTTGAAGTCAATCTCCAGAGCAGTAGTCAAGAGGTAAAAACTACCCCTGCTCCAACAAATCAACAACAGAGACCTCCTCGACCGAAGGAAGAATATTCTTTCAATGATGATGATGTTCAGGGTATCTTTGAATGCTTGCTCAAAGGTAACAAGATCCAATTACCAGAAATCAAAAAGCCTGATGAAGCCAATAAGACGGATCATCCAAAATACTGTCCATATCATAGAATGCTGGGTCATACAATCCGGTCTTGCTATGTATTAAAAGGAAAGATCCAAGAGATGATTAAATCAGGAGCTGTGACACTGACACCCAAAGACAAGACAGTCACAGCAAATGTAATTTCAATGCAGTTCGGTGATTTCCCTCCCTTAATGGTCGAAAATGGGATTGTTCCTATCCCCAAAGCTACTCTCAAGGTTGTGAACATCCCACCAGCACAGAATGAAGGACTTGTTTCTGTCACAACTAAGAAGGGAGAGATCATGTGGATCCACCCGGATTTAGTTACAGAGTTTGAGACATCCTCCTCTTCTCCTCAGAAGACTCATTTGTCTAAAAAGAAACTCGGGAAGACTAAGTCATGCAATATGACTTCTAGTTTCACACCTGATGTTTATCTAACCTCTACTTTTATCTTGGCAGAAAATTCACTCCCTACTGAGATAAAATCTGTACCTCAATCTGAAGATAAGTACAAGCCTGCATTTCATCTATATAGTTCACAATCTCGTGAATTAATGGCGAAGATGGGTTATGATCTAGCCACTGCTCCTGGTTTGAACTCGGGAAAAGGACTCCGAGCACCTTTAGCCATCACTATGAGACATAATCAATCTCGTGTTGGTCTCGGTTTCTGGAATAAAGCTCTCATCAAGCATAAAAGAACCAAGAGCAAGATGAAGAATTGTAATATGGTTTCAATAGAATCTGAACCGGAATCTGAAGTCCAAGTTCATGCTGGAACTCGGTCAGGAAAAGTATATCTGAAAGATTATGCTGACATTCCTGAAGAAACTCCTGATGTCTCTCCAATTACAGCTCCAGCACCAGTCTCTACTGAAGAGCATTCGAATGTTCCTGTTAAGACAGTTCCTTCTAAACCAACAGCAGTTGATAAAGGCAAACAACAAGTTTGCTTCGACAAACCATTAAAGAAGTCATCTCCTACTGGACTTGAAAAGTCTTATAATTTTGATATATTGGCTCAACTAGCCAATACACCAGCTAAATTGTCGATCTTCGAGCTCTTACGCCTCTCTAAAGAGACTCGAGAAACCCTAAGTGAAGCACTATTGCAAGCAGAAACTTGCTTAATTCTCCTCAAGAAGTTGAAAACAGAACCTGTTTCTCATTGTCATAATGTGTTGGAACTTATTCCAAACATTACCTTTACGCAGGACGATATGCTGCTAGAAGATAATCGACATGACCGTCCTTTATATCATACAGGATATATTGATTCTATGAAGGTTGATCGTCTACTAATTGATCCAGGATCTGCTCTCAGTATTATGCCGAAGACTATGCTAGATGCACTGAAGATACCAGTGCATAGTCTTTCCAGTACTATCACTACCATCTTGGGATTCAATCAAGAAAAAAGTGAGCCTTTGGGCAAGATTCGCCTCAAATTTCAAATAGGCGATCTTCGCACTAAAGTTACTTTTTACATCATCGACAATCATGGTTGCTCATACAATGCTCTATTGGGGAGACCATTCTTACATGAACATAATATTGTTCCTTAGACTCTTCAAATATGTTGATGATAATGGAGAGGTTCAAAAGGAAGTCGCAGATCTTTATCCATTCAAAGGAGTCGAAGCATACTTCAATGACGCTCGCATGTACAAAGACGAATACTCAAAAGTCTTGCAAGCTATGGATGACGATGATGAGACATCCAAAGTCGACACTTTTGTTATTCCTGTAAAAGGGCGTATTACTCCTCCACAGTTAATTAAATCATCTGAAGAAGGTTCACTGATAATTCCAGTCAGTGGACGTACTACTTCATCGTCTGCCCGAGCTTCAGAAGGTTCACTGATAATTCCAATCAGTGGAGGTACTACTTCATCGTCTGCTCGAGCTTCACAAGGTTCACTGATAATTCATGTCAGTGGACGTACTACTGCATTGTCTTCTCAAGCTCCACAAGGCTCACTGATAATTCCTGTCAGTGGACGCACTACCCCCCTTCCATCTTCTCAGGCTAGACCAGATACTCTAGTCATACCAGTCAGTGGACGTATTACTTGTCCATAATCTTCTTCAAGGGAGCTCACCTCTTCTGAGCCTTTTGTTATCGATCTTAATCGAAACAAATCGCTCTTCCTCTCATCTTTTTGTCATTAATTTGACTAAGTCCGATAAAGCTCAGCCTTCTGTTGTAAATACAGTATTTGATATTAATGAAGCATCTCCTTTGCAGTATATTGATGTCTGTAATCATATACAAAGTTATTTACAATTGTTAGATAGCTTAGAATCACTAACTATAGGAGTTGTTCAAACTCTTCATACAGACGTATCATTGGAGTCCATACAAAAATCATACTTTGTAGTTCCTGCCCGAAAGAAAGGAGAAAATCCAATATTCTTTTATAAAGGACCCCAAAACCCTCTTGGACTAGAAGAAGGTGATGTAAACGACGATACTGGAAGGTTACAACTGCGTCGCTACAGTCAACAATCCAAAAATATCATCAAGAATATGGGTTATAACTTTAGAACCAGTCTCAATAATGGAAAAGAAAGAAGAATGCCTGTTCGAATTCCTCCATTAAAATACGGAAGGACAAAGTGTGGTTTAGGTTACACTGCTCCTACCCCCTTTATCAACACAGTCCATGAAGATTTGAAATCTGATGAAGACGAACGATCTGAGTCTTCCGATTCCCTTTCTTGGGATTCTGACACTAGTATTGGTGATCTCCATCGCTCTATTCTATCCATCAATATGGTCTCTATTGATGGCCCGCAAAAAAGTGATGAAGACGAAGAAGAATTTGAAATCTCACCTGAATCAGAACAATGGGCTCAAAGATTAGACAATCAATGGGAATTCAGGTTCGAGCAGAGGGAACCTCCTACTGAAGATAAACTGATCCAAATTGATGTTGGTGAAGAAGGGTCCCCTAAACCAATATTCATCAGCGAAAGTCTTTCAAAAACAGATAAGCAAGACATGATCAAGCTTATTCGCGATTATATTGATGTCTTCGCTTGGAGTTATGAGGATATGCCGGGATTAGATCCAAAAATTGCAATGCACAAACTTAATATCATGCCAAATGTTAAACCAGTCAAACAACAACAGCGACGATTTTGTCCAGATATTATGGATGCAATTGAAGCTGAAGTCAACAAGCTTATGGCTTCTGGATTTATTCGAGAGGAACAACATCCTGAATGGGTGGCTAACATAGTTCCTGTCCTCAAAAAGACTGGCAAGATCCGAGTCTGTATAGACTATCGCAATCTCAATGCTGCTTGTCCTAAAGACGAGTTTCCTCTACCAATTACAGATGTAATGATCGATAACACATGCGGTTTCGAACGAATGTCATTCATGGATGGGTATTCGGGATACAATCAAATCAAAATGTTTCCAGATGATGAAAAACATACTTCCTTCAGAACGCCGATCGGTACATACTGTTATACAGTAATGCCATTTGGTCTCAAGAATGCAGGAGCAACATATCAGCGAGCAATGAGCACTATATTCCGCGAACATCTCCAAAAAATAGTCGAATGCTATGTTGATGATATTGCAGTTAAAAGTCGACAAAAGGAGGATCATATCCAAGATTTGAAGACTATCTTTGATTTAATGCGTCAGCATCAACTTAAGATGAACCCTACTAAGTCCTTCCTGGGCGTCTCTAGTGGTAAATTTCTCGGCTTCGTCATTACCGCTAAAGGTATACACGTGGATCCCGAGAAGATCAAAGCCATTCAAGAGATGCGTCCTCCACGCACCTTAAAAGAGCTACGAGAATTTCAAGGAAGAATTGCTTATATCAGGAGATTCATTTCTAATTTATCAGGACGCTGCAGACCATTCAACAAACTTCTGATGAAAGGTGTATCTTTTATCTGGAATGAAGAATGTAAAAAAGCATTTGACGATATCAAACGGTATCTCATGAACCCTCCAGTTTTGGTACTTTCCATCTCAGGAATACCATTTCTTCTATATGTTCGAGCCATGGATCATTCTCTTGGTGCATTACTTGCTCAGAAAAATAAAGATGGCCATGAACAGGCCATTTATTATCTCAGTCGCACAATGACAGGTGCTGAACCGCGTTATTCACCAATCGAGAAAGAATGCCTAGCATTAATGTTTGTTGTTCAGAAGATGCGACATTATATTATCGGTCAAACGATTCACGTTATTTCTAGAGTGAATCCCATCAGGATTATGATGAAGAAGCCCGGTATTCTTAACTCTAGACTAGCTAATTGGAGAATCTTGTTAGCTCAATATGATATGCATTATATTCCTCAAAAGTCAGTTAAAGGACAGGCTCTTGCTAATTTCCTGGCAGCTCATGCAGTTTCAGAAGATTCTAAATTATACGATGAGATTCCAGATGAAGTTCTGGATTCAAATCTGATTTCTGAAGAAATTCCTACTTGGCGTCTATTCTTTGATGGAGCATCTAGAATAGGTCCTAATGGTGATATTGTCGCCGGAGTTGGGATTGTTCTTTTATCCCCAGAAGGATTAACTATTCAGAGAGCTTATTCTCTGGATCAATCATGTTCAAACAATGTAGCCGAATACAATGTGTTGCTCATTGGTCTTCAACTGGCTAAACATCTAGATATTCAATATTTGGAAGTTTATGTAGACTCCAAGCTTATCATCAATCAGATCAGAGGAATATATGAAGTCCGTCATCAAGATTTGATACCTTATCATCGAGCAGCACTCTCTATGGCTTCCTCCTTTGAAGGTTTCTTTATCGAACATGTTCGAAGAGCCTATAATACAGAAGCTGATGCTTTGGCTAACCTTGCTGCTGTATTAGCCATACCAATCAGACGTCAGCAAGTGATAGTAGTTTATAACCGAGAATTATTCTGTGTTTAGAATAATCTGGTTTTGAATTCTCTCTATCATCCAGATACTGATTCCCTCGACTTTGATGCTGGGTTAAAGCTTGATAAGGTGTCATCATCTTCTTCCGATTCTACAATGGAATATGTCTTCTCTAACAAAATAGAAGCCATAGCTGAAGACTGGAGACGTCCATTTCTAGACTTTGTGTTGTATGACATACTTCCTGATAATCTGAATGAAGCAGCATCTATTCGGCGTCGATCTCTCAGATTTTATTATAATCATACAACGAAGACATTATATCGTCGGTCTTACGATGGTCTTCTCCTCCGATGCATTGCTGGTGAAGAAGCACAACAGATAATCCGCGAAGCACATGACGGTGTTTGTGGAGCTCACCAACCAGGTCCTAAGCTTCAAGATCGTATTCGACGTATGGGTTATTATTGGCCCACGATGGTGGCTGACGCTATTCAATATGCTCGGAAGTGTAAAGCCTGTCAAATTTACGCAGACTTTATCCATCAACCGTCAGAGTTCTTACACCCAACAGCGGCATCATGGCCCTTCGAGGCTTGGGGCATGGATGTCACTGGTCCTATCAACCCACCATCATCAAAAGGACATCGGTTTATTCTAGCAATAGCCGATTACTTTTCCAAATGGGCTGAAGCAATCCCGTTATCTGAAGTCAAAACTTCTAATGTTATCAATTTTGTCAAACATCATGTCATTTATCGATTTGGTGTTCCTCGGCGTACTATCCATGATAACGGACCGCAGTTCGTTAGTCAGAAATTTACACGATTCTGCGACGACTATCGGATCAATAATGCAGCTTCTACAGCATATAATCCTGCAGCTAATGGATTGGCAGAAGCTTTTAATAAAACGATCATTAAACTCTTGAAAAAGTTTGTTTCCTCTAACAAACGCAACTGGAGTGAGAAGCTTGGTGAATGTTTATGGGCCTACCGCACCACAGTTCGCAATGCGACCGGATGTACGCCTTTCTCCTTGGTATATGGGTGTGAAGCTGTTCTTTCCCTCGAGATCCAGATTCCTTCTTTAAGAATTGCAATCTCCAATGAACTTACTACAGAGAATAATGATCGTCTTCGACTTCAAGAATTGGAAGCTCTTGATGAAAAGCGATTATATGCTCAACAAAATATCGAGCTATATCAGGCCCGAATCTCGAAGGCTTTTAACCGAAAAGTCAAAGTCAGAGCATATCAAAAAGGAGAACTGGTTCTTACTGTCAGACGTCCTATGACTATGACACATATGAGTAAAGGTAAATTTGATGCGAAATGGGAAGGCCCATTCGTAATAAACAAAGTCTTCTCTAATGGAGCATATCAGCTTGCCTCTATGGATGGAAAAGTCACGATGATGCCTATCAATGGCAAATTCTTAAAGAAATATTATGTATAATATTTTCATCATTCCCAGCAAATATACTCCTTTTCTTTATCTAGATATCATTATCCCCAGAGGAAATTGATATTCCACTATGTATTATTTTCCCAGAAAACTTGATATTTTATTTTATTAGAGTCCCAGTGGATTTAATAAAGATCTAGTATAGAAAATCATGTCCATATCACCTCTGAATTTTCTATCTCAGTATGTATCATATTTTCTATTCTATGAAAATGATATCTCATCTTTTTGATTTCTGAATCTAAAGATCAGTGAATAAAGGCAAAATGATGTAAAGTGGGAAGGATACATCGTAAACAAAGTTTCCTTAAACAGAATTTATTTGAAGTACATCATCATGGAAGATCACTGCTATCTCTTTTGTACTTGGGACGAGGACCATATATATAATCAGCAAAAGAATTGAATACATCATTTCCTTACCGCACCAGAAACTGACAAGCAATTAGCCTCATTGCTTCTTCTTCTTCGGTTTCTCCTGGTTCGACCAGGAAGTCTAGGATATCTTTCGGTGGCTTGGGAGTAGACGAGCTTCCACTTGTCTCCTTCTTTTGTGGAGTTGGGTGTTCTTTAGCACTTTCAGCAACTTCGGAGACGACTTCAGCCTTCTTCATATTCTCTTCAGGAGACATTGTGGATAAAAAATGGTGTTTGATTCTTCTACTCAAAGATATGCTCTATTTATAAGCATATGGTTACAAGAATCGAAGGGACGTGTTCTTTCCCGAGATTCATTCATTCATACTTGACGGTTCATCCTTTTATTTATCATATTCATCCGATGGTTCGTCTGTTCATAATCTTCTATCGATTGGAATTCATTATCTTTCACATTTTCATAACCTTTGACCTCTGCATAAATACGAATCTGACTTTCTTTTGAGTTTTTACATCCTATCACGTCCATATTACCTCTGATAGTATTGTGCACTCTAAAAAAAAAAGAAATCAAGATTTCTATTTTATCATGTCCTTTTTACATCCAGATAGATATAAAATCATTTCGAATAAAGAAGATTTATCATTTCCATTCTCATTTTACCACAAAAAGTCTATTACATTTTTCTTAGACTTTCTTACAAATCATAATGGAAATCTATTACAAGTCTTGGATTTTTATTCTATGTACAACTGAGATCTATTTCTTCTTGGATCTTCTCTGGCAATCTCGTTGTTTGTGGCAATTCCTGGGTGTCCAGCAGGAATCAAACTCTGGTCTTATCTCTCAGACGAGAGGAGAACCACAGAGTATGGCAACACGATGGCGTGTTGCTGCCAATACAGAGCGTGGAGGAACGGCGGCACCTCAAGCAGATAGGAATGTATCCAGCATTGGGATACGATTCCTAGTTCTGCCGTCAAAGGAACTCTACTACCCAATTTCTCGGGTAAGAGTTGACTCCACCGTCCAACTCTCCATGTATAAAGGCTCTTCCTACCATCTGAGGAAGACCCTTCTATCCCACGAAGAGTTCTGAGTTGTTTGATTTACGCGTCAAAAGCGTATGAGCTCCCTGATGTAGATGTCAGAAGGACATTTTCCACAGCATCCACATCACCAATGCCAGTTCTGAAGAAAAGCTTTAGCCAAGTTTCTGCAGAAAACAGCAAGAAGAAAAGAATTAAATCAACAGAAATGCCATATACGCTCAGAGACAGAAAGCCTATTTTTCAAAACAGCAAAAATAGTATGTGAACATTGGACTTACCTTCAGGATTGGCACTAAGAATTGTCAAACTGATGTTTGACATATTGCTCAGAATTCGAACGTTCAGGAGCATTTGCTTTTCGATTTAAGAGTGAAATCCCACGTTCATTCTCAAAGAAGAGAAGGAGAAAAAGAAGATGGGGATGAGTTCTGTGAAACTCTTCTGTCTATTTAAAAGTATGGAGCATAAGCCTATTCTTGGAAAGGATCCACAAATAGTGCTCATAAAATATGCAATGAGTGACACGTGTACTTTGGAAACCAGCACAGCCTTGGAAATATTCAAAGAGTTGGAAGACAGCGTAACCTACATGCACGCTATTTAGCGTAACTCACAACGTTGGAAGACAGCGTAACCTACAACATAATCTATAGCTATTCATTGGTGCGCATTAGTTTTCAACACAGATTTGTACTAAACAGGGAATTCTTGAAATATTCATTTCATTAAGGCACTGATGGCCTTACAAAAAAAAGAGAAAAAGAAGGAAAGGAGTGCAACAAAGTCATGCTCTATTCTCCAGAGCGACTAAGCTTGACGCCTAATTCTTCTACGCTTTGGACCCCTATGCGGTGCAACAGAGCAACGAACATTTCACGCTTCTCCGTGAGGCTCCGCCCATCAGAAGAAGAGGAGCCGTCCAGACCGAAGTAGCCCAAGAAATTCTTGGCTAACTGCGTAGGGTCATCTTTGAACTCAAAGACGAAGGGCTCCGGTTCTTCGCCCCCAAAGGTGGGGTCACCATGGGCACAGAAACCCAATTTTCGTGCTTCTTCTTCAGCCGCTTCCTTTGGAGTCATGGTTACAAGAGATGGATGTCAAAAACTGAGTTCTCTCAGTTTATATAATAGAGCTTGCTGGCTGTTCACATTCTTCCATTTGATTCAATCAATCTCGAAAAATGAAGAGTCATCATGACATTTAATAAATTCATTTTTTGCATGAACAGACTTAATGCCAGCGTGTCAAGACTTATTCCCACTTTCTATTCAAAGTAATTTCGAACTTTTTGAAACTCGTAAAGTTCGAAAACTTTGAAGGGGGTCTTGTAGGATATGGAAAATTATGACACGCTGTCATTTTAATCCATACGCTCAAAGACAGATGCTCAGCTGAAGCCATACGCTCAGTCAGAAGTCACACGCTCAAGGCCATACGCTTACCAAAAGCCATACGCTCAGTGGATATTTTATTATTTCTCAAAGTGACAGCACAGCATATATTAAATAAAGGATGAATCTGACACTTCGTCTTTCGTATAAAGCCAGCTGTCCAATGAAAATTAGCCGTCGTATTGGTTTTCGAAGAGTTGGTTTTGTCTTTTACGAGGACAGCTCAGCAGATCATTAATGCAAAGCTATTATTACTGTCAGTTCTGACAGTCTATCAGCCGTCATATCTGCAGTCACGACACTCGAGAAAATCTTTTTGACAGTTATTTAAAGATATGGCGTATCAAAGAAGATTGATGATGGCCATGTGGCCACTTCTCCAGTGAGCGTATGAAGTCTATACGACTCCTTCCTCATCCAGTGAGCGTATGAAGTCTATACGACTCCTTACTCATCAAGTGAGCGTACAACTCCTTCTTCATCCAGTGAGCGTATGAAGTCTATACGACTCCCACTTCTCCAGTGAGCGTATGAAGTCTATACGACTCCTTCCTTCTCCAGTGAGCGTATGAAGTCTATACGACTCCTTCCTTCTCCAGTGAGCGTATGAAGTCTATACGACTCCTTCCTCATCAAGTGAGCGTACGACTCTTATTCTGTCAGGTGAGCGTATGAACTCCATACGACTCCTTGGCGACCAAGTAAGCATATTAGCTTTAGTCAGCGTATAATTCTCTTTCAACGAGGCAGCATGTTACGGCAACCACATCCAGAATTACAGTCAACACACGTTCTCACGTGTCCTGTACCCAGTTATCCACTTCTCTAGAAGTTATGCAACGTGGCATCCATGCCACCAATTTCTCCTGAACATGCTCTACTACTTTCAACTGCACGCTAATGTGTCTTCACCAGAATTCGCCATACGTCTCTGCAAACTGCACACGTCAAAGTAACTACCTGAGCGTATGCTCAAGGGCAGTTATCCTGAACTCTATAAAAAGGAGTTTCTTCATCTTCATCAAAGGACACAGTCATTGTCAAAGAGAACAGAGAGATTGCCCAGTTGTTGTCCAAGTTCTTCGAAGTTCGAGTGTTCTTCATCGCATCGTCCAAGGAATAAAGTAATCGTCTTCTAGATTAGATTCCTACAGTTGTAATTTTCTCAGATACAAAATAAATAAAGTGAATTTATTTATGGAAAACAAGTGCGTGCAGTATGCGCAGTATGCGCAGTTCAGTGCGCGCTATGTCGCACAGAGTGCAAGGAGCACGGGGTGTGCGCAGTTGTACAACTTGCACCAGAACGTGCGTTTGCATGTTCTGGGCGGTTGCTACAAGTTCGGATTGGTTTTTACCACGTTCCTAACTTTCTGGCAACCGAACAGTTGCTGCAGGGCCTATATAAGGCATCCTCTCTCCCTCAAGGCGAATTATAGAATAGAAAGAGAAGCCACCACAGAAAGTTTACGAAGTATTTTTTAGCACAACTAAACAGAGAATTCAGATGTGTTCTTTAACACAGTTCTGATCTTCCAATAGCCTTCGAGAGAGAGAGAGGAAAGGCGTCGCACCAGCGTTGCTTTTGTACTGAAGTTTGTGTCCGTCCGAGGAGTCAGAAGAGCAGGAGTGTTCCAAGTTCTCCGACGAACTTGCTGGTTCCTGGAAGCTGTTTGTGTAGGGCGAATAAAGCTTTGAGCAACGGTGATCATTCACCCCAGCAGGCCATCTTCCATCTTTCGCCAGTCACCGTCTTCTTTGCTGCCAGTAATTCTGATTGTAACTTTTTTTAGAAGTACTACGATCGATTGCTGTTGATTACGAAATCTTTTTAGATTCTCGTAATTCAGAATCACCTTCCTTGAAGTGTTGATTTGAAACATTATTTTTACAATTGTTTTATTTTCTCAGTTTTCTATCAAAAAATTGTGCCCCGGCACTAACAATCTCAAAGCTTTATTACTATGATGGAAAACTTTAATTCTTTACTCCTCAACACTGACTTCTGTAAGTTAGAAAAGTTTGATGGAGAGCATTATCAAGTCTGGAAGAGGAAGGTTTATCTCACTCTTCAACTCAGAGACGTTGATCACGTACTGCTTGAAGAGGAAACTACTGTTCCAGATACTGGGTCTGCTGCCACAATCACTGCGGCTACTAAACTTCAGGCCAAGTGGAGAAGAGAGAATAGCATTTACGGGTTGCTTATCCTGAATGCTATGGAGGATTCCCTAGCAGAATTACAGTAAGAAACCAATTGCCAGAGACATATGGGAGTCTCGGGAAAAACTGTTCGAAGAAGATAAGAACAGAAGCAAGATATTTGTGGTTGAAAAATATCACAAATGGCTCTTTCAGGACGAGAAGTCCACGCTGCCGCAGGTAAACAAATTTCTGAAGCTGCGACAGAAGTTGGAAGACGAGGTGATGCCCCTCCCTAACAAGTTTGTTGTTGGAGGGATTGTCTCAAAGCTCCCCGCTGGGTAAAGTAAGTTCTATGCAAACATGCATAGGAAGAAGCTTGAGATCAGCCTTGAAGATCTCTTACAGGAAATCTATATTGAGGACCAGATGCGGGCTCAACTGAAGGTGGACGTACTGTCCAAGCAATTGGCTAACGCCAATCTGGTTCATACCAAGGAACCAAGGGGAAAGCAGGCGTCTTCCTACAGCAAGAAGAAGGACGCTGACAATCTATAAGTCAAGAAAACTTATATCAAGAAAAAGAAGCCAAAGTCTCAAATGCCTTGCTTCAAGTGTGGCAAGATGGGCCACTTTAAGAATGAGTGCAAAGCAAAGACCAAGCAATCAGAGCAAGGAGAGCCTAGTAAGGTATCTATGATCACTGACATTGTTGCTATGATTGTGCAGGTTGATGCGGTAAGGACTGACTCTGACTGGTGGGTAGACACTGGAGCCTCCTGCCATGTCTGCTCCAGTAAGGAGTGGTTCACCACCTATACACCTACTTCTGAAGTAGTTATGATGGCGAACCAGGCACAAGCTGAAGTGCTCAGGATCGGGACGGTAGTATTGAAGCTGACTTCGAGGAAGTCTCTGATGCTTCAAGGCGTGAAGCACGTACCTGCTATTGCCAAGAACCTGATCTCAGGAGGCCTACTCTGCAAAGTAGGCCTGAGGATGGACATCAATGCTGGCCAAATGGTGATGTCTATCAAGGGAACATATTTCGGGAAAGCATTTTATATCGAAGGAATGTTCAAAATTCAGCTTATAAATCAGTCCAATGTAATTAATGTGATTAATAAAATCACTCCTTCTACTTATACTCTTGAGTTGTGGCATAATAGGCTTAGATATGTTCATTGTAAACGAATAAACATAATGTCTAGTCTTGGGCTGATCTCCAAATGTGGGGGTAAGGTAGAGAAATATGAAGTTTGTGCTCAAACAAAGATCGCAAGGAAACCCTTTCCTCGGGTTAATCGAAGTACAGATCTTCTGGAGTTGGTACACTCCGATATCTGTGACTTCAAACAGTTCTCTACAAACGTCGGGATAAAGTATTTCATAACCTTCATTGATGACTTCTCAAAGTATGCGTTCGTCTACTTGCTGAAGGCTAAAGATGAAGCATTCGAGAAGTTCAAGGAGTTCAGAGCCGAAGTTGAGCGGCAGACTGGACAACAACTCAAAAGAATAAGAAGTGATCGAGGTAGGGAGTACAGGTCTCATGAATTCGCATCATTCTGTAAAGAACATGGAATTGTCAATGAGACTGTGGCTCCGTACTCTCCTCAATCAAATGGAGTAGCGGAGAGAAAGAATAGAACGTTAACAGAAATGATTAACTCAATGTTGTTGACTGCTGGTCTTCCTAAGTGCTACTGGGGAGAAGCTACATTGACAGCCACTTTTATTCTAAATAGAGTGTCTCATGCAACTTCAAATGTTACTCCTCATGAACTCTGGTTCAAGGTCAGACCTAACTTGAATGTCATTCGAGTGTGGGGGTATCTGACATTTGTCAAGCTTCCAGATCTGAAGATTCAGAAGCTTGGGACAAGGACTACTAAGACGATCTTCTTGGGGTATGCCGAGAAGAGTGATGCTCGGAGATTTCTTGATATTGAGTCAAATCATATCATTGAATCTCGCAATGCAGAATATTTTGAAGACAAATTTGCAAGGCACAAGAATATTGTTCTTGTGGATGTACCGGAGAACAATGAGGGTGCTCAGGATCGGGACGGTGGTGTTGAAGCTGACTTCGGGGAAGTCTCTGACGCTTCAAGGCGTGAAGCACGTACCTGCTATTGCCAAGAACCTGATCTCAGGAGGCCTACTCTGCAAAGCAGGCCTCAGGATGGACATCAATGTTGTCCAGATGGTGATGTCTATCAAGGGAACATATTTCGGGAAAGCATTTTATACCGAAGGAATGTTCAAAATTCAGCTTATAAATCAGTCCAATGTAATTAATGTGATTAATGAAATCACTCCTTCTACTTATACTCTTGAGTTGTGGCATAATAGGCTTAGACATGTTCATTATAAACGAATAAACATAATGTCTAGTCTTGGACTGATCTCCAAATGTGGGGGTGAGGTAGAGAAATATGAAGTTTGTGCTCAAACAAAGATCGCAAGGAAACCCTTTCCTCGGGTTAATCGAAGTACAGATCTTCTGGAGTTGGTACACTCCGATATATGTGACTTCAAACAGTTCTCTACAAAGGTCGGGATAAAGTATTTCATAACCTTCATCGATGACTTCTCAAAGTATGCGTTCGTCTACTTGCTGAAGGCTAAAGATGAAGCATTCGAGAAGTTCAAGGAGTTCAGAGCCGAAGTTGAGCGGCAGACTGGACAACAACTCAAAAGAATAAGAAGTGATCGAGGTAGGGAGTACAGGTCTCATGAATTCGCATCATTCTGCAAAGAACATGGAATTGTCAATGAGACTACGGCTCCGTACTCTCCTCAATCAAATGGATTAGCAGAGAGGAAGAACAGAACGTTAACAGAAATGATTAACTCAATGTTGTTGACTGCTGGTCTTCCTAAGTGCTACTGGGGAGAAGCTACATTGACAGCCACTTTTATTCTAAATAGAGTGTCTCATGCAACTTCAAATGTTACTCCTCATGAACTCTGGTTCAAGGTCAGACCTAACTTGAATGTCATTCGAGTGTGGGGGTGTCTGACATTTGTCAAGCTTCCAGATCTGAAGATTCAGAAGCTTGGGACAAGGACTACTAAGACGATCTTCTTCGGGTATGCCGAGAAGAGTGATGCTCGGAGATTTCTTGATATTGAGTCAAATCATATCATTTAATCTCGCGATACAGAATATTTTGAAGACAAATTTGCAAGGCACAAGAATATTGTTCTTGTGGATGTACCGGAGAACAATGAGGGTGCGCAGGAAACTGATGTCTTCAATGAAGATGTGGTCCAAGAAGATGTTGTTGAAACAACGGTTGAACCAGATCTCGCTGAGCCGTCAACGAAGCGAGTGAGGAGGCCGAAGGACTTCGGAAGTGATTTTGCCACCTATCATGTGGAAGCAGATCCGCTTACCTATGATGAGGCGATGAAGACCAGAGACACAGTTTTCTGGAAGGAGGCGATTGACAACGAGTTAGATTCTATCACCTTAAATAACACTTGGGTGTTGGTTGATCTTCTTGAAGGAGCGAAACCCATCGGATGCAAATGGATCTTCAAGAAGAAGATGAAAGCAGACGGAACTATTGACAAGTTCAAGGCTAGGTTGGTAGCCAAGGGGTTTTCTCAGAAGCAGGGGATTGACTATTTTGACACGTATACTCCAGTAGCCCGGATGACCACCATCAGAATGTTGATTGCTCTCGCAGGAATACATAAGATGGTGATACATCAGATGGATGTGAAAACTGCTTTCCTAAATGGCGAGCTGATCGAAGAGATTTTTATGCAACAACCAGAGGGATTTGTCATCAGAGGTCTTGAAGACAAAGTCTGCAAGTTGGTGAAATCTTTGTACGGTCTTAAACAGGCTCCCAAGATGTAGCATAAGAAATTTGACAAAGTTATAAGGTCAAATGGCTACATGGTCAGCGATACGGACAAGTGTGTTTACACTAAGTTCGCTGATAGAAGAGGTATGATCGTTTATCTGTACATGGATGACATGCTTATCCTAGGTACGGATATTAGCTGTGTCACGGAAACAAAGAAATTCATCTCAAGCAAGTTCAGTATGAAGGACTTGGGGAAAGCTGATGTGATCTTAGGGATCAAGATCATCCGGACAGATACTGGACTAGCGCTGTCACAGTCTCATTATATTGAGAAAATGATCACTCGTTATGGGTATCGGGATCTTCCAGGGATCGATACACCGTACAGGTGTGATATGAAGTTGAAGCCTAATTCAGGGGAAAGCGTCAGGCAGTTAGAGTATGCAAGCGTAATCGGAAGTTTGCTATATGCTACTACTGCCACAAGGTCTGACATAGCTTTCACCATGGGAATGCTGAGTCATTTCACGAGCAACCCAGGTGCTGAACACTGAAAAGCTGTGAAACGGGTTATGAGATATCTCAAGACTCAGATAAATGCACTGTACTACAACGGAGATCCGCCGGTAGTGGAAGGCTTTAGTGATGCCAGCTGGTGCTCAGAGGCGGAGAGCGAGAGGTCCACAGGTGGATTCATTTTCATAATGGGTGGAGCTGCTATATCGTGGAAGTCGAAGAAGCAGACTATGCTCTCGCGGTCATCCATGGAATCTGAGTTCTTTGCACTTGATACCGCAGCCGAGGAAGTAGAATGGCTTCGGGAGCTCATGTATGATCTTCTAGTGGTTGGGGCACAAATATCGGCAATACCGATATACTGCGACAACCAGACGATGCGGCGGTGGCATCAAATGACCTCTTCAACGGGAAGAAGAGGACTGTGCGGTTGAAGCACAGGCCAGTACACGATCTTATCAAAAGAGGTGTTATTGCAGTGATTGATGTTCAAAGTCAGGAGAACCTGGTGGATCTGTTCACCAAGGGCCTCAAGCGCCAGCTGGTCGATGACACAGCTTGTAAAATGGGCTTGAAGGCATTCTGATATTGTATTATTGTATTCCTACCATAAAGTTTTATACTATTAGTTCAAAGATTTATCTACTAGGCATCTAGCTTTTGGTTCAAGGGAGGACCACTAATCGAAAGAATATCAGGAACGGTGGGTACATGTTCTATTGGGCATGGAGAGGTTACGGACCTATAACCACTGCTGTCTACTGTTATTTTCTGCGAAAAACGATTCCTGTGGGAAGGTTGGCTTAATTGCCTTAATGAGTTCTCAGGCAGAGTGAATGCCTGGTGTGCTTTACAGGAAGCACGGTAGAGCAGCACTACAAGGAGTAAAACTCCATGCTACTGTGGGGTAACTCCACAATAAGGTTCCTATATGTGGGGTGCTGCCCATGAATAGGATAAAGCCTCGGCTTTGCAGGCCAAGTCACAGCGGCGTAGCACCGCAAATAGGCAGTTAGCCTAATGTTGTATGTTAAAAATAAAGAGGGGTGTAGTCAGCACTACAAAGAGGAGGAGTTCCTCATGTTACAGTGGCACGACACTACGATATGGTACCCGGTTAGGGATAAAGCCTCGACCTTGCAAGCCATGTCGTTGCGGCGTAACACCGCAAGGGAGCCTAAGGCTTCATGCTCGGTAGTTTGGCACTACAAAGAGGTGATTGTCTCATGCTACAGTAGTATGACACTACGATGAGGTTTCCGGTACAGGGTAAGGCCTCGGCTTAAAGCCATGTCATGGCGGCATAGCAACGCAAGGGAAGCGCAAAGTGCTTCATGCCATGTCTCTTTATAATGAACTCACCTATAGTGTATGGACAAAGAGATATCAGGCCGTCTCTAGAGGGTAAACTTGTTGACGCACAAAATTATACACTGAAACCAGGCTGGCACATGGCCTTTAATGTGTAGCCAGAAGCACATGTAACTATATTATGTGAGTGGAAATAATTTCAGCTATGATGCAGAATTCAAGACTTAGTCCATTCTTATATTATAGTCTGATTTTTGATCCATGCGGGAAGATTCAAGTCGTCAGCGACATCTCTCCTAATGCATGATGGACAGTTACTGTGGCGAACACTTATACCCATATATAGAGATATCATGTGGGAGATTGTTGGAGTTTTGGTTTTTCCTTTAGAAAACTTTAGTCCCACATCATAAAAAACAAAGAGATTGTATCTCTATATATTAGCTTTGCTATTATTGGAGATGCACATGTGGTGTGGAGGTGCACATGGGTTTGCCATGTGGGGTTATTTTTCTAATAAAAAAAAGGCTAAAATCAACAATTAAAGCATTCATGCTTTTTGCTCTTGGAAAATTTATTTTCATGGGAGCTAAGCCCCGTAGGGGCTTAGCGACTCGGACTCGGACTTGGGCTCATGGGCTCATGAGGCGTAATGTGGTATTTTGTTGGCGCACTTTGTACTTAGCATTTCAGCATCGTCGCTAGGCGCATAGTGCGCTTTAGTTGCGCTCGTTGTGCGAGCCACTTGCGCTGCCACGTTGCGTGAGCCACTTGCGCTGCCACGTTGCGCAAGCCCAGTTGTGCTGCCCAAGTGCGCATGCCCAGTTACGCAAGCCCAGTTGCGCTGCCCAGGTGCGCGCCCAGGTTGCGCTCAGGTTGCACTGGGTTGCGCGGGTTGCGCGGGCGCGCTGGTTGCGCTGCGTACGCCGTGTGCGCAGTGCGCGCAATGTGCGCAGTTCAGTGTGCGCACTGTCGCGCAGAGTGCAAGGAGCGCGGGGTGTGCGTATTTGGCGCAACTTGCAGCAGAACGTGCGTTTGCATGTTATGGACGGTTGCTACAAGTTCGGGGTGGTTTTTACCATGTCCCTAACTTTGTGGCAACCGAACAGTTGCTGTAGGGCCTATATAAGGCATCCTCTCTCTCTCTCAAGAAAAATTACAGAATAGAAAGAGAAGCCACCACAAAAAATTTACGAAGTATTTTTTAGCACAAGTAAACACAGAATTCAGATGTGTTCTTTAACACAGTTCTGATCTTCCAGTAGCCTTCGAGATAGAGAAAATGCGCCGCACCAGCGTTGCTTTTGCACGGGAGTTCGTGTCCGTCCGAGAAGTCAGAAGAGCATGAGTGTTCCAAGTTCTCCGACGAACTTGATGGTTCCTGGAAGCTGTTCGTGTAGGGCGAATAAAGCTTTGAGCAACGGTGATCATTCACCCCAGCAGGCCATCTTCCATCTTTCGCCAGTCACCTTCTTCGTTGCTGCCAGTAATTCTGATTGTAACTTTTTTTAGAAGTACTACGATCGATTGCTGTTAATTACGAAATCTTTTTAGATTCTCGTAATTCAGAATCACCTTCCTTGAAGTGTTGATTTGAAATATTGTTTTTACAATTGTTTCATTTTCTCAGTTTTTCATCGAAAAATTGTGCCCCGGCACTAACATGGATGTGTGTCCAAAAAGTATATAACGCAGCGTGCACAAAGTCCAGTGGATTACGTCGGACATAGCAAATGAAAAGTTATTATGGGCCCCCAAGGCAAATATTCTTTCCCACCCAATGCCGATAATAAATACTTTGTTAGTTCTTACATGGTGCATTGAATTCCATAGTTGACCCATTACGATTGGTAAAAAAACTGGATGTGATGATGATGAAATAGTGCCATTTATTACTTCTCCTCTAACCAGACGTCAGTGGCCTCTTCCTGACAGTAGTTCCCAACCACAATTTCATGAACATTTTTAGCATTCTCGATACCAAATCTTGAGATGAATACGAAAGAATTGAAAGGGAACAAAATCTTGGGGATTCTTCTTGTCCCGCCTGCAAACCCTCCACCAGGGGCAGGTGTCCGAAGTCTTTTTCCTTAGCTTCATCCACTTGGCTTCCCGGACTATATATGTTCTGGATATATGCTCGGTGCACCATCACCATGGAAATGGACTACTAATAGGAGAATGACATTGAGATGACAGAGGATTAACAACAAAACCTTCTACTTTTCGACGCAGACTTGTTGTTTTCAGAGTTCATGTTATGAGACTGATGATGAAATCAGTCCTTTCCACACGCCATACACTTCTCTTTCACATCTCACAAAGTACCAAACCTTAGACTATAAGTACAGGTCGCTCTCACGCGCATTGCAACTTTTCTAAGAGCCTCCCAAGTCCCAACTGCCGCACCGCCCTTTGATTTGTGTGATTGCATAACAGTTAGCAGATTTGACGATTATGTTACCACATGAGATTACGAGAATAATTAGCATCTTATATATTTGACGCGTCGCGCGCTCCACTTGAAAGATTTTATTAGGGGGGCACACATATCACGCATGGATAGAAGTTCTTTGATCATGACACAAGGAGAAACAAAGACACGCTATAATTTGGTGGGGAAAAAAATGCACCTAAAGTGAACTAGGCGAGATTTTGTTTAGAATAGGTAAAGTAAGTTCATCCAATCTTTGTCTTTGATCAAACCCAATCATGCACAGTAGTATATGTAATGCCCCGCTCCGCACGAGGCATTTGGTTGGCGTGTTGGATGGGATCAGAATGTTGGACCGTGACTTATGTTGGAGATCAGAAGAATTGAGATTGATGCTGTCTCACTTAGCTGGCTAGACGGAATGGGTATTGGAACGTGGCTCGCTGGTAGAGCTACGCTTAGTGGAATTTTGGGTGAGTGGAACTGTCCTTCCTCCTCCCTACTCCTTCATGCTTAATAAATGAAGTATTAAAATGCTATAAATTGTCCCTAATTGTCCCATGTTATAGTTGCTGAATAATAGAGATGCCTATGTTGAGAATTATTGAAATGTACAACACATTGAACTGCTAATGTGATTCGATGCCTGAGATTGAATTGATAACATTGCCCCTTATGCTTAATGCTACTGAAACGATAAAACACTTGATTGATGAGATGTCTTGTGAATGATAGAATAAGAAATGAACTGGCTGTGCTATCGACCCAACGAACTGAATGAAATACTAGAATTATGTACTCTCTCTATAACTGTTGCAAGAATATGAAATGCTGCCTGTCCCTTATAAGAAATGAATGAATGTTAAGCTCCTCTTAAGAAAGGAATGATATGAGATATATTGCAATGAAGCAATGAATGAGAAATGATAAAGTTGGGATCGTTGAGATCACCAAATGAAATGATGGTATTGATGAAATAAATAAATCATTGAATATGACTAATGATGCAATGTTGCCTTTACTTTCCTTAATATATTTTACCATGCGATTATGTTCACAATCGAGTCGGACACGCATTCGCATGGTCATGGACAACTTGTATACAAGGTTTGAGTAATAATTTTCTCGAACGGTTCCTAGGGTCCTGGGAACCGATTCGGCCTAGGAGGAAATAATGATGAGTGCTATGGGAGCACGGGTAAGGCGGGGTGGTATAGAGGCTCGCCACCTACTATGCTGACCGCATTATCTTAAAATGAAATGAAATGAGAAGAGTCCATATGGTTTAACAACACCAGTGACCATGTAGTCAGGATGCATGCTAATGAATGTTTTGTGCAGGCAGAGTAAGTATATCGAATAACCTGTATTTGATGCAGGTGTGAGAAGTCGGCTATCGGTAAGAAATCACATAATTATGATATTGTATAAGTTGGTTTAACTTGCCTGCTTAACATGTAGAATTGAGTATGCTAGAAAGATATCTTGCTCTAAATAGTGCTCAAACATAACATCTATGCTAAATGATGCTTAAAGTGAGAATTGTTATAATATGTTTAAGATGTTAATGTTAACGATGCCTTAATGACGCCTTTGCATGATAACACCAATAATGCTATAATGAGATGTCCACATGAATGTTGCTAAGACATGTTTACATACTTCAATGCTTCTGCTCAAGAACTGTAAACTGATGCTAGGCCCCAAGTAGAAAGATCACTCTAATAAATGCTTGCTTAAATGATTACCTTAAATGTTGGTTTATGCGAGTGAGTTGGATTCTGCTCGCCAGTACATAGATGATGTACTGACCCACATTTTGTGGGCAGGTGCTCGTGCTTGGAATGTTCTACACACGAAGATTTGGCTGGATTGGTCCCGCGGCATCGAAGATTTGTTGGGCATACAGAAGCTCTCCTTATACAAGATGATGTCTTCTGTTTATAAAGGGCATAATGTATGGAACATTGTAATCAGTTGTACCAGTGAGATTGTAAGCCAAGTCAGTGTATCGAGTTGTAATCCATTGTATTCAAATATCAAATGTAAGCTGTATAGCATTGTTCAGTTGGTTTCCAATGTAAAGTGAGATGTGCTGTAATCATTGTACTTCAATACAAGTCTTGTACTCTTCTTCAACTATCAATAAAGAGAATAAAGTTCTATATATCTCTTTGTGGCTTCAACTTACTCTTTGTCTCCGCTGCTATAAAGAAGTGATGTACTTCTATTCAATAAGAAAGATTGTCCTCATTAAATTCAATTTATATACTTCTGTCGCTGCGATGGGTTCCTATTTGAAGAATAATTGATTATGTACCATCTTTGCCTTATACAAGTGCAATACTAGACTTGTACGGCATCACGCCCAAGCAAGGACGATCGATTCCAAGAGATAAAATATGTAAATAAATGACTCTATGAATCGGGGCGTGACAAATTGGTATCAGAGCACGGCTTTACATCCTTGGTCTCTTCTTTGATTTGTTTCAAATCAAAGTTGCATCGATGATTAACCAAAGTTGCTTCCGCGATCACTCAATGTTGCTTCCGAGAGTAAATCAAAGATTGCTTCCGCGATTATGCTGTTGTCGTTCTGTAATCATCCTTATGTTGTTCGTATTTGAAAGTTCATTGACCCTCTTGGCTGCTCACTGGATGTTCCATACAATAAGCCTATATACATTGTGATGCCCCTAAATGAATGATTGTTGTTTGGTTTGGACACAAATAATCCAACAATGACTCGATGCCATAGTATGCTATATTGTGAATGCTGTTTGGAATGTGGGAATAAAGGAAAAGGCTATGTATGCTGCAACAAGTTCAGAATTGCATATGATATTGGAAAAGAATTGCGAATGGGATAATTGATGAATGAGTTCAACAGAACTATTGAATTGACTCATGTGTGCTAGCTACTGCTTTTGAGACCCTAAGAATATTGGCTTGTGATATTGAGACCCCGAGATGTTGGCTAAGTGTTGTGATCATTATAGATCATGTATGTCCGAAATAGATTTGAGTTGGTATTGTTTAAGGATGGCTTCGTTTCTGAGTGGTATATTGCCTCTACCACCTCAGAACGAGATGTTGTTGACCCTTTCCATAGGATAGCAAGGAGACTATCTGTGGGTACTGGGTAGTGCCGAGACTTAGCTGGAAGTCATGTATTGTTGCTAGACGACTCAAGTGTCCCTTGACGGTTATGCTATGTTGGGTAGCGAGATTGTCGGAATTGTAACAGGTGGCTTTGGTTAGAAATTGTTTAGTCGAGTGATGACTCAGACTAGTGAGACCGTTAGTATGTTATGGATAAATGGATTTGGCTAGAGAATGTTGTGGCTTAGAATATCTAAATGTTGACTTCGGTTGGTTGAATGCAAATCAGATGTGGCTAATACAAAGTTGGTTGCTAGGCTGAAAGTTTTAGAAATATTGTCGGTGAATCAAAGGAATATTAGAGATCTATGCTTTGACCCTAAGGTGTAATAGATGTTAATCCATCTTGATCACCAAGGGATAGTCATTGCCTATGTGCATGTATGCTGAGGAATTTAATGGGATTAGAAAAGTAACAAGTAGCCACCTTGAATATTTGTGCTGCATAGATGATGGTTAAGTGATACATAAATTGTCGGATTGAAAGGAATGAACTACTCGACCCTTGCTGCATAAGAATTAAGAATGCCCATAAGATAGTTTGATGATTGAGAAACGAATGGGAACGAGAAATTGTAAATGTGTTGGATAATGTCAGTATAAGTGATTGTTGGTTGGAAGATAGATTGTTGGCTTATGACTTGGTGGTGTGACTCTGCCATACGGATCAAATAGTATAATTCCATAGTTATGTTAAAAATATTGGAACCGATGACCCTTGAATAGTTGGCCTTGGCTTATGGGTTCGTGTGGATACAAAGGATATTGGAATAGAAATTGGATCATTGGGAATTTACTTGATGGATTATTAGAACGAGGAGAATCGTATGTCGGATTGGGAATTGACCGTAATGTTAATAGAGCGATCTTAGTCGATCACTGGGTAAGTCTAGAATGAGCCTCTGTGGGAATTATTTCCTTGAGGAAGATCCGGGATAGATTGACTTGACCCTAGCGACCAGTTGATGAATTACCAATTGCTGGCTTAGCCCAATTGGAGATTTATTATTCGGCCTGAGTTGAAATCCATATGTTTGGATAGTGTGCCTTAGAACTGTTGGTTGCTTGTTGGCCATAAGAATAAGAAACTAGTATAACCCTAGTAGTCGTCCACTCTAGGGAAGTCACCTAAATGATTAGGTATAGCTGTCGGTATAGCTAACCATTGAGACTGGACCAAATAATAGATGGCCGTTGGCGAATCATAGAATGACCTTGTGGCATTTGAACGAGAGATGGTGATGAGTTTGACCTAAGAATGATATATTGTATGTATGCTCCAATATAAACCTTAGAGATGTTTGACCCTTGAGGATTATGTGTCGGCCTATAGCGGGACTAGAATCGTGGGATGAGACTTGAGTTGTATGTATCGAATGGTGAATTATATAAGATGAAATTGACTGCTCATGACGGGAATGTTGGATCGGTATCGATAGTTGGTTGATGTCGGATTGTATCATTTAGAAAAGTGGAATTGCCTCGGTGAAAAATATTGTTGGATTCAAAAAGGAATATGATTGCATGTTGGGAACTCTTGATGTGATTGGCTCTAAGATTTGACCCTTGATTGAATGCTATAAATATTATGCTTGGGTAGAAGGCTTAACCAAGTTGTCCCTGATGTTAAGTGTTGTGGCCTGGAAGATAGTGATTGTGACAAGAAAATGAAGTAATAAAGTCAATTGAAAGGATGCTAAGTCGGATTTAGAAAAGAAGAGTTATATTGTGGCTGATCGAATCGTACTAACATGGAAGTTGGCTGAAGTACATATGTTTTGGGGACGCCTAAAATATGTGTATGGATCCAGCCGAAGTGATTGGTTGCGACTGAGATAACATTGTGGGAAGAATTTATCGCACTAGCGCAGACTTTGGCTGAAATGTATATGTTTTGGGGACGCCTAAAATATGTATGTGGATCCAAATGAAGCGATGTGTTGCGACCAAGATAGAATGCAAGGAAAATATTGGTGAATCAATGAGAAGTGGCAAGTATTTGAAAAAGAGAAAGATGGAACGGATCGTTGATGGATTAAAATGATACAGTTGGATAACTATTTTGAAATGATCAAGTGGGCTAACATGAATATTGAATTGAAGCTGAATGAGTAACTCATTGTGATTAAGTGAATCTAGTAGAAGAGTTATTTCCTTAAGTTTCGAGGACGAAACTTTTTCTGAGTGGTATATTATGTAATGCCCCGCTCCGCACGAGGCATTTGGTTGGCGTGTTGGATGGGATCAGAATGTTGGACCGTGACTTATGTTGGAGATCAGAAGAATTGAGATTGATGCTGTCTCACTTAGCTGGCTAGACGGAATGGGTATTGGAACATGGCTCGCTGGTAGAGCTACGCTTAGTGGAATTTTGGGTGAGTGGAACTGTCCTTCCTCCTCCCTACTCCTTCATGCTTAATAAATGAAGTATTAAAATGCTATAAATTGTCCCTAATTGTCCCATGTTATAGTTGCTGAATAATAGAGATGCCTATGTTGAGAATTATTGAAATGTACAACACATTGAACTGCTAATGTGATTTGATGCCTGAGATTGAATTGATAACATTGCCCCTTATGCTTAATGCTGCTGAAACGATAAAACACTTGATTGATGAGATGTCTTGTGAATGATAGAATAAGAAATGAACTGGCTGTGCTATCGACCCAACGAACTGAATGAAATACTAGAATTATGTACTCTCTCTATAACTGTTGCAAGAATATGAAATGCTGCATGTCCCTTATAAGAAATGAATGAATGTTAAGCTCCTCTTAAGAAAGGAATGATATGAGATACATTGCAATGAAGCAATGAATGAGAAATGATAAAGCTGGGATCGTTGAGATCACCAAATGAAATGATGGTATTGATGAAATAAATAAATCATTGAATATGACTAATGATGCAATGTTGCCTTTACTTTCCTTAATATATTTTACCATGCGATTATGTTCACAATCGAGTCGGACACGCATTCGCATGGTCATGGACAACTTGTATACAAGGTTTGAGTAATAATTTCCTCGAACGGTTCCTAGGGCCCTGGGAACCGATTCGGCCTAGGAGGAAATAATGATGAGTGCTATGGGAGCACGGGTAAGGCGGGGTGGTATAGAGGCTCGCCACCTACTATGCTGACCGCATTATCTTAAAATGAAATGAAATGAGAAGAGTCCATATGGTTTAACAACACCAGTGACCATGTAGTCAGGATGCATGCTAATGAATGTTTTGTGCAGGCAGAGTAAGTATATCGAATAACCTGTATTTGATGCAGGTGTGAGAAGTCGGCTATCGGTAAGAAATCACATAATTGTGATATTGTATAAGTTGGTTTAACTTGCCTGCTTAACATGTAGAATTAAGTATGCTAGAAAGATGTCTTGCTCTAAATAGTGCTCAAACATAACATCTATGCTAAATGATGCTTAAAGTGAGAATTGTTATAATATGTTTAAGATGTTAATGTTAACGATGCCTTAATGACGCCTTTGCATGATAACACCAAGAATGCTATAATGATATGTCCACATGAATGTTGCTAAGACATGTTTACATACTTCAATGCTTCTGCTCAAGAACTGTAAACTGATGCTAGGCCCCAAGTAGAAAGATCACTCTAATAAATGCTTGCTTAAATGATTACCTTAAATGTTGGTTTATGCGAGTGAGTTGGATTCTGCTCGCCAGTACATAGATGATGTACTGACCCGCATTTTGTGGGCAGGTGCTCGTGCTTGGAATGTTCTACACATGAAGATTTGGCTGGATTGGTCCCGCGGCATCGAAGATTTGTTGGGCATACAGAAGCTCTCCTTGTACAAGATGATGTCTTCTGTTTATAAAGGGCATAATGTATGGAACATTGTAATCAGTTGTACCAGTGAGATTGTAAGCCAAGTCAGTGTATCGAGTTGTAATCCATTGTATTCAAATATCAAATGTAAGCTGTATAGCATTGTTCAGTTGGTTTCCAATGTAAAGTGAGATGTGCTGTAATCATTGTACTTCAATACAAGTCTTGTACTCTTCTTCAACTATCAATAAAGAGAATAAAGTTCTATATATCTCTTTGTGGCTTCAACTTACTCTTTGTCTCCGCTGCTATAAAAAAGTGATGTACTTCTATTCAATAAGAAAGATTGTCCTCATTAAATTCAATTTATCTGCTTCTACCGCTGCGATGGGTTCCTATTTGAAGAATAATTGATTATGTACCATCTTTGCCTTGTACAAGTGCAATACTAGACTTGTACGGCATCACGCCCAAGCGAGGACGATCGATTCCAAGAGATAAAATATGTGAATAAATGACTCTATGAATCGGGGCGTGACAGTATAGAAAAGAGTTATTTGTATTTACCTCCCCAATTGCTAATCATATTTCTAATTCCCCCCCCCCCAAATTTTATTTTAATTAGTGTAAACTCCCTCTCCCCCCCTAATCCTATGGTAAAGTGCAAACAAACCCTCTTTAGATTTTTGTTTTTGCATTTGAAGACCATTTGTTTAAAAAAAAATCACATTTTAATTTTTGTTCAGTTTGCACCCATGCTGTTAAAACACGTCTAAAAATAAGATTTTACCCCTCCCTCCTCTCTCTCCGGTGGTGGAGGCTGGTCAAACGGGGCCGACCAGAGGAGAGGGGAGGGTGGTCGGCCAGCGGAGGGAGAAGGGGGCGAGTCGAGCTAGGGTTGAGCATTCGGTTAATTCGGTTGAAATCGAACCGAAAACTGAATTGAACCGAAAATCTTATAAGCAAAACTGAAACCGAATAGAATTGGCCCATAACCGAATCAAACCGAATCGATTTAAATCGGTTAGATTTTCGGTTTATTCCTTTTTTGGTTTATTTGCACATTTTTGTTAATATATATAGTACTTAAATATACCTAAATTTATTTAGTATGTATATATATATATATATATATATATATATATATATATATATATATATATATATATATATATATATATTGACAAAACCCCCTTATTTTATTAATCAAGGCACAAAATGTCGAAGCCTGAAAGTCATACAAGGCACAAGGCCGAAAAAAGAAACCACAAAAGGAAAGACGGGGGAGGGGCGACTGCGCCCGCCAAAACTAACAGGAGTAAGGTTGCCAGAATGCTGGAGGGCTGTGGGAGCATTGCGAGCTCCTTTTGCGGCATTGCCGGAGGATTTTCCGAATGAGCTGTTCGGCGGAGTATTGGTGACCCTCGTATCTCGCTTTGTTGCGGTTCTTCCAAATTGCCCAGGTAGCGGCCGCTGCTACGATCAGGTGACCGTGGGACGCAGCTCCCCAGTGGGTCAGGAGATCGTGAAAGCGTCCAACTCCTGGATTGATGTTGTAGTTGCGGTTGAGGATGCTCCAGATTTGGTCGGGGAGGCTTCCCTCCCGGAAGATGTGGTCGATAGTCTCCGTCTGACGCTCGATGCAGCAGTTACAAGCGGACGCCAGGCTGATACCGATAGAGTTAAGAATCTCGTCGATAGGCAATTTCTTTCTCGTAACTCTCCACAGGAGGAAGGACCATTTCATAGGGATGCAAGAATGCCTGTATCGCGCAATGAAGTGATCCTGCCCGTTCTCTTGGATCGCAATTCTCGCCGATCGTACTGAGAATGCTCCAGAGGCTTCCAGCGACCACCTCAGCTCGTCCGCGTCTGGCCCAATGCTAAGTTCGTGCTGACGAATGCTGTCAACCGTTTCGTTGCCGGACCGATCGCGAATCTGATCCCAATTTCAGTCGTTGTTAGAGGGGTTCCATAGGTCTTTGATCCTGCAATTGCTCGAGGAGTCTGTAATGTTCGGGATAAGGCTGTCACATGTCCATCGCTCCAGGAATGGGTTGGCCTCGCCGTTGCCCAGATGAAGTCTAATCGCATGCTCTGCCATATCACGGTCCTGTAAAATGCGGCGTCAAGTCGCGGATGATCTGCTGTTAGCTCTGGTCGTCGCAGGGTGGATGTGTTTGAAGTATCTGGCTTTCATGAACCTGGTCCACAGGTTTTCATTCGTTTGTAATTTCCACCACAGTTTCATAGAGAAGGCTTTGACGATGTGATTGAGTTTGGTGAATCCAATCCCACCGCACGCGATCGGGGTAGCCATGGTTTCCCAACTAGCCCAGTGGTGTTTGTCTTGTCCTTTGTTGTGGCCCCAGAAGAACTTGCAAAAGATCTGCTTGATCGACGCTATGACCTTCTTGGTTGGAGAGCATGCCGCTAATGTGTGGATGTGGACGGAGTTGAGCACATGTTTGATGAGTATAATTTTGCCGCCTGGGGATAGGGTTGCGTTATGCCATCCTTCGATCTTGTTCTTGATTTTGCTGATCAGGTTCTCGAAGATGCTGGCGTTGGATTTCCTATATATATATATATATATATATATATATATATATATATATATATATATTCGGTTTTTGGTTTTGTACCGAAACCGAAATAGAATAAAAAAAATTTAGTACTTTCAAAAACAAAACCGAACCGAATTTTTTTTTTTAAAATCGAACCGAATCTCTTATTCGATTCGGTGTTCGATTTTCGGTCCAAAATCGAATAATGCTCACCCCTAGGTCGAGCATGGCCGGCCGCCGGAGGGAGGAGGGGGATTGGGTGGACGGCAGAGGAGGGAGGAGGGGGCGGGTCGAGGGGGATTGGGTGGACGGCAGAGGAGGGAGGAGGGGGCGGGTCGAGGGGGCCGGCCAGCGGAGGGAGGAGGGGGGGTCGAGAGGGACCGAATAAGAAAAAATCGAACCGAACCAAACTGAGATTTGATTTGGTTTAAAAAAAGATTCGGTTCGATTTCGGTTTTGAAAGTACTAAATTTTCTTATTCGGTTTCGGTTTCGGATTTCAGTTTCGGTCCAAAACCTAAAACCGAATAAGAAGATTTAGTTTATATATATATATATATATATATATATATATATATATATATATATATATATATATATATATATATATATTTATGTACTATATATATTAACAAAAAAGTGCAAATAAACCAAAAAATTGAATAAACTGAAAATCAAACCGATTTAATTCGGTTCAGTTTGATTCAGTTATGGGTCAATTCGGTTCGGTTTCGATTTTGCTTATTCGATTTTTGGTTCAATTCAGTTTTCGGTTCAATTTGAACCGAATTAACCGAATGCTCACCCCTAGCTCGACCCGCTCCCACCACCCTCTGCTGGCCGGCTACCCTCCCCTCTTCTCTGGTCGGCCCCGCTTGACAAGTCCCCGCCTCCGGAGAGAGAAGGGGGAGAGCGTGGAGGGAGGGGTAAAATCGTATTTTTAGACGTATTTTAACGGCTGTTAACGACAGGGGTACAAACTGAACAAAAATAAAAATGTATTTTTTTTAAACAATGGGTCTTCAAATACAAAAATGCAAAACTAAGCAGAGTTTTTTTGCACCTTATCCGAAGATTGGGGGTAATAATAATTAAAATAAATTTGGGAGAAAAGTAAAGATATAATTAACAATTGGAGAAGTAAATACAAATAACTCTATAGAAAATGTGCGCCCCTGGCCCTGGCACTGGCCCCTCGATATGGATACAACGCAACACATAAAGACACATCAAGATGGACACGATGCGTAGGTGACACTTGGATATCTTCTCAGTATTTTCCAAGTATAATATCTATGAATATATAAATATGGTGACATTGATGTTGATCGTAACTTGCCACTTATGATGCTATGCTACCTATGAAGCATCTCCCAACGAATAAGCTAAGGTGGTCGGTTTACAAAAAGTAGTTAAGTGGACTATATATATATATATATATAAATATATATATATATAAAATATATATATATATATATATATATATATATATATATATATATATATTGAAGCAATGTGTAATTGTGGCGAACTCGTCTCCAATGTGGCTCAAACTCCTTACTGCTTGGACCGCATGCATCTCTCTTAACCACTTAGGCTAGAGGTCATTTGCATAAACTGAGATCTCAGATTTAAACTAATCATCAGAAATCTGATGGTTTATGGAACCCATTCCATACAAGCAGATTCCTATTGCTTAGTGGGAAGTTCGGAAAAGTAACACTATGAACTTCAATTATGCTCTCTCAATCTAGTGTTCTAATCAACATATTTTCTTTACTATAAACTATATATGATCAGAGAGGCTATCAAGAAAGCAGCACACACAGGGGTCAGGTCCCCCACATATGCCTATGTTGTTGTATAGTCAATCAAGAAGCAGAAAGCATTAGACAAGGCATAATGCTGTCTTCCACAATTCATAAAGTGGCAGCCAAGTCAAAGAAGAGCACTGCAATGGCCAAGCAAAGCAAGGCTCAGCTCAGGTCCTCCCTATCGATCAATCACTCAGTGTGCATTTGGTGATCAGTTTTGAATGTCAGTCTCCATCCTCAGTGAGAACCCTACGTATGCTTCTGCTGAATGCCCTGTCTTTACTTATTAACCTCGCTTTAGATTCAGATCATAGTGCACCATAAACTTGCTCTTCTATTCATCGATCTTGTCACTAGGATGCTATCTAGTAAAGAGCGACAAATGTCAACCAACGTACTAATGCGAGCTGTGTTTGGACTTGAAAATCAAATTCATGAATCTAGAAAAATTTTAAGAAATTGAAGATATATACACAATATCTGCACTTCTAAGTCGAGTGAGCAAGGAATCGGCATGATCATGGCTCATGCTTCAAGACAATGACACATAGCATAGAGAGCACAGTTCCGCGTGTGATAAGTAAACAAACGCATGAAAGTAACAATGAATCGAGAACTAATTAACATCCACATTTTACCATGTGGACTCAAACCAAATTTTTCATCTTTTTATTTTCCAAAAACAAAAAAGGACAAAAACAAGTATTTATCACAATTTTTTTGATGGGTTGTTTAAATACTTTATATCTTTGGGCTCTTTTATGGGCCATGCACTAGCATCTACCAAAAATCTGTTGGTGTTGGGCCGACTAGAAAAATAGTCCCACATTGCCTAGACCAAATGACTTGTATCTCTATATATAAGCTTTGCTTGTGTTTAGAGATGCACATCTGGTGTGGAGGGGCACATGGGTGCCATATGGTGGTATTTTTTAGTGGAAAGAAGGTTGTCACTACCACTTTTCTAGATTTGAGTATTTTAGTAATTGTGTGATATTTTAAATTTTTGATTATTTTATTATTCATTTGATTGGTGTTGTAGTTTTTGATTGGTGCTCTTGGTATTAGCAGATGATTTAACCTTAGTTAACCTTAATTAGAAGACTAACCATGTGATTAGAGACTTAATTTGCTAATTAGAATTTAAGTTAGAGCTTAGTCCTAATTAGGAAACAATTTAAGTTATTTTTAGGCTATTTAATATATAGCTTTTTAGCCTTTTTGCTAATGGACTCCTTTTGGACTTTAGTTGTATTGTGGCCCATCCTAAACCCTAACCTAACCCAAGAAGCACCCATGGCCGGCCACAACAGCAGTCCCCCTATATGTGTTACAGTATAGTAGACGTTAAGCTTTCTCAAAACCCTAGAAGTTTTCATTCCCTTCCAATAGTCTTTTTTCCTCAATTCTCATCCAAATCAGACCAAACGAAGTACGTTGCGATCTTTGGGAGGAGAGGAACATGCTGGAGACTTGCTAGCAAGGAATCAGAGGCTTTGAACCGGAGGAAATCGGTGTCGGGACGTTTGGAGGCTCGTTTCATTGAGATATTGACTCTCAATAGGTAAACCCATCTAAACCCTTGTAAATTCTAATTTTTCTTCATAGATGCATCCATCTAGGTGCCTCGGACATGTAGATGTAGTTTGGCAGGATTTCGTATCCGTTTGGTAGGCGTATCGGACGCGTGTCGGTGTATTAGAACATGTGTTCGATGAAATGCCTCTTAGAATAAAAAATTCTTAATTTTTGATTCTGTTTCCACGAGTTTGTTGCTGTTTATATTTGAAACAAGTTATGTGAAGACGGATCTCGATTTGATTTGATTTTGGGTCCAAATCGGACACGGGGACGTAGTACGAGATCCCGTGCACTGTCCTACATTCTGAGTGTCATAACTCGATGGATACGACACGGTTTAGCATGAAATTTTGTGGACACGTGGGGGCAACCTCTGTCCACACGTTCATAAAATTTTACGAGATTTTTGTTGAGTGTGCACGAAGTTAAAGCGCTTGCATTGATTCGGCTGACACCATGCACGCACGCACAACCCTTCCCGACGTTGTTCGTGGGACGCATGGAAACAGCATGGACGCGTGTCAGGGTGGTGTACACCTAGACCAAGATCCCACCTACCTACGTGCACGAGCATGAGGCTCCTCGTGTTGCCTGTGGTGTTCTATCGAGCCCGGAACGTGCCTACGAGGATTTTTTTTATACACGTGTACGTGCCTGTACGATACACACTATTTGGACACGATACGGACACGAGTCCGACTCTGTAAGGACACGAGCATGACACACATGTGTACACCTTTGTGTTTGTCAAGTTTCATGAGTTTTAGTTGTGTATTTCGGATTTTAGGTTTTGAGTTGGGTTTGTGTAGTATATGGGTTTTTGATATTGAATTGATTTTGATATTTGAGAATAGATTTTGTGTTCAACTCAGATTTTTGAGTTTGACAACGATATTTAGTTTTGAATTAGATTTCTAAGATATCTATTGAGTTCAGTTTCTTTTGAGGGTATGTGGGTTGATATACATACATGTGAGGGTTGGAAATTATATGGTATAGTATATAGGTTAGCAATATGGGTTGTATTTTCAGTTTTCTGAGATACATTAGAAGATTTCAGTTGTATATGTATATATATGTATGAGAGTTGGAATACCTATATATATGGATATGACATGTATTGAGTGTTGTAGGTGTCACACCCACTTTTTAATTTAGGGATATTTTAGTCATTATGTATTTATTTGAATTCTCTTATTAATTTATTAATTAATGTGATGCTTTGTTGCTTGATTGGTGTTTGAGTAGCATAAGGTGGTTTGACCTTGTTCATCCTTCATTAAGAGCCAAATATGGTAATTAGAATTATTTTTGACCTTTAGAAATTAATTTAGAATTAAATTCCATTTTTGGCAATGAATTAAATGATTTTAAGACATTTTTTCATAAGCCATTTTAACCCTTTTTGACATGGGCCTTTTAGCAACTCATGGAGTGCTTGGCCCATGTGAAAACCCTAATCCTAACACCCCTAGCATAGCCGGCCACAAGCAGCCCTTCCATCATTTGTGAAGAAATAATTAGCCTCCACTATATCAAGAGGAAACCTAATTTCTCTTTTATCTAAAACACTAATTTTTTCATCCGGAGTCCATTTCACCTCAAACGAATTCTGTTGCGCTCGTTGGGAAGAGGAGAACTTGCTGGAGTACTGCTAGCAAGGAGTTGGAGGCATTTTTTTGGGAGAAATTGGCCGACAAAACACTCGGGGAATTTCTTTTATTGAGATTCTGACTCTCAATAAGTAAATCTTGTTCTACCTTTGTTTCTTTTGAAATTTCTTCATGTTAGCATCCATATAGGAACCCTCGATCTGTGCATGAAGTTTGGTAGGATTTTGGTTTCGTTTGATAGCGATATCGGACACGTATCAGTCTTATGTAGCACGTGTTCGACAAAATGCCACTTAGAACTGAAAAGTGTTAATTTTTGATTCTGTTATCACGAATTCCTTGCTAATATGATTTGTAACAACTTTCGTGAAGATAGATCAGAAATTGTCACGATTTCAGTGTCCGAACGGATACGGACACGCGTGAACGAGATCCCGTGCACGCTCTGCTGCCTGTGCATCATAACTCGACGCACAGAGCTCCGTATTATGTAAATTTTCATGAGCACATGGGGGGAAACCTCTTCCCATATGCTCCAAAAAATTTACGACATTTTGTCGAGCGAGCGCGGAGAAATTCGACGTGCACTGGTCATCCCACACAGTGCACATGGCTGAATTTCGTCGCTGACACGGCCTTCGTACGCAGACATGGCACGTCGAAGACCCATTCCAGGAGCACGAGCATGTATCCCTATACCTAGATTACCCAGGAACCCGACCCTAAGTCACGACGTGGCTCAAATCGCGAGCCACGAGGCCCGACACGCGCCCACGAACACGCACGTGCGCGCGCACGCAGGCCGCACGGCTGTTCGTCGGTCGCTGTGTCGCGTATGCGAGACGTAGTATCGTGTCAGTGTGTCCTAGCCCTACCCCGGGACCCTACCCAGTTGTGTGTACGAGCACGAGGCTTCTCGTTGTGTGTTTGGCGCTCAATCGAGCGAGGTACACAGTCTTCGACACGCAAAATTGGTTTTCCGATATGCGTTCTGTGGACATGACACGGACACAATTTCGACTCCGTGAGTACCCGAGCACGTCCCACATGTCGAGACCAACGTATTTGCCAAGTTTTGTGAGTTATAGTTGTGTCTATTGCATTTTAGGCATCGAGTTAGAAATTGGGTGTTTTGACACTTAATATTTTGAATGAATTTATGATATTTTGATTTCTTGAGTATTAACTGATATTTTCTGAGTTTATATCATCAATGTGAGATTTTGGACATGCGGGAATTGGTCGTTGGTTTTTATTTCCTAATATTCTATCATTTGTGTATATATATAGCTTTTTGCTTATATATATATATATATATATATATATATATATATATAAATATAATTTATTTTATTTATTATTTATTATTATTATTATTATTTTTTTAAAGAAACCCCATTTTATTCATAAAAGGTACAAAATGCCAAAGCCTTTACAAGTAAGCTACCAGCCGGGCTAAAAAGTATACCACCCAAAAAGAAAGAAAAAGAGGGATTAATAGAGGATAGCGTCCCAGAATGGCTCCTGAACATGCGAGCATATGGCTCTGATCTTCCGGCACTGTCGAAGGGCTTCCCGAATGAGTTTGACTCCGGAGTACTGATGACCTTCATACCTTGCCTTGTTCTGATTCTTCCATACGACCCATATATCCGCCACTACAACGATCTGATGGCCGTAGAAAGCGAAGGCCCAGCAAGTCAGGAGATCATTGAAGCACCCACTCCTCTGGTTCTGCCCGTACCGATGTGAGAGGGCCCTCCAAACCTGAAGCTAAACCCAATGGTGGTGAGGGTGTCGTCGGTAGACAACTTTTTGCGGAAGGCTCTCCATAGAAGGAACGACCACTTTTTTGGGAAGCAGGTCTGCCAAAATGCAGCAATGATAGGTACAGGCGTCCCTACGCCACGGACTGTGTTTCTAGTCGACCTCCCCAAAAAGTATCTAGAAGGTTCGGCCGACCACCTTAGCGCATCAGGGTCATCGTCCAGTTTGGGGTTTTTGCTGCAGTTGCGCTCTTCTGCCTCAGCTCCGACCCACTCTCTTATCTGGCGCCAATTCCAATCATTACTAGTAAAATCCCACAGGTCCTTGATCCTGATGTTCCCCGAAGCAACCATACGATTGTTAAGCACGGTATCTCCCGCCCACCGTTCCAGGAACGCCTGGGATTCGACATTACCCAGTTGCAGTTGGATCACCGGTTCGACGAGGGATCGGCCCACGAGAGTCCGCCTCCAGGCGACAGATGATCGACAATTGGAGATGGCCTGTACCGGGTGAATATGCTTGAAGTACCTGACTTTCATGAATTTGGCCCATAAATTCTGACTCGTACGAAGCTTCCACCACAACTTCATAGAGAAGGCATCAACAATGTGGGATAGTTTGGAGAAGCCCAGACCACCTTATTCCGTGGGCTTAGCCATCGAATCCCAACTGGCCCGGTAATGTTTCTCGTGACCATCACTGTGACTCCAAAAGAAATTATAAAAGATGCTTTCCAGGGAAGCTAGAAATTTCTTGGGAGGGGAGCAGGCAGCCAGGGTATATATAGGGATAGAGGTGAGCATGTGCTTGATGAGAATAATCTTGCCACCTGGTGATAAGGTAGCATTATGCCACCCCTCGAGTTTTTTCCTAATTTTGGTAATCATGTAACGCCCCAGTCCCAAAATACGTAGGACTAGGAACGTAAACATGCCAGCTGTATTCAACGAAGTATACTCCAATATATGGAAGCCTCGTATAAATACATAAGCTGTAAAATGCAGTAGAACCATAACTAATCTCATCCACACATAATAAATGAATAAAAGATCATATAATGAGAATAAATTTGTCTTGATATAATATGTTGGGTGGAGAAAAACCCACTACCAACAAAATAAAGAAAAGTACATAGAAAATAAAATGAGTGGCGAGCGAAGCGAAGACGATCCAAGTGCAATTATCCTCAAGAAATAGCAATGAACACGGCTAGAGTTAAAGCACCTGCGAAGGACAATAGCATACACCTGGCAAGACAACCAGGTCCTCAGAGGGACGTAACAAGACACATAATAGCATGCCATATAAACTGAATAAATATTGCTCAATAAATAAGTCAATCGAATTTATAACATAGTCCAATACGCACCTACTGAACGAGCGTACCATCCCCCCAACCAAACAAGGACAGGAGATGGTAAACTAATTCATGGCGACGTATCTTCCCATGCTATGAATCCAATATGGTATTCGGACCCCAACAAGGTTCAATACCTTCTCATCGAAGTAGTAAGTCACACCTACAACCAAACAAGGACAAGATGTGACAAACTAATCCGCGACAAGTTATTGTTCCAATCTACGGTCAGATACAAGTACCCAAACCAAAAGTACTCGTACCTAACGGATAGGGTAGCCTACCATTCTAAGTGAAATGTTGTTAAGAACAATCCTTCCTACGCATGGGCCATGGCTAAATAGGATCGGTATAGTCCCCTCTTGGGTACCAGAGGCCCCATCAGGAAGAGCATGACGTTCCGCAGAATCGTCAGTGGCCGTCAGTAATCATGGGTCATCAACCCCGTATCTCCAGCGGAGAGTCCAGGTCACAAGGGAAGTGCATCGAAGCCCATACGCTAAGGAATTGTCCTTTCCGTCCAATGCCTACTGTGTTGTATCCACAACACAAACCACTATAACCGCTAAGTCAAATTAGCATGCAACCTCTATTAGCGGTTATTCCTATCGCACGGCTTTTACGTACTGGTGGCCAGCCAATCATGCACTTCCGTGTTCTACATGTGACACACAACTTCGTGTTTATAATGTGTCAAGGCCAATGAATGCAACACACAAGGTGGTCCCTTAAATCTAGGTTTAATTTGTAAGAAAAATAATACACAGCAGGAAATATAAATGAACAGTTATGCCATGTATCACAGTTTATTTTGCATAAAGAAAATAAGTAATGCATGAAATATGAGCTAGAATAAATAAACAGCTAATGGCAAGGTGTCTTGCCTGAGGTCCTTGCTGGTGAAACCGACAATCCCGTTGGGTATAGAATAGTCACAGGGCTACACAAGATAACTCAGACGATGTGACAAACTTCTAAAATAAAAACCAAATATAAAATATTCTGGAAAATTTATGGGAAAAATATATCATATGTGTTTTTCTGTCAGTATTCCGAAACTTCAAACGGATCGTGATTCTGATTCCTGGTTCTCCCAGAATCTCAAAAACACTAAAACGTGTCAGATTTCGGACCACTGACACTCCACAAATTTTCCAGAAAATTAAGTTTCAAATTTATGAAAATAAAATTTATACTCAAAAAATATACCTCAATACGATTCCAACAAAAAAAATTGGAGGTCAAACGGAGTCCGGAGTTGGGAGTTATGGTTATTCGAAGTTGCTACAACCTTTGAAAATTGAAGCTGAATTTATGACGAAAAAAGAGAGAAATTTTGACAATGATGGTTTGAAAGATGATTTGTGGTGAAAATAATATGGAAGGGTACCTGCCTATTTATAGGATGTCGGAATTCCCAATTAGATAAGAATTAGGATTCCTTTAAACCCAATTTAGATATTTTCTAATTTAATTTAAAAGCAATCAAATCCAAATCCAAATCTAAATCCAAATCTAATTTAAATCAAATCAAATTCTCTTATTTTAAAATCAAATCAATTAAATCCTCAATTTAAATCTATTTAAATTTTTTTAGCTCAAAATCAAATGGGATAAATAAATTTTGAATATTTAACTATTTAAATAAATCCAAAAATCAAATCAAGATTTAAATGGCCACCATAACTTCCAAATATATTTTTCAAAATACCAATAATAATAATTTCGAAAATAATAAATATTTTTAAATATCTTTTTAAATAATAAAATATTTATTAATAAATCTCAAAAATTACTTTTTTATTTTAAAATAGAATAGTAAATAATTACGAAACATATGTATGCACGAATAATGCATACATGATTATGCTTTTCCTAGTATACAATGAAATATTATTTATGATTAATAACTGCTAAAAATAAAAAGGCTTTTTATTGCAAGAATAATAATTATATAATATTTTGAAAGTGTATAATAAAATAGAAAAAATGTTTTTCTAAAATATGTACGCTCGCACATATTCGCACTTGACGAGCAACTACGAAAAATAAAATTTCATGCGCGACGTACAATACGACTATGCGACGTACAATACAAAATTTTTAAATCAGTACCAAATTTAATATATATAAAAAAATAGTAAAAATTTAGGGATTTTACATCCTACCCAACTTAAAAGAATTTCGTCCTCGAAATTAAGAATTAGGAGGGGGTGAGAAGGCACAACGGTAGATAGAAGGGTTCAAAGAAGTTTATATGGTCGTAGTCTAGGTTGAGGGTATGATTAAGAGACGATTGTAATAACTCTTAAATTCAAGTGATTAGAAAGTCAAGATTGTAAATTTAGTGTCGAGGAAAAAGTCGAGCAGTTTAAGACAAAGATATGGTTAAATTGGGTGGTAATGGTCATGGTGATAGGACAGTTAGAGGAGTTTTAGTACGATGCTTTCGTCCTTCTAAAATAGGTGAAGGCGAACGCAATATAGAGTTCGAAGGAGGCGTTATCAAATACGAATACGTGGTTCAAAGGCGACCGAATAATTCAAAAGGAGTTGTCAAGGCAGTCGCGGATGGGACTCTAGAGGACAAGTTTAGCTATATCCCCATCCACGTAAGATAATATGTGATAAGCGAACCAACGTACAATAGGTTGATCAGACCATCATGCACCGGTTCTGATTAGACAATATGTTAGTGGGTGCACCCAATAAAATATGTCATGATCAAGCTTGATAACGAAATAAGCTTGCAAAACTGAAGCTACGTTAGCAGCGCGAGATAGTCAAAATATGAACAAGGGAGGTACTGATGAAGGAAATTTTAAATAGTCCCAGATCTTTTAAGATCAAGGCTCGCCCGAAGTTCGGGCCTATACAGTTGTCTTGGTTGACTAGATAAGTTAGGGTCCTCTGAACTTATAGGCTAAGCAAATTTATCCACATGGGTCACAAGGACAAAGGCTTTGTTGGGCCGTGAGGTATTCTACCCAACTTACAATAGTTAAACTAGTAATGGGATGAGACAATGGGTTAAGCAATCAAGATAAAGCACAAATTTAAGCATTTAAGGAACTAAGTAGAACAAAATTTACCTATCGGGTTAAGGGATTGAGTCAAGGTTGGATCTCTTAATTGAAGTCGGAAAGTATTTTGGTGTCATGGTAGAGGTTATAGTTTGGCCATTTTGACCAGAAGGTCCTATCATGAAAATAGTGTACAAGGAGACGTGTTTTAGTGGGACATGATACATCTATATGAAGGTGGACTTGTCTAGGTCTTACATATGAAATTTGTTGGAAGGAAAAGTATAGTGTTGTACTCCAAATATACAAGTCATGGTAGGGGACGCCAGAAGATCAAAAATAGAAAGTGGGAGTTCACGAGGTGATTAATGCACAAAATAAAGAAGATCAAGTTAAAGCGTGAAATAAAATTAATTAAAGAATATATTAAAAATAATTTAGAAACACAATTCTGGAGAGAAGATAGTCTTCTAGATGAATACAATTAAGGAACCATTAACTCATTATTCAAATTGCAAATGGGTTAGAAGGTCGCAATTGAAAGATCTAGAATTGAAGGAAGGTCGAGTAAGTCGAGGTGAAAATACAGTCACATAGCTGGGTAGATGACTAACAACACTTGTGTATATACTACTATCATGGTCATGAGTGACATGACAATTAGTGTGGAATACTTCTAACTCATTAGGGCAACCTTTGTGGCCTATGATTAATATTTTAACTCAAGTTTCCTCAAAAAGTTTTTTTTTTAAAAATAAACTTTCAAAAATATACCACCAAAATTTGTATTTACTCCAAGCCGTTCAAATTCATCAAAAAAAATTTAAATCACTCTCATAAATCTCAAAGCAAAATTTTATCACGTTACTACTAACATTTTCCAAAATTAACGTTTAAATTCAACTATTTAACTCAAGAGTTCATAATTTACGAATCCATAAAAATTTCACAATCAATCAAAAATTTAACACTCTAAAATTTTAAATTAATTTATAATAAAACTCTTACCATATTAAAAGCAATCTAAAAAAAATTAAGCTCAATGCTCTAATCAATTTTAACTTCTATTCATGCTAAGTTATTACAACAAAATCACAACTTTTTAAATGGTAACTTTCTTTAATCAATCAAAATAACTATCCATCACATCCTTCGAAATTCTCCAAAAAATTTAATATTAGCAATCCCACATTAAACTAAATTTTCAAATAATCTTATCAGTCAAAATCTTTTTTTTTAACCAAAAATCTAAATAGATTTGTAAATCCTCAATCATAGGACACCATTTAAAATAAAAAATTCTCAAAAATCGTTTTCATTACTTTCAAATATTTTAAACCAAAATTCACCGTCATTACTTCTATTTAAAATTCAAAATTTACTACACACGAAATCCGCAAGTTGCACAACTCAAATTTAAATAATTTCTATGGCCATTTTTAAAAGCTAAGATCATTTTAAAACCAAATTTATAACTGTTCAAAGGTGCATAACTATAATACAATAAATCATGAACATTAAAACTCGAAAATCAAATAAATTTTATATTTGTTCAAAGATGTATATCTATCACCCAAACTCATAAATATCACAACTCGAAAAGCAAATCAATTTTATACTTGTGCAAGGATGTATAACTATAATCCAATAAATCATAAATATCAAATCTTTGAAAATCAATCAATTTCTTAAACCAAGTATGAAATTCTATAAATCCTCTGGTGTTTACTATTTAGAAATCTCAAGGTTAAAACTTTCCGTGGTAATATCCTACTTTACAAATTACTAATCATTAAATCACACTAAAAAAACCCTTTAACTCAATTAGAGTCTTAAATGTATTCCAATTGCCAATATAACCATTTTAGCCATGTGTTTGACCTATGAGCATATACTAGTGTAGTCATCTTCCTAGTTGACACTAAGCACGAAAATAAGAATCAACGGTAGAAAGAAATCAAGCAAGATGCAATTCAAGGAAGTCGAACAAGAGTTCGGAATTTGAAGCCAAGGGAAGAGGTCAAGCTGTATGGATGAGATTCCTATAATTCTAATCCTATGTTGCAGGTTCACATCGGTACAATAACGTAACCGAAGTGACAAACTCGACCTGCATGGGCCACCACAAAAATATGTAACGTCCCAGTCCCAAAATACGTAGGACTAGGAACGTAAACATGCAGCTGTATTCATACGAAGTATACTCCAATATATGGAAGCCTCATATAAATACATAAGCTGTAAAATGCAGTAGAACCATAACTAATCTCATCCACACATAATAAATGAATAAAAGATCATATAATGAGAATAAATTTGTCTTGATACAATATGTTGGGCGGAGAAAAATCCACTACCAACAAAATAAAGAAAAGTACATAGAAAATGAAATGCGTGGCGAGCGAAGCGAAGACGATCCAAGTGCAATTATCCTCAAGAAATAGCAATGAACACGGCTAGAGCTAAAGCACCTTCGAAAGACAATAGCACACACCTGGCAAGACAACCAGGTCCTCAGAGGGACGTAACAAGACACATAATAGCATGCCATATAAACTGAATAAATATTGCTCAATAAATAAGTCAATCGAATTTATAACATAGTCCAATACGCACCTACTGAACGAGTGTACCATCCCCCCAACCAAACAAGGACAGGAGATGGTAAACTAATTCACGGCGACGTATCTTCCCATGCTATGAATCCAATATGGTATCCGGACCCAACAAGGTTCAATACCTTCTCATCGAAGTAGTAAGTCACACCTACAACCAAACAAGGACAAGATGTGACAAACTAATCTGCGATAAGTTATTGTTCTAAGCCACGGTCAGATACAAGTACCCAAACCAAAAGTACTCGTACCTAACGGATAGGGTAGCCTACCATTCTAAGTGAAATGTTGTTAAGAACAATGACGTAGGGTAGCCTATCATGGGCCCTGGCTAAATAGGATCGGTATAGTCCCCTCTTGGGTACCAGAGGCCCCATCAGGAAGAGTATGACGTTCCGCAGAATCGTCAGTAATCATGGGTCATCAACCCCGTTTCTCCAGCGGAGAGTCCGGGTCACAAGGGAAGTGCATCGAAGCCCATACACTAAGGAATTGTCCTTCCTGCCCAATGCCTACTGTGTTGTATCCACAACACAAACCACTATAACCGCTAAGTCAAACTAGCATGCAACCTCTATTAGCGGTTATTCCTATCGCACGGCTTGTACGTACTGGTGGCCAGCCAATCATGCACTTCCGTGTTCTACATGTGACACACAACTTCGTGTTTACAATGTATCAAGGCCAATGAATGCAACACACAAGGTGGTCCCTTAAATCTAGGTTTAATTTGTAAGAAAAATAATACACAGCAGGAAATATAAATGAACAGTTATGCCATGTATCACAGTTTATTTTGCATAAAGAAAATAAGTAATGCATGAAATATGAGCCAGAATAAATAAACAGCTAATGGCAAGGTGTCTTGCCTAAGGTCCTTGCTGGTGAAACCGACAATCCCGTTGGGTACAGAATAGTCACAGGGCTACACAAGATAACTCAGACGATGTGACAAACTTCTAAAATAAAAACCAAAAATAAAATATTCTGGAAAATTTATGGGAAAAATATATGATGTGTGTTTTTCTGTCAGTATTCCGAAACTTCAAACGGATCGTGATTCTGATTCCTGGTTCTCCCAGAATCTCAAAAACACTAAAACGTGTCAGATTTTGGACCACTTACACTCCAACAAATTTTCCAGAAAATTAAGTTCTAAATTTATGAAAATAAAATTTATATTCAGAAAATATACCTTAATACGATTCCAACAAAAAAACTGAAGGTCAAACGGAGTCCGGAGTTGGGAGTTATGGTTATTCGAAGTTGTTACAACCTTTGAAAATTGAGGCTGAATTTATGACGAAAAAAGAGAAATTTTGACAATGATGGTATGAAAGATGATTTGTGGTGAAAATAATATAGAAGGGTACCTGCCTATTTATAGGATGTGGGAATTCCCAATTAGATAAGAATTAGGATTCCTTTAAACCCAATTTAGATATTTTCTAATTTAATTTAAAAGCAATCAAATCCAAATCCAAATCTAAATCCAAATCTAATTTAAATCAAATCAAATTCTCTTAGTTTAAAATCAAATCAATTAAATCCTCAATTTAAATCTATTTAAATTTTTTTAGCTCAAAATCAAATGGGATAAATAAATTTTGAATATTTAACTATTTAAATAAATCCAAAAATTAAATCAAGATTTAAATGGCCACCATAACTTCCAAATATATTTTTCAAAATACCAATAATAATAATTTCGAAAATAATAAATATTTTTAAATATCTTTTTAAATAATAAAATATTTATTAATAAATCTCAAAAATTACTTTTTTATTTTAAAATAGAATAATAAATAATTACGAAACATATGTATGCACGAATAATGCATACATGATTATGCTTTTCCTAGTATATAATGAAATATTATTTATGATTAATAACTGCTAAAAATAAAAAGGCTTTTTATAGCAAGAATAATAATTATATAATATTTTGAAAGTGTATAATAAAATAGAAAAAATATTTTTCTAAAATATGTACGCTCGCACATATTCGCACTTGACGAGCAACTACGAAAAATAAAATTTCGTACGCGACGTACAATACGACTATGCGACGTACAATACAAAATTTTTAAATCAATACCAAATTTAATATATATAAAAAAATAGTAAAAATTTAGGGATTTTATAAATCAAGACATCAAAGATGGCCGCGTTCGATCTCCCATACACGAGGGGGCACCCAATGTATTTGAAAGGGATTGTTCGACTGAGAATGAGGTAATGTTGGATAGGTTGATAGCATGCGCTCTCTTGATGTTGTGGTGAGCGTATATGACGCTCTTAGCAGGGGTGATCTTTTGACCAGAGCATCTGGAGTATTTAATGAGTGAGTTGTGGACCACCTCCACTGACCCAACATCCCCAGAGGAGAAGATAAGGATGTCGTCAGCATAGCCCAGATGAGTAATGATAGGACACCCGCTGACCATGTGAAAATATTAGAAGTTCGGGGTTCTGGTCATGCTGTTCAGCTGTCTGCTAAGAGCGTCGGCTGCGATGATGAAGATGGTGGACGATAAGGGGTCTCCTTACCTTACACCGCGGCTGGATTTTAAGAAGCCGTCCGATTGGTCGTTGATCACCGTGGAGAACCATGTGTTGCTAATCGATCTCCAAACGATATTGGTCCAATTTTTCAAGAATCCGAATGCCCTGAACACCCAGATCATGAATTGCCAGTCAAGTCTATCGTAAGCTTTCTCCATGTCCAGTTTGATGGTGATGTTCCCCCCTCGTCGGTAGTTTCATGCATGTAATTAACTCGTGAGCCAGTATGATATTATCCTGAATGTTTCTACCCTTGACGAAGCCACTTTGCTCCTCAGAAATAATCTATGAAAGAATATCAGCCATGCGCGATGCGATGATTTTAGAAATGATCTTGTTGGTAAATTGTAACGCCCCAGTCCCAAAATACGTAGGACCAAGTACGTAGACATGCCAGCTGTATTCATACGAAGTACGTAGGTCTCGTATGAATACATAAGCTGTAAAATGCAGTAATCTAAGACAAACTAAATCTCATCCACAATGAAAAGAATAATAATATAAAATTAACTAGAATATTTATGATACAATCGTTGGGCGGAGACAAAGTCCACTACCAACTACCTCAATGAAAGAAATGTACAAGAAATCGAGCGATAAAAATGGTAAGATGAACCAAGCGCAATTGTCTTCGAAGGATTGGAGAAGACCACGGCCTTGGCTAGGATACCTGCGGAAGACATGAACACACACCTGGGGAAAAACCAGGTCCTCAGACGGACGTAGCAAGATACAGGAAGAACATGCTAATATGAACTGTCAGAATAAAATAATATATAAATGACTATCCTAGACACAAATATGCAAAAGAGATTCTAACCGCCTAATGTGCAAATTAGAGGAGAACTTTTATGCGCATGGGTGGGATTTTAGGCTATGTGTACGTAACTGGCACCCAGTCATCTGTATCCGTCCGTAACGTCTAAAACGTCAGAGGGCATCTGCAAAAATATTGCCACAGTTCCATCCAGAGACTGTGGTTTACCTGTTTGGATTCCCATATGCACTAGCGACTGTCCTCCCCCAATATATCCCATACTGTTCAAGTCATATCCATGGCTCGTCCAGCTTTGTAACTGCTTGATTCTCTAAAAACCCTAGTCATAGTAGTTACGATTATCTACAGTCACACGACTTTAGAGATAGCTAGTCAATAAGTCGTGCCCCTAATAAAATGCCTCAAACCGTGTAGTGTGAGTGTCACAGCCAAGGGTGATATAAGGATATCCCCCAACAAGAGGGTAGTCCGCTAACACTAAGTCATCATGCATAAAATAAAATAACGACTAATAAAGTCGCTTGGACCCAAGTATGGCTTGGACGCGCAGTTTATAACAAAGGAAAATAACAATATGAGACAAAATAAATAATACGAAAAATAAATAACATGACAGTAAATTAGCAAGGTATACTTGCCTGTTGCGACGCTCGGTGAGCTGCCTGGTGTGGTACAATAAATATGGCACAAGATCGACTTCAGTGTTACAACAACGTAAAGGGGCCTCCGATGGTGGCACAGACTGGTCCATCGGGTCCAAAATGATCAAGTTAGTTAGGTTCGACATAAGGTACGTACAGAATTGGCAAGGGATTGAGAATAGGGCTAATCGCAGAAGAAGAAGATAATCGAAGGAATTTGATAGTTAAAAATATATACTTTTTAGAAAACTATTTATAATACTCGAAAATATTTTCTTATTAGCTAAAATAGTTTTTTTTAGATATATATAATTGAAAATAAAAATGTTTTAAGGCAAAACTCTAAGTAAAATACTCTCTTTAGGCCAAAAGCTATATTTTAAATGGATATAAATTACTATAATAATAATTTTATAAAATATTAATAATTATCTAGAATTTATTATCATATACTTGAAACTTATTATAAATATTATATATAAAAATATAAATCCCTTGAAACCTTTTCCAAACATATAAGATGTATAAAGCCCCTATCTACACCATATTGGCTTAGCCTAAAAAAATAATTTATTAAGGCTCAAACTCTAAAATAATTTATTTATCTATTGCTATTTATCTATTCCAAACTAAGTTTTATAAATATGGAAGACTAATGTTAATACAACCAGCCCAAAATATACTGATTACTATTATAAAATTTTCATCAGCCTAATCAATATGGCCCACATCCATATAGCCCAAAATATTAAATTTTTAAAAGCTCAAAAGAAGAAAAAACATTAAAGCCCATTTGTTTTGCCCCATGTCTCTGTTCCCAACCCCAAAAAACACTTAGTATAGAAAAATAATAATAACAAAAAAAAACAAAGAAAGGTTTCACGTGACCCGAGAACCTTGGTTCTCTGAGTTCTGATCAGAGAGATTTAATAAGAAAAGAGTGTTGAATAGGAGGAGAGAGAAGGAAGAGTGGAGGAGATCGGGGAGGTCGGGACTCCCGCCGGTGCTCGGGCGGAGTCGCCGGCGGATGTGGGCGGAGAAGTCGGAGAGGGAGTGGGAGACGATGTCTTACGGCAGGAGGAAGCGGGCGGAGGGTTCCAGCGAGTAGGGGTTTCGGCAGGGAAATGGGGCGGTCGGCTCCGCCGGGCGCGGTGGAGGGAAGCGGAGGATGCGGCTGTGGCGGACGCGGGGGAGGGCGAGGGCGCAGATCTGACGGCTGGGAACCAGACCACGGTGGTGGCCCGGTGCTGGGAAGCTGTCGGCGGAGCTCGTCGGTCGGCGCGCCGCGGAGGAGCTCGGGAAGGAAAGGAGAGGGGGCTCGGGCACGACGGTGCTCGGCGCACGGCGGTGCTCGGCGCACGGCGGTGCTCGACGCACGGCGGAGATACGCCGGCCGCGGTGGAGGAACACGCGACGAGGGTGGAGTTCACGGGCGGCCGTTCGTGGAGACCTGCCCGTCGCCGGCGGTGGGGAAACCCCGCGGTGGCGTTGGATAACCATGCCGTGGCGGCGGAGCGATGGATATCGACGCTCCTAGCCGGAAGCGGCGGGGACTCGTGGCCTGGAGACATCTTAACGAGGCGATGGTGGGTCAAGTACGTGTTTTCCGGTGGTGAATTTTTGGTGGTGTGGTGCCTGAGGGTTTTGGGTCTGTCGGGAGGGTTGTTGCGGCAGTGGCCACAGTGGTGCGGGGCGGTTCGGCTGTGGCCACGCCGGTGCTGGCGGGGACAAAAGTGGTGGCCGATGGCTATGTTGGCGGTGGTGGTTTTGGTTGCAGGGGTCGGCTAGGGCTGGTGGCATTGGACTGGACTGTGGCGAGGAGAGGACAAGGTGGCACGGAGGTGGCACTAGGGAGCTTAGGTTAGGGCTTAGGGTTAGGGTTCTAGAGATCAAAAAAAATTTACGGTTTAGAATTTTTATGAGTCGTGTCGGGGATGGTTGGAGTGAGGAAAATGTGTCCTGCGAGACACAGGCTATGGGTTGAGGCCGTGTCCGGTATGTGGACACAAGAAGAAATTTGTAGATGTATAAAAGAAAAATAGTGGAAGGGAAAACGGATGGTCATGGAACGATGCACTTGATTGGCTATGGAAATTATTTGTGGAAAATTTGGCTTGTAAAATTATGGAGGAGTACCTGCCTATTTATAGGATGTGGGAATTCACAGTTGGATATAAATTAGGATTTATTTAAAACTCAAATAGATAAATACCATATTAATTTAAACGATGAAATCAAATATAAATTCAAATCAAATTTCAATTTAAATCTATAAAATCCCCATTTATACTATTTAAATTAATCCATAAAATTAAATCAAGTTTTTAAAATGGCCATAATATTTTACAAATATATTTTCCAAAAATACCAATAAATAAAATTTTGAAAATAATAAATATTTTTAAATATCTTTTTTAATAATAAAATATAAATATTAAATAATTTTGAAAATTATAATGTATATTTAAGTATTAATAGGAAATAATTTTAAACTAAATTTTTACTAATTTGGATAAAACAAATTTCGAAAGTAAACATAATAATCAAATCTTTAAAATACCTTCTTGCTAAATTACTTTTGATAAAAATAATTATTATATATATTATATCAAAACCACCATTGATAATAAAATCAAAAATTATTTTTCTAAAAATATGTTACTCGCACATATTCGCACTTGACGAGAAATACGAAAATCGTAATTTCCCGCGCGACGTACAATACGACTATGCGATGTATTAAAAAAAATCAGCATTAAAAAATATAGTAGAAAATTAGGGGTTTTACATCCTACCCAACTTACGAGAATTTCGTCCTCAAAATTTAAAAATGAGTAGGGGGTTGGAGTGGGTACAAGGGTATATCAATGAGGAACAATCAAATCACGACGTTCAAAAATATGCATTAGAAAATCGCAATTTTTTAAGTACTGCCGAAATAATCATGGATATGGTTATGGGTGAGGTTGCTAACTAACGTAAGTAAAAGATCAAGAGTCTTGGAAGTGAAGGTAAAATAATTTGAGAACAGGGGCACATGGTCCCTTGGAAAAGATAGTCATCTAGGTTTAGGGGGTACGACTAAGAAAATATTTCTAGTTATTCCTAAGTTCCAAATGACTAGATAGTCAAGGTAATAGTTTGAGGACGAATAACTCGAGGCAAAGTTGTAAATACGTGGCTTGGTTGATGGCTAACTATAACTATCATGGTCATAGGGGAACACTTGGTTTGTATCTATCAAGTACGAGTGTTCTGTCCTTCCAAATTAAGTGAAAGACAAAACGAATAAGAGTTCGAGGGAGATGTTTATCGAATACGAACACGTGGTTCAAGGACGACTGAATAATTTCAAAAGAGTTTCCAAGGCAGACGTGGATGGGATTCTAGAGAGCAAGCTTAACTATATCTCCACCCACGTATAACGATAAATAAAAGCGAACCAAAGTGCACTCGGTTGATCAGACCATCATGCTTCGGTTCTGACTAGACAATATGTTAGTGAGCGCGCGCTCAATAGAATGTGTCTTTGAACAAGTTTGATAACGGTTAAACTTGTAAAACTAGGCTATAGTAGCAACATTTAATTAAGATGGTAAAAAAAATAAGCACGAGAGATTAAGATTGAAATAAAGTAGAATTAGTTCAAAATCCTTAAGAATCTAAGTTATATCCTATGTGGGTCTCTATACAGTCATCCTATAGTCTCTTTTGTCCAAGTCTTTGGGTGTCTAGATGGGTTAGGGTCCTCTAAATTCTAGAACCTAAGTGAACTTGCTAATATAGGTCACAAGGACAAAGGGGTTGTTAGGTCATAAGGCATTCTACCCAACTTACAAGAGTTAAACTAGTAGGGTGATGGGACAGTGGAACAAATCTACCTAGTATGGATTACCTTTCTAACCAACATCAAGCACAAAAGAAGGATAAGAATTAACGGTAGAGGAAATCAAAAAAGATGCAAATCGAGGAGTCAAGCGAGAAGGCAGTCAAGTGTGTGGATGAGATCCTAGACTCTAATCCTATACGCAGGCTTGCTTGGTATGGTAAAGTAACCAAGCAATTTATCTAGACCTGTATGGGCCACCACAAAAACATGTAACGCCCCAGTCCCAAAATACGTAGGACCAAGTACGTAGACATGCCAGCTGTATTCATACGAAGTACGTAGGTCTCGTATGAATACATAAGCTGTAAAATGCAGTAATCCAAGACAAACTAAATCTCATCCACAATAAAAAGAATAATAATATAAAATCAACTAGAATATTTATGATACAATCGTTGGGCGGAGACAAAGTCCACTACCAACTACCTCAATGAAAGAAATGTACAAGAAATCGAGCGATAAAAATGGCAAGACGAACCAAGCACAATTGTCTTCGAAGGAATGGAGAAGACCACGGCCTTGGCTAGGATACCTGTGGAAGACATGAACACACACTTGGGGAAAAACCAGGTCCTCAGACGGACGTAGCAAGATACAGGAAGAACATGCTAATATGAACTGTCAGAATAAAATAATATATAAATGACTATCCTAGACACAAATATGCAAAGGAGATTCTAACCGCCTAATGTGCAAATTAGAGGACAACTTTCATGCCCATGGGTGGGATTTTAGGCTATGTGTACGTAACTGGCACCCAGTCATCTGTATCCGTCCGTAACGTCTAAAACGTCAGAGGGCATCTGTAAAAATATCACCACAGTTCCATCCGAAGACTGTGGTTTACCTGTTTGGATTCCCATACGCACTAGCGACTGTCCTCCCCCAATATATCCCACACTGTTCAAGTCATGTCCATGGCTCGTCCAGCTTTGTAACTGTTTGAGTCTCTAAAAACCCTAGTCATAGCAGTTACGATTATCTACAGTCACACGACTTTAGAGATAGCTAGTCAATAAGTCGTGCCCCTAATAAAATGCCTCAAACCGTGTAGTGTGAGTGTCACAGCCAAGGGTGATATAAGGATATCCCCCAACAAGAGGGTAGTCCGCTAATTCTAAGTCATCATGCATAAAATAAAATAACGACTAATAAAGTCGCTTGTACCCAAGTATGGCTTGGACGCGCAGTTTATAACAATAAAAAATAACAATATGAGACAAAATAAATAATGCAAAAAATAAATAACATGACAGTAAATTAGCAAGGTATACTTGCCTGTTGCGACGCTAGGTGAGCTGCCTGGTGTGGTACAATAAATATGGCACAAGATCGACTTCGGTGTTACAACAACGTAAAAGGGCTTCCGATGGTGGCACAGACTGGTCCATCGGGTCCAAAATGATCAAATTAGATAGGTTCGACATAAGGTACGTACAAAATTGGCAAGGGATTGAGAATAGGGCTAATCGCAGAAGAAGAAGATAATCGAAGGAATTTGATAGTTAAAAATATATACTTTTTAGAAAACTATTTATAATACTCGAAAATATTTTCTTATTAGCTAAAATAGTTTTTTTAGATATATATAATTGAAAATAAAAATGTTTTAAGGCAAAACTCTAAGTAAAATACTCTCTTTAGGCCAAAAGCTATATTTTAAATGGATATAAATTACTATAATAATAATTTTATAAAATATTAATAATTATCTAGAATTTATTATCATATAATTGAAACTTATTATAAATATTATATATAAAAATCTAAATCCCTTTTAGTTGAAACCTTTTCCAAACATATAAGATGTATAAAGCCCCTATCTACACCATATTGGCTTAGCCTAAAAAAATAATTTATTAAGGCTCAAACTCTAAAATAATTTATTTATCTATTGCTATTTATCTATTCCAAACTAAGTTTTATAAATATGGAAGACTAATGTTAATACAACCAGCCCAAAATATACTGATTACTATTATAAAATTTTCAGCAGCCTAATCAATATGGCCCACATCCATACAGCCCAAAATATTAAATTTTTAAAAGCTCAAAAGAAGAAAAACATTAAAGCCCGTTTGTTTTGCCCCATGCCTCTGTTCCCAACCCCAAAAAATACTTAGTATGGAAAAAAATAATAATAATAATAACAAAAAAAACAAACAAAGGTTTCACGTGACCAGAGAACCTTGGTTCTCTGAGTTCTGATCAGAGAGATTTAATAAGAAAATAGTGTTGAATAGGAGGAGAGAGAAGGAAGAGTAGAGGAGATCGGGGAGGTCGGGACTCCCGTCGGTGCTCGGGCGGAGTCGCCGGCGTATGTGGGCGGAGAAGTCGGAGAGGGAGTGGGAGGCGATGGCTTACGGCATGAGGAAGCGGGCGGAGGGTTCCGGCGAGTAGGGGTTTCGGCAGGGAAATGGGGCGGTCGGCTCCGCCGGGCGCGGTGGAGGGAAGCGGAGGATGCGGCTGTGGCGGACACGGGCGAGGGCGCAGATCCGACGGCTGGGCACCAGACCACGGTGGTGGCCCGGTGCTGGAAGCTGTCGGCGGAGCTCGTCGATCGGCACGCCGCGGAGGAGCTCTGGAAGGGAAGGAGAGGGGGCTCGGGCACGGCGGTGCTCGGCGCACGGTGGTGCTCGACGCACGGCGGAGATACGCCGGCCGCGGTGGAGGAACACACGACGAGGGTGGAGTTCACGGGCGGCCGTTCGTGGAGACCTGCCCGTCGCCGGCGGTGGGAAAACCCCGCGGTGGCGCTGGATAACCATGCCGTGGCGGCGGAGCGATGGATCTCGACGCTCCTAGCCGGAAGCGGCGGCGACTCGTGGCCTGGAGACGTCTTAACGAGGCGACGGTGGGTCAAGTACGTGTTTTCCGGTGGTGAATTTTTGGTGGCGTGGTGCCTGAGGGTTTTGGGTCTGTCGGGAGGGTTCACTACCAAAATTTATCGATTTAGCGACGGCCGCATCCGTCGCTAAGACGACGGTAATTACCATTAGCGACCGCTTACCGAGGATATTGGCCAAAAAAATCCGTCGGCAATCACCTCGTCGCTAATAACCATCCGTCGCTAAGTTGTCGTCACATGACGGAAAAGCGACGGATAGTCGACGTCACAATATGAAGCATTAGCGACGCATTGCCGACGAAATCTCGTCTACCTCAGCTTTTAAGTACTGAACTGTTTACACAATACCGACGAGCAAAGCCGTCGCTAACCCGTCGCAAAGGCGTATCAGATCGTATCATTTCGTCGCTAATTCGTCGATACCGTCGATATCAAGTGACGGATTAGCGACGACTTTCTGACGGAAAAGCCGTCGGCCAGCTTCTAGAATTTCATGTCATTTCGAGCAACTTGGCGACGGATAAGTCGTCGCTACGCCGTCGCAATATATCGACCGCATAGCGACGGATTAACCGTCAACCTTGTTCTGGAAATTTTTGTTATTTCCAGAATACGGGCGACGGATATGTCGTCGCTAGTCCGTCGAACAATAAATCATGCCGACGGATTTTCCGTCGATCATCCGTCGCTACCTGGGAATAAATTTCAAATATCCAGTTAGCGATGACATAACCGTCGAAAAGTAGTCGGAAACTGGAGACTTCTGTCGCAAAACGGTCATAAGTCCGTCGCTAACTGAGAATATTTTGAAAAAAAAATTACAGCTGTTTAGCTGTTCGCAAAAATTTGCATAAACCAAACCAATATATAATGCACACCAATTATCCAACAATCACATAGACCAAATATATTATGCACACCAATTATCCAAGAATCACATAGACCAAAATATGCACATACGAATTTAATGCACACCAATTATCCAAGAATCATATAGACCAAACCAAATTAATATAAAATAGACATCAGTTATCCGGAAGAGTAACCTAATATCCATCGTTATAATCCGATCATTGCACAAATATTCTAATTTTTTCACAAATATTCCAAAACACATAGGAAAGAGTTGGCTAGTTACAGTAACCTAATATCCAATCCTGACGACCGATCATAGCACAAATATTCCAAAATTTTCACAAATATTCTAAAACACATAGGAAAATCGACTTTGGCCTCAACAAAGACCACAAGTCATACGATGAATCCTCACAGCCAGGGATGATAGTTGCGTTGAGGCATGTACCATTCTATCAGCCACTTTGCGTACGAAGGCTCAATCTGGTTGAGGTCTTCTGTAGGGATAGGAGGGTCGGTCCCGATGCTACTACTCTCTGACGGTGGCTCCTCCTTAGCTTCAAGCTTGGGAGCAATCTCTTCCCTGATGGTCATCGGTTCTTCCTTGACAGTCACCGGCTCTTGTTTGACGATGGAGACTTCCTCCGTGTCGACCACCAAGGGTTTCTTGCCTCGACCCCTTCCTCGACTAGCAGCACCACCTCGACGAGTCCTAGGAGCCATCTTTCTGACAACAGAAATTTTCATATAGGGTAAAGAAATTTACTCAAATTATAAAAGTTGTGACGTTGGTTTTTTGCGTTCATCATCATTAGAGGGAGCAGCACTCGAAAAGTTGTGACGTTGGTAGCATGAGAGAGTAAAAATCTGTATCACAAGACTAACAGAATTACTATGTAATCATGTACTCACCAATAACCGGATGTAACTGGAGTCGTTGGTACTATCGTGCAGTAATTTGTGGATCCACAGAGATGCCAGATGTACTTAGTATCTAGTGTATCCGATTAGTATCGGTCTATCGGTTTGGTATAGGACGTATCATATTGGTATCGTCCTATATCCGATATGTACATGTATCGGCCGAATAGCTAGGATTCATATTGGTCTTATCGATTTGGTATCGGTCATATCCGATAGGTATCGGCCGTGTTGGATTAGTATAGACTATTTCGGATTAGTATCGTGGAAGGTTTAGTATCAACTGTACTTGGATTTCTCTCTTCTCGAGCTAGAATACCATTGCAAGAGAATCACCAGATCATGATTGGCCAGTTACAGTAACATACATACTTCATTTTCCATCAGGAAAAGCGAGATTGAAAAGGAAGTATGTATGTTCTGTAACTGGCCATCTACGCTCTCGTGACTCTCTTGCAATGGTAATCTAGCTCTAGAAGAGAGAAATCCAAGTACACTTGTTACTAAACCTTCAACGATACTAATCCGAAATGGTATATAATAATCCAACACGGCCGATACCTATCGGATATGACCGATACCAAATCGATAAGGCCAATATGACTTAATGGCTATACGGCCGATACATATCGGATAGGACGATACCAATTCGCTAAGACCAATACCAACCGATACAGTCCATACCAAAACGATAGATCGATACTAATCCGACACGGTCAATACTTATAAGTACCTACGGTCCAGGAGGTTGATCCGCTAGTACATCCACGTACGAACAACGAAGTAACGATCCATTTCAATTTGGATGTGAAAATCCGTATCGTAAGACAAACTAAACATAATCAGTTCTATTTCACATGCTTAATTGTCAAGTATGGGAACGAATAGCTCAGAACACAACCTAAAATTCATTCTAGATGAACTCACATAATATTTACAGTCTTAGTCTCAACTGTCTTCGATTCTATGATCCCATGTCTTAGGTTAAATAAATCACTAACCTCATCACGGTGAGTCTTGGTGTAGCACTCAAATGTGGGGCACCCGTAAATTCGTCGAGGTTTTAAATCATCGACATTGAGTTTTAAACCCTCACATAGCCTTTCTGCTTCACTTCTAGGATCGAGCAGCATCTTCTTGCAAGCTTCGGTCTCCAGATACTTAGTGTCAAGATTCTGGACGCTTTCGTAGAGCATGTCAACGCATCCTAGCGTCAATTTACTCGGCAGGAAATTGACGCTAGGATGCGTTGACATGCTCTACGAAAGCGTCCAGAATCTTGACACTAAGTATCTGGAGATCGAAGCTTGCAAGAAGATGCTGCTCGACCCTAGAAGTGAAGCAGAAAGGCTACGTGAGGGTTTAAAACTCAATGTCGATGATTTAAAACCTCGACAAATTTACGGATGCCCCACATTTGAGTGCTACACCAAGACTCACCGTCTGTATAGTTCGGTTATTGGCGCTCGATGTCCCTGTGGTAAGGCAATGGATGAGGATATTGCGTGGGAGGGGGTTGCAGATGGAGGCAACAAGGATGGCGTGTTTGTGAAAGGAGGGAAAAGATACATAATCACAGACGATATACATGTAAGGCCATTCTATTCCATGGAGTCTGCGTTGTCTATTTTTCGAAAGCATGGGATCATAGAATCGAAGACAGTTGAGACCAAGACTGTAAACATTGGCCGCGATGAGGTTAGTGATTTATGTAACCAAATGTAGTAATCTTGTAATTTAAAGTTGGAAGAACATGCAAGTAGCCTTATATATAGTTGCTGCCTCACCAGTCGAATGACTTAATTGCAAAGTATTGGAACGAATGGCTCAGAACACAACCAAAGATTCATTCTAGCATACATTAGTGAGTTCATCTTGATTCTGTTACGTCCTTCAGATACTATATACGATAAGAAAATAGATGATTCATACTAATGTATGCTAGAATGAATCTTGGCTTGTGTTCTGAGCCATCCGTTCTGATCAAGCATCTTCCTTCTCATCTTCTCCACCATGGCTCTGAACCAATCTGCTCCTCCCTACTTCCTTTCTTTTTATTTGACTCTCTCAGCCACATATGACATCCAGCTCAAGTGTAGAGTCGGGGGAGAAGAAGTGGGCAGGAAGATGAGGGGGAAGCAGCATAGCCGGCGGCATGACCCGGAGGAAGTACATAGGTTTCCTGATCACCATGTCGTACCGTAGACTAATGCAAATGGAGCTGAAAAAATATGCATAAACCAAACCAATGTATAATGCACACCAATTATCCAAGAATCACATAGACCAAATATGCGCATACGAATTTAATGCACGCCAATTATCCAAGAATCATATAGACCAAACCAAATTAATATAAAATAGATATCAATTATCCTGAAGAACGTAACAGAATCAAGATGAACTCACATAATGTAATACTAAGACATCATCTACTACTATATAAGATATAGTGATAGGTTGTCGTATCATCATTGCCGAGGGATGAGGGTCGGAGGACAGGCAACTTTATCTACGGCTACATAGTTTCTGCCTCGCCAGTCGAATGGCTGCAGGGACTATGTCCTGATCACCATGTCGTACCGTAGATCAAATGCAAATGGAGCTGAAGCCAAAATACAGAAACCAAAATACAGAATCAAATCCCTGGGACGGATGGCTCAGAACACAACCAACCGGAGAGGATACTCTGAGAGATCCATCTGAGTAGGACGTATACTCTAAGAGATCACCTTTACAAGAATGATATCAGTAGTGGGATTGTGTGCTGGAGGGGATACTATCAGAGTATACGTCCTACTCAGATGGGTCTCTCACCGTTACTATTTTTTTCTGACAGTATGGTGGATGTGCTCCGTCAACAGAATCTGTCTTCGAGCCAAAACTTTGCCCCGGAGCTCAAGTGGACATCCTTCGTGTAGAGCTCGAGTGAGAGGTTCCTGACAGCAAGGTGGTCTCCTTTGTCAAAGTATCCGTGCTCGTCCCACAACCAATGTGGGATGAGCACGAATACTTTGACAAATGAGACCACCATGCTGTCAGGAACCTCTCACTCGAGCTCTACACGAAGGATGTCTACTTGAGCTCCGGGGCAAAGTTTTGGTTCAGAGCAAGATTCTGTTGACGGAGCACATCCACCATGCTGTCAGAAAAAATTAGTAACGGTGGGAGACCAATCTGAGTGGGACGTATACTCTGATAATATCTCCTCCAGCACTCAATCTCACTACTGATATCATTCTTGTAATTGTGATCTCTCAGAGTATACGTCATACTGAGATGGATCTAATATTCTCTCTTGTTGGTTGTCGTATCATCATTACCGAGGGATGAGGGTCGGAGGATAGTACAAATAGTCTAATACAAAAATAACTCAATAAGTAGTCCAATACAAATAGTCTAATACAAAAATAACCCAATACAAATAGTCCAATACAAATCAGTACTAATAGTTAATGAGAAACATGCTGCTCACGCAAACGCTCAGTTATACGTTCACGCATCCACCTCGAAAAAGCGAGTTTTTTGGCGCGAGGAGAGATGTCGTCCCTTGCAAAGATTGATTGAAGAGAACTCTCGGTCTCACTAGCTACCGGTGCTGGATGAATAGAACTTCCGGTCTCACTAGCAACCGGTGCCACTTCCTCCTCAACTGTAGGAGGAGCCACCTCAGCATTCACTGTTTTCTTCAAACGACGTGCCGCTCCTCGGGTCATGGGTGCCATCTGGTAAGATTGATAGTCACAAATAATATAATTGTAACATAAACAAGCTAACTAAAGGAACCATCATGTAATTTGAGTACATTTTCGAAAGCCGATAAAGTATTACCAATTCAATTTTTTGCCAAGTGCGAGAACGGACGGCTCAGAAGACAACCCAAGATTCATTCAAGCATACATTAGTGTGAATCATCTATGTTCTGTACATATGGTGTAGTATATGTTCTTATCGTATCTAGTATCTGAAGAACGTAACAGAATCAAGATGAACTCACATAATGTAATACTAAGACATCATCTACTACTATATAAGATATAGTGATAGGTTGTCGTATCATCATTGCCGAGGGATGAGGGTCGGAAGACAGTCAACTTTATCTACGGCTACATAGTTTCTGCCTCGCCAGTTGAATGGCTACAGAGACTATGTCCTGATCACCATGTCGTACCGTAGATCAAATGGAGCTGGAACTAGAGCCAAAATACAGTACTACTTCACCATGTCATACCATTTTACTCTCTCTCTCTCCTCCCCCCTCTGGCGCTCTCACTCTCTCCGGCGCTCTCATACTACTAATTCCTATGTGTTTTAAGTGTGAGAACGGATGGCTCAGAACACAACCCAAGATTCATTCTAGCATACATTAGTGTGAATCATCTATATTCTGTATACATATCGTGTAGTATATGTTAACCTTATCGTATCTAGTATCTGAAGGACGTACGTAACAGAATCAAGATGAACTCACTAATGTAATACTAAGACATCATCTACTACTATATAAGATATAGTGATGGGTTGTCGTATCATCGTTGCCGAGGGATGAGGGTCGTAGGATAGGCAACTTTATCTACGGCAACATAGTTTCTGCCTCGCCAGTCGAATGGCTGTAGGGAATATCCGTCACCATGTCGTACCGTAGATTAATGTAATTAATAGAGCTAGAAATATCCGTCGCTAACCGGTAACTAGTCCGTCGCTAACTGAGATTGTCACATACCCATATGTATATCACAGCTAGATGTATAGATATATACATCTATACAGAAGCACACAACTGATAGAACTCGTACTGTCCTTGAGACAGTGAACATATACACCATGAATCCAAACCCCATATATATTCACATTTACTAATCCAAACACCACCAAACTAATGAAACACCCAATATGGATAACACATTATTTAGCCAATATATAAACTCAGATGAATTTGAGAAGCAAAGCCACCCGCCGCCACCGACCAAAGCCCGCCGCCCCAAGCAAGCCGCCCAGCCCCCGACCCAAGCCAGCCGCCCAGCCCCCGACGCCCCCGCCCCAAGCCAGCCGCCCAGCCTCCGACAACGCCACCCCAAGCCCACCGCCCAGCCCCCGACCCAAGCCAGCCGCCCAGCCCCCAACGCCGCCGCCCCAAGCCCACCGCTCAGCCCCGACCCAAGCCAGTCGCCCAGCCCCCGACGCCGCCGCCCCAAGCCCACCGCCCCGCCCCCGACCCAAGCCAGCCGCCCAGCCCCCGACGCCGCCGTCCCAAGCCCACCGCCCAGCCCCCGACCCAAGCCAGCCGCCCAGCCCCGACGCCCCCGCCCCAAGCCAGCCGCCCAGCCCCCGACGCCCCCGCCCCAAGCCCACCGCCCAGACCCCAACCCAAGCAAGCCGCCCAGCCTCCGACGCCCCAAAATCCCAAGCCCGCCTCCCACACCCCGACGCCCCTGCCCCAAGCCCACCGCCCAGACCCGACGCCCCAGCCCCAAGCCCGCTGCCCAGCCCCCGACCCAAGCCAGCCGCCAAGCCCCGGACGGCCCAGCCCCAAGTGCGTCGCCCAGCCCACGACACCGCGAGAGAGAGAGAGAGAGAGAGAGAAAAAGAGAGAGAGAGATCGAGAGAGAGAGAGAGAGAAGGGGTTACCTTCGGTTGAGAGAGAGGAGAGGACGACGACGACGACACCGACGCCGATCACCGAAGCCGACACCGACGAGAGAGAGAGAGAGAGAGAGAGAGAGGGAGGAGAGAGAGTGAATTTAGGGGGAATGCAAAAAGTTCCTCCCGCCGTTTCATTTAAAGTCTGGAACATAAATATAGCGACGGACTAGCGACTGGTTGATATCCGTCGCCCGGTTGTCGCCCTTTTGGATAAGTGCCGACTGACTATCCGTCGCTACATCGTCGAAAATATGTCCCGCCAATTTCCTACACTATTCCCGCCAAATATACGACTGTGTTGCGACTATGGAAGATTCGTCGCTATGTTACCGTCAGTCTAGCGACGGCTGAGCGACTTTTCCTCCTCCTAAAATTAAAATAAAAATGGCAAAGGCTTGTAGTCGAAATTCAGTCGCTGAGCGGCCACTAAACCGTCGCTAATACCGACGAAAAAGTTCCTTCGCTAAACATCCGTCGCTAAATGGGTGTATTTTGGTAGTGGTTGTTGCGGCAGTGGCTGCGGTGGTGCGGGGCGGTTCGGCTGTGGCCACGCCGGTGCTGGCGGGGACAGAGGTGGTGGCCGATGGCTATGTTGGCGGTGGTGGTTTTGGTAGCAGGGGTCGGCCAGGGCTGGTGGCATTGGACTGGACTGTGGCGAGGAGAGGACAAGGCGGCGCGGAGGTGGCACTAGGGAGCTTAGGTTAGGGCTTAGGGTAAGGGTTCTAGAGATCAAAAAATTTTACGGTTTAGAATTTTTATGAGTCGTGTTGGGGATGGTTGGCGTGAGGAAAATGTGTCCTGCGAGACACATGCTATGGGTTGAGGCCATGTCCGGTATGTGGACACGAGAAGAAATTTGAAGATGTATAAAAGAAAAATAGTGGAAGGAAAAACGGATGGTCACGGACACGATGCACTTGATTGGCTATGAAAATTATTTGTGGAGAATTTGGCTTGTAAAATTATGGAGGAGTACCTGCCTATTTATAGGTTGTGGGAATTCGCAGTTGGATATAGATTAGGATTTATTTAAAACTCAAATAGATAAATACCATATTAATTTAAATCGATGAAATCAAATATAAATTCAAATCAAATTTCAATTTAAATCTATAAATTCCCCCTTTATACTATTTAAATTAATCCATAAAATTAAATTAAGTTTTTAAAATGGCCACAATATTTTACAAATATATTTTCCAAAAATACCAATAAATAAAATTTCAAAAATAATAAATATTTTTAAATATCTTTTCGAATAATAAAATATAAATATTAAATAATTTCAAAAATTATAATGTATATTTAAGTATTAAAAGGAAATAATTTTAAACTACATTTTTACTAATTTGGATAAAACAAATTTCGAAAGTAAACATAATAATCAAATCTTTAAAATACCTTCTTGCTAAATTACTTTTGATAAAAATAATTATTATATATTATTTCAAAACCACCATTGATAATAAAAACAAAAATTATTTTTCTAAAAATATGTTACTCGCACATATTCGCACTTGACGAGAAATACGAAAATCGTAATTTCCCGCGCGATGTATAATACGACTATGCGATGTATTAAAAAAATCAACACTAAAAAATATAGTAGAAAATTAGGGGTTTTACATGAATGTCCAGAGGCTGATAGGCCGAAAGTCCCCGAAAGTCTCCGGGTTATCTTTTTTAGGGATAAGGGTGAGGTTGGCACTCGAAATGGTTCTAGGGTACGTCGCTCCTTGGAAGAATGCCGTTACCGCCTCATGAATGTCCTTTTTTATGATATCCCAGTAGACCCTGAAGATTATGCCCGTGAATCCGCTTGGGCCCGGTGCGCTGTGAGCATCAAGAGCCCAAACCGCTTCTTTCACTTCATGTTCTGATGAAAGAAGTTCCAGCTGGTTGTTATCGGTGTCATCGATAAGATGGGGGATCTCATTCAGGAGGGAGTTGTCTCTGTGTATCGTCTCTTTGGTGAACAATTTGGTATAGAAGTTGGTAGCTTCCATCTGGATGCCCCGTTGGTCTGTGAAAATGTTGCCCGAGTCATCAGCAATCTGATGAAGGGTGAGTTTCTATCTGCGACCGTTGACGCAAGCGTGGAAGTAGTTCGAGTTTTTGTCCCCCTCACTGTGCCATTTAAGCCTCGCTTTTTGTTTCCAAAAGTCAGTCTCAACCTTCATCCAGAACTTGAGGATGGCTTTGGTGAGGTTCAGAGCCGCTCTAGCCTCCGACAATCGGTCAGTCACGACCAGAGCTTCGGCTCGTGTGACATCATCCTCGGCAATCCGGACCGCCTGAAAAATGTCCCTGAACGCATGTTTACTCCAAACCGAGAGAGCCTGTCGCGTGGTCTTGAGCTTATTGGCGACGCGGATTAGTGGGTCATTGGATTCCTCCTTGGCCCAGGCCTCCTTAACTATGCGCTTAAACTGGGGATGCGTGGTCCAGAGGTGAAGGAAGCGGAAATTTTTTTTATCCTGGCCGCTTTGCTATTAACTTTAACCAGCAGAGGGGCGTGATCAGATTCGGTGGTGTTGAGATGGTAAGGTTTGGATGATAATCTGGTATCATGCCAAAGGGCGTTGGCGAGAGCTCTATCAAGCCGAGAGTATTGCCGCCATTCGCCTTCTTGCATGTTGTACCATGTGAAGGCTCTTCCAGAGAACTGAAGGGGTTGAAGATGTGCGTTGAAAATGAAGTTGTTGAAATCAAGCATGGCTAAGTGGGGGGAGGTCGACCTCCAGTTTTCTCCTCTCTGCAGGTGATAGCATTAAAATCTCTAATACAGAGCCAAGGAGTGTTGTAGTGGCTCCGTTGATGGTCTACAAGTTCGCTCCAGAGCTGCTTGTGCTCTCCTATATCACAGCTGCCATGAACTGCTGAGAGGATGGCCCGCTTGGAAAAAAGTGGATGCTCCACCCAGCACGAGATAGCCTGTCTCGAATCTTTCATGACACCGATTCTGATTGCCAGCGAACAAAGAATCCAGATGTCATGTCTGCCTGCTATTGCGAGTTTAAAGCCTAACTACAACTTAATGGCCTTAATTTTCTTGGGAGAGATTTTAGGTTCAATGATGATTAAGATATCGATCTTGTGGATTTTGTTGAGGCTAAAAAGACGCCTCATGGTTGGTTTGTTAGCCAGGCCACAAACATTCTAGGATAGGATGTTCAACATTAATGTTTCTTAGAGGAGTGGTGTTTAGTCTGCTTTGCTGCAGACCTGGTGCGTATGCCCGTTGACTCGGGCGCATACTTCTGATCTGTTTTTTTGGCGGTGTATTTTATCTTGATACCCAATATATGGGTGAATTTGGGTTGGGATCCCCTAGCAGAGGAGATTGATGAGCTTACGACGGTGTCAAGTGATTCTTCAGCAGTATCCAAGCTGAATTCCACAGGGGGTATGAGGGGGATGTCCTCAATACTTCCGGGAGGATCTGCTGCCGACAGAGGGTATCATGCGGCGAGGACCTGTCATCCCCTAAGGATCTGCTCAGGTCCTAAAATATCAAGGGCTTCGTCGATGGAAGAATCGTTACTCGTTAGTAGGGTAGCTGAAGGGGTTGTAGGACTGGAGCTCGATGCCGAGGTAGACTCCCTAATATCCTTCGGCACCGCCTCCGAATCGGGAGGGTCAGGTGGTCCTTTGAGGAGGGCGGTCTCCATGGCATTTTCCTCGCAGCCAGAGAGAGTAGCAAAACTATTCCGTAAGATAGGAGACGGGGGAATGTAGGTGATCATTGCTCTACTAGGATACGCGGATGGCTCATCCTTGCTAGCTTCAAATCTGATGTGGGAGTTGGGTGAAGGTAACAGAGGTAAGTAAGGCTAATGATTGTGAGTCATTCTCTCACCCGCAGGGTTGTCCTTCCGACCGGATTTCTTCTTAAGCTCTGGGTGGAGTCGGAAGCAGTGTGTTGTGAGGTGGCCTCGCATGTGACAGTGATTGTAGAAAAGGATGTGGTTATCATATACTAATTCGGTGTGAGTCTGACTACCTAGCTCAATGATTATGTGATTGGGAGGTTCATTGGTGAGATCAAGCTCAACACAGATCATGTCATAATGGGCTTTGGTGAGGTTGCTTGTTTCAGCTACCGAAGCCACGTAAGTCCCAAAGTAGTTGGCTATGCATTTAAGAGCTCCCAAGACGAAGCAGATAAGAGGAAAGTTAGGTAGGGTCACCCAGGCAGCCACCTTTGCAAAGTCAACTTTTGTGCTAAAGTCCGGGGACCACCTGATAATCTTCATCGGTACAAATCGACAGTACAAGTGCCCTTGGACTACACATAATGGTGGTCAGAAACAGAGGATAGGTGCAACATAATATGCCTGGGGTCTAGAGGGGCCACCCGGTAAACCGCAGTGAGCTTCCAACTAGCAATAACCTCCGGAACGCGGTTGAGCTTAGGACAAGCCGAAGAGAATTTGAGCACAAAAGTGTGGGGAAAGGAGTCGGACAACGATGCCATTTCCTCAGTAAAGAAGGGGACCATTGGCAAGGCGGCTGGAGAAGGATAGGAGACCTCAGGTAGGGGGAAGTCCTAAAACTGAAATCCTGATGCGGCCGCCCTGTCTGGTCGCAGCTTATCTGCGAAGGAAGGCAACGAATGAGAGGAGGTCGACTGAGCGGCCTGGAACAATCTGGGGATGAGGGTCACGGGCAGCGAGACTCCCAACGGGCGAGAAGAAGGCTCCAAAGGAGGCATGATCGCAAGCAGATCATTTAGGGGGAGAGTCCAGCTTAGCAACAGGATACGCCTGCTCAAGGTGAGCTGTGCCATCCAAAATGGGGCACTGGAGGGCGCACAACCAGAGTGTGGAAGGCAAAAGGCAACACCTCCATGGGAGGGGGTCTGAGAAGCGGCTTGCCCCAGCACAGGGCGGCACCCAAAGTAGGAGCCTGGGCCGCGCTACCTACGGACTGCGCCATAGGGGCGTAATCGAAACGGAGGAGTCCGCCCGCCGTAGGATGCGCCAGGCCTGCGCAAATCAGGGGTTGTGCTAGGGGAGTGCAAGGCGGTGGTTGTGCCAGAGCCGCGCAGAACACAGGTTGTGCCACAGGGGCGCAACCCAAGAGGGGGTCAGTTAGCTCCACAAGGCTAATTGGGCCCTCGGTTCGCCCAATCGAAGAGTGGTATGAGCCTGTCACTGTGCCTACAGAGGCACCGGGGGGGCGAAAAAAGGGGCCAGGCGCATCAAAGGGCGTAGGAGCGCAACCTGGGAGATAGAAGGGCCCACCCGGTTGGAAAAGTGAGGCATAGTCCGGTATATGAGAGGGCCCACACGGGATAGGATAAGGGCCGCAACCTGTGCCATCCTGACAAGTCATGGCACCCGATAGGCCCACAGATGGTGCAGCAGCAGCATAGTTGACCGCGCCAAAAGGAATCGAGACCTCCACCAGGGGCGTGGGGGCCGAGGTGTTCACGAGCCCACTAGCGGACGGAAGTGAAACTCCATAGGGTGCCACGTGGCTAAGGGTATACGAGGGATGGGTTACGCCATAGGTGGACATCACATAGCCAGGAAAAGAAGTGGGTTTAACTGCGCCAAATGAGGGCACATCTCCTAACCGGGGCGGGTGTCCCAAGGGGACCACGAGCCCCCCAGCTAACTGTTCCCGATGTAAATTTGAAAAAGGAACTACAGGAGGGCAGAAGGATGGCTCGGGGATCGATGAAATGAGGGGACTACTCCGCGCCAGTGGCTCCGAGGTTCAGGATCCTGGCCGGCAGAGAGGTCCTATCAACCCCTTGACCAAATTTTTTTTAGTTATTAATTTTATATTATTCCTTATTGTCTCATATATATATTTTATTAAGTTTTATATTTAAAATGTCAACAGAGGGACCTAGGGGTAATAAGCATATAGACAGGGACTTTAGTTAAATTTTTATTAATTCAAATCTTTTTCTGCTACTAGCCGATCCCCTTTCTAGATTTAAATTCCTATAGATAGGATCATCAGTTCAAACCAAACCCTCTCCTATCCAAGCCTTGTCCTGGAGCAATTCAAATCTAATTTGAATTGATTCAATCCTATCTAAGCTATATGTATATATACGTGGGAAAGAGCAGCCGGCCCATTGAAAACCCCAGCGCAAATTTCCTTTCCTGACTCTGCAAGGGAATCGAGGAGGAATTCGGGTGATCGAGGGAAACATCGTATCTCGTATTCGTCTCAAGACAGGTAATCTCCTACCCTCCTCAAACAAAATTGGTCGTCCCCATTAGTGTTTGCTTTAATGCCTAAGAGGATCAACCAACCTAGGTAATGAATATAATCGTATCGGTCAGTGAGAATAGCAAGGAACAGAGGTGTATTTATATCTGGGTATAGAAATAACCATAGGTGTTGATATTGGGAGAGGTATATTGGACAGCTAAGATAGCTATACTTCCCTAATAGTAGACTAGATATCACAAGCATAGCCCACTCAGGCTAGTACCAAACCACTGACACCATAAAGAACTGTATGGGATACTCATTTCCACGATGGATATATTCCCTATCCAGGTGATGGTGCCACACAAGACATGGATCAATGCATTGCTCTGACCTTAGGTAAATAAATGAATATGTGGTACCAGGGGATGTAGGTACATTGGGGTCCTGGCAAAGTAGAGCTCTTCTAATACCATATAGATATTGTTGTGTATGTTTTCTTATATCTAGAGGATAATAGTATGGTAGTCCTTATCCTAGTATCAGATGACTAAATGATGGTACCAGTAGAGGAACGAGTACAACCTTTGCTGGGTTATAACTTGTTCCTGACATGATTGACTTACGGGTATTGATATCAAACTGTATAGGTCATGTGAAGGTTGTCTTGGTCCTGTCTTTGGAATACATAATGAAGGTCAGAGTTGCCCTGTATCAGTGAACACTGATACCAGGATTTGATGTGTCAATTAACCCAGCCTCAGTCACAATTGGGTGGTGTTGACATTAAAGGTTGGTACCCTTCCTTAAGAGTCCCTTAAATGTGTCTTATACTTACACATGTCGCCCTAGTCTGATTGGTAAGAAGGAGTAACAAGCCCTATGTGTCGGGTTTTTCCTGTGACAAATGTTAGTACCAGGATAAGACTGAAAGTCCTATTCGAATCCCCTAAGAATCCTGTAGCCAAATGATGGGTAAACCCTTATAGCCTTTAGGAACTAGCAGATGGGGTTAAAAACTGGATGTATGTCCCTTGTACTCACTAGTACAGATTTTATAACTTGACAGTTTAGAGCATATCAAGTATCAGATTGGCATTTTCTGATGCCAATAGGCATGTTGAACTACCTGAAGTTCAGTCCTTTCACATATAGTTTAGTCTGAATACCATATAGATGATTATGTATATGTCTTCTAGTTTGATCAACTCCGGTTATGTAGGTTCAGTCCTATTGGACTTAAGACTTAGAGCATCAACCCACCCCATGGGCAGCACATAGGAACATTGGTTAGGACTGAAAGTACCCTGAATATATTTGTAGGCATGTCAATAGACTGACTGCAGGTCTAAATGCATCTGTGGCCATGTAGCATAAAGGTCGAGAAGGGGGGTCATACAGGACTGATTGCACAGGACACATGTCAAGTCATCAGTAAGTAGTCCCCACTGAACAATGTTCAGTTATGCTAATACCTGAGTTGGTTAGCAGGCCTGCCAACATTTAGGAGCAGGGGATCTTGAGAACACTCCTGTCCTGATGTACCCAGGTATGTATTTGACAGTAAGGAAAGGGCCCAGTTGGCTGTGTATAGAGGGTTAGGTATCTCAGAGGGTTTAGGGTTAGGAAGCATAATCCCTCCAAATATTGGTAATGTTCCTTGCTGCATCAATATGGACACTTGGACATGTTGCATGACTGATTCGACTAAAACCATATATTTTTGTCCTTGCTAAGTATGGGTTGGATCATCTTGGGTTACCAGAAAGCACTGGTGCAAATACATACTCTGCCATTAATTCATGTGACTTAGATTAGGTATTTTTGGTAAGAGCCTTGGACTAAATTTCATTAGAGACTCAAGACTGATACATATATCTATTTCTGCCATATCCTCCCTTACCTCACATATATTGTTGTACTTGAATGCACTCACTCCTTACCATAATGTTCTGCAAATGGCTGGTACAGGACTCACCTAGTCACCATTGAGCATAATACTAGCAGACGATGGTGCACAAGCATTTATACACAAATAAGGGTTATAGCCCCATGACCAGGAGTATAGGTAGTGACCAACAAAGTGAAATAGCAATAAAAGATGCTGCTGTAATAGGAAGCAAGTAAAGCATCAGTTGGCACTATTGTCCCTGATTACAAACAGGTATTAGTTGCCACAACATATCAGTTAACATCAATAGATGGGATGTGGGTCTCTTGACTAATATACTACAAATAGAAATAAGAAATGACCCAGAAATCTAGCCAGAGAGTAAGTATCTTTGCAAAATTCTTTTATTGCCTTGTTGACATTGTAAACTTTATTAAATAGGTTACTTGGACTTGATTCAGCACTTGAACCTTATAAGCATCTCAGGACCACAGGCAAGTATACCATGCCTTTCTATACAGCTTTATTTATATACACTATCTTTCATTATTCAGTTATTCAGTTTTTTCTCATTATTGTTGACATATACTTTTCATATCATGTTAGTATTTTATTTCATTTTTACATAGCCTTGTTCACAGTTAGTCTTGTGTCTTATTGGTCGTGTTCACTTGTGCCTTGATTGAGTCGTGTCGTGGGTCGAGAAGTCATGAAGTGAACTGCTTTACCTCCTTGTCTTAAAATCTTGAAGCTAACCCGCGAGTCCATATTAGGGGCGAGGGTTAGTAGTTATCTGTGTCTTAAGCTAACCTGCGAGTCCATATTAGGGACGAGGGTAGTAGTATATAGTTTACACCTGAGAGTCCACACTAGGCACGAGGGTGATGCTAGCCTGCGAGTCCACACTAGGGACGAGGGTTAGTAGTACATGGTTCACACCTGCGAGTCCACACTAGGGGCGATAATGATGCTAGCCTGTGAGTCCATATTAGGGATGAAGGTTAGTAGTATATGGTTCACACCTGCGAGTCCACACTAGGGGCGAGGGTGATGCTAGCCTACGAGTCCACACTAGGGACGAGGGTTAGTAGTTGATCAAACCTGCGAGTCCACACTAGGGGCGAGGGTTTGAGTATTCGATTTGGTTATCCATTGACATCTTGACATGAGTTCTCTCGTCATCGTTCAGCAGTTCATTTATGTGTAGTTAGTGTACAGATTCGTATTTTATTCATTGCTCAATTTTACTTGTTTATTCTGTATTTTTCTCCATGCATAATAAAATGTTAGAAAGGCTCGTTTTTATGTATCTTGCTAGTCCTCTGAGGACCTGATAATCTCTTCAGGTTAGCCGAGTTTGAGTCAGGAGCAGACGAGAGGTTTTAGTCAGCATCAGACCGTAGTGCTTGGAGTTGAGGTCGCCTTAATTTGTAGATTGTGCTCAGTTAGTGTATTTCATATAATTTTCTCTTTCCGTCTATTGGTAGTGGATTTGCGTCCATTGGACGTGACATTGAACCTTGGATACATTCAGTTGATATTATTCAGTTTTATTTGTATTCATTGATCTTAGTTGATTCGTTATTATTCTGGGGATGAGATAAATAGATTGTCGTGACTTGTGTATATTAGACAGCGTTCTACCGTCGACACTGCGGCGTAGGCTTGTCTTGGACATGCTTCGTATCCGAAAAAGTGGGTGCGGGTCGTGACAGGTCCGGAGGGGAGGGAGGGTTTGTGGAGGTGGGTTGGTAGAAAGGTGAGGGTGGTGGTGGCGGTCGACTGGAAGGATGGGAGGGACAAGGGGGCCGGCAGAAAGGGAATAGCACGGAGGAAGAGAGGTGGAGGGGGATGGCGGAGGGGCGGCGGTGAGTGAGGCACAGAGGGGCGGCGGAGAGGGAGCGTCGAATCGGAAAGGAGGCCGAGGAAGGCGAGGAGGTCAGCCGGGGGCGTTGCCATGGGGATGGTGAACAGCCGGCTGACGGCAGAGACCCCGACGAGGCGGCGGCCCTAGCAAAGGTGCAGCGCCCCGAGCGGGCCCATGCATGAGGGGGAGAGCAGCGGATGCATCGGAATATATATATATATATATATATATATATATATATATATATATATATATATATATATATATATATATATATATATATATATATATTTCAACCTATAAGCTATATGTATATAAATATGTGTTGATGAGTTTTGTAAGAGCTAAACTTATTCTCAGATTTCACATTTCTTTTCTTCTTCAAAATCATTTTCCCTTTTACTTATTGAGTATATATGTGTATGTATGTAAATGTCTATATATATATATGTCTATATATATATATATATATATATATATATATATATATATATATATATATTTTATATATATATATATATATATATATATATATATATATTATTTTTATTTTTTTATATATAAATATATATATATATATATATATATATATATATATATATATATATATATATATATATATATATATATATTGTTTTCCTTTCATTAGACTTGTGTATATATGTAATTATATAGTGTATCCATATAGTTGTATCTTAGACCTTTTGTAAACCTTTTGTTCTCATATTTGTATCATACACAGCGGTCCCCTTGTCGACACACACACACACACACACAACCTTCTTCAAGTTATAGGTTAGATATATTTATATGTGTGTGTGTGTGTGTATATATATGCAATACCTTATGAATGAATGTGTATATGTATCTATATGTAATGTTTGGTTGTGATGTAACCATAGGGAGTATTGGGACAAATTAGGATCGACCCATTGAGCCTAGTTAGTCGAGTTGACTGGCAAGTTGACAAAGTTGACAAAAGTCAACTTTGGGTCAAACTTGTTCCAAATCGACTCAAACGAACTCGGAATGACTTGTAAACTTGTGTGTGACATAAAAATTAGTAAACGAACTAGTTGAATTAGAGTTGACCAGGTTTGACCAGAGTTGACCGGTTTGACCAGAGTTGACCAAGGTTGACTTTGACCTAGAAAGACTTAGAAGCATGTAGAATTGCATTGTAGCACTTTCTTATAATATGTTAGACCATGTTGTGACTTGTGGTTACTTTAAATAGGTTTACATCACTCCAGTTCAGTTACATATCCTCATTAGCAGCTCGGATTGTCAGGCGAGTACATTTTCTGACCGTTTTATTTTTACTTGGACATATTTACTTGTTATAGACTAGTTTACTTGTTGCTGTCATGATATTATCACGGATTAGTACTATATGGATCTTTTCATGTGATGTTATCCCCTCGGATACATCAGATATATTGTGCTCATATACTTTATCATGTGCATCGTCTACTCATTGTATTCGTATTTATTCATGTATACTCATGTGACATTCATGTACACTCATGATCATGTGAGCCTTCATGTATAACCCAGTGTGCATGTGGACTAGCTATCTATGTAACATACTACTTTCATGTGCAATAACATAACCTGGACAGATTCTTGTCTACTGATTGGGGCAGGGGGAGTATTTATTTGGTTATATGATCTACACCCTTTTCATGTGCAACTCCAAACTAGATTTAAGTCATGTATAACTTAAGCCAGTTTACATAACCAGATTGTGCTCTACACCACGTAGTTAGTTCAGTTCTCTTATTATATCATGTATATCTATTTCCATATATCATGCTCTCTTTTACAGTCTTATTTCTTTATCAACAGTTTATGTATATTATTCTATAGCTTGTTTCATATTTTTTTTCATGTTATGAACTGTGTGAGAGATATATTCGTTCCTGTCCTAACTGGACCTGTTAAAATATTACAGATGTTGAGGATTACTGTGACACTTACTAACACAGGTGACCTGGACCCTCAGCAGGATCCAGTAGTCGCTGATGACTTACCATGAGTTAGATTAGACTGATATTATTACCTAGTTATGAGAAATTGTGATTGTATTGAGATTTTATTATGGTGGGGTTTACACCTGGATTATTATTCATATTGTGACTCTCTGTTGATATTATCTTTCCTCTGTTCCATCTTAGTTATTGTGATTAAGTTGTACCATATATATCATTCTCCAATTGGAGCATATTGTAGATTGTGTTAGATGCTGGACCTAGGACAGCGTTCTACCGCCAACACTACGACATAGGCTGGACGTATCCATGTCTCGTGCCCATACACCGGGTGCGGGTCGTGACAGTAGGCTATTAGTTATAGGCATTGGTATATGTATATATGTATGTACTATTGAATATTAGTGTAGGATGATAAGTTGAGACTTGGTTTTTGGTTTTGTTTTGAGATTGAACTTGAGTTCAGTCTCAGTTTCTGAGATTTAGACTACCCCCTTACACAACACAGCACACACACACACACACACACACACACACACTCACACTTGCTTTCACTCCTTTGATATATATACATACATACATATATATATATATATATTTTATATATATATATATATATATATATATATATATATATATATATATATATATATACAGAATTGCTCCAAAACCAGTCGGCTGGTTTTGTATTATATAACCACCCTATGTTTTATGGATTGGATTGGAATTTAGTGGCTGAGATTAAAAGTTGTAAACTCCACCACCTTTTTAAGTCATTTAATCTCAACCATTTAATTCCAATCCAATGTGTATAACATAGGTTGGTTCCATAATACAAAACCAACCGGTTGGTTCTAGAGCACTCTTATATATATATATATATATATATATATATATATATATATATATATATATTCTGCAAGCACTGTCACACTCGAGGACATGTCACTGAGCTTTGTTTCAGGGCCCACCCGAAGCTGAAGAAGAAAGCCTATCGCAAGCCGCAATCCCCGAAGGCGACCTAATCTATTTCATCGAAATCAATTCTCTCCCTCCCCAACTCCCACTCGCACTTCGTTGACAGCGACGGCTCTCCCAGCCCGCCACCAGCCCAAGCCATCGTCCTAGCCAACTCCCCGGCCATCCTCCTCCACAACCAGTTCGACATTCTCACCTTCCCACCTTCTTCCGACGCCGACCAGAAGAGTACCCCTCCTAGCCAGACTCCGACCACCGGGTTTCTCCAGTCTGCGAGGAGGTGAATTGGGTAGCATTGATCGTGCACCCCACCCTCTCTACCTTAGAAATCCCCCTATCCCTGGCATAGATCTCGAGCACAACCTTGCTGCCATTGGCATCATTCCCGAGGAAGGCTTCAGCAAGCCAGGGATGCCGGCTTCCTGGACATCAACAACCCCCTTTACGCTTTAGCAGACAATAAGAAAGAGGATATCCTTCCCCAGACTTTCGGGCTCAGCGCCCTTGGCACCATCGAATCGGAGGCAGATACCACCGATACGACCCAGTTTGCTTCCAAAATGTCAAGACCCGCACCTACTGTGAGGGTACGAGAACGTAACAACGCCCAGCCTACGCCGCAGTATCGGCGGTAGAATGCTGTCCTAGGTCAATCATCTAACAATATAAAGGTACCTGTACAGTATATATACTCCGAATGGAGGTGACATAATAATATACAGTCTCAATCACATCTAAGGCAGAATGATGAAAATAAAATATAGATAGATACTGGAATAAAAGATCCACAGGATACAATCAGAGAGAAGAGTCTAAGTGTCTACTGCCATACAAACAGAACATCCAACTCAATACAAGTCTCTAAAACTGAAATGAAAGAATATACAATCAGATCTCAAATGACAGAAAAAGTAAACCTAGACTAGGGAGCCACAGTCTCTAAGCTAGTGGATCAGGCTGGAAATCTGGGTCACACAAGTCATCAACAGCTGTCCCATAGTAGGTGTCTATGCAGGCCTCCTCCTCATCCTCTGAAATATTTTCAACAGGTCCAGTCAGGACGGGAGCGAGCACAAAACATCTCACGCAGTTCATATCGAGTTAGGAAATATAAAGCATGCAATAGAGTAAAGTACATGAAACGCTGAAAGAAGAAGATATATGAAAACAGTAGAGATTTGATAATAGGAAATATCTAAATATGATAAGTAAGAACTGTAAGGAACATGTGATTTTAGAGTACAATCTGGTTATATAAACGGGCTAGGAAAATGCAATGGTAACTCCATTGTACGTGGGTGTACAATAGACATATACAATAGTTATACAATGTTGTACAATAGGATTTGAGTACATAACCAATTCTACTCCCCCTCCCCAATCAATACACAAGGATCTACTCCAGTTACGTTATCTTATACAATAGTGTACAATGTTATACAATGGATGTACAATGTTATACAATAGTGTACAATGGTCTATCCCTGGGGCTCATGTGATAATGAGAGTACAATATGCACAATGAGTATACAAGGATATGGGTATTCAATAAATACAATATAGAAGTGAAACGTACATCACAATATGTATCTAGTGAATACAAGGGGATAACATCCCAAAAGGAGATCCATATAGTACCAATCCGTGATAACAATCGTGTCAGCATCAAGTACAGTAATCTAGAGCAAGAATGTAAATCCAGACAAGTATGAAACGGTCAGAGAATGTACTCGCCTGATATCCTGAGTGTCTGAAGAGAATATACTGTCCGAGGAGTGGTATCTGTCTCCTATAGAACAGCACAAGTCACAACAAGTCTAAAATGGTAAACTGAAGTTCTACTATGCATTCTACATGAATATAGGTCAATCTAGGCCAAAGTCAACTCTTGGTCAACTCTGGTCAACCCTAGAAGTCAAACTAGGTCAAACTAGGTCTAACCAAGTCTAAACTAGGTCAACAAGTCTACACTAGTCTACACTAGGCTAAGCTAGCTAACACATACCATTACAAGGCTATATTATCATACAATGCTATAGAACCTACCCTATCAATCAAACACAACACTAATGACACACCAAGTATATATACAATATATATATATATATATATATATATATATATATATATATATATATATATATATATATATATATATATATATATACACTCATAGATACAAGGTACATACATATAGTTACATAACACACTACTATATATACCTTATATATATATCATATATATAACCATAGGCTAATGTGTAAACAATACAACATCATGCTAATACATATAAATATATACATATGTATAAAGGGGGGTTCATGTGTGTGGTGATACATGGGTGTATGTGAGTGTGTGTACTAGAGAACTGTTACAGGAATTAATAGGGAGAAACATGTATTGAAGACAATGTGTATGTGAAGGAGTGAGTGAATAGTGAGAGAGGGTTGTCATCTAGGCTTGTGTGTGTGTGAAGAGTGTGCAGTGTTCCAGTGAAGGGAAGTGTCATAACAGTGTGTGTGAGGCAACACAGTGAAGGGAATGCATGAATGAAATGTGTGTGTGTGCAAGAAAGTGAGGCATGTGTGGAACAGTGAGAGAGTGACAGGGAGTGGACTGTGTGTAGGTGTGATAACACAGGCAAAATAGTGAAGGGGTCCATATTGCAAAACATTAAACAGTCACCCAAAACAGTTCAGTTTCCCCCCCATTCATTCTCAGGTTGAACAACAATCTCAGTTAACACATTGAATCATTAAAAACTTCAAGAAATCAGTTTTCAGTTTGCAAGTCTCAGGTAACATGATTCAGCCAATTCCAAAGGGAAGGAAACAATTATTGAGCCTACCTAAACTCAGGTTTTATGTATTAAACAAAACAGTCTAAACCATACTCAAAACTCAGTTGACAGTAACAAAATTTCCAGTTTAGTCCTAGGCTTTAATTCTCAGGTTTTATATACCCCTATCTCAGAAAAAAAATAACTCATGAAACCACTTGAAAAACATTTAACAGCCCCTATATTTAAATCCCAGAAATTTAGTCCAAACCACATCCAAACAGTCCCCAATTCGACACACAACTAGATATCACATAGAGAACAAGTTTGAGCCTTAAAAACATGCCATTAAATATGTAGATTAGGTAAAAACTGATGCTAAACTCCATTCTCAAAATCTGGAAAAATTTGAATGCAAGAACAGTTCACAGTTTATGGGAAAATAGCGAATTTGGAAATTGAACCATGAAACTGAATAAAAAACTCAATACAGTGGTTGGTAACTTAATTATACAATGCATACATGTTATATAGGGTGTTTGTATCCACCAAGAGGACATAAACGTGTCCAATCAATAAAAGAAACAAAAACAGTAAATATTAAACACAACAGTGCACAATCATCGTGCACGTGTGCACGCGTGTCGTGCACACGACACAACACGTGTTAGGCCACGTGCTCGAGTCCCCACCTAGGATAGGTCTAGGTGTCCAAGCCTAAGTGTCTGCACAGTGATCTCGTGTCGCCGTGTCTGACTTATACACGCGTATCAGCGACAAGGAAACAACGTGCACAGAATCAGTACAATCCCAGTGCACGTCGAAAAACTCCCAAACCCGACCACGAATTGACACAAAATTTGGGGAGAGGGATGACAGAACATGCCCCAACAATGTCCCAAAATTTTGTGTCGAGAAGATCCGTGTCGTGTCCGAAAAGAACCCCGAGGTGCAGGGGATTCCTATAGCAGTGCGCGCGCGTGCGTGTCAACATGTGCACGTGTGTCCAAACGACACGAAACGTGCACGAATCAATCCCAGTGCACAAGGAATGGATAAACAACACCAAAACACAAATTCCCAATAAAAAATATTGCATGAAACAAATCGAAATGCCCTCAGTGGCATTTCGACAAACACCTACACAGCAGTCATGATACGTGTCCAAATGGACACGAAACTTAGGATACCCGACACAAAACCTATACAGATGCTTAGGGGACTCCTAGGGCTCCCTAATGATGAAGACAAAACAAAATTTCATGGAGGGATGAGGAATTTACCTATTGTTGAACTTTCCAATAAAAACCCCTATTCAATGCTCTCCACTTGATGACCCAATCCAACAAATCAATACCAAACTGAAATAAAACTCCAACAACAGCAAGTATACCAGTGTTAGAACCCTTTGCAACTGATTTGGGGATTTTAGGACCTAAAATGAATTTATGGTGAATTAATGAAGACAAGAACTCACCTCCTTCTAAACTTGAGCTTTCCTAAAAGAGGCAGCCCTAAAAACTAGGAGAATATTTATAGGGTGTTGTTCCCAAAGATGATATGGTGGCTGGCCACTAAGGCTTAGGGTTAGGGTTTTGAAAATTGTCTTGGGCTTTGGGCCTAGTCATTAAACAAATGACTTAAAAGTCACAAGTCATGGCTTATGGTCAAAACTTCCCTTTCAAAACTCAATATCCTTAATTGTTTGCACTAACTAGAGTATGGTTGACCTAACTTAACCTAGGATCTCATAACTAGTCAAGTCCAACCTAACTAGGGTTAGGTCACAAGTCAAAGCTAGTCAAAGTCAACCTAGTCAACCCTCAATCAAACAATTCCAAAATAAATTCTAAAAATTCCTAAAAATTCCAATAAATTCTAAAATGACCAAAATATCCTCTAGGCTAAAATATACTAATCAAATATCCTAATGACAATGACTAGGCTCTAGGTCAACAGTCTAAGGCTACACTAGTCAATGCACCAAAATCACAAGTCGTGATTTAAATGGTTTAAAATAAAATGATTAAAAATTACCAAAAATCATATTATTAAATAAATATCATAATTAAATAAATTAAAATACAAAATTTCAAAATTACCCTCATTTTAGAAAACTGGGTGTTACAAGTCTACTCACCTTAGAAGAATTTCGTCCTCGAAATTAAAATGGTAGTAGTCTTTCTAGGTCAAACACCCCACAATCAGAGTCTCAAACATACCGTCAGATAATCATATGCGTCTGTCCAAAACCATGATACTCAGAATCTCTGTCATGCCAGTGAGCAAGGCTACGATAATCACAGAGTCCTCAACTATGGTACATACCTCTAGAATTGTGGTATTTAAAATTTTCGCATTGCCGCGCGCTTGGCAGCAAAAACCTTAAATTCCCACACCCAAGAAATACATCCATAGTCCGACTATATATCCTCACTATGCCTGCTAGCATGACCCTAGAGGATTCTAAAATCTCATAATCGAGGCGACCTAGCCCATACGACTTATCTCAGAAGAAAATTAAATCAAAATGAAGCACCAGATCGAAACTTATCAACAATGAAGAGACAGATAGGAACAGATGGAATTAAATTTTCAAGACAGGAATTGCAGAATTGAATCAAGGAACAGAACCTGCGACTAGATCTCCAACGGCCTGAGCATCCTCGGCTGTCATGACGAAAGCTCTCCCTGGCTGGCCTCCCCTGGCCTGCTGCTGATGCTGGACGAACCTCTGCTGCTGAGTCTGCAATGGTGGTCCCCTCTGCTGCACTGCCGGAGCTCTAACTCCTGGTGCTACCTGAGCCAATGGTGTCGTGTTCTTGGGACACTCTCTACAATGATGCTCCACTGATCTGCAAAGTAAACACATACCCAGCCTCTTCCTGCAGTCGTCCCACCCATGGCCTTGCTTCTTGCAGAAGTTGCACACAGTGTTCTGCTGCTATCTGGGTGCCTGCTGATACTGTACCTGTCTCTATCCCTGGTACTGAACAGGCCTCTGCTGCTGCTGCTGGAAATGAGCCATCGGCTGCTGATACTGCTGCTGAAACTCATGCTGAACGTGCGGCCTCTTGGCCGGTCCTCCGCTGCTGCTGCCCCCAACTGGGTCTCGCCCCCTCTTGAGCCTAAGCTCAAGATCATCCTCCGCCAATAAGGCTCCCGTCAAAATCTCCTCAAAAGTAGCATCTCTGTTTCCCTTGGTCAGGGACTTGACCTCCTTGACCAGACCCTTCCGGAACCTCTGGGCCTTCGTCGTCTCGCTCAACCCCTCAACAAACCAGCCAAGACGGCCAAACTCTCCCGCGTACTCCTCTACTGAGAGGCTTCCCTGGACCAAGTTCTCAAACTGTGTCTCCAAGGCTCTGACTGCTGAATCTGGGAAGAACTTCTTCTTGAAGAAGCCCCTGAACTGCTCCCAAGTCTGCCCTGGTACCCCCACCCTGGGGTCCGACTGATACCAGGTGCGAGCAAGATCTCGCATCCGGCTAGCTGCTGCCTCGATTTGAAGGTCCGTTGGAATCCTGGCCAAGCGGAAGATCTCCTCCATATGCTCGATCCACTCGTCGGCATACAGGATCCCCTCTGTCCCCAAAAAGTCTCTGGGGCTCATCTTCTAAAACTGCTCGATCCCCAGTGTCTTCGGCTGCTGAACCACTGGTCGAGCTGCGGCTGTCGTGACGGCCAACTCCATGCCTCTGTCCTGCCGAGCCTGCTGTCGGTCCATGAACTGCTGGAAATACGCGAACATTGAGCTGCGTCCACATGTCCTGGAGGCGTTGGCGGCTGGAAAGGATCCTCTGGAATGACTGGGTCCTGCCTCCGAACTGGTGAAGGCATACCCTCAGCTGCTGCTGCTGCTGCTGAAATCCCAATATGAGCTGAGGTGGCAGGAGCTGTAGCCTCCCGACCCAGATGGACTGGCTGAGAGGTAGCAGTCCCCTCTACAGTATCTCCATGAATGGCACACTGTAATCGCGTCTCCACCATCCTGAAGACAGATCAAACAAACAATTGCTGAGAATGAGTCGAAAAAGCAAAAGAGGACAGTTATATTCAAGGAGAACAATATCAGCAAGAACTGAGATGGCATGAATTTGATATGAGTTTTTTCTAGTGTGATTGAGTACCTTGAAAAAATATCCTAATCCTACTGCAGGCTGTAGTGATACTCTAGTTCGAATACCACTACATAAACTCGACCTGCATGGGCCACCACTAAAAACGTGTCACGACCCGCACCCACTGTGAGGGTACGAGAACGTAACAATGCCCAGCCTACGCCACAGTATCGGCGGTAGAACGCTGTCCTAGGTCAATCATCTAACAATATAAAGGTACATGTACAATATATACACTCCGAATGGAGGTGACATAATAATATACAGTCTCAATCACATCTAAGGCAGAATGATGAAAATAAAAGATAGATAGATACTGGAATAAAAGATCCACAGGATACAATCAGAGAGAAGAGTCTAAGTGGCTACTGCCATACAAACAGAACATCCAACTCAATACAAGTCTCTAAAACTGAAATGAAAGAATATACAATCAGATCTCAAATGACAGAAAAAGTAAACCTAGACTAGGGAGCCACAGTCTCTAAGCTAGTGGATCAGGCTGGAAATCTGGGTCACACAAGTCATCAACAGCTGTCCCATAGTAGGTGTCTATGCAGGCCTCCTCCTCATCCTCTGTAATATTTTCAACAGGTCCAGTCATGACGGGAGCGAGCACAAAACATCTCACGCAGTTCATATCGAGTTAGGAAATATAAAGCATGCAATAGAGTAAAGTACATGAAACGCTGAAAGAAGAAGATATATGAAAATAGTAGAGATTTGATAACAGGAAATATTTAAATATGATAAGTAAGAACTGTAAGAAACATGTGATTTTAGAGTACAATCTGGTTATGTAAACGGGCTAGGAAAATGCAATGGTAACTCCATTGTACGTGGGTGTACAATAGACATATACAATAGTTATACAATGTTGTACAATAGGATTTGAGTACATAACCAATTCTACTCCCCCTCCCTAATCAATACACAAGGATCTACTCCAGTTACATTATCTTATACAATAGTATACAATGTTATACAATGGATGTACAATGTTATACAATAGTGTACAATGGTCTATCCCTGGGGCTCATGTGATAATGAGAGTACAATATGCACAATGAGTATACAAGGATATGGATATTCAATAAATACAATATGGAAGTGAAAGGCACATCACAATATGTATCTAGTAAATACAAGGGGATAACATCCCAAAAGGAGATCCATATAGTACCAATCCGTGATAACAATCGTGTCAGCATCAAGTACAGTAATCTAGAGCAAGAATGTAAATCCAGACAAGTATGAAACGGTCAGAGAATGTACTCGCCTGATATCCTGAGTGTCTGAAGAGAATATACTGTCCGAGTAGTGGTGTCTGTCTCCTATAGAACAGCACAAGTCACAACAAGTCTAAAATGGTAAACTGAAGTTCTACTATGCATTCTACATGAATCTAGGTCAATCTAGGCCAAAGTCAACTCTTGGTCAACTCTGGTCAACCCTAGAAGTCAAACTAGGTCAAACTAGGTCTAACCAAGTCTAAACTAGGTCAACAAGTCTACACTAGTCTATACTAGGCTAAGCTAGCTAACACATACCATTACAAGGCTATATTATCATACAATGCTATAGAACCTACCCTATCAATCAAACACAACACTAATGACACACCAAGTATATATACAATATATATATACTCATAGATACAAGGTACATACATATAGTTACATAACACACTACTATATATACCTTATATATCATATATATAACCATAGGCTAATGTGTAAACCATACAACATTATGCTAATACATATAAATATATACATATGTATAAAGGGGGGTTCATGTGTGTGGTGATACATGGGTGTATGTGAGTGTGTGTACTAGAGAACTGTTACAGGAATTAATAGGGAGAAACATGTATTGAAGACAATGTGTATGTGAAGGAGTGAGTGAATAGTGAGAGAGGGTTGTCATCTAGGCTTGTGTGTGTGTGTGTGAAGAGTGTGCAGTGTTCCAGTGAAGGGAAGTGTCATAACAGTGTGTGTGAGGCAACACAGTGAAGGGAATGCATGAATTAAATGTGTGTGTGTGCAAGGAAGTGAGGCATGTGTGGAACAGTGAGAGAGTGACAGGGAGTGGACTGTGTGTAGGTGTGATAACACAGGCAAAACAGTGAAGGGGTCCATATTACAAAATATTAAACAGTCACCCAAAACAGTTCAGTTTCCCCCCATTCATTCTCAGGTTGAACAACAATCTCAGTTAACACATTGAATCATTAAAAACTTCAAGAAATCAGTTTTCAGTTTGCAAATCTCAGGTAACATGATTCAGCCAATTCCAAAGGGAAGGAAACAATTATTGAGCCTACCTAAACTCAGGTTTTATGTATTAAACAAAACAGTCTAAACCATACTCAAAACTCAGTTGACAGTAACAAAATTTCCAGTTTAGTCCTAGGCTTTAATTCTCAGGTTTTATATACCCCTATCTCAGTAAAAAAATAACTCATGAAACCACTTGAAAAACATTTAACAGCCCCTATATTTAAATCCCAGAAATTTAGTCCAAACCACATCCAAACAGTCCCCAATTCGACACACAACTAGATATCACATAGGAGAACAAGTTTGAGCCTTAAAAACATGCCAGTAATATGTAGATTAGGTAAAAACTGATGCTAAACTCCATTCTCAAAATCTGGAAAAATTTGAATGCAAGAACAGTTCACAGTTTATGGGAAAATAGGGAATTTGGAAATTGAACCATGAAACTGAATAAAAAAACTCAATACAGTGGTTGGTAACTTAATTATACAATGCATACATGTTATATAGGGTGTTTGTGTCCAGCAAGAGGACACAAACGTGTCCAATCAATAAAAAGAAACAAAAATAGTAAATATTAAACACAACAGTGCACAATCATCGTGCACGTGTGCACGCGTGTCGTGCACACGACACAACACGTGTTAGGCCACGTGCTTGAGTCCCCACCTAGGATAGGTCTAGGTGTCCAAGCCTAAGTGTCTGCACAGTGATCTCGTGTCGCCGTGTCCGACTTATACACGCGTATCAGCGACAAGGAAACACAGTGCACAGAATCAGTGCAATCCCAGTGCACGTCGAAAAACTCCCAAACCCGACCACGAATTGACACAAAATTTTGGGAGAGGGATGAAAGAACATGCCCCAACAATGTCCCAAAATTTCGTGTCGAGAAGATCCGTGTCGTGTCCGAAAAGAACCCCGAGGTGCAGGGGATTCCTGTAGCAGTGCGCGCACGTGCGTGTCAGCGTGTGCACGCGTGTCCAAACGACACGAAACGTGCACGAATCAATCCCAGTGCACAAGGAATGGATAAACAACACCAAAACACAAATTCCCAATCAAAAATATTGCATGAAACAAATCGAAATGCCCTCAGTGGCATTTTGACAAACACCTACACAGCAGTCATGATACGTGTCCAAATGGACACGAAACTTAGGATACCCGACACAAAACCTATACAGATGCTTAGGGGACTCCTAGGGATCCCTAATGATGAAGACAAAACAAAATTTCATGGAGGGATGAGGAATTTACCTATTGTTGAACTTTCCAATAAAAACCCCTATTCAATGCTCTCCACTTGATGACCCAATCCAACAAATCAATACCAAACTGAAGTAAAACTCCAACAACAGCAAGTATACCAGTGTTAGAACCCTTTGCAACTGATTTGGGGATTTTAGGACCTAAAATGAATTTATGGTGAATTAATGAAGACAAGAACTCACCTCCTTCTAAACTTGAGCTTTCCTAAAAGAGGCAACCCTAAAAACTAGGAGAATATTTATAGGGTGTTGTTCCCAAGGATGATATGGTGGCTGGCCACTAAGGCTTAGGGTTAGGGTTTTGAAACTTGTCTTGGGCTTTGGGCCTAGTCATTAAACAAATGACTTAAAAGTCACAAGTCATGGCTTATGGTCAAAACTTCCCATTCAAAACTCAATATCCTTAATTGTTTGCACTAACTAGAGTATGGTTGACCTAACATAACCTAGGATCTCATAACTAGTCAAGTCCAACCTAAATAGGGTTAGGTCACAAGTCAAAGCTAGTCAAAGTCAACCTAGTCAACCCTCAATCAAACAATTCCAAAATAAATTATAAAAATTCCTAAAAATTCCAATAAATTCTAAAATGACCAAAATATCCTCTAGGCTAAAATATACTAATCAAATATCATAATCACAATGACTAGGCTCTAGGTCAACAGTCTAAGGCTACACTAGTCAATGCACCAAAATCACAAGTCATGATTTAAATGGTTTTAAAAAAATGATTAAAAATTACCAAAAATTATATTATTAAATAAATATCATAATTAAATAAATTAAAATACAAAATTTCAAAATTACCCTCATTTTAGAAAACTGGGTGTTACACAAAATCCCCAAGAAGAAAAAGAAAAACACAACCAAGAGCCAACAGACATGACCACTAGGTCCGCCACAAAGCTCAACACTCACCCCCAAACACCCCAATGCTTAACATCCTTTCGTGGAATGTTAGAGGGCTGGCCAATAAACCCACCTTGAGGAGAACAACCAGCCTCAAAAAAATCTACCAGATCGACATATTAGTTATCATCGAACCCAAAATCCCTAAAAGAAAACTCAAATCCATCCAGCTTCAGCTCAGCTTCCAGTCCGTCGTCGTCGGTGCCATGACATCTTGATCCTCTTCACCTCCGAATGCAAATTCAGAATCATCCACGAATCTAAACAAGCACTATCCTGCTGGGTTGAATACCCCCTTCTCTCGTCCCGATCACTCCTCTCTGCCATGCACGGCAGATGTGACGTCGCTGAATGCAAGTTGCTCTGGGACACCCTGATTGCCATCCACCTCAACCTCAATAACCTCTCGTGGCTCTGTATTGGCGACTTCAACACGATCTCACACAGAAAAGAGAAGTCGAGAAGGCGACCTCCCTACCAGTCGGCCATGAACGACTTGAACACGTTTATCTTCAACACCCACTTGTTCCCCCTTTCGTTCTCTGGTAATGCTTTCACCTGGTGTAACATGCAGGATGGCGTTCAAAGACAATACTTCTGTCCGGATAGAGCCCTGGTCAATACCTGCTAGTCTGATCTGGAGCTCATTTCTAACCTCTCTCACCTTAACTCCACCAAATCTGATCACTCCCCACTCCTAGTTGAGATCAGCAGCAACTCCAACTCCATTAAAAAACCCTTCCTCTTCTTCGACTTTTGAGCTATCACCCATAATTCCGCAACATCGTGACCTCCGCTTGGAGCCCGAGGAGCAACCCCGACCCCCTCATATGCGTGGCCGCCGAGCTTAAAGCCACCAGGACCGCCCTATCGTCCTGGAGCAAGCTCACATTCAAAAACATTTTCCAAGCGATCAAGACGGCAGAGGATGACGCCAATCGCGCAGAGATCTTCTACGCCTCGAACAGAACCTAGAGGCCCGCTCCGTACTAAACCTCACCAAAGCACTCCTTAAGTCCCGGCTGAAGGTCAAGATAGAATTCTGGAAACAAAAAGCAAGATTGATCTGGGACGTCGATGGTGACAAGAATTCCACCTTCTTCCATGCTTGTGTTAAAGGACGCCGTCATCAGCTTAATCTGCACCAAATCTCCGACGACAACGACATCTTAATCAAAGAACAGCAAAACATCAAGGTAGCATCCACTAACTTCTACACCAAACTATTCTCCAAAGAGGTCGTCATAGAGGACGATGACTTCTTGGCCTATGTTCCCCACATGATCAACGAGCGCAAAAATGAGCAGCTCTTGATCCTCCATTTGCGGAGGAGGTTAAGTCGATGGTCTGGACCCTTGGCGCGCACAGCGCACCTGGACCTGACTGGTTCTCTGGGGTCTTCTTTCGAACTTGTTGGGATATCATCGAATCTGACTTTCATAAGGCCGTGATCGCTTTCTTCCAGGGCGCGAGCTACCCCAAAGCCATTTCCCGAGCCAACCTTATAATCATACCAAAGAAGGAAAACTTGGAGACCTTCAAAGACTTTAGACCCATTAGCTTATGTACCTTTGCCAAAAAAATCATCTCCAAGATCATCGCAAATCGTATGTCTACACTACTTCCCAAAATTATCTCCGAGAAGCAAAGCAGTTTCGTCCCCAGGAGAAACATCACAGATAACATCCTTCTCGCTCAGAAAATGATAACTTGCATTAAATTCCCATCCAGAGGGGGGGAACGTCGCCATCAAACTTGACATAAAAAAAGCCTATGACCGTCTTGACTGGCAATTCATGATTTGGGTGTTTAGGGCCTTCAACTTCTCTGAAAGCTAGATCGACATCATCTTTAGATTAATAAGCAACTCTTGGTTCTCCACTATCATCAACGAGAAAGCCAATGGCTTCTTCAAATCCAGCCAAGGGATTCGACAGGGGAACCCTCTATCATCCACCATCTTCATTATCGCCACCGAAGCGCGCAACAGAAACTTAAATAACATGGCCAACACAGCCAGATTCAACCACTTTCATACCACCACTGGCTGCCCTTTAATCACTCACCTGGCTTATACAGACGACATCCTTATATTCTTTTCTGGTGACATTGGGTCCATGGAGGTGGTCAGCAGAACGTTGGAGAAATATACCAGATGCTCCGAAAAACGAATTAACACTGACAGAAGTGTTATCTACACCCACCACAAAGTCGACAGGAGCCACTCCGAAACTCTCACCAACCTGACCTCCTTCTCCATCGCATACCCGCCATTCACCTACCGGGGGTGCCCGCTGTTGTACGGTAAATCTAATTTAGGAATCTTTGCCAGTCTTGTGAACAAAATAAAAAATAATCGAGGGCTGGCACAATGCGACCCTCTCCCCGGGCGGCAAGATGATCCTCATCAAACACGTCCTTTCCTCCATCCCCATCTACACCCTGACAGTTTGCTCCCCATAAGAAGGTCTTATCCTCATTGGAGTCCCTCTTTGCCAACTTCATCTGGGTCACAGCGACGGCAAAGATAAGCATCACTGGGCTAGCTGGGATACGATGGCCAAACCTACTGAAGCGGACGGACTCGGCTTTGCTAGGTTAGTGCACATGGTCGATGGCTACTTCATGAAGTTTTAGTGGAAGCTCTGTACGGACAACAAAATCTGGACCAGGTTCAAGAAGGCCAAATACTTCTGACATTCACACTCCGCAACAGTTGTCGCCAACAATCGCTCCTCCGTAACTTGGCATAATCTCCTTCACGACTGCCACCTCGTGGAGCCATTCATCACCCTTCAGCTTAGCAATGGTGACTCATCGCTGGGTCACAAGCGTTGGCTGGGCAACGCGGTCGTCCAGTTGTCCCCAATCGCCCCACCGAATAGCATGATCCGCGAGCTATGGGATAACCGCTCTGGCTGGCTTTAGGACCGGGCCAGAGATTGGCTGGGACCAGAGACGACTGCCGACCTGGCCAATGCTGATATCAGGCTCTTTGAGTCCCCTGACGCCTTGCGATGGTCCTCCACTTCCGGTGGCAATTTTACGATAGCAACTGCCAGGATCATCGTGAGAGGCAACGGAGTGACTTCCCCGTTGATCGCTCCTTTTTGGCACTCCTGTATCCCCATCAAATGGTCCATCCTCCTCTGGAGAGCTCACCGTCGGAAGCTGTCTACCGATGATTCACTCGCCTCCATCGGCTTCAGCCTTGCCTCGAGATGCCATTGCTGCACAAAACACCACTAAAAAATCGTTGACCACATCCTGCTCACCGGGAACCTCGCCACTCAGCTGTGGACTAACCTCTCTATCAGATGCGGCCAGGCTACCTGGACCGGAGGCTTCAACGATCTCCTTGCCATCTGGGGATCATCTTATGGGCATCAGATCGTTGCAGTCGCTAGAATTTGGGTTCTCTGGAAGAACAAAAACAAATGTAGGTACGAAGGACGCCAATACACACTTAACAGCTGATCAGGGAAGCCCTCCGTCGAATCCTTAAGATCGGCAGACGCTGCTCTCACTCGTCAAACTACTTCTGGTCAGCACAGATGAACCCTACGGTTCGGGCTAGCTAGGTTTTTTGTTGCTACTGGTATTTTCTTTTTGACGGTCTTGTCGCGCTTGGCTGATTTTCTTGTATAGGCTTCGACATTTTACACCTGATACATCAATATAGTTCAGTTTTCTTATATATATGTATGTGTGTATATAAATATATATATATATATATATATATATATATATATATATATATATATATATATATATACTCGTCAAACTGCTTCTGGTCGGCACAAATGAACCCTACGGTTCGGGCCAGCTAGGTTTTTTGTTGCTACTGGTCTTTTCTCTTTTTGACGGTCTTGTCGTGCCTGGCGCATTTTCTTGTATAGGCTTCGACATTTTACACCTGATACATCAATATAGTTCAGTTTTCTTATATATATATATATATATATATATATATATATATATATATATATATATATATATATATTACATATTAAATTGAATGAATATATTTGATATTGATATAGGATATTAGCCTATGGTTGGTGAGTTAGTTTAGAATTAACCCAATAGGCCTAACTTGCATAGTTAACTAGCAAGTTGACCAAAGTCAATTGTGGGTCAAACTTGACCTGGAATTGACTCAAATGGACTTAAAATGACTAGTTAAAAGTTTGACTTAAACTTAGAATATTTGACTAGTTGACTTAGCTTTGACCTAGTTTGACTAGACTGGTTGACCAGAGTTGACCAAGAGTTGACTTTGACATATAATGACCTAGAATCATTTAGAATGCATTATAAATTTCTCTTATTTCATATTAGATACTTTGTAACCTTGGTTGCTCTAAATAGGACTCAGTTACTCCGGTCTTGACATATTTTCTTATCAGACATTCAGGATATCAGGCGAGTACATTCTCTGACCACTTCAAACTTTCTAGGAATTATATTTTTGTTATAAACTAATTTACTTGATGCTGACACGATGTTATCACGGATTAGTACTATATGGATCTTTACAAGAGATGTTATTCCCGTCGGGTGTATCGAAAACATCATGTCATGTGCTTTTCACGAACATCATGTATTCCATGGACTCTTATTATTCATGTACACTCATGTGCACTCATGTACTCTCATGATCTCATGAGCTTCATATATAAACTTTCATGTACAATAATATAACCTGTCTAGATCCTGGTGTATTGATTGGTGTATGGGGGAGTAGAAGTGGTCATGTGAACAATTCCAAAGTAGTGTAATCATGTGCAAACTCTGTCGTGTAGTCATGTGCAAATTCAAGCCGTTCACATAACTATCTTGTACTCTAAATCACTTAGTCACTTACAGTTATCTATTACCATATATAGATATCTTTTTTATCATATTCTCTCTCCCTTTTCATGTTTATTCTTATAGTTTTTATAAACTTTATTCTATAGCATGCTTTACATTTCCTGTCATGGTATGAACCGTGTGAGAGATATGTATTTGTTCATGTCCTGATTGGACCCGTTAAAAATATTACAGAGGATGAGGAGTTCTCCCTACTTACTATAGAACTGGCTTATATGACACCGGTAACTTGGGCCCTCAGGAGGATCCAACAGTTGTTGAGGACTTGCCCATTGTCTAGATTAGACTGCTAGACTAGTTATCTTTATTTAGATGTCTTATCTTTGAGATGTACTTCAGTTATTTGGATTTTGATGTTGTTTAAATATCTAAACATATTGACTGTCAGTTGTAGTTCTCTGTTGAGATTATTATCCATCTTTTTACCCCTTTATTTTCCATCTTAGGTACAGTGATTAAGTTGTACCTTATATGTTGTCCTCTTTTTGGAGTATATATCATTGTACAGGTACTGTTATATTTTGTTAGATGTTGTGACCTAGGATAGCGTTCTACCGTCAATACTGCGACGTAGGCTGGACGTACCCACTGTTTGCCATGAAAAATAAAAGAACAGAACAATTATCGGAGGACTGGACTTTTACTTCACAATACAAACTCGCTTGTACAAAGAAAGCCTAGGGACGAAAACCTAGGTACAACAATCTAAGTACAATTGCTTGTTTTAGATTCTGGGGGTGACGGTAGAGGCTCGGGAAAGCGACGACAGCTCTGTCTTACTCCTTGGACGATCGGGTGCAGCCTTGGCTCTGTAGAAGAACTGCTTGGCGTTGATGAAGAAACGCTCTCCTTTCAAGCTCTGTATATTCTCTCTCTGGCTCTCTGGATCTCTGTGTCTTCTTTTTTTTGCAAAAGTCAGAGCCTCTCCTTCTCTACATCTCTCTCGCAAGGGAATGACACCTTGCTATTTATAAGAGTGTGGTCATCATTAGGGCTTCGCAATAATTGCCTATTCTCAAAAGTCGGTGGCTTAGGATCAATAAATCTGGGCCGCTCATCTTGAACATAATAGATCCAGGCAATTAATGTGATTGCATCAAATCTTTATGGATAATTAATGATGATTGACATAAATCCTCATGATTTGTTATGCCAATCTCGGATCTCCTGCCACGTGTCATTGATTTACTTGATTACAAATGATCTGATTTGATCCTAATATTTTATTAGGATTTGTTTGATGGATTTTGGTTGATTTGATGCCACGTGTCCCATTATCATGCCACGTGTCTTAACTGTGAGCCACTTAGAAAATCTGAACCGCATGAGAGTTGCTCCTCATTGAGCCGCATAAGGCTGGCCACATGATAAGGCTGCTTGGGAGTGACCCCTGAACATTTGAACCGCATGGTGATGATGGGTGCCTCCTTCGTGAGCCGCATAGAGATAGGCCTTGTGAGCCGCATAAGGTTGCCTCTGCTTGAACCGCATAGAATAGCTTCGGCCTGAACCGCATGGGATAGCTTCGGCCTGAGCCGCATGGGGTAGCTTCGGCCTGAGCCGCATGGGGTGGTCTCTGCCTGAGCCGTATGCGACTGTCCACGTGTCAAGGTTGCATGAAGGTTTTTGGATTTCGGTGGATCGTGTCAGAGATTTCCTTCGTTTCCCTAGGAGTCTGCCATTATGACGGAGTCATTATTTTTTTTTTGTGCCAGAGCTGTCAGCCGTCAAGGCATTTAATATAGTAAAAGACAAAGGAAAGAGCTGTTCGCAGGTCACGTGGCTCCTCTCTGAGCCGCATGAAACTTATTCGAGCGGCATAGGCTCTCTGAGCCGCGTGGGGCTCCCTGGCCGCATGGATCTTTCTTTATTCTTTTCTATGCTTCTACAAGTCCCCCTTCAAAGTTTTCAATTTGCAAAATTGAAATACTTTGAATAAGAAGCATGGCTATGTATAAACTCTTCTGGCCGCGTATGATGTTCTGGCTGCATGGGTGTCTCGGCCGCATGGATGCCTCGGCCGCATGGATGTCTCGGCCGCATGGATGTCACAGCCACATTGAGTCAATCAGCCACAGGGACTATCGGGCCGCATGGGCTCTCTGGCCGTATGAAGCTCCTCGTCACGTCATCCTGTCACGTGGGCAAATCTTTTTGCCTTAATTGCTATTGATTCGCCGTCAGTTTTTTAAGACCATTTTTTGGGGAAGGATCCCGAGATTTTGGCCTTTAGGTCAGTCGGCTTGTCTTGAGAACAGAAGGGTCATTCGCTGTTCATGGATCGAGGTGCCTCTCTCCTGCCTATAAAATGTGATCGTGCTCAGTCGGAGAGACTTCTTCACTCTCTCTTTCGTCTTCGGCCCTATTTTGTTTCCCTTAGTCTTCCTTCTCCGACCTTCGATACGATAATGGCTCCCAAGTCTTCCAAGGTTGCTTCTGCTGCTGCAAAGGGCAAGAAAGCGGCCTCTTCATCGGTTGCTACGCGTGAAGTACACCCCGACGTCCACTCTGGTTTTAAGGGTAAGGATTAGATTAAATGTTTTGAACCATAAACTCCATGGCTCTGTTGCATGATTTATGCACAAGCCTCCATCCTTCATCTTCATTGAACTGCCCAAGTTTGATCATGATGAAACCTCTCTCGCATTCGAGCCGCATGGGGCATGCCCTGTGTTTGAGCCGTATGAGAAGGACCTGAGCCGCAGGATCTCTTTCTGGAATTGAACCGCATAAAATCTCATTTGACCGAGACCGCATGTGCTCCTGATGAGCTGAACTGCATAAAACTTCGCTAAGTCGTGCCGTATAGGCTCTTCTGCTAAATAGAACCGCATACGTTCAACCAAACCGCATAAGTTCTGTCGAAGCAGTGCTGCGTGAAGCCCAACTGAATCGGGCCGCATAAGGCTGCGTTGACCCGAGCCGCATAGAATCCATCGAAGTTGTGCCGCATATAACCCAACTAAATTTGGGCCGCATAAAGCTTTGTTGATCCGAGCCGCATAGACTCATAGGATTTTCTTTTTTAAGAAACTTTCATTGTAACTCTCTTTTATTCCTGTTTATTTTGTCTTCTTTTAGTGAATCTGCCAACCAACCCGGCAGGAGAGCTTTTGGTGGGTTCAATACAGTATGCTGTGGGTGTACGGCTCGACGGCTTAGTTTGATATGTGTCGGACCAGCTTCCCACCAATGAGTCTTTGGAGAGGTTGGGCGCCATCAATAACCAGCCTTTCCATTTTCTTTGTATTATGATGAACTAGAGAAAACTGGAAGGAGAGCATCTGAAACCGGCCTTTCTTTTTTGGGGATGCTCTATCCATAAAGAACCCCCGAGTGCTGGACATCTCTGAGAACTGGGATTTTACTGTGGATGGGGTGGAGATCCATATTCCTGAAATAGAAAGTCACTTTTCCCTCTCGTGGTTCAATATGGTTGTAGAAGCATGGAAAATATTAAAGAAAATGACCCAAGCGGCCAAAGAACCCCATGCAGCTCAGAAAGCCCATGCGGCTCAAAGAGTCATGCGGCATAAGGGACTATGCGGCCCAAGACATTCCATGCGGCTCCGAAGACACGTGGCGTAACAGTGCTCCCCTCCGCCCCATACCGTATTAATTACTTTGACGGCTGACAAATCTGAAAAGAGTGACAGCCCTGACACAAGAGAGGCAATTATGACTCTATCATAATGACAGACCCCTAGGGAAGAGAAAGAGATCTCTGACATAAATCCCCCGAGAGCCATAAAAATGCCACGTGGCCTTGCCACGTGGGCGTTCGTATGCGGCTCGAGCAAAGACTCCTCATGCGGTTCAGAATAAAGCCGTCCTATGCGGCTCAGGCCGAGACAGCCTCATGCGACTCGAGCAAAGACTTCTCATACGGTTCAGAATGAAGCCGTCCTAAACGGCTCAGGCCGAGACAGCCTCATGCGGCTCAAGCAGAGGCCTTCCCATGTGGTTCAAGAGGAACATTTCTATGCGTCTCAGGCGGATGTATCCCTATGCGGCTCACAATGATCATCTCCATGCGGTTCAGAGGTTCGAGGGAGGGCCACTACCCAGGCAGCCCTGACACGTGGCCCAAAACCATATGCGGCCCAAAATCATATACGGCTCACTCGTCATGTGGTTCAGATCCCTCAAGTGGCTCCTAGGATACGTGTCCTAAGCCGATCAATTTCTCAGATTTACTGCAATCAAAGATTGGGTCAAATCCCAATAATCTGGGACACGTGGTAGGAGAATAAATCTAATTTATTCACAAACATCAGAAGATCATTATAAGGAAGATTTATTCCAATCAGCATTAATTACTGATGGGATTTGGTGTAATCTACACTCAATGGCTCAGATTCGTCACAATAAAAAATGAACGGCCTAGATTGACCAATCCACAGGCCGTCACCATCTCCAAGAGGTAATCATTGGCAACCCTAATGATCACATCCCACTATTATAAATATCAATGTGCCATTCCCTTGTGAAGATACATATGGTCAGAGAGAGATACGCCCATACAGAGAGGCTCCCCCGATAGTCAGAGAAAAGAATCCACAGAGATCAATCTAGAGAGAGAGAGAAGCCAGAAGAGCAATACGAGGAGAGCAAGAGGAGCATTTCTTCATCAACGCCAACCATCTCGTTACAGGAGCCAAGGCTTCATACCGATCGTCCAAGGAGTAAGGCAGGGCTGTCGTCGCCTTTTCGAGCCTCTATCGTCACCCCCCAGAATCAAAAATAAATAATTGTACTTAGATTGCTGTACCTAGATTTTCGTCCCTAGGCTTTCTTTGTACAAGCGAGTTTGTATTGTGAGTCTAAGTTCAGTCCTTCCGTAAAACTGTTCTGTACTTTTACTATCAATGGCAAACACGATGGCGACTCTGCTGGGGACAAACTTCTCCACGGCTGAGGAGTTGGTGACGCAATCGGATGCAGCCAAGCTTGGCTCCACACAACAAAAGATGGTCGCCCGGTTCGACCAACAGGCGTTCGAAGAAATGCTCTCCGACAAGAGCGCTGGCCCGGTCCAGAAGCGAGCCTGCACAAAGAAGGCCCGCAAGGAGAGGAAACCACGATCCTTCGTTCCTACTGAAGCTCTTGCAGAGATACCCTCTGTTGTTCAAGACGGCGAGCAAGACTCTCCTGCGGCCCTATTTCAGACCGTAGGTAACTCTACTGTCCCCAAGTTCGGCAGAAGAAAACACTACGATGCTGGACTTGCAGGGGCAAAGAGGAACTCTATGCGATCCGAGCCGCATAGGGGTGCTAGCCGCATGAAAAAAGCTCATGCAGCCACATCAGCTAGCCGCATGAAGAAAACTCATACGGTCATATCTGTCAGCCGCATAGCTTATGCGGCTACAGTTGCCAACCACATGGATGAAGCTTATGCGGTTACTGAAGTCAATCGCTAATAGAAAACCCATACGGCCACAATTGCCAATCGCATGCGGCCAGGCTGCACGATCGTGACTCCTACTAATCGTACCAAAACAACTCATCCGGCAGCTAAGGACAACCGTATGCAGACAACCTGTACAGTTTCCAATCCTAGCCGCATAGCGTACGTTCCACACTCCTCTCGATCAGTCTTCGACCGTATCTCATACGGTCCTGACCCTGATGGTTCTTTGGATGATAAGCCAGACTCTGTGGTATTCAACTTAGACTCTTCTTGTTACGCACCCGCAAGTGCTAAAAAGAAGAAGTCTAGGGCAGCACGGGCTCATCAAGCCCAGCTAGCTGTCCCAACCTCTGACTATCCGGGCGTCCCGTTGACTATCACACGAGCCTCTGATGGAAAGTTGCATAGAACCGCTCGAGTCCAGCCCCCGGCGGCAAAAGGACAAAGTGGTTCCTCTAACCTGCGTGAGGCGATCCTCCACAAGCACAAGGAAAGAGAAGGAGCTTCGGTGTGCAAAGAGTCCTCGCTTGGACGTCACTGCACCCAAATCATCGTCAACTGCTGTTGCAACAACGCGACAGCGACGGAAGATCGGCCGTCAGTCTTCCAAAGACTACAGCATCCGAGCTCAGAGGACGAGACACCTCCTGTTGTCTCCTGCAATTCCACTCAGAAAATCCTCGCCGAGGGGAGAGGGAAGAAGACAAGCATCTCCAGCCCCAAGATATCAACCACTACAGCTAAGAAACCGTCGTCTAAACGGCTGTCCTCCACCGGAATATTCCAATACACCAGTTCAAAGACAAAATCTGCTGCAATGGAAAATTCATCATCCACATCACTGAGGGTCGTGGGAACTGGGGGTAGCACTCTTCCGAACATCCACAACAATCCGATGTTTCAAGGAGAAAAACTCGAGGAAACAACTCTCCCATCAGGTACAACAGACACCGATGTCCCCGAGGACACCCATGAAGACGAAGCAAGCTCTGAGGCTGGGGATACCGTTCCCTTCGAGTCCGAGCCCGAAGAGAACATTCCCACCTACCCCGATGACTTCTCGGTGCATGGGTATGACTCGGAGGGCACATCCTCCACCGTTCTTTCCATTACTCCTCATATAAGGACGATATTCATGATGGACAGCAATCAAGGTCGTTCCAGCGATCACCAACGCATCGATACTTTGGAGGCTATACTGCAGGCCTTGGTCAAGTCTGTAGATGAAATCAAAGCCGCTCTTCCAACTCTGCAAGGAGGAACGCCTGGCCAAACAAGCACGGGTCCCGCGGTCAATGCAAACTCGAACTCAGCGGCACCAAACCCGGGCAATAATCCTCCCGAAGTAACAACCCCTACCGCGACAGATGAGGCCCGAGAAGTAAGAAGAGAGATCCAGGATCTCCGAGCCATGTTCCATGCCCGAGAAAATGCTCAAGACCTCAGAATGCGGCAACTATACCCTGCCGAATGGAGGGATGTTCCATTCCCACCAAGATATAAGCCGTTCAATATCAACCCGTATGATGGCAAGACCTCAGCAACTCGGTACATCACTTACTTCGAGGTCACCATCGACCATCTGCCCCATGACGATGCTATCCTCACGCGATTATTCATTGGGGCATTGGAAGGAGTCGCTTTCAACTGGAATCACAATCTGCCGGACAACTGCATCCACTCCTTCGCCAGCTTCAAGCGCCTGTTCTTGGAGAGATTCTACGAAGTAGGGCATGACGTCATCATGTCCACCCTCATAGACGTCGTCCAAGGGGAGAAGGAGTTGACAAGGAACTGCATTGAGCGGTTCTGCCAAACCGCCATGAAGCTGTCTTCCGAAAATCCGGATTCTTCCTTAATTAAATTTGCCAAAAGAGATTGCTCCCAACAATTAGTCTCTGGATGGGCGAAGTCAATTTAAGGACTGGAAGGCATTTATCATCAGTGCCACAAGTGCCGAAGAACGATTGAGAAAGGCTCGCCAACTGGGATTGCACATCTCAGAAGGAGAAAACAAGGGCAAGCGTCCCAACAACGATAATGGGGGTAGCCCCTCCAACAATCGGGGTAGCAAAGGAAAACAGGCTATGGGGGCCGATACAGCACAAAAACCTGAGCCGAAGCTAGCAGACAAACAATGGCCGCAAATCACTTATTCTTTCGAAGACGGCCACGTCAAGCCTATCTTAGACATGCTCATACAAGGAGACAGAATTCAGCTTCCTCCACCTAGATGGGAGCCTCGGCCGACAGATCTGGAGAATCCAAAGTTCTGCCACTAACACCGCTACGTCTACCATCCTGCACACGATTGCTACCAGCTGAAACGGTACATCCAAAACCTCATCGATTCGAACGCTCTGGCCATCAATTTTGAAGAGGTAACCGTGGCAGCCAATATGGTGTCCGTATAATTCGACAGCTTCCCTCCGACGAAAACTCAAGACGGGGTGGTCCCCATCCCTCTGGCGACAATGGAGATTACCAGTCTTCTACCTCCCCGAGATCAGGCTGCTGGTCTAGTACCCCTCACGACATCACGAGGGGAGGTCATATGGATCCATCCAGACTTGGTGTCAGAAGTAACTCGGCCCACACCATCTTCCACCTACAAGAAGAAAAGTAGAAAAGTCAGGACCTGCCACACAATCTCGGCAGACATCAAGGAAGCTATAGCCGTTGTCACGCGATCTGGAGCGCAATCCCAACCTGTGGTTGACAATCCAGCTAAAAACCATCAACCCACTACAACTGATGCTCCGGGACCGGCTCAGCCTTCGACGACCGACAAGCCTAGGCCGAGGGAGACTTGCTTCGACAAATCCCTCCGAAAAGAGGCAGCCCAAGGGCTAGAGAGGCCCTACAACTTTGACATCTTAGCGCAATTGGCTAACACACCGGCCAAGTTGTCACTGTACGAACTCCTAAGGCTCTCCAAGGACATTCTTATTGCATTGAGCGAAGCACTCCAAAATGTCGATGCCTATCTGGCTCAATCCAACCTCACCGGGGAGGACTCACCAGTGGATCTCCAAGGCAGCACCTGTACGGGAGCAATGACCAACATCGTCTTCACTCCGTAAGACATGCTCATCAAAACCAACCTACACGATCGCCTGCTATACTACACGGGATACATCGGCGACGTGAAGGTGGATCGGATGCACATTGATCCTGGACCTTCCATAAGCATCATCCCGAAGGGTCTGCTACATCATCTCCGCATCCTAATGCATCGCCTGACACCTACAAGCACCGCTATTAGCGATTTCAATTCGGACAGGAGCTACCCAATCTGAAAGATTCGTCTGAAGTGTCAGATTGGCGATCTCCAATCCGAAGTCACCTGCTACGTTATAGATGCAGACACTTCTTACAACATCCTCTTGGGGTGCCCATGGATACACGATTATAAGATCGTGCCTTCCATGCTACACCAGTGCTTCAAATATGTCGACAAACACGGCTTTGTGAGGAAGAAATTTGCTGATATCGATCCCTTCAAAGGGGTCGAATCTTACTACTCAGACTCCTGTCTATACGAAAAATTAAAGAAGCATCTTGCTGAAGGAGATGTACAAGCCAGTACCGAGACAGCCACAGGATCAGAGGAACCTCTGACAATCCACCTCCAAGCTCACAAATTGGGCAAGTCTGTACCCCTTACTGTCACTCAGCGGAAGGACGCGATCAGCCTCTCGGCGCAGGAGGAGCAGATGATAATCCGGCTGCCAAGGTCCGGCCAAGTACCGAGACCCACAACGACGCCACTGACAATCAGACTGCCGAGAGTCGGTCAACCCCAAACGGAGAAGCTCAATCCCTCCGATAGGCCACTGACGATACGTCTTCCCAAGAAGGGTCGTCACCCCGATGCGAGGTCTGACACTTCTAGCGAACCGGCCACTCCTCACTCCACATCTAGTACCAAACTGGGGGTCGCTAGTCTGCCAACGAGTCCATGCTCTGCCCTATCAATTAAACCAGTGACAATCAAGCTTCCCAGGTCGTTCTCTCAGTCTTTATTCACACAGAGGGTAGCCGAAGAGGAACCGGAGCTAGCCAAGTATGTGGCTGCCCACACTGATGTTCCCTCCGCAGATGATGTAATCCCCCTAGAAAAGATACCTTACTTCATCAATAAAGGGTTAACTTTGAACTACACCGAGCTCAATAATCTATGTACAATGTATGCTATGGAACACGGTATAGGCACTCACCTACACATACAGGTGACAAATGTGCACACCGCAATCCAGCTTACTCCAGCAGAAGATGCTTACCGCATAATCGAGGAAGGGGACCATCCAATCATCTTCGGCAAGAAGGACGATCCGTATTCCTTCACCGTAAAAGAAGTCGACCTTGGATCAGATGTTGGGAGACTGCCTCTGTATCTCTAAAGCCCCCAATCTAAATATCTCATGCAAAAACAGGGGTATGATCTGGAGACCATGCAAGGCTTGAACTACGGCACTGGGAGACGATTACCGTTGAAGCCACCGGTCCCGGTAGGCAAGCCACGGGACTACTATAGCAAAACTCAATGCGGGTTAGGGTATATAACGCCCACTACGACCCCTGAGAGCTCAGATGAAGAATGCGACTGGCAGTCACATTCAACCTGGTCACCAACTTCTGACTCGGATACCAGCATCGGAGACGTGTTCAGACAAGTTTTGTCAGTCAACATGACATTCGTCGACGCTTACGAAGAAAAAGAAAACATCCCCGAGATCCTCGAGCTAGAGCCGTGGGCCCAGCAATTGGATGCACAATGGAAAAAACGGTTCGAGCTGAGAGAACCTCCTACTGAAGATGAAGTCATACATGTTGACCTCGGCAGCGAATCTTCTCCAAAACCAATTTTCGTCAGTAAAAGTCTAGCAGACGAAGAGCGGGAGTCGCTGCTAGAACTTGCCAAAGAATACATTGATGTGTTCGCCTGGAGCTATGAAGACATGCCAGTTTTAAATCCCGACATTGCCCTTCACAAACTCAATATTCGGCCAGATGCGAAGCCAGTCAAGCAACAACAGCGACGCTTCCGCCCAGGCATCATGGACGTGATCGACGCCGAAGTCAACAAACTAATAGCTAGTGGCTTCATTCGTGAGGAATAATATCCCGATTGGGTCGCCAATATAGTACCCATCCTCAAGAAGAATGGAAAGATTCGAATCTGCATCGACTTCCGCAACCTGAACGAGGCGTGCCCCAAAGATGAATTCTCCCTTCCTATCACAGACATCATGATCGACAATACCTGCGGCTTCGAACGTATGTCATTCATGGATGGCTTCTCGGGGTACAACCAAATCAAAATTTCTTCTGACAACGAAAATCATACATCATTTCGAACACCAATTGGCACGTAATGCTACACAGTCATGCCTTTTGGTTTGAAGAATGCCGGTGCCACATATCAAAGAGCCATGAGCATCATCTTCAGAGACTACCTACGCAAGACAGTGGAGTGCTATGTTGACGATATAGCCGTTAAGAGTCGCTGCAAGGCAGACCATCTGCAGGATCTAAGGATGGTATTCGACCTAATGCGAGCGTGCAATTTGAAAATGAACCCTACGAAGTCCTTTCTGGGCGTATCCAGCGGGAAGTTCTTGGGCTTCATCATCACTGCACAGGGTATCCATGTAGACACTGAGAAAATGAAAATAATTATGGAGATGGGTCCCCCAAGAAATCTCCGCGAACTCAGAGGCCTTCAAGGGAGGCTAGCTTACATTAGGAGGTTCATTTCCAACCTCTCCGGGCGATGTCGACCATTCACCCATCTCATGAAGAAAGGCGTCTCATTCGTATGGGATGAGGAATGTCAGCCTACTTTCGACAACATCAAAGAATATTTGTCAAATCCTCCAATTTTGGTGGCCCCGGTTCTTGGAAAGCCATTCCTGCTCTATGTACGAGCAATGGAATATTCCATCGGGGCTCTGATGCAGGCCATGAGCAAGCCATATATTACCTCAGTCGAATGATGATTGGGCCAGAGCACCGATACACCGCTTTGGAGAAGGAATGCCTTGTCCTGGTGTTCGCCATTCAGAAAATGCGGCACTATGTCACCGGACAAACGATACATGTGATCTCACGAGTCAACCCTCTCAGGGTTCTCATGACTAAACCAGGGGCACTCAGCTCTCGCCTCGCTATATGGGCAATATTGTTGTCCCCTTATCATATGATCTTCGTCCCCCAAAAGGCAGTCAAAGGTCAAGCCCTGGCAGACTTCTTAGCAGCCCACCCAGGCTCGGAGTCCTCCAAGATATATGAAAAGATCCTAGATGAGGTCGTCGACTCGCATGCAACTTCTCACGATGATATATGGCGAATGTTCTTCGACGGTGCTTCAAGGATCGGACCTAAAGACAATATAGTCGTCGGAGTCGGGGTAGTGCTGGTCTCCCCTTCCGGATTGGTGATTAACCGCGTTTATTCCCTCACGGAGCCCTGCTCTAACAATATGGCCGAGTACAACACTGTGGTCATTGGCCTCCAACTTGCAAGAGAGCTGGGGGTAGAATACCTTGAAGCATACGGCGATTCCCAACTAATCGTCAATCAGATCCTGAGCTCATACGAAGTCTGCCACGAAGACATGATCCCTTATCACCAAATAGCGATTGACATCATCTCGTCATTCGAGGGGTTCTTCATCGAACATGTCCCCAAACTCTAAAATATTGAAGCTGATGCCCTAGCTGGTCTTGCCGTTTTCCTAGCAGTTCCGAACCATGATCGCCAATCAGTGGATGTGATAGGCCACGAACTGGTCTGTCCCAAGAACAATGTGCAATTCGTGGCGAGTTATTCCGCCCAGACGACCGATGATGCCCCAGACTGGAGACAACCATTCATCGACTTCGTCGTCTACCACATCCTGCCCGAGAACCCAAAGGAAGCCCCTTCCATCAGACGACGTTCTCTCAGATTCTTCTACGATACAGAGATGAAAGTGTTGTATCGCCGCTCCTATGACGGATTACTGCTCCGGTGTCTGTCAAACGCAGAAGCCAAAGAAACCGTACGAGAAGCTCATGATGGTGTCTGCGGGGCCCATCAGCCTGGCCCTAAATTGCAAGACCGCCTCCGCCGAATGGGCTACTACTGGCCCACGATGGTGGCAGATACAATAGACTATACAAGAAAATACAAAGCCTGCCAAGTCCACGTGGACTTCATTCACCAACCATCCGAATTTCTATATCCGACAGTGGCGTCCTGGCCATTCGAAGCATGGGAAATGGATATCATTGGTCCAACCACCCCACCTTCCTCCCGAGGACATCGCTTCATACTTGCGATCACTGATTACTTCTCCAAGTGGGCGAAAGCTGTCCCACTCGCAGAAGTCAAGACTTCAAACGTGATCAGCTTCCTTAAGCATCACGTCATCTACCGCTTTGGATTTCCCCGAAGGATCATCCATGATAATGGTCCACAGTTTGCAAGCCACGTATTCTATCGGTTTTGCGATAAGCACCGTATTCAGAATGTCGCTTCGACACCGTACAAACCGACAGCGAATGGGTTGGCAGAGGCATTCAATAAAACAATCATCAAAATCCTCAAAAAGTTTTTCTACTCCAACAAGCACGACTGGAACGAGAAGCTCGACGAATGCTTATGGGCTTATCGCACCACAGTTCGAACAGCCACGGCAATACACCATTCTCTCTAGTATACGGGAGTGAGGTAGTTCTCCCATTAGAGACTCAAATACCCTCACTCTGTGTCGCCCTCACAGATCAATTGACGATGGATGACAACTACCGACGTCGACTACAAGAGTTGGAGGCCTTAGATAAAAAGCGCTCCCTAGCTCAGCAAAGGATGGAGATATACCATGCACGCATCTCAAGAGCCTTCAACAAGAAGGTCAAAATCAGAACATTCCAAGTGGGCGATCTTGTTCTGGTAGTCCGGAGGCCAATGGTCATGACTCACAAGACCGCCGGCAAGTTCCAGCCAAAATAGGAAGGTCCATTTGTCATCGAGGCTGTATTCTCCAACGGTTCTTATCGTCTCGCCAAGCAAAACGGAGACTTGCTCATGTTGCCCATCAACGGCATGTTCTTAAAGAAATATTATGTCTAAACAAAATTCTCCAACTATTGAGTCATGTACCCGCTGGTACCGCTGAACTCACACTCACCATTCTCCAGATACTCGAGTCATGTACCCGCTGGTGCCTCTGAACTCACATCCCGGTCACTCTTTTAGATAGAAAGTTATGTATCATCATACCTCTAAACTTCCTCCCTGGAGGAGATCCTTCCTCATGATCCAATACCCACACTTTCAGTGCACAAAAATGGGTAATCGATCCACAAATTTTCAAAACGGCCATGTTCTCATTACCTCTGAGTCGTCCCACTTCTGCCAAAAACAAATCACCCCTTACATAGAACTTCCTTGTCCTTATTACCTCTGAGTCGTTCTATGTGCCCTTCTTCATTGAGCCCACTCCTGTCATGTCCTCATTACCTCTGAATGGGAAGGCTCCGTCAAAGAAAACTTCATACTTGCCATGTCCTCATTACCTCTGAGTAAGTATGATGATCCCCTTTCGACCTATTATCTGTACCCACAACCGGGGTACGCCAAGGGTAATAGGCCCATAGATGTCCTCTATTGACCACAAATGTCCTCTATTGACCACAAATGGCCTCTGTTGACCATAAATGTCCTCTGTTGACCACAAATGTCCTCTGTTGACCACCAATACCCTCCGTCGAGTTCACTCCTGCCATGTACTAATTACCTCTGAGTAGGAAAACTCTACGTCTAAAAAAAAACTTTTCTACTTGCCATGTCCTCATTACCTCTGAGGAAGTATGTCAGTTCCCCTTCATCCTATTATCCGTATCTTAAACCAGGGTACATCAAGGATAATAGGCACACAAATATCCTCAGCTAAGTTTCTTAGCACAAACATACCATCTCATCATGTCCCAGGAGCCCAGCTGCTCTCTGGCATTCCTTTTCCTAATACCAATAGCACCCATGACCACTTTGCCATGGCTGTTTCAGGTATCCTGACCAAAGCTTGTTATATGTACCTAAAACTAAGGTATGCCATGGGTAACAGGTCCACAAATATATCCCCTATGTGGGGGAGAACATCACCACAATATCACAGGCACAGCAGGCAATACAAATAAAGGGTAGAATTGAAAGTACTTTTTATTTTGAGGGAAAAAAAGTATTATATATTCCGGGATTACGTCCCCTTCAGAAAGAAAGAAAATAGGAACAAAACAAGAAGAAAAGGCCGTCTACAGCTCAGCACTGCACAACTCCAAGAGACGGTTTTTCACCAATGCAGTCCTCCGATCAAGCCTCTGTTTAGCTCGGCGCTCGGCCTCTTGGGACAACTGCTCTGCATCATTCAAATGCATATACGCTTGCCAGTTGTTCTCTATCTTCTTTAGGGCAAGCTCTAGATTAGCAGAAGCCCTACTGTACTTGTCAGCTTCCTGGATGGCAATTCCTTTTTTAGTACAAGCAGCTTCCAGCTTGGACTCCAAGAAGGCCAGCTTTCTCTGGAGTTTGAGGATTTGTTCCCGGGTGTCGGTTACCCCGCGAGAGGCAGTCGCTTCCTGAGCCGCACAATCGTCAGCCCGACGGCTCCACTGATCGCGTAATCGGGTCAAATCCCGGCGGTCCTTCAATATAGCCGGCTTGAGCGATTCCCGGGCAGCCATCACCTTCTCCACCGCGGTAATGAGGAAGTTTCGCTCTTGATTTAAGACCGCGGGTAAATCAGTCTGCTGTAATAAGCGAAACTGGGCCACGAGACGATCAGCTTCTAATAGCTTAGGCTCCAGAAGCGCAGCCAATTCCCCTCTGCCAGGGAGTGTCTTAAGGATATTAATCTGGCCACCGGCACATCGACGGGCCAGAGTAAAGGAAGTCCCCCTTTCCACCGCCGCCTCGATCCCCCTCTTCAGGTGGCGATGGAAACTGGCAACCACGTCCTGTAACGCGTCATCCAAGACCTCTGTAGAGGACGGCGTCAGAGGGAGAGTGGCAGACGGTACCGAAGGAGCAGCTTCAGAAGTTACTGTACCCGCCACTAAGGAAGCAAATTTCGTACGAAAAGATGCTTGAATGGAAGTTAACTCCTCTTTTGCCGCCCGAAGAGCCTGAATGCTCGGCAGGGAGGAAAGGTTGATCCCCGAAACTACATTCGTAGAGGAGGACACAGGGAGCATCGTCCCTTGTCCCAGCTGTACTGCTACCTGGGGCCCCGAGCTCGACCCAGACGAAGGTCCCTCGATACAGGAAGGTTCCGTCAGGCCCTCTCCGATAGGGTTCGATCCAGCAATATCCATCACTGGCAAAGAAGGGTTGGGATCTGAACATTTAAAGCAACCATTAGTCGACATAATCTGAAAGATGAGATGACGAAATACATAGGCTCATTCACAAGCTATGGTTTGATTTGCATTACCAGGTGAAGAGCATGGGGGGACGGTTCTTTCACAACCGGCTAGTTTCCCCACCCACAAAGTCATCATGTTATGGTTGGGATGTCTCAGGGACGGGCGCGGTAAAGCCCCCATCCCCCTGGGTTGAGGTTCCAGCAAGTTGGGAATCCTCGACCGTAACCGGAAGTACCCCAGCAGCAATGATAGTGGTGCACATATCACTGACTAAATGAGACAGGATCGGGTCAGCCTCGGTAATCGGGTCCTGAGGAGCGAGCTCATCCGACGCCTATAAAGAGCAAAAGAAACAAATGATTAGGCCATAACACAGAAGAAGAAGAAAGCGAACAGCTGAAGCCCAAATCACCTTAGGAACAACGTCTACATCATCAACAAAGAGCCTGCGACGTCTTACCGCAGCGTGCTTCGTGGAATAGGTTCGGTCGTCAGCAGTAGTCATGCGCCTGCTTAGTTTATGCAAAGGACCAGGTACCACATATGGTTGATCCTCCACCACCGCGTCAGACCAAGTAGACGGCTGACCCGCAGCCCTTTCAGCCGGCACGACAGGGGGTTGATTCCCAACTTCCTCGTCCGAAGAATGAGATGAGTCATCAGCATCTTGTTCGTCATCTTCCTTATCCGCCCTAGTGGACTATGAGTCCGGCACAGGAACCCTGTTCGCCCCCCTCTTCCTCTTCTTGGACCCCTCAGGCTTCTCAGCCAAACCGGTGCCAGCGATGATGCTAGTATTCATATCAAAATCGACAGGAGGCTTGCTCGCTGCAACATGATAAAGGGCCGCTATATACAATATATCCCCTGCCATCTTGGCATCAGGGACTGAGAAGCTGGCCCGGGTATGGGCCGCATTATAATAATGCCAAGCCCGGACGCCATCAAGTACACTTCCCTCAAAGCTCAAGCAAGCGCTAGGGCGATCCAGGAATAATTGACTATACCCAAATTGACGGGAAAATCTACTGGGCAGATAAGGCTCCAGGTATACTTTATTCCGGTAACGATACACCAGGTGCGTGGGGCGGATGTTGCGTAACCAAAGAAGCATCTTCTCAGATAAAAGTTGGAGAGGATCAACGTCGTCAATGTGTACCCTCAATACTTCTTCAGGGGTGAATTCAGGGAGAGATACGAAGAATTCGGGCCCATCAACTCTTGCCAACGCCCTCTGGCAGGCCGGAATGGTATCATTCTTCCAAGGCTGATGACGATATCGGAAAAGGAAGGCGTCATCATCGGTAACATTTTCATCAGTTCCTGGCCTCATCAATGACCGATAGTGCATCAATAACCACCCCATGAGGTAGTGGTATGGTAGTTCTATCTGTTCAAAGTCCATCGACACATCACGAGCAATAACTTTGGATGAAAATGTGCGAAGGCCGTGGTGTATGCTACACACCATGGCCGGGAGGAGCGCCAGTCTTACCTTGAAGTCCAATTTCACAGCAAAAAGAATGAAATGGCAGCTGATCCTTTCCATAGAACCCGCGCCGCCCGAGACTACACAATTGCGTAGCCACACCATCAAGAACCAAGCTAAGATCGCTTTATCAGACATCTCCCGGGTACCATAGTGGAAGTAACTGAGGGAGTCAGTACGACTCCCAAACCGGTCACAGGTAGACCTCGACCTTTTGACCTTCATCGTCATGTCCTTCACCTCCTCCGGGGTTCGAGGAGTTTGAGACGAAACTTGGCCAGAGGGACGCAACTTGAAAAGATATAAAATCCAGGCCGTGGTGTGAGGGGCGCTCCCTTCTGAGCTATTTTCTTTCTTGATAGCCATCTGGTGGTAGGCGCTATGATGACACAACAGTTCTTGGTACACGGTGACGAAACCAGGAAATCGTCGATCCAGGTCTTCGAATTCTTCGTTCGTCGGTGTATATGCTTCAAAAGCTTCACCTCCCCAAGGCAATCTAGAAACAGCGTTCATCTCATGGAGAGCAAGCCCCAGCTCTCCTCCGAGGGCAAAAAAAGTCCCTGTACGCCGATTATACAGCTCCAAAAGAGCCATAAACAAGGGCTTGTTAATGGGCAACCCGTAGCAGGTACCCCTGACGGCGTAGTAAAGGTCAATTTCCCGAAGGTATTCCCCATACTTCCTCAAGATCTATGAGGTAAGATTAGTCCATGTGGGAATGAGGTTGATCCAGTTCAGCAGCGACAACCTGCCTACGGGATAAGACCCCTTGCGAGCGAGCTGATTCAGATAAGTATCAGCTAGAGTGAAGGCAAAATTAGGGCCAGTCATGTTTAAAAAAGTGCCAAGGAGCAGCCCCATCACAGTCCGACTCACGGATTCCTTGCCCGTACATACTAAACCCGTGAGCCTGTTGTAGTGGATGTTGAATATTCCATGTTAGGTAGGAGTCAGGGAGCCCACCATTGTCCTGCCCAACGGTACCATGTTAAACCATGAGAGAGGATAATGCCGCTCCATCTCGGGGATATGAATCTCTACTCCGTCTACAGAAAAATTCCAGTGCTCTGAAACATCCAGCAATTGGGAGTTCTTTATGGAAAAGGCATCCCCAAAGAGAAAAGCCGGTTTCAGATATTCTTCATCCAGCTTCTCCGAATTCATCATTGAACAAAGAAAGCGGAAAGGTTGGTTATTAATGGCAGCCACCCACTCCCTAGGTTCATTAGTGGGAAGCTGATCAACTATACGATGGATTAAGTCATCAAACCGTACGCCCACGGCAAACTGAGCTGAACCCACAAGAAGCTCTCCTGCTGGGTTGGTTGGGAGGTTCACTGAAAAAAGGACAAAGAGAAACAGGATTAAAAGATGGTTAAAACAAAAAATCACTGAATAAAGAAGCTCCCACGAGCCTATGCGGTTCGGGTCAACAAAGCCTTATGCGGCTCCATTCCAATTGGGTCTCAAGAGATGCGGTTTCGAGGAAGCCTATGCGGTTCGAGTCAACAAAGTCTCATGCGGCCCAAATCAGACGGGAGTTCCATATGACTCTAGCTCAATAGCTTATGCCGATCAGATGAATATAAGCAGTTCTAACAGAAGAGCTCATACGGCGCAAAATATCATGCGGTTTAGCCTGCTAGAAACATATGCGGCTCCGTTCAGAGGAGACTTTATGCAGTTTTTTATCTAGAGACTTAAATCCTTCTCATGCGGTTCAAACATGGGATATTTTCTATGTGGCTCGGGTATGAGAAGGTCATGCGGCCCATACAGCATATACGGCTCTGCCATCAACTTGGGTGGAAGCTTGTGCATAAATATGCAACAGAGCCAAGGGTTCTCAAGATTCAAATGCAACCCTTACCATTGAAAGCAGGACGAACAGCAGAGGGCACTTCGGGCGCTTCGGGCTCGACGGCCGACGAAGACGTCACCCTCTTGCCCTTCACGGCGGCAGAGATAACTTTGGAAGACTTAGGAGCCATTTGCTTCGACGGGCGGACAAAGAAGATCATTAAGAGGAGACAGCAAAAAGAGTGAACGAAGGAGAAGGTAAAGAAGTCCCTCCGGCCAAAGTCATCCATATTTATAAACAAAGAGTGAAGCATTTCGATCCCCGTGCGTACACGCGGACCGACTCTTCGATTATCAAAATAAGCCACCGAAAATGGAGGCCAAGCTCCTCGGATCCCGCACCAAAAAGAGGCCTTTAAAGCTGACAGCAAATCAACAACATTTAAATACAAAAGATTGCCATACGTGGAAAATAATGACGTGGCAAAGAGCTATGCGGATGAGACACTCCTGCGGCTGAACAATCTATGTGGCCAAGATCTCTATGCGGTCAGGGATTCATATGCGGCCAGAAGAATACGACCATGCTTCTTATTCAAAGTAATTTAATTTTGTAAATTAAAAACTTTGAAGGTGGTCTTGTAGAAGCATGGAAAATATTAAAGAAAATGACCCATGCGGCCAAAGAACCCCATGCGTCTCAGAAAGCCCATGAGGCTCAAAGAGTCATGCGGCATAAGGGACTATGCCGCCAAAGACATCCCATGCGGCTTCGAAGACACATGGCGTAACAGTGCTCCCCTCCGTCCCCATACCGCATTAATTACTTTGACGGCTGACAACTATGAAAAGAGTGACAGCCCTGACACAAGAGAGGCAATTATGACTCTGTCATAATGACAGACCCCTAGGGAAGAGAAAGAGATCTCTGACACAAATCCCCCGAGATCCATAAAAATGCCACGTGGCCTTGCCACGTGGGCGTTCGTATGCGGCTCGAGCAAAGACTCCTCATACGGTTCAGAATGAAGCCGTCCTATGCGGCTCAGACCGAGACAGCCTCATGCGGCTCGAGCAAAGACGTCTCATGCGGTTCAGAATGAAGCCGTCCTATACGTCTCAGGCCGAGACAGCCTCATGCGGCTCAAGCAGAGGCCTTCCCATACGGTTCAAGAGGACCATTTCCATGCGACTCAGGCAGATGTATCCCTATGCGGCTCGTAATGATCATCTCCATGCGGTTCAGAGGTTCGAAGGAGGGCCACTACCCAGGCAGCCCTGACACATAGCCCAAAATCATATGTGGCTCACTCGTCATGTGGTTCAGATCCCCCCAGTGGCTCCTAGGATACGTGTCCTAAGCTGATCAATTTCTCAGATTTACTGCAATCAAAGATTGGGTCAAATCCTAATAATCTGGGACACGTGGCAGGAGAATAAATCTAATTTATTTACAGACATCAGAAGATCATTATGAGGAAGATTTATTCCAATCAGCATTAATTGCTGATGGGATTTGGTGTAATCTACACTCAATGTCTCGGATTCGTCACAATAAAAAATGAACGGCCTAGATTGACCAATCCACAGGCCGCCGCCATCTCTAAAAGGTAATCATTGGCAACCCTAATGATCATATCCTACTAGTATAAATAGCAAGGTGCCATTCCATTGTGAAGATACATACGGTCAGAGAGAGATACGCCTATACAGAGATGCTCCCCCGATAGTCAGAGAAAAGAATCTATAGAGATCAATCCAGAGAGAGAGAAGCCAGAAGAGCAATACGAGGAGAGCAAGAGGAGCATTTCTTTATCAACGCCAAACATCTAGTTACAGGAGCCAAGGCTGCATACCGATCGTCCAAGGAGTAAGGCAGGGCTGCCGTCGCCTTCTCGAGCCTCTATCGTCACCCCCCAGAATCAAAAATAAACAATTGTACTTAGATTGCTGTACCTAGGTTTTAGTCCCTAGGCTTTCTTTGTACAAGCGAGTTTGTATTGTGAGTCTAAGTTCAGTCCTTCCATAAAACTATTCTGTACTTTTACAATCAATGGCAAACAATGGTACCGCTGAGCAGACAGATGGTGGGCTTCCCAATCGGGAATGTTCGTGGGCAACATTTACTATAATAGGAATATGGGGTCGGCATGTGCGAGCAGGGACTCGGTTAGTCGAAGAGTGATGGGACTAATTCCGGGTACCTTCATAAATGTATCTGGCCCCAACTTCACTTTTACTCTTGCTGATACTTTCCTAAATCAGCTCGCTCGTAAGGGGTCTTATCTTATTGGTAGGTTGTTGCTGTTAAACTGGATAAACCCCATCCCTACGAGGGTCAACCTTACCTCATAGATCCTGAGGAAGTACGAGGAATTCTTTCGGAAGATTGACCTCTATTATGCCATTGGGGGCACCTGTTACGGGTTATCATTTACAAGCCGCTGTTCATAGCTCTTTTGGAGATGTATAACTGGCGTACGGGAACCTTTTTTGTGCCTGGAGGGGAGTTGGGACTTGCTCTCCATGAAATACATGCTGTTTCTAAGCTGCCGTGGGGGGGTGAGGCCTTTGAAGTATACACCCCGACAAACGAGGAACTCGAGGATCTGGATCGCCGATTCCCAGGTTTTATCGCCGTGTACCGGGAACTGTTGTGCCACCACAGCATTTGTCACCAGACTGCTATCAAGAAGAACAATAGCTCAGAAGGGAATGCCCCCCATACCACGTCCTGGGTCGTGTATCTCTTCAAATTTAGTCCCTCCGGCTGAGTTTCTTCCCGGGGTCCTCAAACCGAGGAGGAAGTAAAGGACTTGATGTCGACTGCCAAGAGGTCGACGTCCACCAAAGACAGATTTGGGAGTCGTACTGACTCCTTCAGCTATTTCCACCACGGTACCCGGGAGATGACTGAGAAAGCACTCTTGGCCGGGTTTTTGATGGTGTGGCTAAGGAACTACGTAGCCTCGGGGGGGACTGGTTCTATTAAAAGGATCAGCCGCCACTTCATCCTTCCGGCCATGAAGCTGGTCTTCACGGTTAGGCTGGACCTTCTTCCAGCCATGGTGTGTAGCGTACACTACGGCCTCCGTGCCTTTTCGTCCAAAGTCATTGCTTGTGAGACGACACTGGACTTTGAACAAATAGAACTACCCTACCATTATTTAATGGGTTGGCTATTGATGCATTATCGGTCGTTGATGAGACCCGGGGCAGACGATGGTGTTACTGATGATGATGCTTTCCTTTTCCGATACTGTCGTCAGCCTTGGGAATTCGATACCATGCCAGCCTGTCGGAGGGCATTGGCGAGAGTAGATGGGCCCAACTTTTTTGTGTCTGTCCCTCAATTTACCGTTCGAGAAGTGAGGGTTGTACACGTTGATGGCATTGAACCTCCCCTGCGCTTATCTGAAAAGATGCTTCTCTGGCTGCACAATATTCGTCTGGCACACTTGGTATATTATTACCAAAATAACGTGTACCTGGAGCAATACTTGCCCAGTAGGTTCTTCCGCCAGTTCGGGTACAGTCAGCTATTTCTTGATTGTCCCAGTGCTTGCCTAGGCTATGAGGGCAGTGTCCTTGACGGTATCTAGGCATGGCATTATTACAATACGGTTCATACCTGGGCTAGCTTCTCGGTCCCCGATGCTAATACGTAAGGAGAGAATTTGTACATGGCGGCCCTTTATCATGTTGCGGCAAGCAAACCACCCATAAATTTTGACATAAGTACCAGCTTCATTGTCGGGACTGGCTTAGCAGAGAAGCCCGAGGGTTCCAAGAAGAGGAAAAAAAGGCGAATATAGTTCCTGTACAGGACTCGGAGTCCACGACGGCGGGCGAAGAGGATGATGGGCACGATGCCGATGATTCGTCCCATTCCTCAGACGAGGAGGTGGGGGATCAGCCACCTAACATGTCGAACGACGTGGTTGCGAGGCAGCCGCCTGCTGTGCCTGGTCCTTCGTGCAAGCGAAGCAGGCGTATGTCTACTGATGATAGCATAACCTACTCCACTAAGCGAGCTGCGGTAAGACGTCGCAGGCTATTTATTGATGATATTGGTGCTATTTCTGAGGTGATTTGAATTTCTACTACCTTTTTCTTCTTTTTCTAAGATATGGCCTAATTATCTTCTTTTAATCTTTGTAGGCGTCAGATGAGTCGGTTTCTCGGGATCCGGCTACTAAGGTCGATCAGGCCCTGACCACTTTGGTTGATGATACGTGTACCACTATCATTTCCACTGGGGTTTTGCCGGGGGCGGTCGAGGAGTCCCACCTTGCTGAGACCCCCATCCATGGGGACGGGGGTCCTACTACACTTATCCCTGAGACAGCGAAATTTCAATGAGATGATGCTGAACTGGCTGGCTCCTTTTTAGGAGTGGCTGGGGTAGAGAGACCAATTGAATTCAACTTGGAAGTCGCGGGCGGGGAGACTATGTCAACCGTGAGCGAGTTGCGGCCTTTCTGCTCCTCCCCGGTAAGATAAGCCGAATCTTAACTTATGAGAAGGCCTACCTGCTCTATCATTATATCCTTCGGGTTACCTCGATTGATGGTTGCTTTGGACGTACAGGTCCTGCCCCCTTATTGTCGATGACGGACATTGTCAGAGTGGACTCTACCGGAGGGGATATGGTAGAAGCACGTGTGTCTCCTTCTCTTTCCACCTATATTGAAGGGCCTCCTGCTGGTTTAAGTTCGGGGGCTCAAGTGGTGGCACAGCCTGGGCAAGGAACAATGACTCATGTGTCCTCCTCCGTGAACATGGTTTCGGGGGTTGACCTTTCCGCCTTGCCCAGTATCCAAGCTCTTCGGGCGTTGGAAGAGGAGCTAGCCGGTATCCATATATCTTTTCGCACGAGATTTATTTCCCTGGTGGCAGGGATGGCATGTTCCCATGCTACTCCTTCGACATTGCCAACCATACTCCCTTTGACGCCATCCTCTACAGAAGTTTTGGATGAAGTGTCCCAGGATGTGGTTGACAGCTTTAACCGCCACCTGAAGGGAGGAGTCGAGGCGGTCATGGAGAAGGGAAATCCCTTTGCTATGGCCCGTCGGTACGCCGGTAGCCAAATTGATATCCTTAGAACACTCCCCGGTGGGGCAGGGTTAGCTGCGCTACTAAGCCTAAGCTATTAGAGACCGATCGTCTTGTGGCCCAATTTTTTGTGTTGCAGCAAGATGATCTGTCCGCAATAATAGATCAAGAGCGTACCTTCCTCATAACTGCGATGGAGAAGGTGCGGCTTGTTCGGGAGTCGATCAAGCCGTCTATACTGAAGGACCGCCGTGATCTGCCTCAGTTACACGATCAATGGAGCCGCAGAAGTGAAGATTGCATGACTGGGGAGGTGGCCGCCTCCCGCAGGGTAATTGACACCAGGGAGCAGATCCTCGAGCTCCAGAGAAAGCTGGCCTTCCTGGAGTCCGAGCTCGAAGCTGTCCGTACTGAGAAGGGGCTTGCTATCCAGGAGGCTGACAGACTTAGTCGAGCTTCTGCCAATCTGGAACTCGCCCTAAAGAAGATGGAGGATGACTGGCGGGCATATATGCACTTGGATGATGCGGAGCAGTTGTCCCAGGAAGCCGAGCGTAGAGCTAGAGAGCGGCTTGAGCGAGGGACCGCCTTGGTGAGAAACCGTCTCTTGGACTTGTGTAATGCCGAACCATAGTCGGCCTTTTTCTCCTTTTGTTTATGTTCTCTTTTTCTTTTCTTTTTGAGAGGGACGTGGTCCCAAAACATGTAATGCTTTTTGCCTTCCAAATAAAAGAGTATGTTTTATTTTACCCTTTATCTGTACTGGTTGTTGTGCTTGTGGTGTTATGGCGGTGTTTGCCCCACATAGGGGACTTATTTGTGGACCTGTTACCCCTGGCATACCTTGGTTTTAGGTACAGATAGCAAGTTTGATTGGGGATACCTAGAACAGTTCCACGGTAAGGTGGTCATGGGTGTTCGGGGTATCGGGAGATAGAATGCCATGGAGCAGCTGGGCTCCCGGGGCATGATGAGGAATGGTGGGCCTGTACTAAGAGACTTAGCAAAGGACATTTATGGGCCTATTATCCTTGGCATATCCCAACTTAGGATACGGATAATAGGATGAAGGGGAACCAACATACTTACTCAGAGGTAATAAGGACATGGCAAGTATGAGGGTTTTACCGTGGAGTCTTCCTACTCACAGGTAATAAGGACATGGCAGGAGTGGAATCAACGGAGGATATTTAGGGTGAACAGTGGAAATTTGTGGGCCTATTACCCTTGGCGTACCCTGGTTCAGGGTATAGATAATAAGACGAGAGAGAACCAACATACTTACTCAGAGGTAATGAGGACATGGCAAGTACAAAGGTTTTACCGTGGAGTCTTCATACTCAGAGGTAATGAGGATATGACAGGAGTGGAATCAGCGGAGAATATTTGTGGACCTATTATCCTTGGCGTACTCCGGTTGTGGGTACGGATAATAAGTCGAAAGGGAATCATCATACTTACTCAGAGGTAATGAGGACATGGCAAGCATGAAGGTTTCTTCGATGGAGCCTTCCCACTCAGAGGTAATGAGGACATGGCAGGAGTAGGCTCAATGAAGTAGGGCACATTGAATGACTCAGAGGTAATGAGGACATGGAAGTTCTATATAAAGGGGTAATTTATTTTTGGCGGAAGTGAAACGACTCAGAGGTAATATCGACATGGCCGTTTTGGAAATTTGTGGATCTATTACCCTTTTTGTGTACTGGAAGTGCGGGTAGTGGATCATGAGGGAGGATCTCTTTCAGGAAGAAAGTTCAGAGGTATGGTCATACATGACTTACTATCTGAAAGAGTGACCGAAATATGAGTTTAGAGGCACCTGCGGGTACATAACTAGATAATCTGGAAGATTATGAGTTCAGCAGTACGGAAGGGTACATGACTCAATAATCTAGAATTTTGTGGATATGAGTTCAGCGGTATCAACGGGTACATGACTCAATAATCTGGGATTGTGAATGTGGGTTCAGCGGTACCGGCGGGTACATGACTTAATAAACTGGAATTTGGAATATGAGTTCAGCAATACCGGAGGGTACTTAACTCAGCAATCTGGAAAATGTGATATGAGTTCAGCGATACCAGCAGGTACATAACTCAATAATATAGAATTTTGGAATATGAGTTCAGCGGTACCAGCGGGTACGTAACTCAGTAATCTGGAAAATATGATATGAGTTCAGCGGTACCAGCAGGTACATAACTCAATAATCTGGAAAATGTTGTTTAGACATAATATTTCTTCATGAATTTGCCGTTGATAGGCAACATAAGCAAGTCTCTATTTTGTTTTGTGAGGCAGTAAGCACCGTTGGAGAATACGACCTCAATGATAAATAGACCTTTCCATTTTGGCTGGAACTTGCCGGCGGTCTTGTGAGTCATGACCATCGACCTCCGGGCTGCCAGAACAAGATCGTCCACTTGGAATGTTCTGATTTTAACCTTCTTGTTGAAGGCTCCGGAGATGCGTGCTTGATATACCTCGATCCGTTGCTGAGCCAGGAGGCACTTTTCATCTACGGCCTCTAACTCTTGTAGTAGTCGACGGTAGTTATCATCTGTCGTCAATTAATAAGTGAGCGTGACACAGAGTGAGGGTATTTGAGTATCCAATGGGAGAACTGCCTCACTCCCGTACACCAGGGAGAATGGTGTGTTCCCTGTGGCCGTTCGGACTGTGGTACGATACGCCTATAAGCATTCACCAAGCTTCTCGTTCCAGTCGCGTTTGTTAGACGATACGAACTTCTTGAGAAGTTTGATGATTGTTTTGTTGAATGCTTCTGCCAACCCATTTATTGCTGGATTGTATGGCTTTGAAGCAATATTTTGGATGCGGTGCTTGTCGCAGAACCGATAGAAGGCGTGGCTTGCAAACTGCGGACCATTATCGTGGATGATCCTTCGGGGCAATCCAAAGTGATAGATGACGTGATGCTTGAGGAAGCTGATCACGTTTGATGTCTTTACTTCTGCAAGCGGGACAGCTTCCGCCTATTTGGAGAAGTAATCTGTGATTGCGAGTATGAAGCGATGTCCTCGGGAGGAAGGTAGAGTAATCGGACCGATGATATCCATTCCCCATGCTTCGAATAGCCAGGATGCCACTGTCGGATGTAGAAATTCGAATGGTTGGTGGATGAAGTCCGTATGGATTTGGCAAGCTTTGTACTTTCTAGCATAGTATATCGCATCTGCTACCATCGTGGGCCGGTAGTAGCCAATTCGACTAAGACGATCTTACAATTTAGGGCCAGGCTGATGGGCCCTGCAGACACCGTCGTGAGCTTCGCGTACGGCTTCTTTGGCTTCTGTGTTTGACAGACATCGAAGCAATAATCCATCATAGGATCGGCGATACAGCATTTTCGTCTCTGTATCGTAGAAGAATATGAGAGAACGCCTTCGGATAGAGGTGGCCTCTTTTGGGTTCTCGGGCAGGATGTCGTAGACTACGAAGTCAATGAATGGTTGTATCCAGTCTGGGACTTCGTCGATCGTCTGACCGGAATAACTCGCTACGAATTGAACGTTGTTCTTGGGGAAGACCAGTTCCTGGCCTATCACATCTACCGATTGATGAGTATGATTTGGCACTGCTAGGGAAACGGCCAGGCCGGCTAAGGCATCGGCTTCGATATTTCAGAGTCTGGGAACATGTTCGATGAAGAACCCCTCGAACGATGAGATGATGTCGATCGCTATTTGGTGATAGGGGATCATGTCTTCATGGCGGACTTCGTATGAGCCCCGGATCTGATTGATAATTAATTACGAATCGCCGTATGCTTCAAGATATTCTACCCCCAGCTCTCTTGCAAGTTGGAGGCCAATGACCAAAGCGTTGTACTCGGCCACATTGTTAGAGCAGGGTTTCGTGAGAGAGTAAGCACGATTGATCACCAATCCGGAAGGAGAAACCAGCACCACCCCGAATACGACGACGATGTTGCCCTTAGGTCCGGTCCTTGAAGCGCCGTCGAAGAACAGTCGCCATATATCATCGTGAGAGGTTGCATGCGAGTCGACAACTTCATCTGGGATTTCTTCATATATTCTGGACGACTCCGAGCCTGGGTGGGCCGCTAAAAAGTCTGCCAGAGCTTGACCTTTAACAGCCTTTTGCGGGACAAAGATCATATGATAGGGGGACAACAATATTGCCTATATAGCGAGGCGAGAGCTGAGTGCCCCTAGTTTAGTCATGAGGACCCTGAGAGGGTTGACTCATGAGATCACATGTATGGTTTGTCCCGTGACATAGTGCCGCATCTTTCGAATGGCGAACATCAGGGCGAGATATTCCTTTTCCACGGCAGTGTATCGGTGCTTTGGCCCAATCTTCATTTGACTGAGGTAATATATGGCTTGTTTATGGCCTGCATCGTTGTTTTGTGCTAGCAGGGCGCCAAGGAAATGCTCCATTGCGCGTACATAGAGCAGGAATGGTTTTCCAGCAACCGGGGCCACCAGGACTGGAGGGTTCGACAAATATTTTTTGATGCTGCCGAAGGCACGCTGACATTCTTCGTCCCATACGAATGAGATGCCTTTCTTCATGAGATGGGTGAATGGTCGACATCGCCCGGAGAGGTTAGAAATGAACCTCCTGATGTAAGCTAGCCTCCCTTGAAGGCCTTTGAGTTCGCGAAGATTTCTCGGGGGACCCATCTCCATAATTATCTTCGTCTTCTCAGGGTCTACATGGATACCCTGGGCGGTGATGATGAAACCCAAGAACTTCTCGCTGGATATGCCCAAGAAAGATTTTGTAGGATTCATTTTCAGGTTGTGTGCTCACATCAGGTCGAATACCGTCCTTAGATCTTGCAGATGGTCTCCCTTACAATGACTCTTGACGGCGATGTCATCAACATAGCACTCCACCGTCTTGCGTAAGTAGTCTCTGAAGATGATACTCATGGCTCTTTGATATGTAGCACCGATATTCTTCAAACCGAAAGGCATGACTGTGTAGCAGTTGTGCCAATCGGTGTTCGGAATGATGTATGCTTTTCGTCGTCAGAAGACATCTTGATTTGGTTGTACCCCGAGAAGCCATCCATGAATGACATACGTTCGAAGCCGCAGGTATTGTCAATCATGATGTCTATGATAGGGAGGGGGAATTCATCTTTGGGTCATGCCTCATTCAGATTATGGAAGTCGATGCAGATTCGAATCTTTCTATTCTTCTTGGGGACTGGTACTATATTGGCGACATAATCCGGATGTTGTTCCTCACGAATGAAGCTGCTGGCTATTAGTTTGTTGACTTCGGCTTCGATCGCATCCATGATGCCTTGACAAAAGCGTCGCTGTTGTTGCTTGACTGGCTTTGCATCGGGATTTAACCCGGCATGTCTTCATAGCTCTAGGCGAACACATCAATATATTCTTTGACAAGTTCCAGCAGCGATTCTCGCTCTTCGTCTGTTAGGCTTTTACTGACGAAGATTGGTTTTGGAGAAGATTCGCTGTCGAAGTCGACCTGTATAACTTCATCTTCAGTAGGAGGTTCTCTCTGTTCGAACCGCTTTTCCTATTGTGCATCCAACTGTTGGGCCTACGACTCCAACTCGAGGATTTTCGGAATATTTTCATCTTCTTCATAAGCGTCGACGAATGCCACGTTGACTGACAGGACTTGTCTGAATACGTCTCCGATGCTGGTATCCGAGTCAGAAGTTGGTGACCCGGTTGAATGTGAATGCCAATAACATTCTTCATCTGAACTTTCAGGGGTCGTTGTGGGTGTAACATACCCTAATCCACATCAAGTCTAGCTATAGTAGTCCCGTGGTTTGCCAGCCGGGACCGGTGGCTTCAAAGGTAATCGTCGTCCAGTGCCGTAGTTCAAGCCTAACGTAGTTGCCAGATCATATCCCTATTTTTGCATGAGATATTTGGATTGGGGGCTATAAAGATACAGAGGTCGTCTCCCGGCATCTGATTTAAGGTCAACTTCTTCTATGGTGAAGGGCTGCGGATCATCCTTCCGGCCGAAGATGATTGGATGGTCCCCTCCCTCGATTCCACTAGAGAAAGCTGGTTTACGGTGTACACATTTGTCACCTATGTGTGTAGGTGAGTGCCTATATCGTGTTCCATAGCATACATTGTACAAAGCTTATTGAGTTCGAGGTAGTTCAAAGATAGCCATTTATTGATTAAGTAAGGTATCTTTCCTAGCGAGATTACATCATCGGTTGAGGGAACATCAGTGTGGACAGCCACATACTTGCTAGCTCCGGTTCCTTTTTGGCTACCCCCTGTATAAACGAAGACTGAGAGGACGACCTAGGCAGCTTGATCGTCAGAGGTTCAGCTGGTGGAGCCGAGCGTAGGGTCGTTGGCAAACTAGCAACCCCCAGTTTGGTACCTGATGCTGGACGGGGAGTGGTTGGTTCGCTAGAAGCCCCAGACCTTGCATCGAGGTGACGACTCTTCCTGGGAAGGCGTATCGTCATTGGTTTATCGGAGAGATTGAGCTTCTCCGTTTGTGGCTGGCCGACTCTTGGCAGTCTGATTGTCAGTGGCTCCGTTGTAGATCTTGGCACTTGGCCAGACCTTGGCAGTCGGATTATCATTTGCCCTTCTTGTGCCGAAAGACTGATTGCGTCCTTATGCAGAGTGGCGGTAAGGGGTGCGAACTTGCTAGGTTTGCTAGCTTGGAGGTGGATCGTCAGAGGTTCTTCTGATCCTGTGGCTGTCTCGGTATAAGCTTGTACATCTCCTTCACCAGGGTGCCTCTTCGACTTTTCGTACATGCAGGAGTCAGAGTAGTAATATTCGACCCCTTTGAAGGGATCGATGTCCGCAAATTCTGTCCTCACGAAGCCATGTTTGTCGACATACTTGAAGCATTGGTGCAGTGAGGAAGGCACCATCATATAATCATGTATCCAAGGGCGCCCCAGAAGGATGTTGTAAGAAGTGTCTGTATCTATGACGTAACAGGTGACTTCTGACTGGAGAGCGCCAATTTGACACTTCAAACGAATCTTCCCAATTGGGTAGCTCCTGCCCGAATTGAAATCGCTGATGGCGGTGCTTGTAGGCGTCAGACGATACATAGGGATACGGAGATGATATAATAGACGATCGTGCATCCAGTGTAGTATAACGGGCGATCGTGCATCCGATCCACCTTTACGTCGCCGATGTATCCAGTGTAGTATAACAGGCGATCGTGCAGGTTGGTTTTGATAAGCATATCCTGCGGAGTGAAGACAATGTTGGGCATCGCTCCCGTATAAGCGTTATCTTGGAGATTTGCAGGCGGGTTCTCTCCCGTAAGGTTGACCTGAGCCAAGTACGCTTCGGTATTTTGGAGTGCATCGCTCAATACCGTGCGAACATCCTTCGAGAGTCTCAAAAGCTCGTATAATGACAACTTGGCTGGTGTGTTGGCCAATTGCGCCAAGATGTCGAAGTTGTCGGGCCTCTCCAGCCCCTGTGGTGCCTCTTTTCGGAGGGATTTGTTAAAGCGAGTCTCCTTCGGCCTAGGCTTGTCGGTCATCGGAGGCTGAGAAGGTCCCGGAACGTCAGTTGTAGCGGACTGATGATCTTCAGCCGAGTTATCAACCATAGGTTGGGATTGTGCCCCTGACCGAGTAACGACAGCTGTGACTTCTTCGATATCTGCCGAGATTGTTGGGCAGGATCTGACTTTTCCACTTTTCTTCTTACGAATGGAAGATGGTGTGGACTGAGTCACTTCATATACCAAGACTGGATGGACCCACATGACCTCCCCTCGTGATGTGGTGAGGGGCACTAGACCAGTAGCCTAATCTCGGGGATGTAGAATATTAGCAATCTCTATTGTCGCCAGCGGGATGGGGACCACACCGTCTTGAGTTTATGTTGGAGGGAAGCTGCCAAATTGTACTGACACCATATTGGCTGCCACAGTTACCTCCTCGAAATCAATGGCCAGAGCGTTCGAATCGATGAGATTTTGGATGTACCGTTTTAGTTGGTAGCAGTCGTAGCATGGTGGACGTAGCGGTGGTAATGTCAGTACTTTGGGTTCTTCATTTCTGCCGGCCGAGGTTCCCGTCTTGGTGGAGGAAGCTGAATTCTGTCTCCTTGTATGAGCATGTCCAAGATGGGCTTGACGTGGCCATCTTCGAAAGAGTAGGTCATTTGTGGCCATTGCTTGTCTGCCAGCTTTGGCTCAAGTTTTTGTGCTGTGTCGGCCACTATAGCCTGCTTGCCCTTGTTGTCCCGATTATTGGTGGAGCTACCCCCATTATTGGTATTGGCGTTGGGACGCCTGTCCTTGTCTTCTCCCTCTGAGATGTGCAATCCCAGTTGGCGAGCCTTCTTCAATCGTTTTTCGGTGCTTGTGGCACTGATGATAAACGTCTTCCAGCCCTTGAATTGACTTTCGCCCATCCAGAGGCTAATTGTTGGAAGCAGTCTCTTTTGGCAAATTTCAATTAAAGAGGAATCAGGGTTACCAGACGGCAGCTTCATTGCGGTTTGGCAAAACTGCTCGATGTAGTTCCTTGTTAGCTCTTTCTCCCCTTGGATGACGTCCATGAGGGTGGACATTGTGACGTCCTGTCCTACTTCGTAGAATCTCTCCAAGAACATGCACTTGAAGCTGGCGAAGGAGTGGATGCAGTTGTCCGGCAGGTTGCGATACCAGTCGAAGGCGACTCCTTCCAATGCCTCGATGAATAATCGTGTAAGGATGGCACAGTCATAGGGCAGATGGTCGGTGGTGACCTCGAATTAAGTGATGTATCGACTTGCGGAGGTCTTGCCATCATAAGGATTGATATTGAACGGCTTATATCTTGGTGGGAAGGGGACATCCCTCCATGCTGCAGGGTATGGTTGCCGTATTCTGAGGTCTTGGGAGGTTTCTCGAGCGTGAAACATGGCTCGGAGCTCCTGGACCTCTCTTCTTGCTTCCCTGGCCTCATCCACAACGGTGGGGGCCTTCATTTGAGGAGGATTGTTGCCCGGGTTCGGTGCCGCTGAGTTCGAGTCCGTATTGACCGTGGGACCCGTGCTTGTTTGGCTAGGCGTCCCTCCTTGGAGAATTGGAAGGGCCGCTTTGATCTCGTCCACAGACTTCACCAAGGCATGCAGTATGGCCTCCAGAGTGTCGATGCGTTGGCGATCGCTGGAACCACCTTGGCTGCTGTCCGTCATAAACATCGTCTTTACATGAGGAGAGATGGACGAAATGGTGGAGGAAGTGCCCTCCGAATCATACCCCTGTAGAGAGAAGTCATCAGGGTATATAGGAATGTTCTCCTTTGGTTCGGACTCAGAAGGGATAGTACCCCAGCCTCAGAGTTTGCTCAATCTTGGGAGTCGTGGACGTCCTCGGGGAAGTCGGCCCTTGCTATATCTGATGGGAGAGTTTTTTTCTCGGGCTCATCTCCTTGGAACAATGGATTATCGTGGATGTTCTGAGGAGTGCTCCCCCCAGTCCCAGCAACCTCCAGTGGTGTGGACGATGAATCTCCCACTGTAGCAGATTTCATCTTTAAACGGGTACCTTGGAAAACTCATGTGGTGGGCACCCGTTTAGACGGTAGTCTCTTAGTCATGGTGGTTAAAATCTTCGGGCTAGGAACATTGGTCTTCTTCCCTCTACCATCGACGAGGATTTTCTGAGCAGAGTTGCAGGAGACGACGGGAGGTGCCTCATCCTCTGAACATGGTCGTTGCAGTCTTTGGAAGATGGACTGCCGGTCTTCTTGAAGCGTCGCATTGTTGCAACAGTAGTTGACAATGATTTGGGTGCAGTGACATCCGTTGGAGGACTCTTTGCACCCCGAGGCACCTTCTCTTTCCTTGTGTTTGTGGAGGATGGCCTCACGCAAGTCAGATGGGTCCGGATCGACCATGTTTGCTCCCTGGATTTTGGGAGCCTTTTGGGAACCTCTCTGTCCGTTTGCCGCCGGGGGCTGGACTCGAGTGGTTCTGTATAACTTCCTATTTGAGGCCCGCATAATAGTATATGGGATGCTTGGATGGTCTGAGGTTGGATCAGCGGACCGAGCTTGCCAAGCTCGTACTGCCTTAGACTTCTTCGCTCTAATATGTGAGGGCACATAGTAGGAAGAGTCTAAGTGGTGCTGGAGAGAGTCAGACATGTGTTCCTGGAAGCACAAGAGATCAGGACCATAGGAGATACGGTCGAAGACAGAGCCGCATGGAGTAGGCGTCATGCAGCTGGCATCAATAATCTTCATGTGGCTGGCAGGCGTAGCCGCATAGGTCTTCTCTATGCAGCTGGAAATCCTGGCCACATGAGTGTTCTCCATGCGGCTGGAAATTATGTTCGCATGAGTATTATGCATTTGGCTAGCAGTCTCGACCGCATGGTCATCATTCATGCGGCTGGCAATCTTGGCCGCATGAGTCTTCGTCTTATGGCTAGTGCCCTTGTTCGATTTCTTCCTAGGGCACATAGGATCGTACTTCGTCCCTGTAAGTCCAGCATCGTAGTGCTTTCCTCTGTCGGACTTGGGGACAGCAGAGTCCTCTATGGATCGAGGTGGGGCCGCACGAAAGTCGCCTTCGCCGTCTTGGGCAGCATAGAGTACTCCGTCCAGAGCTTTGGAAGAAGCAAATGATTTTGGCCTCCACTCGCTGCGAGCTTTCTTTGTACGGGTCTGCTTCTGGACCGGGCCAGTGCTTCCATCAGAGAGCATTTCTTCAAACGCCTATTGGTCGAAGCGGACGACCATCTTCTGTTGCGTGAAGCCAAGTTTGGCTGCATCCGATTGCGTTACTAACTCTTCAGCCGTGGAGAAGTTTGTCCCCAACAGAGTCGCCATCGTGTTTGCCATGAAATATAAAAGAACAGAACAATTATCGGAGGACTAGACTTTTACTTCACAATACAAACTCGTTTGTACAAAGAAAGCCTAGGGACGAAACCTAGGTACAACAATCTAAGTACAATTGTTTATTTTAGATTCTGGGGGTGACGGTAGAGGCTTGGGAAAGCGACGGCAGCTCTGCCTTACTCCTTGGACGATCGGGTGCAGCCTTGGCTCTGTAGAAGAACTGTTTGGCGTTGATAAAGAAATGCTCTCCGTTCAAGCTCTGTATATTCTCTCTCTGGCTCTCTGGATCTCTGTGTCTTCTTTTTTTGCAGAAGTCAGAGCCTCTCCTTCTCTATATCTCTCTCACAAGGGAATGGCACCTTGCTATTTATAAGAGTGGGGGCATCATTACGGCTTCGCAATAATTGCCCATTCTCAAAAGTTGGCGGCTTAGGATCAATGAATCTGGGCCGCTCATCTTGAACATAATAGATCCGGGCAATTAATATGATTGCATCAAATCTTTATGGATAATTAATAATGATTGACATAAATCCTCATGATTTGTTATGCCAATCTCGGATCTCCCGCCACGTGTCATTGATTTGCTTGATTGCAAATGATCTGATTTGATCCCAATATTTCATTGGGATTTGTTTGATAGATTTTGGATGATTTGATGCTACATGTCCCATTATCATGCCACGTGTCTTAACCGCGAGCTACTTAAAAAATCTGAACCACATGAGGGTTGCTCCTCATTGAGCCGCATAAGGCTGGCCACGTGATAAGGCTGCTTGGGAGTGACCCCTAAACATTTGAACCGCATGGTGATGATGGGTGCCTCCTTCGTGAGCCGCATGGAGATAGTCCTTGTGAGCCGCATAAGGTAGGCTCTGCTTGAACCGCATAGAATAGCTTCGTCCTGAGCCGCATGGGATAGCTTCGGCCTGAGCCGCATGAGGTAGCTTCGGCTTGAGTCGCATGGAGTGGTCTGTCTGAGCCGCATGCGACTGTCCACGTGTCAAGGCCGCATGAAGGTTTCTAGATTTCGGGGGATCGTGTCAGAGATTTCCTTCATTTTTCTAGGAGTCTGCCATTATGACGGAGTCATTATTGTTTCTTTGTGCCAGAGCTGTCATTTGTCAAAGATGTCAGCCGTCAAGGCATTTAATGCAGTAAAGGACAAAGGGAAGAGCTGTTCGCAGGTCACGTGGCTCCTCTCTGAGCCGCATGGAACTTATTCGAGCCGCATAAGCTCTCTGAGCCGCATGGGGCTCCCTGGCCGCATGGATCTTTCTTTATTCTTTTCCATACTTCTACACCCACTTCTCATTCCCTTACACAGGACGCGGGTCGTGACAAAGGCTAACTCAACAATGAAGCATTCATGCTTTTTGTCACGCTCTTGAAATTTATTCCTTTGGAGGTAAGCCCCGTAGGGACTTAGCGGCTCGGACTCATGAGGTGTAATGTGGTATTTTGTTGGCATACTTTACACTCAGCACGTCAGCATCGTCGCTAGGTGCAGCACATCAGTATCATCTCTAGGTGCATTGTGCGCTTTAATTGTGCTTGCCAAAATTTATTCTTTTCTGAACTTGCTGCTTCCTGGAAGCTATTCGTGTGGGGGAGAATCTATCTTTGAGCATCGGTGATCCGTCACCTCAGCAGGTCGTTCTACTTTTCATCTCTACTTCTGATCATTTCTTCTTCTGTTCATCCACTTGTATCTCGTTCTGAATGAGATCATCTTTAATCTAATCAGAAAACCTATTGTGGGCTTTTGTCGCTGCTGTAACGAAATCATTTGTGCCTTCCTCGAAGTGTTGCATATAATTTTGTCTCTCTGAATATTTTGGGATCTCAGTTGGGCACCTTCTTCGAAGTGTTTCCAAAATTTGTTTTTTATCTTAAAAATCACATCCCAGAAATAACAATCTCATAGCTAGATTTATAAGATGAAAAACTCTCATGCTGCACTCATCAATCCCAACATTAACAAGTTGAAGAAATTTGAGGGATAATACTACCAAATTAGGAAGAGGAAGGTTAGCCTCAATCTTCAACTAGTGGACGTCGACCATGTGTTAAGTAAGGAAGAACCGAAGGTTCCAAAAACTGGGTCTGCGTACGCGATTGCTGCTGCTACTGCCAAACAGACCAAATGGAAGAGGGAGAATAGCCTCTGTAGGCTTCTAATACTTAATGGTATGGAGAACTCCCTAGTAGAATCATACTCTAAGAGGACCAGTGCCAAAGAGATATGGGAGTCTCTGGAGAAATTGTATGAAGATGACAAGAACATGAGCAAGATATTTATCGTCGAAAAATATCACAAATGGCTCTTTGAAGACGAGAAGACGATGCTGCCTCAGGTAAAGGAATTCCCAAAGTCCCATGTGACTTGCTTCAACTGTGACAGGAAGGGCCACTACAAGAGTGAATGCAGATCCAAGCCTAAATAGTCAGTACAAGGTGTGCCTAGTAAGATTTCCATGGTTAATGATGTCATTGCGATGATTGCTCAGGTCACTGCGGTAGGGGCAGACTCTGACTAGTGGATTGCCATTGGTGCCACCTGCCATGTCTGTTCTACCAAGGAATGGTTCACTACATATATACCAACCTCTAAAAGTTTTATGGTGGCGAACCAAGCACAAGCTGAAGTGTAAGGGATCAGGACGGTGGTGTGGAAGCTGACTTCCGGGATTGAAGCTTCAAGATATGAAGCATGTACCTGTTATTACAAAGAACCTGATCTCTGTGGCCTACTCTGCAATGCAGGCCTAAGGATGGACATCAATGCTGGACAGATGGTTATATCCATATAAAGAACATACTTCAAGAAAGCATTTTATACCGAAGGAATATATAAACTTTAGCTTATAAATCAGTCGAATAAAATTAATGCAATCGTTCATTCCGATTATACTCTACAGTTGTGGCATAATAGATTAGGACATATTTATTTTAAAAGAATAAACAAGCATCTAGTCTAGGACTTATCTCGAAATATGGGGGTAAGGTAGAGTAATATAAAGTGTGTGCTCAGACAAAAATCAGAAGAAAACCCTTTTGTCAGGTTAATCGTAGCACAGATCTTCTGGAGTTGGTACACTCCGATATCTGTGATTTCAAACAATTCTCTACAAAGGTTGGGATGAAGTATTTCATAACTTTCATCGATGACTTCTCAAAATATGCATTCGTATGACTGTTGAAGTCTAATGATGAAGCGTTCGAGAAGTTCAAAAAGTGCAGGGATGAAGCCGAACGATAAACGGGACAACAACTCAAGAGAATAAGAAGTGATCGAGACGGAGAGTATCGACCTCATGAATTTGCATCGTTCTATATAGAACATGGAATCATCAACGAGACTACTGCTCTGTATTCTCCTCAATCTACCTAAGTAGTAGAAAGAAAGAACAATACATTTACAGAAATGATAAACTCAATACTGTTGACTGTAGGTATTCAAAATTGCTATTGAGCAGAAGCTACATTGACGACCACTTTTATTTAGAATAGAGTGTCGTATGCAACTTCGGACATCACTCCTCATGAACTCGGATTCAAAGTCAGACCTAACTTGAATATCATTCGAGTGTGGGGGTGTCTGGCATATGTCAAGCTCCCAGTTCTGGAAATTCAGAAACTCGGGACAAGGATTAAAAAGTCGATCTTCTTGGGATATGCCGAGAAGAGTAATGCTAAGAGATTTCTTGATATAGAATCAAATTATATCATTGAATCTCGTGACGTAGAATACTTTAAAGATAAATTTGCAAGGAACAAGAACATTCGTTTTGCAGACATTCCGAAGAATAATAAAGGTGCGCAAAAAATTAAAGTTTCCAATAAGAACGTAGTCCAAGAAGATGTTGTAGAGGAGACAACACTTGAACCAAAACTTGCTGAGCCGTCACCTATGCGAGTGAGGAGACCGAAGGACTTCGGAGATCACTTTGTCACCTATCATGTGAAAGCAGATCCGCTTACCTATGATGAGGTGATGAAGACCAGAGACGTTATATTCTGGAAGGAGGCAATCGACAATGAAATTGATTCAATTACCTCCAAAAACACTTAGGTGTTGGTTGATTTTCCTGAAAGAGCGAAACCCATCGGATGCAAATGGATCTTCAAGAAGAAAATGAAAGCAGATGGAACTATTGACAAGTTCAAGGCTAGGCTAGTAGCGAAGGGGATCTCTCAAAAACAGGGGATTGACTGCTTTGACACATATGCTCCAGTAGCCCGGATGACCACCATCAGAATATTAATTGCTCTCACAGCAATACATAAGTTAGTGATACATCAGATGGATGTAGAGACATCTTTTATGAGTGGCAAGCTAACCGAAGAGCTTTACATGCACAACCAGAAGGATTTATCGTCAAGGGGGTCTTGAAGATAAAGTTTGCAAGTTGGTGAAATCCTTGTACGAGTTGAAATAGGCTCCCAAAATGTGGCATGAGAAGTTTGACAAGGTCAAAAGGTCAAATGGATACAGGGTTAGTGAAACGAACAAGTATGTTTATACAAAGTTCGCTAATGGAAGAGGTGTAACCGTTTGTCTATATGTGGACGATATGCTGATCCTAGGTATGGATATGGGCTGTGTCACGGAGACAAAGAAGTTCATCTCGACCAAGTTCAGTATTAAGGACTTGGGGGAAGCTAATGTGATCTTGGGCATCAAGATCATCCAGACGGATACTGGACTGGCGTTATCACAGTCTCATTATATTGAGAAGATGATCACATGCTACGGGTATCAGGATCTTCCAATGATCGATATGCCTTACAGGTGTGACCTGAAGTTGAAGCCGAATTCAAAGGATTGCGTCAGGCAGCTGGAGTATGCAAGCGTCATCGGGAGTTTGATGTACACTACTGCTGCTAATAGGCCTCACATAGCTTTTGCCGTAGGAATACTGTATCGATTCATGAGCAACCCAGACATTGAGTACTGGAAAGATGTGAAACGGGTAATAAGATATCTCAAGAAGAATCAGACATATGCACCGTACTACAGCGAAGATCCGCCAGTAGTAGAAGGCTTTAGTAATACGAGGTGGTGCTCAGAGGTGGAGAGCGAGAGATCTACATGTGGATTCATTTTTTCTATGGATGGAGCTGCTATGTCATAGAAATTGAAGAAGAAGACTATGCTCTCTCATTCCTCCATGGAATCTGAGTTTTCTTGTACTTGATTCCGCAGCAGAAAAAGCATAGTGTCTTCGGGAGCTCATGTATGATCTTCCAATAGTTGGGGCACAAATATCGGCGATACATATATAATGTGACAACCAGGCGACTGGTGTGGTAGCATCAAATGACTACTTCAACGGAAAGAAGAGAACTGTACGGCTAAAGTACAGAGCAGTGTACGATCTCATCAAGAGAGGTGTCATTGCACTGATTGATGTTCGGAGCCAGGAGAACCTGGCGAACCCATTAACAAAGGGCCTCAAGCACTAGCTGGTCGAAGATAAAGCAAGTAAAATAGGCTTGAAGGTATTCTGATATTGTGTTATTATAATTCTGCTATAAAGTTTTATGCTATTAGTTCAAAGAAAAATCTACTAGGCATCTAGCTTTTGGCTCAACGGAGGATAACTAACTAGAGAAATATTAGAAACAGTGGGTACATATCCACTGTTACATGGAAGAGATACGGACCTACAACCATTGTTGTCTACTATATATTTTTTGCGGAAAACAAATCCTGTAGTGAGGATGGCTTAAATGCCTTAATGAGTTCTCAGGCAGAGTGAATGCTTGTTGTGCTTTATAGGAAGAACGGTAGCACAGAACTACAAGGATTGTTATAACTCCATGCTATAGTGGGGTGACTCCACCATAAGGTTCCTTGGTAAGGGAAATACCTCGGCTTTGCGAGCCAAGTCATAGCCGTGTAGCAACGCAAATAGGCCGGTAGCCTAATTCTATAGGATGAAATTAAAGATTTGTAGACAACATTACAAAGGGGATGATGTCCTCATTTTACTGTGGCATGACATCACAGAGAGGTACCCAGGTAGGGGTAAAGCCTTGGCTTCGCTAGCCATGTCATTGCGATGTAACACTACAAGGAAGCACTAGGCTTTATGCTGGCTAGTTTGGCACTACAGAGAGGCTTGTGACCCCGTGCTACAGTAGTATGACACTATGATGAGGTATCCAAGTAGGGGTAATGCCTCGGCATTAAGCCATGTTATAGAAATATAGCACGCAAGGAAGTGCAAGAATTTATGCCATGTCTCTTTAATAAAAAACTCACCTAGAGTGTATGAACAGAGATAGCAGGCCGTCTCTTGAGGGTAAACTTTTAGACGCCCAAAATACATACACTAAAACCAGGTTGGCACAGGGCCTTTAATGTGCAGCCAGAAGCATATGTTACTATATTGTGTGAGCGAAAAGAATTGCAACTATGGTGCATAATTCAAGGCTTAGTCCATTCTAGTATCATATTGTTCTTTGACCCATGCAAAAAAAACTCAATTCTTCAGCGACATTTATCCTAATGCATGATGGACAGTCACTGTAGGGAATACTCAAACCCATATATAGAGATATATGGGGGATTTTTGGTGTTTTGCCTTGAAGCCAAGAAAAATTGTCCCACATTGCCTAGGCCAAATGACTTGTATCTCTATATATAAGCTTTACATGTGTTTAGAGATGTACATATGGTATGGAGGGGCACATGGGTTCCATGTGGGGGTATTTTTCTAGTAGAAAGAAGGCTAACTCAACAATGAAGCATTAATGCTTTTTGTCATGCTCTTGGAATTTATTCCTTTGGAGCTAAGCTTCGTAGGAGCTTAGCGACACGGACTCGCAATCGGACACGGGCTCATGAGGCATAATGTGGCATTTTGTTGGTGCACTTTGTACTTAGTACATCAGCATCATCGTAAGGCACCTTGTGCTCTTTAGTACTGCTCGTTGTGCGAGCCTCTGCACTGCCGATCATACACCCGTTTGTGTGAACCGTTCATGTTGTCGATCGTGTGACCATTCACGCTGTCGTTCGTGTGCACGTTCATATGGTCAGTTGGCACACAGTGAGTGTAACACGCGTTGTGTGCGTTGTGTTAAGTACGCTCGGGTGCAGTTGGCATGGTGCGTGCGGGCACAATTGGCACGGTAAGTGCGGTTGGTGCAGTTGGCATGGTGCATGTGGTTGGGGCAGTTGGTATGGTGCACACGGTTGGCACAGTTGGCGTGGTGCACGCGGTGGGCGTATTTGGCACTGTCGTGTATGTGCACTTTCTGAACGGTTACAAAATATTCAGAAACGATTCCTTCCACGTCTCGAACGTTTTGTTTACTGGTCAGTTACTGCGTGTGCCTATATTCTTTACAAAATTTCAGAGACCAAAGAGGAGAGAAAGAGAAGAGTTTACGATATCCGAGGAGTCGGAAAAGCAGAGTGTTCTGGAGTTCTTTTCTGAACTTGCTGGTTCCTGGAAGCTATTCGTGTGGGGCGAATCTAGCTTTGAGTGTCGGTGATCCGTTACCCCAGCAGGTCATTTTTTTATCTCTACTTCTGTTCATTTCTTCTTCTTTTCATCCACTTGTATCTCATTCTGAACAAGCTCATCTCTGATCTAATAAAAAAAATCTACTTTAGACTTTTGTCTCTGCTGCAACGAAATCATTTGTGCCTTCCTCAAAGTATTGCATCTGATTTTGTCTCTCTGAATCTTTTGTGATCTCAGTTGTGCACCTTCTTCGAAGTGTTGCCAAAATCTATTTTTTATCTTAAAAATCACGCCCCGGGAATAACAAAATCATATTTTTTTTCTTTAAACTTTGAATTCATGTTCCTCTATTAAATCTTGGTAATCGTCTTCTGGCTTAGTAAGACAAGTCCAGTCCAATCCGGTCAAGGTCGAATGTCGTAAAGGTAAGACCATCCTGAAAAGAGTGGTCTTCCGCTTGCCTCAATGTCGTATATTGGAGACTAGTAATCACTTAGCAAATAACTCTAGCTCTTTTAGAGTGGTATCTCACTAATGACTAACACCCCAGAAGGAGGCCTACTTCGCCTTCCACCCAAGCTGCATAAAAAAGACTTAAAGCCAATCCATGGAACAATAAATCTTCATAGGGTATTTCTATCTAGGTAGAACAATACCATCTTTTTCACTATTGTCTCGAAAAAAAGGTTACCACTACGGTCCCCTATTGTTTGATACAATATTGATCGGGGACGAGCTATCACTTCCATAGGCCCCATAAAGTCAAGGGTTGACGGTTGAGCTCACTATCCAACTTAATGTATTCCTGTGTTTGTTTGGAACAATGTCAACCCTCATACTTTCGGAGACTTGTAAAATATCCATTGGCATTGCATTAACCCATTTCCCGTGCGTAGACTAGCATACCCTTGAATTGTCATGACTAAAAATTGCCCATCATATCGGTATACTGTCGATATAACGCGCCATATTGCCAGTATACTGTAGGGGAGCAGCTTGCCCGTTAGCAAGCTAACCGGTCCTGTCTGGACCCGCACCCGGTATAGGGGCACGAGTGCGTAACAGTGCCCAACCTACGCCGCAGAATCGACAGTAGAACGCTGTTCTAGGTTGCTAACTAATATCTCACACAAGGATATATAGTGTACCTATTATAGATCTTAACTACAAATGGAGGACAAGTATAATGATATGGTAATACTAAATCATAGTCTAAAGCACGATAAGATATTACAGAAGTATAAGTAACTATAAGACTCAACAAACAACAACAAAAATAATATCTGAAACAAACTCAAATACAATGTCAAAATCTCGACTTATTATAATTCAAGTTCAAAACAAAAATCTAGAATAAGTCCACTAAACTAGTATCTTGGTCACTCCTGAAAGTCGAGACCCAAGGTAGCTATCCCCTCCTCAGATCCGTAATAGGCAGGACACGCATCCTCCAAGCAATCATCTGAAAAATATATCCAGTCAGGATGGAACTAGCACATCTCATCTAGCAATCCCAAGTAAATGACAAAGACTATAAAACAGTTTTAGACAGTTATATTTGATGAATCATGGAAAGTTGAGACATGTATATGAAATAGAATCAACAGTTAAGACAAAAAAAGTAACCACAGTGAATCAGAAGACCATGGAAATGAAGACTCTAAATAGAAATACTAAACTAGAGTAATGTGATACGAGTCAAATTTGTAAAATATGAGACAATATGAATCTAGTACAAGACATTAATCCAGTGTGCTTGAAATATTGTTCTTGTCATGTAACGAGTAATGAGTGACGGGTAACGAGTAAATACGACACACCGTACACTTGACAAGCATATGATGGCTATCTTTCTTGTTTAGTCGAGTAAATACTGTAGAAGCATGGAATTTTAGGCGCATCTAAGGCTGAAACTCCTATGCGCCCTACTCTCATGCGCCCTAACTCTCATGTTCCAGGAATAAAAAACTTGGCACAGCAGAAAACAACAAAGAAGTAGAGACATATAAATGGGGATTTTATTTCATATGAAAGTCTATTATATGTCTTTTACAAAAGAGAATTCTTTTACAAAAGAGGAAGAAAATCCTAAAATATACAGCCAGGCACATCACTTGGTAGGCGTATCACTTCAACATACAGTCAGGCGCATCACTCAAGTGCTACAGCCAGGCGCATCATTCTAATATCTCAGCGTAGGCGCATCCCCATGCATAGTCAGAGCGAATTACTTCCTCGTCAGCATGCAAGCACTCTAGATGGAGGAGTGGCACTTCTAGCCTAACCAAATCGGGGCACGATAGCCCTGACCTACGGCTCTTCCAGCATAATAAAATTTGGGGCACGATCGCCCTTATCTTTGGATGCAACAGACACCTTCAGCCGGTGTCGTGACACGACAATCCCGATATTTGGATGCAATAGGCACTTTCACAGACTTATACGAAAATAGGGCGATGGTGAATAAACCAACTTGGCACATCTTCGTCTTCGAAAGGAGTTCATCGTCAAATCGCTAAGGCAGGGGACCGATCGAGTTCGTCTCCATGAAGGAAAGCTAAGTAAAATGAGAAACAAAACTCTTCACAAAGCTATTTATAAGCCGAGGCAACCCTCGCCCATGCGCCAAGTGGCAGTCTCCTCATATTATGTGCAATGAATTTACATTAATGCCAATGAATCTGCCTCTTCGTATTAAGCCAAGACAAAACAGCCATTAACGCCTCAAAGAACTCAATAGATGGGCTAATAAGGATATGTCATACAGCAGATGTGCCATCAGCACCATGCGCTCCGTACCGGTGTGCCCAATGGGACCTAGACCCATGCGCCTAGTGAGGCATAAACTGATGTGCCCACTTCAAACTCGTCACCCATCAAGCATTTAAAGCTATGTGACAGAGTTGGCAGCACACTTCCCGAATATTGAACAGTTGACAACTTTTTACAGAAAAAGTAGAGCCACCAACGTCATCTTCATTATTATATTTGGTCGGCTGCAGCTATCCTTACCACGTGGATGACCGATCACTTGCATGCGCCTCTACAGCCATACGCCCAAAAGTTTGCATGTGCCTCAAAAGCCATGTGCTCCCAACTTACTCCTGATCCCAAAAGACATGAGTTAAGTTCCTACATGTGCCTCCACAACTATGTGTCCAGAAGTTTGCATGCACGTCAAAAGCCATGCACTCCCAACTTACTCCTGATCCCAAAAGACAGGAGTTAAGTCCCTGCATGAGCCTCCACAGCCATGCACCCAGAAGTTTGAATGTGCCTTAAAAGCCATGTGCTTCCAACTTACTCCTGATCCCAAAAGACAGAAGCTAAGTCCATGTATGCACCTCCATAGCCATGCACTTGAAGCTCTGCATGTGCTTCAGAAACCATGCGCCCAGACTTGTCTGTGACCTTTGAAAGTCATAGACCAATTCGCCCTATGCGTCAGATCCTAGGCGCATCCTGACAGATCACACTCCACCAAATTTGAGATCTTTGAGCCATGAACACGTGCCGCGTGTCATTTGACTCAGTTTTGCCTACAAATGGGTGCTAACCACCCAAGATCTCAGGAACGGCCGAATCTTCACAACTTCCACGTGTCAGCTCCACCGCAGCCCAACAGTACAGTTCAAACAAGATTCAGCATCAACTCATGGCACATCGTCTATGCGCCCCATATCATCAGCGACATGGCGTTCCCATGTACATGCACATCCTACATATGCGCACATGAGCAGACCAGTCTGCTGCCTATAAACAGAGGGATCATTCCTTTATCCAAACGGACGGATGCACACACAGACAGATAGATCATCATATCTAACTGCAGAGAAGAGAAGACACACGTAACGTCTATTTCTCTTCTAAACGCTCTGGCATCCAAAGCAGCCCAGACCTTCAGAGAATCTAAGATCGTCGTCAGATCGTCAACGGAGTCAACGCATGACCACTCACTCCACCGATACAGTTCCCAGATAAAAACAAATTGTACTCCCAGGACTACGTCTAAGTCCTACATTGTATATTGTTCTGTTTGTAATTAAAATACTAAAATTTTAATCAACAAAACCTTGTAGCATTTTTGATGGCAAACAAATACGGCACATCGCACGCTCCTATTGAAGTCGTGCCCCCATGGGTACTGCTATTGAAGTCGTGCCCCATATCCTTTTGGCATATGCATCCTCCTAAGCTCTGCTACTTTACACAACTCAAACCCAACCATCAACTCACAAGCCTATGATTTATTTACATAGATACATATATATATATATATATTTTTTATATACATACATACATACCTATGATTTATATACATATATATATATATATATATATATATATATAGAAAAAAAAAAATATATATATATATATATATATATATAGATATATATATATATATAGATATATATATATATATATATATATATATATATATATATATATATATATATATATATATGTCTCTTAACATATATATGTCTCTTAAAAAAAAAAAAAAAAAAAAAAAAAAATATATATATGTCTCTTAACATACTCATATACTGCTGTATCAATTCTCCTAAATGAGAACACATACACACCCACAAACATAACTAATGCAAGCTCCATCTACCCCTGCCTATGCTACTGCTACTGCATACTAACCGGAACCCCTTGCCACACTCACTCACAGATGGATATACCTATATATATACATAAAGACCACTGTAATTCCAACTCAAAGTCGACGTGGACTAGGCTAAGAGTTAACATGGTCTGGACATGTTGGAGGGCATCATCCAGAGACTGAACCATAAGTGTAGGAAGGAATTTTCCAATGTTCAGCATGGTTCGAACATTAGAAGGATGCAGGACATTACTATCACTCCAACCAGCCCAGTCCAAGTCCTATTCTGAACTAAGTCCTGGCATGGGCAGGGCTGGTATAGGAAGGCAAGACATTATGGTTATGGTATATAGCAGATACCAAGGGAAGCAGGGCATGAAGGGGTCTGAAACTGTAATACGATCTATGTAGGATATGTAGGATTTATTGACCATTAGGACTGAACACCAAGAAGGGGAGCCCCGTCCTAATGCAATGGGGTTTGAAGAGGATATGGAAATGTGGACTGAAACATATATGGGTGAATGCAATTAAGTAGGGGGACATATACCTTAAAGAAATAGGACTGAACTACCTATCCTCTCTAATTATCCGATAATATGTATATCATATATAATTGATCACATATGGTGTATATATATATATATATATATATATATATATATATATATATATATATATATATATATATTTTATATATATATATATATATATAAAATAATATATATATATATATATATATATATATATATATATATATATATATATATATATATATAGCCAATATATATATATAGCCATTGCACTAATACTTCATCATGATACCAAAAGAGACTTAACCCAATGGCTATCACATCTACATTCACAAAATGAATGATACACAAGGGGACCTAGTACTGCATTATTAAATGTATATTGGGTTGACATGTGAAAGCAATTAAGTAATGGGACAGAACAGACATGGGTTTGAACATATTCCAACTGAACGTGATTAGAGATATGGACTAATACAAATAAAAATAAATTTGGTAATGTCCCGTGGACAGGACAAATGGTTGGGGACCAACATTTTAGGACCCAACAATCCTTAGATACAGGACAAAACTAAAAGATATATATAGACTGTACAGATATGAATGGACATTACAATGGCTGAATCAAATGGGAATTTGGATAGATATATGAAGGCAAGCCTTCAATAAGTGGGCTGATATACATATCAGAAGTCAACCATATGAGACATGGACAGGACAAAATGGGGCTCGACCAAAACAATAGAATGCACAAGAGGTTGCTATGAACAGAAACTGTGAACACAAATAGAGAACAATCCCCAAATCCAAATATCCTCTCCAAGACAATGCACTGATACAATTTAACATTCTATATTACTAACACAGCATATACATAATACAATTGCCTAATAAAACTGGAATCTAAGCATTCAAAACCTTAAGAATCATTTCATCGAACACTTGGTGTGCGTATCCGATATTCTCGTGATACGTACTCCAAATGGATCAAAACTTGACCCAAAGCATGCCTATATGTTCTACAATACTAGCATGACCTAATCTACCAATTTTACAAATCCTAGATTCCTAATTCTGGATTTCCCCAAATTTCTTCCAAAATGTAATTGAAACAACCCTCGAATAGGAAGAGGAGGGCCTCAACTCCTCTTTAATGGCACCCTAATGCAAATGGCTCCTAAATGAATGTAGTTACACTAATAAAATGGAATGCAAGGGTTTAGACAGCTTATACCAAAAGGGAGATGGATTCCCGATGTAAGATTCCTAGATCTAGAATCCCTCCAAGCTTCAAGGCTCCAAATCCTTCCTATCTAGCCAATATAGCCTTCTCCTCTCCAAGGGGAAGAGAATAAAATAATTTTGGGTTAATTTGGAGGAAATTCGGGTATAGGAGCAATTTGGGGGAAAATTTCCTAAATTAGAGCTTGAAATAAAAATCGAAAGAGGTAGAAGATGAAGTGGGGTTTGATAAACAATGTGGGATGCCATATGATGTTAGGGTTAGGGTTTTGGGCAAGGGGGAAGGTACATAACACCCCTCTCTTTAGTCATAACAAGTTAGGGATTAAACCTCTCTTCCTAATTAGGTGTTTAGTCAAACCTTCTAGCTAATTCTCATAATCTAGCTAGAGACTAACTAAAGTTCAATTAGGCTAGAACAAATCATCTAGTTGGATGCTCATGACAAGTTAGTTTCGATCCTCTAAGATCACTAACCACTATTCTGGTCAAAGTCTAACCATTAGTCATTTTTAAGAATAACACATATATATTATTTAATTATTTAAATAATTAACTAAAATATAAATTTTTAATTTTGAAAATTAATGTCACGACCCGCACCCTAGAGTAAGGGCACGAGAAGTGGGTACATCCAGCCTACGTTATAGTGTCGGCGGTAGAACGCTGTCCTAGGTCACAACATCGAACAATATAATGTTAAGCAGTTTATACTCACCGAATGGGGGTGACATAGCAGAATGTAAACTCAATCACATCTAAGGTAGAGCATAATGGAAGATAGATAAAACATGAAATCCAAAAGAGATACAACAGATAGAAGTCTAAGTATTTAAGATACACAAATCCATAAATACATCTCAAAGCTCAAATACAGTAATCCATAATACAACTCAAGACAACTGAAAATAAGCTATAAGCAAAACCCTAGCTATCTATACAACCTCTACTGTGTCTCCTCTAGGCTAGCAGGCAACCTCCAGGCTATCTGTAAAATTTATCAATAGGTCCATTCAGGACAGGAGCGAGCACAATACATCTCACGCAGTTCATATCATGTCAGAAGATAATAAACATGCAATAGAGTATGATATATGATTAACTGAAGGAAAGTACATTAAGCAAAAAAGATAACTGTAATGGAAATATCTACTATAGGTAGAGAACTATCAGTGACTAGTGAATCAGAGTACAAGCTAGACATGTGAACAGGTAGAGGTGATTCATGAGAGGTGGTTCAAGATTATATTATTTAGAATTATTCACATGCTATTTCTACTCCACCAGCCCCAACCAACACACAAGAATCTGGACATGTTACGTTAAGGTTCAAGATTTTACTGTCTCCATGATGAGAGCACACGTGAAATTGATTCATGGGGGACTCTGCGAACATGAAAGTACATGAATACAGAGCGAGCATGAATAGTGAAGCATGAAGATACATGATGTAAGTGAAACGCACAGACATGAAATACCTGATGCTCCTGAGGGGGATAACATCTCATGAAGGGATCCATATAGTACCAATCCATGTTACCGACGTGTCAGCATGCAAGTAAAGTAAATCTAGAGCAGGAATATAAGTTCTAGCAAGTATGAAACGGTCAGAGAATGTAATCGTCTGATATCCTGAACGTCTGAGTGAAACACTGCCTCAGGAGTGGTGTCTGGCTCATAATCAGAACAGTACAAGTCACAACAAGTCCAAAATGGCAATATGAAGTTATATTATGCATTCTACATGATTCTAGGTCAATCTAGACCAAAGTCAACTCTTGGTCAACTTGGTCAACCCTGAAAGTCAAACCTAGGTCAACTATGGTCAAACTAGGTCTAACAAGTCTAAATTAGGTCAAACAAGTTATTCTAGGTCTAAACAAACTAAGTATATGCAAATCAAGTATCCAAGATAGCTACTAACTCATAGCCTAAGTCACTTGCTAAACCAAGCACAAAACTAAATCGTAAGCTAATAAGGCACACAAACTTAGTCATATAATGTATATATATTATTCACATTCACATATTCATATACATAGATATATATAGGAAAGCTATATATATAGGCACATACATATATATGGAGAGAGAGAAAGAGAGGTAAAAGAGTAAGTGAGTATGTGTGTGTTTGGCATGTGTGTGAAAGGATATGTGTTAATGTTCTAAAATTTAGTGATAGGTAGGTGTATGTGACATGGGATACATGATGTCAAAGGGTGTATGAATGTATGTGTGTAAAAGGTTATAGGTTAACTCAGTTTATAGAAATACATACATATATACTTACCTTGTATACATGTATACATACATATCATGTATATCATATTTACATGATACATACATGTATACTTGTATTATATTATATTACATTCATGCATATTAGATACTTGTATTTATATTAACATATTGTAAACACTCATTTCATTCATGCATCTATGCATTACCTACATGTTTTATACATATGCATACATTGTATATTCATATCATTTCATACATTAACATAGAGACATACAAACATGCACACATCATATATTTCATACCTTGTATTACCTTACATATCATGTTATATATTATCATTCATTCCTTTCATATATTACATTATCTTCAAGTTGAATACATCATATATGGATACAATACATTATCTTGCATGCTTGCATTCATATATTACATTCTATGTTACCTATATACATGTATTTCCTCCATTTATTCATGCTTGCATCATATACTCTACAATACCATACATGTTATCATTATATATTTCCATGGCCGGACTTTATATGAGGCACATGAGGCGGTCGCTTCAGGCCCAAAATTTTAGAGGGCACCAATTTTTTATATATATACTATTTAATGTATGTAAGTCCAATTTTAAACAAAGGTCCAACAAACTCATTCTAATCATTTTAGTCATAGTATAATTTTTTTATAGGATATCTAAACGCAAGGCCAACCCTGAGTTCATGGGCCCGATACAAAATTTCAAAATGAGACCCATGTATAATGTAAAAATAATATTAAAAACTGAAATAAAAGTAAATTTAAAAAAATGTTACAACCAAGAATTGAACATAGGACTTCTAATGTGCAAGTCTAGCATAACAACCACCATTGTACATACTAGTTCTATTTTAAAGACAAGATTATATATATATATATATATATATATATATATATTATTTTTTGGAGCCTCATACTCTTTCGGCCTGGGCCATCGCCCTGGCTGCCTGGGACATGGCTGGTCCTGTCTAAACGTCATATACTAGAATAGCAAAAGACAAGGTTATTTATTATTCTAGAGTACACAGTGAATCTAAATGAGTTAACTACAGGCTTCTAAATCACTTCTAGGTCAAAAAGTCAACTTGGGTCAACTCTAGTTAAACTGACTCAAACTTAAGCTATTTAGTCAAACCTTGGTCAATTTGGTCTAGTTGGTCAATTGTCGAATGTAGGGTTTTAGGCTATTACACTATCTAGTGTTAGGCTAATGGGCATCAGCCATATCAGTCCCAGATTTCTACTTATCTCCTAGAGCAATGTTGTGATACCATCACTCCACATCAAACAACCATTTACATATATATACCACCTATATATATATATATATATATATATATATATATATATATATATATATATATATATATATATATATAAAAAAAAAATATATATATATATATATATATATATATATATATATATATATATATACACTAGTTATATTTGTGAAGACTGGATTAGATAGGTAAGGATAAAGTAAAGTCATGGACTTAACCATGTTCAGTAGAATTTGAACCCAACTACCCATATCCACACTCAAATCTAATAGACAATAAACTTTTGTAACCATGGACAGGACTCTAGATAGGCATTGGTCTGGATGTGAGCCTAGACCGATATTAAGTGGACAGGTGCATTTGATAATAAGTTGGACCCAGTTAAGGGACTGGGCATAGTGAAGAGTAGTGGTTGATTTTTTGTCAACCACTCAACCAATAACTATTCACTGAACACATTAGATACCTGGACAAAACAACATATAGGATAGGAACTAGAATTCAAAAAGGGAAGGAAGGATTGGATATGACTCCCCATTTGACTATACTAAATTAATGCAGGTGACTAGATCATCTTCAAACAGGGAGTGAACTACAAGGGATATCATGGACAACTTATAATGATGTTAAGGAAAACATAATTGGGCTTAACATTCTAAGCTATCATAGGTAATTTAATGATATGGAATGATACAAAATAAAAATTAAACAGTTCATAATTGATACCAAAGTCCACATGTGGGACTTGACACTAGGTCATAATGGAATCCCATTCCCTACCCTACTAGTTAACAGGAAATCAACTTATGTTTGGGCTTATTAACTATTACTAAAAAAATGGTGGATAAACAAGTTAGACTAAGGACTGAACAATGCAAGGGGATAACTGGGTATGAGTATAGAGGGGCCTCAACACACAACACAAAGGCTCCCTCAAACACTCATCTAACCAAGCACAAGCCACTTTCACCCTACAGTGCAATGCAACTCAAAGCTAAACCATACGCTATGGGTACTGCTACTGTAGCTGTGCCCCCATATCCTATTGGCATATGCATCCTCCTAAGCTCTGCTACTTTACACAACTCAAACCCAACCATCAATCTCTCACAAGATTATAATTTATGTATATATATATATGTATGTCTCTCACATACTCATATACTCTTGTATCAATTTTCCTAACTGAGAACGCATACACACGTACAAACGTAACCAGTGCAAGCTCCATCTATCCAGACTATGCTACTGCTACTGCATACTAGCCGGAAACCCTTATAATAGTCACTCACAGATTCATATACCTATATACATACATAGAGACCAATGTAATTCCAACTCAAACTAGACATGGACTGGGCTAAGAGTTAACATGGTCTGGACATGTTGGAGGGCATCATCCAGAGACTAAACCATAAGCATAGGAGGAATTTCCCAATATCCAGTATGGTTCGAATAATAGGAGGATGCAGGACATTACTATCACTCCAACCATCCCAGTCCAAGTCCTATTCTGAACTCAGTCTTGGCATGGGCCTGGCAGATATAGGATGGCAGGACATTATGGTTCTGATACATAGTAGATACCAAGGGAAGCAGGGCATAGAGGGGTCTGAAACTCTAATATCATTACCTAGGTAGGATATGCGTGATTTATTGACTTTTAGGACTGAACACCAAGAAGGGCAGAACATCCTAATGTAATAGGGTTTGAAGAGGATATGGAAATGTGGACTGAAACATATAAGGGTGAATGCAATTAAGTAGGGGGACAGATACCCTAAAAAAAGGGACGAAACTACCCATCCTCTCAAATTATCTGATAATATGTATATCATATATAATTGATCACATATATATATATATATATATATATATATATATATATATATATATATATATATATATATATATATATATATATATATATATATAATATATATATATATATATATAATATATATATATATATATATATATTTGGTATATATATATATATATATATATATATATATATATATATATATATATGTATATATATATATATATATATATATATATATATATATGTTTGCCATGAAATATAAAAGAATAGAACAATTATATCGGAGGACTGGACTTTTACTTCACAATACAAACTCGCTTGTACAAATAATGCCGAGGGACGGAAACGTAGGTACAGCAATCTAAGTATAATTGGTTATTTTAGATTCTGGGTGGTGACGGTAGAGGCTCGAGAAAGGGACAACAGCTCTGCCTTACTCCTTGGACGATCGGATGCAGCCTTAGCTCCGGGAAAGAAATGCTCTCAAGATACCCTCTGTATGGGCCTTTGTCTCTCTCCTCTCTCTTCAAGTCTCTCCAGGTGCTCTGGTGCTCTTCGATAAAAGTCCTCTCTCGCAAGGGAATGGCACCTTGCTATTTATAGGAGTGGGATACGATCATTAGGGTTTACAATCATCGCCTCCTTGAGAAGTCGGCGGTTAAAGATCAATTAATTTGGGCCATTAATTCTGATTGTAGCAAGTCTAGGTAATTAATGTAGATTGCATCAAATCTCTGTGGGCAATTAATGATGATTGTCATAAATCCTCATGATTTGTTATGCCAAGCTCGGATCTCCTGCCACGTGTTCAATTTGCATGATTGCAAATGATCTTATTTGATCCCGGTAATTATGAGGATGGCACTAAACCTGGTTGTTGGGATTTGTTGATGAATCTTGATCGATTTGATGCCGCGTGTCCTATTATTATTATACTGCTAGCTGTAGGAATGCAGGAAAAACTAATCTTCTGCCACGTGTCTTAACCATGAGCCACTTAGGAAATCCAAACCGCATGAGGATTGTTCCCTACTGAGCCGCATAAGACTGGCCATGTATGGAAGTGATCTGAGCCGCATGAGCGTAGGCGACCGCATGATGGGTGGCTTCTCAGTGAGCCGCATGAAAATAGTCATCGAAAGTCGTATAGGGTAGACTCTGCCTGAGCCGCATGAGGTGGCCTCTCCCTGAGCCGCATGGGATGGCCTCTGCCTGAGCCGCATACGACTGTCAACGTGTCAAGGCCGTATGAAGGATTTTGGGGTTTGAAGGATTGTGTCAAAGATTTTCTTCGTTTCCCTAGGAGTCTACCATTATGACAGAGTTATTATTGCAGCTTCTTGTCAGAGCCGTCAGTCCTTCTTTATGTCAGAGCATTAAATAGGGCCTTTACTTAATAGCCAATTGCAGGAGCGAACCGCAGAAGGCCACGTGGTGTTTGCTTGAGCCGCATGTCCAAGTCGGTGACTTTTGAACCGCATGATGTTCTTGAGCCGCATGAAGCTCGTTTGTTTTTGAACCACATGAGTTTTCCTGTTCTGAGCCGCATGGACAATCATGTTCTTTTCTATGCTTCTACAATATATATATATATATATATATATATATATATATATATTATATGGCCATTACACTAACACTTCATCATAATACCAAAAGAGACTTAACCTAATGGCTATCTGATCTACACTTACACAATAAATGATACACGAGGGGACCTAGGACTGCATCATTAAACGTATATTGGGCTGACATGTGAAAGCAATTAAGTAATAGGACAGAACAGGCCATGGTTTTGAACATATACGAACTGAATGCGATTAGAGATAAGGACTAATACAAATAAAAATAGATTTGGTATTGTCATGTGGACAGGAAAGATGGCTAGGGACCAATATTTTAGGGCTGAACAATCTTTAGATTGTAACACCCATATCTCAGAACACGTATTTTGATTAAGCCTGCATGTATCTTGGACCTGTATTTTATTTTTTCAGATTCTGGCCTGTAATTGTATTTTGGCTCGACTTGCAGATTTTTGGTTTTCTCGTAAAATGGGTTTTGACTTGGCTTGGTTTTATTTTGTGGAGGAGAATTGGTTTGGTTTGGTTTGGTTTAAAATGCATTGGAACACCTTAGCCTATGCTCCACCCTCAACACAACACAACCACCCTCATTAAAACCCTACCAGCCTTTTCTCTCTCCTTTTTACTCTTTCATTTACTTGTCCATCTTCTTCTTCCTCCTTCCTCCACTAACCTCCATAGGCAAGTGCACCTTGCCACCACATGAGAACCATATTTTATTTGTTCATTAGCTAGATTAGGCCATGGTGATCAACATTAGTACATGACATTTTGTGATTCACAGTCTCCATTGTTCTAGATCTAGGTTTTAACTATTTTCGGATTTACATGGTTTTGATCTATTTTGGTTGCATTTTTGTGGGTATTGATGCTTCCATGTGGAAGAGAATTCAATTTTACTCAAGTTAGAACTTTGAAAATCAAGATTTGGCTTTGATTTGACAAAGATATGAAAATTTGAATTCTTGGTGTTCTTCTCGGCCTGGAGTAGCAGGCTGCAGCCTACGCTCTTTAGCGCAGTGCTGGACTGCGCATCCTCCTCTCGGCCTGCACTATTTAACGCAGCGCCGACCGCGCAGCTTGCCCCATGGTGAACTGCGCTCAACCCCAGCGCGCAGGGACTCCTGCGCAGTCTGCTCCTGCGCAGTCTGCTCATGCGTTACCTATGCCCCTGCGCAGTTGGCTCTCCACGCACTTGACACCTGTGCACTTGGCCCATGCGCCATCGGCCCCTGCGCCCTGTGCCCCTGCGCACTTGGCACCCTGCGCAGCTGACACCCTGCGCAATCCAACCCCTGACCCCTTGCGCAAACTATTGGCTCTTGGAGTTTTGGTTTTATTTCTTTAAGCTTGGCTCTTCTATAGTCCTGTATATTGATATTTTATTAGATACTTTACGCCCATTTTATATCCTTACGCCTTTTGTCATGATCTTGATTTTACTTAATATGTTTGTAATGACTATTGTACATGGCATAGTATGACAAGAAACTAGCATAACACGACAGTGACCCGTAGTGGTGTACTCCTGACATGACCAACCTGACATGATAGTGGCCCATCGTGGTGCACTCCTGACAAGTACCCTGACATGATTTAGCTTGATGCTCTTGCGACGGCTAACTTGACTCGTATAATCAACTTGACACCGTGGGTGTTTCTGCTTGCTTGCTTGTGCAATTCACTTGTCTTGTCTTGCATCATGTCTAGGACATGACTCCCTGGTTTCCCACGGTCAGGGATTTGCACTGAAAATGGATTAGGCTAATGACTAGATCTAACTATAGTTCATGGAGAATTTCTAGTCACATGCAATCTTGTTATCTTGGCGCTCTTAATTGGACTTGTAGCTTGCCGACGAGTAGAGCACATTTCCAGCGCACTGTCATGTGTTGTACCTCTAAGTCACCTAAGGGTATATCGTCTCCGGGGCGATGTACCCAACCATACTCTCAACCCGCGGAAGGATAACTGGATGGTCTGCTGGTCTTGGGACTGGAAAATTCTTATTGCATCTTGTTACTAATTAGGCTTGTGACAACCCTAGTTAGTTAAAGTAGTAAGTCGTAGTAATTGCTTGGCCGCTTGTGAATAGATGATGTCTAGCCCTGTCTTAAGTCTTGTCTAGTCCCTGTACCCTGGTACTCCTGAACGCGATTGTTTTACTTGCTTTTACAATAATTGGATAGGGACAAGGAGATATTCAGGCGAAGGGTTACAACCCCGGTCCTTGTTTGGTTTACGGGTTGTAACCCGGCTCCCAGAATGGTTCCACGTCCCTAGTCGTTTATTGTCCTGACGTGCTCTTGATTACTTGTACTTTTCTTTCATTTTCTTATGTTCTGATATGCTGGCTTTTGTTCTTATTTCGTGACCTTCCTTGTGGCACTTACTCTTTCTGGGGTTTGACCCAGCTGGTTTTGTTTGGCCAGATTTCGGAGCAGCTCCCGAGGATCTACCGAACCTCCAGTCCGATGGTGGCGACTAGAAGGAACCCGGGCTACGAGTGGGTTTTCTATTTTGTTTCGCTCACTCTATTGTAAAATTATTCTTTTGAGACGTTTAGCCGACGAGCACCTGTTAGCTCGATGCACTTTTACTTACTGTCTGCCTACGGACTGTAAACATGATTAACAAATCCTAGGATTGATCATGTATGACTTAACTCTTGCTAGTCCTAGCATTTTGTACGACTAGCTTCATGATCAGCTGATATGTAATACTTAGAACGCCTTTTATTGTATATTTGGTGATCAAACATCTAGTGATTATATTATTTGCTTGAGATTGAGACAGTAGGCTTAACCTTAAGAGACTGTTGGCTTGTAGTAAACCCTCATATCTAGACAGTCGTGACCGTATAGCGAGATGGACGTCATTTCAATATACGTAGCTGGCTATGTTCGCCCCCGCTCTCCAGTATTCTGGTTCTGGGGCGTGACATGGTTTAAGTGGTGGCCCATGCAGGTCAGCCTGCTGAGCCCGTGGACCAGCAACCTGGAGATCAAGCCCAGTATTCCAGAGTTGCTTCCCGAGTTATACCTCCTGGAGGAGAGCCCCCAGTTCAGCCTGTTCAACCTGCTGAGCCGGATGATGGCACCTTGGTAGGTCTCATCAGGACCTTGATAGCTTCCCAGGATCGCAGAGGAGACGCCTTACACCAGATTGTGGCAGATGCTTTGACCAGAGGCGGTCATCCAGGGAACAGCACGGCCAACAGCTTCAAGCACTTGAACCCTCCATTCTTCGACGGCAGTGAAGATGCAATTGCCGCGGACGCTTGACTTCAGGATACTGAGGTGGTTCTGGAAGCAGCGAGGACACCTAAGAATGAGAAGGTGGCGGTGGTACGCCTACAATTGTTGGACTTAGCTCACAGTTGGTGGGCAGCACAAGCCATGGGATTAGTGGCACCCATTGCTTGGACAGTGTTTAGAGAGAGATTCCAGACGAAGTATTTTGATGCTGTGGCTCGGTACGACCTGCAGACCAGATTTACCAACTTGAAGCAAGGAGGCAGAATAGTCGACAGTTATGCATCTGAGTTTTCTAGGCTCAGTAGGTTTGCCCCCACCTTGGTGGCGATCGAGTTTGATAGCGCCTAGCGGTTCCAGCAGGGACTGCATTTGGAGATCTTGTTGGCAGTCGAGCAGTTCGAGCACCAGACGTTCGATGCAGTTTTGAGGGCAGCTAGGAGGCATGAGTATACCTCCCAGAGGATCGTGGATAGGACCGGAGGTAGGAAGCGGTCCCACAGTCAGATGCACCAATCATCAGCCCCGGCCCCGGCAGCTAGATGTTTGACCATTGGAACTCCGAGGCGGGCGGCCTCAGTAACGTCGGTTCAGCATTCGACCCCGACGTACCCGCAGCAGCAGAAGCAGAAGCAGACTTCCGTGATGGGATATTCACATTACGGGAAGCCAGGCCATGTGGTGGCAGATTGTCGTAGGGCGCAAGGATTGTGCCTAGCTTGTGGAGCGGCAGATCACAAGATAGGAGCCTGTCCGAATAGGGGTAGTTCGTCCTCTTTCAACCTAACCAGTACATCGGTTAGGGGACCAGCACCTGTGCAGCAGCAGCAGTACCCGAGGCCATTGTTGCCTCAGGCCCAGGCATTTTATCAGCAGAACCAGCAGCAGTATACCCAAGCCCAACTGCAGAGCAGGCAGAGAGGTTTCTAGCAGAGGGGACCCGCAGCTAGAGGTCAGGCCATGATGATGGCTATGGAAGAAGAAGTTGCACCAGGTGAGGTAGTGGCAGGTACTATTCTCGTCAACTTCTTTCCAGCATTGGTATTATTTGATTCTGGTGCATCGTATTTATTCATGTCTGCACGATTCGCGACACGGATAGGATTGGAGCCCGAGTCATTATCAGTAAGGCTCAATATAATTACTGGTAATGGTCTTGTGGGAGTTGATCGAGTGTTTTTCTCGTGTCGGATCGTAGTTAGCGGTAGAGAGTTCCCCGCTAGATTCATAGAATTCCCCATGGCAGACTATGATGTAGTCCTAGGCATGTATTGGTTAAGGAACCAGTATGCTAGGATAGACTGCCATGTTGGCAGAGTTGTTTTCAGTATTCCAGGAGAGCCAGAGTTTTCCTTTTCCCGAAGCGTGGTGGAGCCATCTTCTCTAGTATTATGGATGGCAGTAGCAGCAGTGCAGTTGCCCAGGATAGTTGAAGAGTTTCCAGATGTCTTCCCAGAGGAACTTCCAGGGATGCCGCCGGAGCGGGAGATCGAGTTCACTATAGACTTGATCCCCGGGACAGCACCAGTATCAAAACGAGTCTACAGGATGGCGCCTTCAGAGTTGGAGATTTTATACAAGATGATTGAAGAACTCAGGACCAAGGGATTCATTCGTACAAGTGGATCGCCTTGGGGAGCCCCGATGCTTCTTATGAAAAAGAAGGATGGTACGTCCAGGTTATGTGTAGATTATCGTACCTTGAACTCAGTGACAATCAAGAACAGATACCCTCTCCCGAGGATAGATGACTTGTTTGATCAACTCAAAGGAGCTTCAGTGTTTTCAAAGATAGACATGCGATCAGGATACCACCAGATCAGAGTCAGAGAGCAGGATATCCCGAAGACAACGTTTAGATCGAGGTATGGACATTGGGAGTTCATTGTTATGTCCTTTGGAGCAACCAATGCGCCGTCCGTATTCATGGACCTCATGAATCGTATTTTCATGCCTTACTTGGATCAGTTCGTGATCGTGTTCCTAGATGATATCTTGGTCTATAGCGAGAGCGAAGCTGAGCATGAGCAGCATCTCAGAATCGTCCTTCAGACGCTTAGGGAGCACCAGTTGTACGCCAAGTTCAGTAAATGCAAGTTCTGGCTCGATCGCATTTCGTACTTGGGTCACATCATTACTCGAGGAGGAGTGGAAGTGGATCTCCAGAAGATTGTGGCTATCGAGTCATGGCCAATACCTAGCTCAGTGGCAGAAGTTCGCAGCATCCTTGGATTGGCCGGCTACTACCGGCGATTTGTTTAAGATTTTGCAAGGATTTCAGCGCCGATGACCCAGTTGACCTGCAAGGATGTGCAGTGCCAGGAATCATTTGAGAAGTTGAAGTGAGGATTGATAACGGCTCCCATTCCCACACTTCCGGATAGGACCGAATGATTCACAGTTTATTGCGATGCTTCAGGCAGAGGATTGAGATGTGTCTTGATGCAGCATGGGAAGGTAATATCTTATGCATCACGTCAACTTCATGATCATGAGAACACTTACCCGACCCACGACTTGGACTGGCCGCAGTAGTGTTTGCACTTATGTTGTGGAGGCACTACTTATACGGAGATAGAGTGGAAATATTTACTGATCACAAGAGCCTGAAGTATGTTTTCACCCAGAAGGACCTTAATATGCGGCAAAGAAGATGGCTTGAACTATTGGTGGACTACGATGTGGATTTGCAGTATCACCCGGGGAAGGCCAACGTTGTGGCAGATGCGTTGAGCCGGAGAGCCAGAGTTTATTTCTTGGCGGCACAACCAGAGTTATTGGCAGATTTTTAGAAGATGGGGATTAAAGTGGTTCTTCCTTCCAATGTGGCATTGATGGCCAGTCTATAGGTTCAGTCCAGCATAGTTGAGAAGATCCGGACGGCGCAATCTACAGATTCCAAGCTTCAGCGGCTCAGAGCAGAGTGCGAGACGGAAAGAAGACCAGAGTTGTGTATTCATGAAGATGGTACACTTTGACACGGCTCTCGTCTTTATGTACCCAGTGGAGATATCAGACAGGAAGTCATTGCAGAAGCTCACAGCTCGCAGTATTCTATTCATCCCGGTGGCACGAAGATGTACCGTGATATCCGTCAGCACTTCTGGCGGAATGGCATGAAGAGTGAGAGTTGTATCTTCTTCTTTACAACGATGCAGTCCTTGGTGGATTGATGCACATACTGATGATAGAGACAGTACTTGGGATCATTGAGTTGGCTCGCCTCTGCAGGACGTCGAGGTGAAGGCAATGTCATCTTATTACCCTTCGTCAATATGTGGAAGATGGTGATGACATCGTCTTCGTCGAAGGAGAAGGTCTCCTTAGGCTTGTCAGAGGCGCCCTCAGAATTGGAAGCTCCTTTGGATGTGTCGACTTTTAGGACTTCTTTCCCTTTACCCCCACGAACAGGGATAGTTTGAGGATGCTTGCCCTTGTCTTCGGATTTGGGTGTCTTCAACCCAGTAGTTCCAAGTTAGGAACAACATTTTCAGCAGCATCAGTGGCCCTAATGAAAGCGGGCCATGTATCATATTTATGTATACCCAAACAAAACTTCACTATAGGAAGGAAGTTATGTGGACAAGTATCCATAAGTTCTGAGTCTGGTATGCCGAAGGGCATCTTTAGTGCTAGCCGCCTGAAGCATTCGATGAAGGCAATGACAGACTCAGTCCTCCTTTGCTTGGTCTCAATGAGTGTGGACATGCTAACATGCATGCCGCTCTCGTAAAACCTGTAAAGCCCCTAAATTTTTACTACAATTTTTTTATAATTTTGTATTTATTTTTGTATTTCGTATCTGCACGTCGATACGAGATCTCATTGCTGTATTTGCGTAGGGTGCGAGGTTTGTGTTTCGTAAATACTCGAGAGTGCGAATATATGTCGAGGTACATATGTTAGAAAAATATTTTTATTATAAATTTATTTTAATAGGAAAGTACATGTTCAAATAAATGTGATAAATATTTTCTTTTGTATAAAAGAGTTATTTTGTTCATCGTTTAAAAATAAGTAGTAATTTAAAAATTTTGGTTTATATGAAATTTTTCCAAATGTTTTACGAAATGTGAAATTTGCTTATTAATATATTTTGTTATTTATAAAAGCTAGTTCATGAATTAATATTTAAGTATTTATCGTGATTTTCAAAATTAATTATTACTATATTTATTTAATTATGAAAATAATATTTAGGATTTTGTTAATTTTAATATTTGATTAAATATGGTAATTTAAATTGAAAAAATATTTTATTGACTTTATTTAAAATATTTTAAATTAAGTATAGAATTTATTTAGATTGGATTTGCTTTAGATTAAATTATTTTAAATCAATTTCAATTAATAGATGATTTACCTAATTGGGATTTAAATCCTCTCAATCCCTATCCAACTGGGAATTTTCACCTCCTATATAAGGAGAGGTACTCATCCATAAATTCTACCATCCATAGATGTGCATCGTGTCTGTGTCCACCATTCTTATTCCATATTATACAAGTACATCAATTCCCGTGTCGGACACACCCCGACACAAATCAAATCCTAACCCTAATTTACCCCGTCTCCTTGCCTTGTTCGTCGCTATCACCACCAGGTATTGTTGACACCACCCTCATCATCCTCAACACCACCCCGGCTCCAACCCCGACCCGTCTACCGATCACCCTGCAAACACCAAAGCACCACTACTGCCGATGCCACCCTCCACAAAACTGACCGAACTCTCGGCCATGCACCACCCCCATCATCGTCACCACCTCCGCTGTCACCATAACACCACCACGCCACGGCCGGCGTCGCCCCCCAAATCCGTAAACCACCAAAAATCCACAAACAGAAAGGAAGGGGAAACCCTTATCTCTGTCGTCCGTCGCGAGTAGCGCGGCCAGCCACCGTGCCGCACCGGAGTTCTTCGCCGCCCCTGGCCGCACGGCCGCCACGCGTCCCAGAACCTAGACCGCCGCTCCTCTCCAGATCCTCTTTGATCCGCAGCCGCAACTCCGCCTCCAGCACGCCGACCACCAACCGTGCTGCCGACGCTAGTAACCCCCATCCTCCCCGGCGCCAATGCGCCCCTCCGTCGACGGTGAGCCCTCGACTTCCGCGCCACCTTCACGAGCCAGAGACACCACCCTACGACCACTCCGGCGTGCGCGCAACTTAGCTTCCCACCGCTGTGCCTCGTCTCGAACCACCGGTGCTTCCGCCAGCGCCTCCGACTTCCCGCTTCCCACCTTATTGTTGTCTTGTCACTTACTTTTGTTTGTGGCATATTTTATATTCAGTATTTATATGGCATGTTTATTGTATCTTGTTACGTCCCTCTGAGGACCTGGTTATCTCGCAAGGTGTGTGTTCTTGTCTTTCGCAGGTTCTAGCCGTAGCCATGATCGTCACTTTTTCTTCAAGGATGATTGCACATTGATCGTCTTCGCTTCGCTCGCCAAACTATTTTTTTATTATGTATTTCTTTTCATAGTTGGTAGTGGATTTGTCTCCGTCCAATGATTGTATACATGACAAATTCAAAGTTACTTTTATATCATCATTTATCTTTGTGGATGAGATTTAGCGCCTTGGTTACTGTATTTTATAGCTTATGTATAAATATGACGGTTCATATACTTCGTATGTATACAGCTGGCATGTCTATGTCCTAGTCCTACGTATTTTGGGACTAGAGCGTTACAAAACCTGTTGAGGAAAATCCTATCCAAGTCTTTGAATGAATTGATACACCCGTCAGGCAGACTGCAGAACCATTCGAAGGCTACCCCTACAAGGTGCTAATAAACAGCTTCGACAGGAATGGATCATCTCTAGGCAAGTGCATAGTCTGCGTGTTGAAGTACATCATGTGCTGACGAGGAGAAATCAACCTGTCAAATGAGTTTAGCATCAGCGGCTTGTAGTTAGCAGGGCAAGTAGCGTTCTCCCACTCAGAGGGATATGGTTGAGATATTCCCATCTTTTGAAGATCGTCTTTGTGTGAGATAGTGTCGAGGTGAGCGACCAAGGAATCAATTGCATCTTGTTGATTGAGCAGGTGTTGGGAAACGACTGCTGAACGGTTGTCAAGCATTGTTGGCGAAGGACCACCCCCGGCATTCGTAAGACTTGGAGAAGGCACAATGGAATGATACTCCTTTTGTAGTGAAGGAGGGTTGTTGATGTGAGCCGGACTAGCATGGGCCGAGACGTTCTGTTGAGGTGGAGGAACAGCCCCAACAGCTTGAACTACCATGATTCTGGTAAGCATATCAGTGATCATAGCGAATACTATTTCATGTCCCTCTAGCCGTTTGCTAATCTGATCACTGGCTTCTTCATGTCTTTTTCTGTCCGTCATGTACGTAGATAGCATACGAGGATGAACAGAGGAAGCAGCACAACTGGTACTGATACTGTCTATCTCCGAGTGGATAAGTCCTTCATCTTCAGGTAGAGGAGGTAGGTAGTCGCCATCGGATTCGAAGGGATCATCGTCCTCTGGAAGGCTACCCCAGTGTGGGGGTCATCTGCTACAGATTCTGAAGGTAAGCTACCCCCGGCTTGGAAATCTTCATCGTCCATACGGAATCACGCCTTTGATCGAGTGCCCATATAGACTCCTTCGGATGTGACAATCCGTTGGCCCTCTGTTGGTAGACTTCTCCTTCTTCTTCTCGCGGAGCTAAGAGAGAAAGTTGGGTTCGTAGTCCACCGTCTTTGATTGGGGCTTCCGTAAGGGGGACCCCACGAAGCCATGTTGGATGAAACACATAGTGGCTTCTCGTCGTCAGAGAAGTGCAGCCGTCGAAACACGGACTTTCTCTCAGGCGCTCTTGTTGTTTTGGAGCAACAACAGTTGATAACAATACTTGTGCACGGAAGTGCACTATGAATTGTTATGTTCTCCCTCGCTTTACGCTTATGATTTATCATGTTGCGCAAGTCAGAGGAAGGGAGTTTTGCCTTACAACCCATATTGCATGCATCGTCGAGCTTTACATGCGGGTTCGTAAGGAGAGTAGGCGCATCCAGACTTAGTTCGTGTGCAGAGGAAACCCCCATACCTAAGTTCTGTGATGTCCTTAAAGACAGCCCCGTGCTATACGCGTTGGGACCTTTCTTTTTGTTATGGGCGCATAGGCCTTGGAGACTGGCCTTGGGCTCATGCTCTTTGAGAGCATGTCTGAGCCTCATCAATGTGGGTGCATAGTATGGATCCAGAGAGCCTGGGTGCATAGCCTTGGGTGCATGGCTTTGGATGCCCAGCCTGCTGAAGACAAAAGTGTTCTGGTTGGGGCAATGGGCCCAAACGCTCCCATGGACGCATGGCCTTGGGCGCATGCCTGGTGGAGCAGCGCTATTTTCTTCCAGTTTGGCCTCCTTCGTTTGTGAGCCTTGCCGGGTTCGGCCAGAGTGTCGTACACCTCGATTCTAGGCATCATAGTATTTTCTTTTGCTAAGTCTCGGGTGTTGAACACCCTATTGTTGGTTGTGCAGAGAAGAAGTAACTGGGCTAGTAGAGCCCGGAACGGTATAAGCCTTCTCTATTTGGGGAAATTCTGTGGCAGAGTCCTCCAGCTGCATATCTGCTTTGACACTAGCATGATATGCACAGCGAGCCTTCGGAAGCCAAGTCTTGCGAGACTTATTTGGCTTCGCTAATTTTGAGGGAGTAGAGCCGTCCCTCTAGAGCATCTCTTCGAACGCCTGCTGATCAAACTTTACGATTAGCATCTTCTGAGTACTCTCTACTTTGTCGGTATCAGATTACGTCACCACCTTCTCGTCAGAGGAAAAGGTAGTCCCCAGTAGATTCGCCATTTATGTGGACACACACAAAAAAAGAAGAAGAAAATGCTGTCTTTTCTTTTATTGGCGCAAGGCACCACAAATCGAGTACGCCTGAGAGATCCTACGCTGAAGATCCCCGAGTACAAAAAAGAATTCTAGAAAATAGGATATGGAGATCGAGCGACAGTTGCTCTTTTACTCCGTTGATACTCCGATTACAAATGTGGGAGAAAACCTAAGAAAATTGCTAACTCTCGGCTTACTGACAAAAATGCAGCAATTTGGCTCTTGAAAATGCTATCCATTCTCTTATTTTGAAGAGGGGTGAGGCCCTGTCGTTCTCGAGCTGGAATAATGTTATGCGCCCACATGAGGAAACATGCTGGTTCTTATGTGGACGTATAGTCCTATTTTAGGTGCATAGGATGTAGGCCAATACAGGCTGCGAGATCTTGGGTTGGTCATGGTGTTGGCGTGGCCGCATGCTTCGGTGCACGACTGCTCGTGGAGACTGACGTGGCCATGCGCTTCGGTGCACGTTTTGATCATTGCTTTGACTGAGTCAGGCATGGGCACATAGCCATGTCTCAGGCTGTGAGCCCTCCTTTCGGGGGAGCTAGTCTTGGGCGCATGAAGCTTCACTGACTGGACGCATGGAGCTATACTTGACTGGACGCATGGAGCTTCATTGCGTGGGCGCATGGAGTTACACTGTCTGGGCGCATGGAGCTACACTTGACTTGGGTGCATGGAGCTATATTTGCTGAAAAAATTTCATGCTTCTACAATGTGTCCAAATGCTGCATGTTAAGCACCCATATGCTGCTGCATGTTATGCGCCCACATGTTGTTTGTATGTTTATGCGCCCATATGTTGTTTTGGGCACATATCCCGTTAGGCACATAGCTCTTTGGGCGCATAGGATTCCTCCAGCACTTAGTTTTTTCTACAGATTCTGAGTCTGACTTTCTCTTACATCCTTGCAGTTAACATGTTTGTCCCAAAACTTGGTGGAAATCCTTTCGGCTTTGCTTGTCAAGTCCTCGTCACAAGCCTAATAACCAACATGGTCAGCAAGGTTCAGGCCAAGATCAGTCATAACCAGTCGACGGAATGGACGCTCGCCATACTTGAACAGGACAAGACCTTCTTGAAGCAGATGATTAACGATGAGAAGCTCTTGCTCGAAAAGGTATGTCGTTTCAAGAAGCCATACTTCCTGTTCGGTGAAAGTATGGGGTTCGAAGTTGGCGAGACGATACGCTAGAAACCCACTGGTGGTCAGGCTGAACAATCAGAGGATATGGCTACCGTTGATGGAGCATAAGTATCCTTTGTCTGCATTCATTGTCTTAGCCGTGCGGTGACAGATAAAATGGGAGCTAACCCATGAGCTCCCCGGGGTCGTCTCCGGAAGAATACAATTTGACTCGAAAGATCGGAAGAATGACACTTTTAAGTGTGTCAAGGGCTCTACATCTTACTCCACGAGGGGGCTGCAACCTGGTGCCGTAATAAACGACATCCTGACCGACCTCCACCCTTATGCTGTCGACACGCTTTGCAATCTGATGATGTCGGAGGATGTGTCGTATCCCGTAGGAAAGATGCGGATGAAAGGCTAGAGGTATCCAGTTTCATTCTGGAGCAACCTCACTGACTGGGTGCTTTCCACGAATGAAGCCATCCTGAAGACTGCTGGCCTTTTTTATGCTATTAGGAACACCCAATATGGTGTAAAGGTCAACTGGCCAATGTTTGTCTTTTTGGCGGAGTTATACAACCTTCACACTTATACATTCTTTACTCCGGACGGGAAGATGGGATTGTCTCTCCATGAGATATAAGAAGTGTCGAAGCTTCCTTGGGGCACAAAGCCGTATGAAGAGTACGTACCTTATGATGAGGAGCTCCGAGACCTGAAGAATGAGAACTCTGAGATGATGGATGTATATAAGGAGTTATTCTGCCACCTCCTTATCTGCCATTGGATCAACAAGAAAGGAAGGACCGAGGGGGCCAATCCCCATATAAGAGCTTAGACGGGTGTCATGACCCGTACCCAGTGTAGGGCCACGAGAAGTGGGTACGTCCAGCCTACATTGCAGTATCGGCGGTAGAATGCTGTCCTAGGTCACATACATCTAACAATTATAAAGTACCTATACAATATATACGCTCCGAATGGAGGATAATATAGAAAGGTACAACTCAATCACAGCTAAGGTACAAAATACGATAAGATAGATAGATATAAAAGTTGCTAAAAGAACTACAATAGGAGAAGAAGTCTAAGTATCTAAGATAACATCTCCACAACATCCATAATAACAAAATCTCAAATAAGTACATAATGTATCCAAAATAAGACAAGACAATAAAGTAAGATAACTACTCTAGCTAACTAGCCTAGGCTACTAGGGTAATGTCCTCTGCAAGGACTGGGTACTCCTGGGAGTCCAGCTCGCAAGTGTCATCTAGGCCTGCTCTATAGTACGTAGGACAGAACTCCTCAATATCATCTGTAATGTTTTAACAGGTTCAGTCAGGACAGGAACAAGCACAATACATCTCATGCAGTTCATAATATGACAAGAAATGTAAGCATGCAATAGAGTAAGATACATGAAACGCTGAAGAATATTTATTTAAAGTAAAAGAGATAACTGTAAAGAAATATCTACTATAAGTAAAGAACTAACAGTGGCTAGTGATTTAGAGTACAAGATAGACATGTGAAGGGCTTGAATTTGCACATGATTATTCTAAGAGTTTGCACATGATTACACTACTTTGAAATTGTTCACATGACCATTTATACTCCCCCGTGCCCCATTCAATACACAAGGATCCAGACAAGTTATGTTATTGTACATGATTTCACATGGGTGCCCATAAATGGGAGCACATGAAGTATACATGAGGGGCTCTGTGAACATGAGAGTACATGAATCACAAGAGTGCACATGAATGGTAAAAGCACCGGAGTACATGATGAAAGTAAAACGCACATGACATGATGTAACCCGATGCTCCCAAGGGGGATAATATCTCATGAAGGGATCTATATAGTAGCAATCCGTGTGAACAACGTGACAGCATCAAGTAAAGTAATCTAGAGCATAAATATAAATTCTATCAAGTATGAAACGGTCAGAGAATGTACTCGCCTAATATCCTGAATATCCGATGAGTATATATGTCCAGACAGAGTAGATGAGTCCTATTTAGAGCAATATAGGTCACAACATGTCCAAAATGGTAATATTAAACTTTACAATACATTCTATATGAATTCTAGGTCATTCTAGACTAAAGTCAACTCTTGCTCAACTCTAGTCAACTTCACTAGTCAAACTATGTCAATCCTAGTCCAATCAAGTCTCACTAAGCCTAACCAAGCCTAGGCTAGCACTCAAGCATAATCAAAAGACAAAACATGTTATCGCACACACAAATACAAACTATGTATATATATATATACCTATACCATAAAAAAAAAAAAAAAAAATATATATATATATATATATATATATATATATATATATATATATATATATATATATATATAGGTATTCGTATAGGCTAGTGCCTAATACACAAGCAAGGCACAAACATGGTATACATATATATAAATAGGGGTGAGTGTGTGTATAGGCATGCCTGTGTAGTGTGTGCATAGTTTCATGGTGTGTGTGTGTACAGTTTCATAGTGTATCAGTGAGTGACATGTGTGTGTGTGTGTATTGGAGATTCATACAAGGGTAACGGATACATGGTGTCAACATTGTATGTGAATATGTGTATGTGGGTGTGTACATTTTATATAGTATGTGTGTGTATTGGTTACATAGTGTGTGTACAGGTTATGAGTGATAGGGAGTGTGTGTGAGTGTTTTTGAACAAGTTACATGTGTTCTCGAGTTCAGTTAAAGAAGCAAGTACCATGTGTGTGTAGTGTCATGTACACTAGTGTATAGTGTGTACAGAATATTGTAGGGAAGAGTTGAGGTATGGGTTTGTGTGTTCAGCAGTGAGATGGTTACATCTCAGGAAAAATATACCAGGTAACCTCAATTCAGCTCATTACACATAGGCCTAAACCATTATTTCATAAATATACAAAACATGGTATCAGTAAATCAACAGTTCTTTTCGAAATCAATCCCAAATTCAAAATAAAAACCCAAGATACAAACCTAAACATGAATCATTATGTACCCAGCTATGATAACACATATGAACTTAACATTGAATCATAAATTTCGAATCACAAAACTCAGTTATCAGTAATTAAAACTGATTCTCAGGTTCAGTCCAACCAAGAACCCAAATTCAATCAAAAATCAAATAAACGTTAAACCAGTGTGAGCACAGGTGCTAGGCACATGTGTTCGTGTGTCAGAGGGGGTTTTATGTCCACACAAGTGGATACGAAGTGTCCAGAATAATTTAAGCATGCATAGATACAAATTGTACAGCACAACATCGTACGACGGGGACACGGGTTCGTGCACACGACACATGACACCTCGTGCTCGTGTCCACGTGTTCGCCAGGGATAGGGCTAGAGGGTCGACACCATGATTTGGGTCTAAAATGTGTCTATGTGTGACACGACACACGTATCAGTCGAAGGAAATCGACTGAACAGTGTCGGTACAAAACGTGTGCGTGCATAAGAACGTGTCCGATATAACACGTGGCAACGCATGGCTTAGGGGATGACCTGTCAGTTACTGCCCCAACTTACCAGCCAAGTGTCAGGCCACCACGTGGCGGGTCGTATCCAAAATCAGTATCGGGTAGCAGGGCACTGCTAGCATTGTTTGTACAGCGTGTCCAGCCCCTCATTCGACACGACACGAAGCCAATGATCGGCTCAGTCATGCAAAAAAATCTAAGAGCACATGTATCTCTACAAATTTGTTCAAAAAGATTTCAAAAACAGCAATAAAATTGCCATTGAGGCATTTCATCAAACACCTATAAGCCTATACTGATACGTGTCCGATACGGATTCCAAATCAACACGAATTTCCACCAAAATTTTCCTACAACTAGGGGACACCTAGATGGATGCATCTATGCAATTAAATCAGGATTTTTAGGTGATTTTTAGGGATTACCTATAGAGAGCCAATCTCCAAGAAAAAGCCCCAAATAGTGAAGTCTCCTTCCTCAAGCAATGTTCCAATGAGTTCCCCTCCTTGCAAGATATCCTCCTTCTTCTTCTACTCCAGATTTGGAATCAAATACAAAATATTGGAATCAATTTGGTGAAGGAATGATGAAAGGGGGAAGAAATTAGGGTTTCCTAAAGGAGAATTTCTAAAAGAGACAAGTGGTTATGAAGAGACAATATATAGGCTGAAATTAGGTAATTGGGCTGTGGTGGTCGGCCATATAGGGAATTAGGGTTATGGTTTCATGTAAAAAGACTTTGAACCAAGTTCATAAGGTAGCTAGTTCAATCCCATAGCTATAAGTCCAAATACAAAATTCTCCCAATCCTCTCATGAACCCTAGCTACACTCAAGTCAACTAAGACCAACTTAAGTTACATTAGGGTCCCACACCATGCTAACTAAGTCACTAAAGTCAAATTCAAACTCTAGGCTAGTCTCTAAAGTCACATGCAAAAGTCAAAGTCACAACACCAATGCAATCATTAATAAAATAATTCACAAAAACCGAAATAACCAAAATACCATCAAGACTAAAATGTGGTAGTGACAAATCTACCCTCCTTAAAAGAATTTTGTCCTCGAAATTGAAAGGCAAAACTGAACTGATGAGAAAGATAGACAATCATACCTTAAAGTCCAAAAAGATATGGGTATCGCTCGCGTATCTCATCCTCCCGCTCTCAGGTAGACTCTCCTAGAGAATGATGGCTCCATGTGATGCGAACCAAGGGTATCACCTGGTTTCTCAGAACCTTCTCTCGTCGATCCAAAATCTCCATAGGCTGCTTTGGATAGCTAAGAGTAGGTCCTACCGTAATCTTTGAGTGATCGAGTACATGGCTAGGATCTGTCACATACCGTCTCAACTGTGACATGTGGAATACGTTATGGACTCCCACTAGCGCAGGTGGCAAGTCTAGCCGGTAAGCCACGTCACCGACTCTTCCGCTTATCACGAAAGGTCCGATGAAGCACGGGCTAAGCTTCCCACCTCCACCAAAATGTATCGTATCACGTGTCAAAGTTATCCTCAAGAAAACCAGATCTCCAACCTAATCACAAACAAGGTCTCAATTGCTAATATATTCAAACATGATCAAACAAAATCATAAATAAAACAACTTCTAATTCTAATAATATCCCTAAACTGTACCTCAAACTCTAAAAGTCTGTGGTGGCTACCGGCCCAGTGCTGATGTCTGTCTTGTGTCATACGAATCCGGTCTATGATGAGCTTCACCTTCTCGGCTGCATCTACAACCATCTCAGGTCCCAATAAAGCTCGCTCTCCAACGTCATCCCAAGACATAGGTGTACGACATTTGCGTCCGTAGAGTACCTCGAATAGTGATATCTCAACGCTGGCCTGAAAATTGTTATTGTATAAAACTCCACTAAGTGCTGGTAGTCCTCCCAAGATCCTCTAAAATCTAAAACACAAGTTCGCAGCACGTCCTCGAGTGTCTGAATAGTCCTCTTTGACTGTCCGTCCATCTGAGGGTGGTATACAGTACTAAACTTGAGCTGAGTGCCCAAACTAATCTGCAGACTCTGCCAGAAATGGAAAGTAAAGCGACTATCGCGATCCGAGACAATGCTCACCGGAACTACATGAATCCTGACAATCTGCCGTAAATACATCTCTGCTAGTCTCTCAGTAGACGTCCCTACTTTAAATGGCAAAAACTAGGCCGATTTGCTCAACCTATCTACGATGACCCAAATCGCGTCTTTCCCTCCTGGTGTACGCGATAATCCAGAAACAAAGTCCATCATGATGTGCTCATATTTCCGCTCTGGAATGGGTAATGGCTGCAACAAACCTCCTGGCCTCTGCCTCTCTGCCTTGACCTGCTAACAGACCAAACATCTGGCTACGAAGTGAGCTACCTTCCGTTTCATGCCATACCATAAAACGTGCTCCCTCAGATCCCTATACATCTTGTTGGCACCTGGATGTGTACATTACTGAGATCGGTGGGCCTCCTGCATGACATGCTCCCGGAGCTCTCTACTGGGCACACATAGTCTGGAACCATGCCTTAATGCGCCATCCTCTGCAAGAGTAAACTCACCATCCACCAATCCTGCTCGAACCTGCTCTCGGATACACCACAGAGCAACATCCTCGAACTGTGTCGACTTGATCCTCTCTATCAAGTCCGACTGAATCTGAAGGCCCCACATCTGCATTTGAACTCCTAGAACAACCACCTCGATCCCCAGGCTCTCCAAATCTGCTAGCAAGTGATGGTCCATCGTCAAACACATGGTTGTCGGATACCTACTCAAGGCATCGGCAACCACGTTGGCCTTCCCTGGGTGATACCTAATTGTGATGATATCTGCGACGGGGATGACAAATATACCTACGCTGGGTTATAAGCGATGATCTGATATACAAAGGAGGTGCTATCCAAATTTAAAAATATATAATGTGTATTTTTGTGATGATGTGTGTCTGTATTTACAGTGAATGTGAAATACAGTATTCGGAACCATCGACAGTTTCGATTACTGTTGTATCTTTTATCTTGGATAGAAAGAGCAATAGTTCAGGGTGTACTTCTGAGAGCTTCATTTTCACGTCCTTCACTTTCTCGGGACGTCGTAAAGGATCCCGAGAAGATGAAGAACGTGAAGAGGAAGCTCTGAGAAGTGCACCCTGAACTGTTGCTCGTTTTATCCAAGATAAAACATAGAATAGTAAGCGAAACTGTCGATGGTTCGAATACTGCACTTCACACACACTGTAAACACAGACACACATTATAACAAAAATACCAATTATATTTTTATAATTTTTTTATAAAATTTGCGACGGATAGCGACGTACTGCGATGTTCTGCGACGGATAGTATACATCGCTATCTGTCGTTATACTGCTGACGTGGCATAACCACCTGAGAGCTGACGTCGCTAAAGTTTTCGCTAGGCGTCGCTAAAATGCTTACGTGGCTGCCATGCCATGTCATCATATATAAAGTTGATGGCGTCTCTAAGTGGTCGCCCTACGTCGCTATAGTGGCGACATATGCTTACGTCGCTATCTGTTGCTAATGTTGCGACGTCTAGCGGCACTAAACGTGACGTCGTAAATAGCGACAAAATACGACGAAATTGTAATCTGCGACAAGCCTATACGCGACATCCAATTTTCATCGCTAAAAACGTCGCTAATAGAAATTAGCGATGGATTTTCCTTTTTTTAGCGACATATTCTGACGTCGTAAAAGGGGTTATTTTAGTAGCGAGTGAAATGTCGAAGTCCTTCTTCAACTCCAACCACCTAGGCTGCCTCATGTTGAGCTCCTTCTGTATAAACACATACTTCAAGCTCTTATGATCTGTAAAGATCTCCACCCTCTCTCCGTATAAGTAGTGTTTCCACAACTTCAAAGCAAATATAACTGTTGCCAACTCCAAGTCGTGTGTAGGGTAGTTCTTCCCATGGGGACGTAACTTCCTGGAAGCATAGGCAATCACCTTCCCATGCTGCTGCAAGACAAAATCCAAACCCTTCCCTGAGGCGTCACTGTAGATAGTGAACCCTTGTCACTACCACATTTTTAGTTTGAGAGTATTTTGGTTATTTTGGTTTATGTGAATTATTTTATTATTTATTGCATTGCTATTGTGATTTGTGACTTTTGCTAGTTGTGACTTTAGAGACTAGCCTAGAGTTTGACCTTGACTTCAGTGACTTAGTTAGCATGGTGTGGGACCCTAATGTAACTTAAGTTGGTCTTAGTTGACTTGAGTATGGCCAGGGTTCATGAGAGGATTGTGACAGTTCTGTATTTGGACTTATAGCTAAGGGGTTGAGCTAGCTAGCTTATGAACTTGGCTCAAAGCCCATTTACATGAAACCCTAACCCTAATCCCCTACACATGGCTGGCCATCACAGCCCAATTATAATCTAATTTCAACCTATATAATGTCTCTTCATAACCACTTGCCTCTTTTAGAAATTCTCCTTTAGGAAATCCTAATTTTTTCCCCCTTTCATCATTCCTCCACCAAATTGATCCCATTCTTTTGTATTTGATTCCAAATTTGGAGAAGAAGTAGAAGGAGACTAGCCTGCAAGGAGGGGAGCTCATTGGGACATTGCTTGAGGAAGAAGACTTTACTATTTGGGGCTTTTTTTTGGAGATTGGCTCTCTACAGGTAATCCCTACAAATCACCTTAAAATCTTGATTTAATTCCATAGATGCATCCGTCTAGGTGTCCCCTGGCTTTAGAAAATGTTTGGTGGAAATTCGTGTTTATTTGGTGTCCGTATCGGACACGTATCAGTGTAGGCTTATAGGTGTTTGATGAAATGTCTCAATGGCGATTTTATTGCTGTTTTTGAAATCTTTTTGAACAAACTTATAGAGCTACATATGCTCTTGGATTTCGTGCATGACTGAGTCGACCATTGGCTCGTGTCGTATCCAATGAGGGGCTGGACACGCCGTACAGACCATGCGAGCAGTGTCCTGCTACCCGACAGCAAGATCTCCGACAAGTTTTCTCTAAGTTAACAAAAACATATATCATTTTTTTTATAATTATACTAATATTTATAATAAAAGATTAAGACTTCTGGCATAAACCAAATTGAGTCTCTAAAATTCATGTTCCTCTTCTTGATCTTTTCTCAATTACACTCTCCCCTATAGTTTAATGATATAACTAGCTCATAGCTTAAATATTCCTCAATAATTGTTGCAACTATGTATATTTTATTTATTTTTATATGTGAGACTATAGTATTAGTCTTTTGCGCATCAAACATCTTCTTAGTCTCCAAAATGTTGTTGAATAAATTAATTAAGGCACAATCCTTTGTTGTCTCTTCTTAATATATTTTTTAGTAGTATATTCGGACTTCACTTTTGATACATCTATTAGTAGGTCTTAATTTTCATTAGTTTTGCAATTTTTAACAAGCTTATAAGTATTTTTTTTTCTTAGTTCTGAATATCCTATATAAATAATAATAGGCCTTATATAAAATTAGCTTCATTAACTATTCTAAGCTTCATTTTGTGTATCTTTCCAAAGTTTTCTCAATTTCACACTTGTCAATCTTTAAAGGATTTTTTTTCATTAATTATTTTTTGGACTTCCTCATTCCACCATCAAAATTTTCTTCATATGCAATCATTGCTTTTAGAAATCCTAAATCTTTTGCTAATATATTGATAAAATTTGATATATTATATCACATAACATGAGAATTCCCTTCTATGTTCAATTATCCTTTTTGTATCATTTTCTTAAATAATACTAAAATTTCTCATCTCGAGTTGCACTATCTAGTTTTAATTCAGTCTCTTGTCTTTCATAGTCTTTTACTAATATCTAAGATCAAACATATATAGTAATTAAGCTCTCTTTTTTGCAATCTTTACATTCTAGTCTATTAACTTTCTTAGTAAGAAAGAATATACATGGCAAATATTAGGTCACATCTTGTAGAAGAAAAATATAAATGTTAATCTCTCTTCCTAAAACATGTATTTACTATTATTTTATCTCCTTTTACATTTACAACACTATTAGTTAAGAAATTATCAAGTATTCCGACCTCATTTCTATGTCTCTTTTTATATATAGTAAATTTTAAATCAAATATTATCTTTCTTCAATTTCAACACCTATTCACTTACTTTCCTAGACAAACTTTATTAATCTTTATCCTAACCATTATCCAGTAACTCTATTTCTTTTTCCGCTAGTGTTTGTATGTTTTTTTTTTTGAGCAAACATCAGTTCATTTATTCATTCATAAAACAGTAGTATAAGCGTATCTTTCACTAAGAACAAGATCATATATACATTCAGGAATCCTATCATGAATTCGTAGAGAATTCATATTAGAATGAATCAAAGAAAAGGAGGCTAATTGGTGAGCACAACCATTAGCACTCCTGTGAAAATAAGCAAAGGAAATCTCCATGTTTAAACTAAGAAACTTCTTTGCATTTGCTATGGTGTGACGAGCTAACCATACAGAAGAGTCCTCCTGATATGTAATAGCTTCAATGAGGATTTTGCAGTCACCTTCCACAGTAACATTGGTCAGATGATTTCTTTCCATGATGACAAGTGACAGGTGAATACCAAGAGCTTCTGCTTCAATGGGGCTTCCTCCATCTTGACATTTGGTATAGGCTATGATGAAAGAACCCTAAGAGTCCCTCAAGATTGTTGAAGCTGCCATTTTGCCATCCAAATAAGCACCATCGAGATTTATCTTGAATTTCCTCTGATCAGGAGGTCTCCATGTAGCATGAGATGCCAATCTGTAAGTACACAGATTGGTAGAATCTGTAGTTGAACCACATGCGGCTTCATGTCTTGCTTGCAAAGTCTTTGCTTCATGAATAATTTTGTTGCAGCAGATCATAGAATTGTTGAAAATGTAGTTATTCCTTGCCTTCCAGATGGACCACATCTGATAGAGACAACTTGATATAGCATCCTTGTCACCATCTTTGAGGATTGTGGTTAATAATGATGAAATGGTTGTGTGGGGATGAATCAGATGTGATATAACAGTATTCTTTTGCCAAGATAATCCTGAAAAGGAACAATGTAAAATAAGGTGGTCAGTAGTTTCAACACATACCTTGCATATTGGACATGTTGCGTCAATGGCATTTATTCGTCGATTGATATTTGACTTGGTGGGTATAGAGTTAGTCAGCACTCTCCAGGCGAATAGAAGGACATGGGGATAGATATGAGTTTGTTTCCAAAACTTCTTCCAGTTAGTGAACACAATATTAACCGAAGATATATGATCATTATGAAGGCAAGCATGAATGGCCCTGTATCCCGATTTTGTAGTAAATTCTCCATCCACAGTATGTTTCCAAATGAGTTTATCAACAATGCAATTCCTAGATAAAGGAATCCTGAGAATGGCTTGGGCTTCATGAGGTGGAAAACATACATGAATAAGATGTTCCTTCCAGATGAACAAATCAGTGTTAATAAGATCTGCAACAGTTTGTACAACTTGATTAGCAGCATTATGGCCTAACACTCTGTTATTAGGGAGATTTGGAACCCAAGGATCTGACCAAATATTGATGTTCACACCATTACCAACTGACCAGACAACATTTCCATTGAGAAACTCCCTGCTTTTCAAAATACTTGTCCATATATAAGATGAAGAATGGGAAGGAGTCTTCGACCAAAAATTAGAAGAATGGAGATATTTGCTACGAAGGAGAGAAGCCCAAATGGAAGTAGGATCAGTAATGAATCTCCATGATAGTTTAAGCAAGAGAGAGAGGTTCATAATATGAGGATCACGAATACCCAAACCACCTTGAAATTTTGATTTAGTAAATAAGGACCAAGGAGTGAAATGCATTGTCCTGATATTATTATTAGAACCCCACCAGAAATCCTGTTTGTGTTTGGATAAGGAATTTGTGACAGCCTTCGGGATTAAGTAGGAAGAGAAATGATATGTAGGAAGGGATGAGAGTGTAAATTTGATAAGAGTAGTGCGGGCAGCATGTGAAAGACAACCATGTTTCCATCCATTAAGCTTTTGAAGACTGGTGTTTAAAAGATCAGAGTAAGTTCTGATACGAGATTTCGGTTGAAGAATTTTGTGACCAAGATAAGTATCCCAAGGATCCATTGGTTGTACACCAAATAAATTAGTGTAGATATTGCGCATATAAGGGTCGATTTTCTTGGAAAGATATAAAGAAGATTTAGCAAGGTTTATGCGTTGTCCCGACCAGGATTCAAAATACTTAATGATGATTTGAGCTTGAGTGATATTATGAAGGGAACATGTACCAAACAACAGCAAGTCGTCTGCAAATGCCAGATGGGAAAACGATATTGGACAATACTTTAATTTGAAGCTCTCATAAAGCATATTCCTCTCCATGATATGAATAAAAGTGGATAATATTTCCATACTCATTATAAACAAATATGGAGATAAAGGACATCCCTGGCGAATTCCACAGGAAGGAAAAAACTTGTTAGTTGGTTTACCATTAACAAGAACGGCAAAGGAAACCGTGGATATGCATTCCATGATGAGATCATGCGATTTGCCAACAATAGCAAAACCAGATAATGCTTGGCTGATAATTCCCCAATGCAACCGATCATAAGCCTTTGACATGTCCATTTTAAGAGCAAAGGATCCTTTATTAGGACTAGATCTCGAGATTGAATGAAGTATTTCATGAGCTAAAAGGACATTATCACTAATATATCTTCCAGGAACAAATGCATTTTGGAGAGGATTAATGATTCTGTGAAGGTGGTGTCGAAGACGGTTGGCTAAGATCTTAGTAATAACTTTGTATAAGACACTACAAAGAGCTATCGGTCGAAATTCAGAAAGGGAGCTTGGGTTTTTAATTTTGGGAATCAATGCAATAAAAGTGTGATTAAAAAGAGATGACATTGTACTCGAATGAAAGAAATTTTGGATGAGACAGGTTACCTCTTGACCAAGAATATCCCAATTTTGTTGGTAAAAAGTAGCAGGAAAACCGTCAGGATCTGGGGATTTTTATGGACTCATATTTTTTATGACAGATAGAATTTCATCATTGGTTGGTGTTGCATAAAGACCCTCATCATCTACTTCGTCCAGTCGAGAGAGTTCATGAAGAATGTGGTCAAGAACTGGCTGATGGACTGAAGACTGGAAACGGTCTCTGAAGTGAACTTCAAAAGCATTAGAGATATCCACCTAAGAAGTTAAGATGGATCCGTTATCAGCTCTGATAGTATGGATGGTATTCCTCGCTTTCTGATAGTAGCTGATAGATGAAGAAACTTTGTGTTTCTATCGCCTTCCCGTAACCATGAATTATTTGACCTCTGTTTCCAGTACAAGTCTTTTTGTAATAAAAGTTTGTTCAACCAAATCTGGATATCTTTTTCTTCAGCATATAAATCTTCAGTAGGAGGAAGGCTCTGAATAGTAATAAGCCTATCTTGACACTGCTTAATGTCAATATCAATATGGCGAAGTCTTGTATTCCCCCACTTATGTAATTTAGGTAGTAAACTTCTCAACTTTGGAAGAAATTCTTGGGTTCGAGAGTTCCTCCACAAATCATTGATCACATTCTTATAATCTGGTTCCTGGGACCAAGCAGCATCAAATCGGATAAGAGGTCGATATTTAACCAATGAGATATTCAATTGCAATAGGATCAGATTATGATCACTATTGAAACATGGTAGATGTAGTATCCCAGCTTTAGGAAATAGAGAAACCCATTTGGTATCTGCCATGGCTCTGTCTAATCTTTCAGCAATATTACATCTAGGAGATTTCGGTTATTCCATGTAAAAGCAGGTCCAGAATAATTAATGCCCATAGCACCAACATAATTGAACCACTTGATGAATGATTTATGATGATGATAATTGAATGAGGAGCCTCCACATTTTTCAGAAGGATAAAGAATGGAGTTGCAATCACCAATACATAGCCATGGATCAGTTATAGCTCTAACCATAACACCCATTTGGTACCAGAACATAGGTCTGTTCGAAACCATTGGAGGACCATAAAAGAAGAGAATGTGCCATGTTTGATTACTGTCAACAGACATAAATGAGGTATGAATGTGGTTTGATGAAGTGGAGATGATAGTGATATTGATATCAGCCTTCCAATATAAAAGTAATCCACCCGACATTCCATTTGAGGACAGAGCATAACAATGTGGAAAACCCAATTTAGTAGATAAAGAAGAAGCTACATTTGACGAGCACCTTGTTTGTGATAAGAAAATGACACTAGGATTAGATGCCCGGAGAAATGAATGAATAGTACGAATTGTCGGGTCATTTCTCAAACTCCGACAATTCCATGAGAAGATCATGGAGAGGAAGGCTGTTGTAGGCCAGCCGCGCCTTCAGTCACTGAATCATCAGCATTTATTCTCTTATATGGTCTGATAGTAGAAATCAAATCATCATCAACAAGGTGATCACGCACCCTTTTTGTAACATTTCTGGAACAGGCATTGTGAGCATGGATACAGGGTGTGTATCCAGATTAGTGATGTGGATCTTGGATAATGGAGGATTGATACCAGTATCAACAATATAATCTTTGGAATTTGAAGTAAGTGCTGATATTAGGGAGGTGAAAGTATGTGTGAGGGTTGGAGTTGGAACAGGATGATGAGGTTTGTTGGAAACATATGTGGAAACAGAGGAAAAGTAGGAAGACAAGGAAGAGGAGTTCATGAGATTTGATGTTGGCGAGGTATCATGAGTTAAAGGAGGAAATGTAAATATATTTGGGGACATGATCGTGGAGAGAGGAGGGATTCAGGGAGAATGGAGAGCTGTAGGAATAACAGGGGGTGTAGGAATGGTATCTGTGGGAATGATTGTTGATGTATCAGAAATAGGGATAACATTGTTAACAAGGGTAATATTAGGAAGATATGTATTAGAAGAGGCAATGGTATTAGTGGTCATGGTATCATGGGTATGACTAGGAAGCTGGATCAAGTCTTCTGGAATAAGTGATGGGTGAATAGGTAATGAGGGAGTTACAGAATATAACTGATTTGGAGTAGTGGATGTAGCTTCCATATTTGAAGGAGAAAGTGGGCATGTTAACTGTGATGATGGTGGAATAGTGGATGATGTCACGTTAATAACTGTCGCCGGAGGACTGGTGGACGGAGGATTTTCTGGTTGTGACTTTGATGAGGTTGGGGAGGTGGCTATTGGCGTTTTGGATTTGGAAAATCGAGCAGCATAATTAACACAAATGGAATGATCCAATCTTTTAGCAAGCAGTTCATGAACTTGCTTTTTCTGATCAGAAGACCACGCATCACTGATCATTGCTTTGAATTCAATATGATTAGAACAATGGCCAACACCATGCCCAAGTCTTCCACAAAATTGACAAAATTTGGTAAGGCGCTCATACCTCAACTTCACAATGCAGTATTTGTTATTGCCCATTGATACACGAAGCTGTCTAAGAAGGGGATCAGCAATATTGATATAGACTCTAGCTCGGGCAAATAGACTCCAATTTGATGCTTCATGCAGTGATATCGCCTTAACAACACCAACTCTTGCCGCCAATGTGGAAATATAATCTATGGTTAGGAGATTTACCGGTAGGCCATGGAATTGAATCCAAAATGGAGTCGTGGCAAAAGAGTATTCGCAAGGTAGCTTGTTTGGAAGACATCGCTCAATGAGGAGAAGATGCTTGTTGAACTTCCATGTATGTTCAAACTAGCTAATCTAACCCTCCTCTCATGTAGCACGTTCTTACCTCTTCCTTTACCACAATGGAGTATCAGTGTGACACATTTCAAGAAAATGTCCTACTCCACTCCGGCTCAGTTGTCATTACACCCGGGTACGATAATCTAACTAGTAACTACCAACCCTTACTAACTTTTCATTATGCTGATGTGAGAACCATGCAGCATGTTTTTATTGAGGACCCGGATATGTATATTATGTAAATATTCATTTTTCATATAGCCCTAATAATGTTTCATTCGGACTTGGGTATATTGCTATTAAGAAGACAGACTTCTATTCTCTCTTTCTCCTTTTTGCGTTCTAAATTTAACAGTTACTGTTGTACTACTTTGAGTAGTACAACCCCATATAATGTACTTGTATGCAACAATAGGAGTCAGAGTTCGATGCCGTTGAGACAGAGAGAAGCAAACAAAGTACCAGTAGGACAAAGGCTCAGCCGGGATCCGCGTACTCTTGTTGCTATCTCCATTTTGGGAAACGAGACACTCCCCATCAAAAGAAACAAAGCTACTCAACATAGGTTTGCCTGCACATGCTACCATAAGAAAAAGATGACTCAAGGTTTTGAAGTCTAGCTTGTGCACACAACCGGACCCCTATTCTCCAGCAAGCTCCATGCAACCCCAGCGAGCTGCGAGCATTAGCAAAATGGCCACCACGTACCCAAGTGCTGCTGCCACACTGCTATCGATCGTACAATCGATCCCTTCGAATTGTCTCCATCCTTCCTACTGCAGGCTTGTGATCTAGACGCTGTTCCTAAATTTGGTGCTAATGCTGGAATCGTTAGGGTTCTGTTGTCGGCAAGGTTCACTGAACATTGTATCATGTCAGCTGACACATGCATGCTAGATTCAGGGGTACGTACAGGAATGACAGTGCAACACATGCACCAAAAAATGCGAGCAAAGCACCCTCTGCTCATGCCGTTCCAATCAACATCCTCCAAGTCCTGTGTTCCCGCCATGCTCCTTCCTATAATGAACACATTGTGCCAGCTCTTCAGGTCCGCAAGCGTTTTCATGAATATTGACACACAAGTGGACAAGTGTGGTGCACCCAAGGGCATCGAAGAACTCCTGCATTAAAGCTTGGGGGCTAGGGTTTTGTCCCTTCCACTACATCACGAAACAAGGATTGTAGGTCAAAAACACATTTATGGGTTGTGAATATTTTTAAAAGTTGTACAAAATAAAGTGAGTACTTAGAGAATAATAGAGAGGGAGGAAGTGAAGAGCTATTTCATTTCTTCAATTGCATATCTAAAATTACATTAAAAGTTCTCTATTTATAGGCTTAAGAGAGTAACCAAAAAGCCAAGAGTTACAAGTTCTCTATTTAAGAGAGTAAACCAAAAGACAAGAGTTACAAGTTCTTTATTTGGACATCCATATACAATTTTCATAACGCTCCCCCTTGGATGTCCAATATTTATGGAATATGCTTCGTTAAAATCATGCCAAGAAAAATCCAGTGGAATAAAAACTTGGACGAAGAAAAAAGAGTACATATTCATATAAAATTTGTAAGTGTGATACATTGCCTCATTAAAACCTTGCCAAGAAAAATCTAGTAGGGTAAAAACTTGGACAAAGTAAAAAGAGTACAGTGTGAGAATTAATTATCATGCTTCCCCTGAACAAGGGATCCTTTACTTGACGCATCCCAACATTCGGAATCATCTTTCTGAATGTTGTGGTTGGCAATGCTTTAGTGAATAAATCTGCAAAAAATTTACTCGATTCTATCTGTTCAACGTCAATGTCATCATTCTTCTGTAGCTTGTGAGTGTAGAAAATTTTCGGTGATCTATGCTTCGTTTTGCCACCTTTGGTGTAGCAATTTCTGATTTGTGCAATACAATCACCTTATCTTCATACAATATCCTCGGAGCATTCTTTGTTGAAGATAACCCACATGATTCTCGGATATGCTGAACTATCGTTCTCAACCATATGCACTCTCGACTTGCTTCATGCAATGACATAATTTCTGAGTGATTAGAAGAAGTAGTTGCTAATGTTTGCTTCACCGAACGTCATGATATTGCAGCACCACTACATGTAAACATATCCACTCTGAGATCTTCCTTTATGTCAGTCAGATAGATAATCAGCATTAGCATAATCCACAACTTGTGATGATCTAAATTTATTGAGTAAAATAAGTCTTTGTCAGTTGTTCCACGAAGATAACGTAATATATGTTTAATATCATTCCAATGTTATTTTGTTGGTACCGAGATATATATTGGCAGTAAGTTTACTGAGAATGCTATATCAGGTCTTGCACAATTTGTAAGATACATCAAAACTCCAATAGCAATAAAAAAAACTATCTCAAATTTTTTCATCAGATAATTAGCGGTTTTTGTGAGCTTTTCGAAAGTTCCTACAAGATTTATGTCATCAATATATACCACAATAATGGTGAATCCATTTCTAAATTTTTTTATAAAAACATATGGACAAATTGGATTATTTATATATGCTTCTCTAACAAGTTATTCACTAAGGCGGTTATACCACATTCTTCCAGATTGTTTTAATCCGTATAGGGATCGTTGTAATTTGATTGAGTATAACCGATAAAACTTTTGGTTATATGCTTCAGGAAATTTGAATTATTCTAAATTTTTTATATAAATGTCATTATCCTATAACCAATATAAATAAACGGTAACAACATCCATAAATTGCATATCTAGTTTTTTGTGACTGCTAAACTGATCAAGTATCATAATGTGATTGCGTCACTCACAGAAAATATGTTTCAACATAATCGATTCCAGGTCTCTATGAAAAACATGTGCAACAAGTCGTTCCTTTTATATCACAATTTTATTTTTCTCGTTGCGTTTTCGTACAAACACCCATTTATATCCAATAGGTTTTATACTTTCAGGAGTTTGGACTACTGGTACAAATACTTTACAACTTTCTAGGAATTTTAATTCAGCTTGTATCGCATCTTTCCATTTTGGCCAATCATTTCTATGTTGGCATTGTTCAATAGATTTTGGTTTAGGATCCTCACTTACAATATCAAATATGAAAGATTAAGCAAAAATATTGTCTATAGTAATTTTCTTTCTTTTCCAGCTTTCTCTTGTACTCATATAATTTAAAGAGATCTCTTCTGAAATCTGTTCATCACCATGTGTCTCTTCAGGAACTACTTTAGACTGATCAGTCGATTTTTCTATAGTGCTTTCGTGTTTTGAACTATTTCCTCCTTGGGAGTAATTACTTCTACCTTTTTTATTTAGGGTTATTGTCTTTAACTCCAATAGGGCTTCCACGTTTCATGCATAGTTTTAGTGTGCCATCATGTTGTCCTTCTGGAATATCGATCAGTGCTGGTATTGGTACATGAGATATTTTATTATAGTTGGAAAATCAAAAGCAACATAAGTCCTAAGATGTCTCTGTGGACCCATCTTTGTTCATTGATGTTGAAAAATTGGAACATAAATCGCACAACCAAAAACTTTTAAGTGGAAAATATCAAGCTGCTAGCCGAAAACATGTTGCAACGGTGAATAATGATGAAATGAACTTTGTCGAATATGGACCAATGCAGTCGCATGTAATATAGAATGTCCCTAAACAGAAATGGGTAAATTTGATCTTAAAAGTAAAGGTCTAGAATTCAATTGCAACCTTTTAATAAAAGAATATGCAAGTCCATTTTGAGTATGCACATGTGCAACTGAATGTTCAACATCAATGCCAATTAACATGCAATAATCATTAAATGCTTTAGATGTAAATTCACCGGAATTATCAAGACGAATAGTCTTTGATAGAATATCAGGGAATTGAGCTTATGATCTTATAATCTTAGCAAGATGTTTGTCAAAAGAAATCGTTCGTGTTGACAGTAGACTTACATGTGACCATCTATATGTTGCATCTAGCAAGACCATGAAGTAATGAATGGTCCACAAGGTGGGTCAATAGGTCCACAAATATATGCTTGTATTCTTTGTAAAATATAGGGGACTTAAAATAAACTTTCATTGGAGATGGTCTTAGATTTAATTTCCCTTATGAGTAGGCAACACACACAGTCACGAGATAAAAGAATCTTCTGGTCCTTTAGATGATGCTCATGTGAGTTTCTAACTATTTGACGCATCATACACAATCCAGGGTGGCCAAGTCGATCAAGCCAAAGCATAAAAAGTTTTGGATTATTGAACTTCTGGTTTATCGTAGTTTTTGATTCTATGGTACTTATGTTCGCATAATACGATCTGGTGAGAAAACTGGGGTTTTTTTTTTTCACATGCTTCTGGCATGAATCATTGGATGTAATACATAGATATTCTATATTTTTCTCATTCATAGTCTCGATATGAAAACATTAAGATGTATGTCTTTGAAACTCAGCAAATTTCTTTTTGACTTCCTAAAATACAAAGCCTCTTTCACCAAAATATTTGTTCCACTCGGTAATATAATGTTCGCTCTTGCATACCCCTAAATTAGTTTAGTTTTGTAGTACCAAAAATAGTACTAACATTTTTGCCAATTTTAAGTTCGAGAAGTATTTTCGATCTAGAAGAATTTTGTGTGTTGTTCCACTACCAACAAAACATATATCTCCACCGTTGGAGTTTTTCACAACATTGTCATTTTTCACATTTCTATAAGCAAAATAAATAAATAAGAAACATTATAAAAGTTAATTTATTAATTCAAACTTATAACAACCAAGACTTAGAAATATGACAAAACAAGCATTTAACAAAAATTAAACATAGAAAAATAAAGTTTAAATAATCTCAACCCCAACTCAATCATTTTTTATCTTTTTGTTGCCATCATTAGCATCATCACCCCAAAACCTACTTCTATTAACTTTTTTACTTTGTTTGGTTAAGAAATCATCAACATCCAAATGAGCAAATTCCATTGGATCATTTTGATCATCAACAATTTTACTAAAATCTGTAAAATTAACTTCTTTCCATTTTTCTTTACCCTTAAAAGATGTTTGGTATACGTGCTTTGGTGTAGGATAGGTACGAGACCAATGCCCTTTTGCTCCACACCTATAACAAGCCTCATCATAATTCTTCGGAGAATCTATTTTTATACCCTTTCCCTTTTCTCATTTTTGGTCATTGTTGTTCCATTTCAAGTGGTATGGTCCAACCTTCTTGTTGAAGGCGTGATAATTAGGACCACCTTAGTCTCGAGTTTTACCATGACTATAACTGTGACTATGACCACGACTACGACCATGACCACGACCGCGACCACATCCTTGTCTATAGTTATTTGCATTCGCTTCAAGGAATGCTTGTGATCCACTAGGGTGGGAGTTATGGTTTTTCATCAAGATATCATTATTTTGTTCAGCAACAAGTAGGCATGTGATCAATTGAGAATTTTTTTTAAACCTTTTTCCATAGTACTGCTGCTGTAGGAGCATGTTCGTGGCATGGAAAGTGGTGAATGTATTTTCCAACATATCTTCTTTAGTAACATTATCTTCGCACAATCTCATTTAAGATATGATTTTGAACATTGCGGAGTTATATTCGTTCACTATTTTGAAATGCAACCTCAAATGCATCCAATCATAGCGAGCCTTTGGGAGTATCGCACTCTTTTGATGATTATAACGTTATTCCAAGTTTTTCCATAAAATAGCTGAGTTTTCACTCTAAGATATTTGGATTACAGCCCTTCATGGAGGTGATGTTGAATAAAAATTATTGCCTTTGCTTTATCTTGTTCACTTGTCTCATTTTTCTCTTTGATGGCATGTCTAAGGTTCTTCGCACTCAAATGGATCTCAGCATCAAGAACCTAAGTCATATCATTTCTTTCGAAAATATGAAGAGCAACGAACTCAAGCTTGGTGATGTTTGCCGTAGGTCTGAATACAAAATAAATATTACTTTGAATATATAATACATATACTCAAATCTACAAGTTTGAGTTTTATCAGTTATACTTCAATTTTGCCTTCATGCCTTATATGCAATCTAGGCTTCTAGTCGAACATTTTTTTCAGAAGTTTTTTTCATGAAACTTCAGATTCATCTATAAAAATTATCAAATAAATCAATATTGTCAAACTACAACACAATAATTCCTCGATAACAAGGAAAATATTATATATATATATATATATATATATATATATATATATATATATATATATGAGTCATAGTTTATATAACAAGAAAAATATATAGTATATACATCTTCATAAGCAAACTATAAATTGTCCAATATTATATATAAATCTATAGTGAGAAGCTACACAAAGATCAAAAATGTATAAAAGTAAGATGTTTGAGTTTTACCTTGACATCGATGGGTCTTCCGAAATGACTAATTGTTGCATGGTGCTGATAACGTGTTAAAACTTGCATAAAATAAAGTGAGTAATTATAGAATAATAGTGAGGGAGAATGGAGAGGGAGGGAGTGAAGAGCTATTTCATTCCTTCAATTGTATATCTAAAAATACATTACAAGTTCTCTATTTATAGACTTAAGAGAGTAACCCAAAAGAAAGAGTTACAAGCTCTCTATGTAAGAGAGTAAACCAAAAGCCAAGAGTTACAAGTTCTTTATTTGGACATCCATATACAATTTTTAAACAGTGAACTGAATAATTGTAAAATTGACTTAACATTATGTTACAGATATTGAATTTAGATTGCTCTCCTACCATGTTACTACTGCTCCGAAGCTTTAGAGTATTATTGAGGAATAAGTTGTGGTGGACTTGGATTTTTTTTTTAAAAGAAACATATGACATTAACTTAAAATTTGAGGACATACATAGTATATAACTAAAATTAATCAATACAAAAAAAATCACAATATGGCTACTACATATCCAATTTAAAAACCTTGATAGGGGCTAGGGACCGAGACGAGCTTTGCATGTCCAACTTCAACTTTGACTTGTTTAGTGTCTAATCTCGTAAGATGTCAAGATTAGAGATATCTTTACTGTCAACTTGTGTCAACTTGTCGTAACTTATATATGCTGAGTCATAATTAAGTCTAGCTGAAACTCTTTGTATTTTGTGATTCGTGAATCATGTTTGTTCCAAACTTTTATGATCAAGCTTGGCTCCTTTATCCACCTAACTTTCATGTTCAAGCTCAGGTCGTTAATGGAACCGAGTCATGCAGAATCCAGCTTACGAGCTGCTTTGTTCATTATTTGCAGTCCTATGAGGGCCATCATTTAGGTCTCATCATTCGTAATAGATTTTATTAATTTTCTTAGAAAGGTTTGTTTGTTTGTTTTGAATCTACATTAGATTGGATTACAAAAATTTATATTTCAAAATTTGAGTAGTGTAAGTTTTTTTTGGCTTTATCATGTAATTAACTTTATTATGTCCACACAAAGGCATCAATGTGATAAAATAAGTTTATGATTGAGGAATAAATTTTGATTTCTTACTTAGAGAAAACTAATTTAATCTCAAGTTACTTCAACTCTAGCAATCATTATTATCATTTCCATCAATGTTTGTGGAATTCTTCATCTACATAACCTAATAATCTGTGCAGAGCTTTTCGTCTATTCATTTTTATTACAGATGATCGAAATAGACATGCATATTTTGTACTTCTTTCGCAACGTAACTTTGTTCCGCAGTAAATTCACTATCAAACTACCTGACTGAGACATATTATTGTATTAGTGCCAGGTCACAAAGTGGACTCCAAACTGTGAAATATTGAAAATTACAGTTTGAAACTGAGTACAATGAAGTCTTGTAGAGAAGATTACAAACTGACTTCTGACATTGAAACTTACAATAATGAAAGTTGAAAGAAATAGAAATAAGTTATTCTTTTTGCAATAGTAGTTGCTACAATGAGAAAGAACAATAGCAAGAAGTTGAAGAAGTAAGATACCACTTAAAAGAAAACTCCTTGCTTGGGTGATACAATCATTGTTGCTCAAAGCAAGATTCCTCCAACTCAATGATCTGCTTTCAAGAACCAGCAAGTTCAAGAAATGAACTTCTGGAACACTCTAAGTCACTTTCAAGAAGAACATGGACTAACAAACCCAACGAACAACACTTCATGGAGACGATGGCTCTGTTGCATAGATTATGCGCACGCACAGATTTTGGTCCCTGGCAGAATATGTCTATCTCACTCTTTTTCTCTCTCTACCTAGAGAAAAGTAGGAGCATATATATATATATATATATATATATATATATATATATATAAAATATATATATATAAAATATATATATATATATATATATATATATATATTTGAACCAACCTACCATTTTATTCAAGAAGGCTGAAAAGGCCTAACTTTTAAAGTATACCATGAGGCGCAAAATATCGATGCCTGTACAAGTATACTGACAAAAGAAGAGGGAAACTAGAAACAAAACGGCTAACCCGAGGATAGGAGAGAGTTCCAGAAAGCCTTCTGGCCGTGCCTACAGAGTGGTCTCCGTTTGTGGCATTGACGAATGGTCTCCTAAATAAGTTGGTCTGCACTGTACTGGTGGCCTTCGTATCTCACCTTGTTCCAATTTTTTCAGATAACCCACGTGGTGGCCGCAGCGACGATCTGGTGGCCATGGGACGCTGAAGCCCAGGTGGCCATGAGATGGTATATATATATATATATATATATATATATATATATATATATATATATATATATATATATATATTAAGGGAGAGCACCACCAAGCCCTATGCAACCCTACACTCCAAAAGAGAACATATTAAAAGTTTGGCTCCACCTTTATGCAAATTCAATTTTGGTTGCTAACCTATAATTTAATATAAATTATTTAGTTGCATATGTTTTGGAGCACCCAAATTGGTGCATGTAGGGCAGGTGTTGCACTACATGTCCAGAAAAAACCAGTCGTGCGCATACAAATTTTGTATCGTTATAAATAGCTTTTTATAATACTTATTAGTATGCACTCAAGTGTTATAATTACCAGTATTGTAAATATATTTAAAAGCGTTATAAATGTTATTTACATATATAACACTTTTTTTCTTGAAGCGTTTTAAATGGGAATCACATATCTATTACTTATTTTTCCAAAGCGTTATAAATGGATTGAACATATATAACACTTATTTTTCAAAGTGTTATAAATAGGATGCGCCATATATAACAGTTATTTTCTAAAGTTTATTAAAAACAATAGTTAAGTATTTCCAATATTGCTCGATTTCTACTCAATTTTGAAACAATTTAGTCCATCTCAGATACAACAAATATATATTCAAGATATCTATTTAAAAACTCTTAAAGCATTCATTTGGAATTAAACATATCCTTCAGTCCAACCCCAAAAATACATACTACCGTCATCTTACATTTTTTTAAAAAATAAATTGAAATACGTATTAGAGGTTGGGCTATTAAATTATATCCCATCCACTCTAAAAAAATATTGACTAATAGAAAAAGAAACCATCTTAAGTGCTTGTCAAGCTTCAACTTTCTTCTTAGTCCATATCATGTCAACGACATTGTCACAGCACCCTGAAAAGAAAGCTACAAACAACCATAAGATGGACTATCAGCAAGACCCTAAAAAACTGGCATACGCTGTAAGTAATATCAGAAGGCTATAAAGGTAACTACACCACATTAGTAGGATTTTTATCTCAACACAGCATAGGTTCTTTCCAAAGATAAAGTTTAATGTAAGTTCTTAATTCCACGTTTCTAGTTTTGAATTGAAAAATTACTTTTGGCAGTTCACAAGCTTTGCAACCTGGGGATGGTTTGGGATAATCCTGAAGGACCATTGTGCACCTCTAGATCGGTTGAATAGAGTGCATTTGTACAATGGAATAAAAATTACCATTTAAAAAAATATGTATAACAACAGTAATCAAACTAGTATGGAGCAGGTAATATATAAATAATTTGCAGTAAAGTTAGGAGATCAGAAGAGCAAACGCAAATACCAAGGTTTATACTAGTTTTCCTTTGAGATGACTAGTCCAGTCTCAAGTATTGTAGCTCGATATTGAATCCACTATCTCATGAAATACATGATTTGAATCCGAAGCGCTTACAGCTCATCGCAACACGTACTTTTTATCCGAAGAGCACTACTTAACACCTGCAAGCCTTTAATCTGAATGACTTGCCGACTTTAATGACGGAATGAAAACAAACTGGTTTTTAAGCCTTCTTTACAACTTGAACCAACTTCTAGATCGAACTGAACTAGCACTTACTTGGCTAGGAGTCGTAAACGCTTAGATAGGAAGGTTAAACAACCCTGAGAACTCCTAAGGAATAAAAAAGAAGATAATGGAATGAGATGAATAGAATGAAGAAATCTCTTATATTTATTACGTTCTAGGGGACCGAACTCGGGCAGATTTCGGTTCCCTAACGTTCATAAATTTGAATGTTGGAGCCGATTCAACAAGGTGTCCTGACCCAGTGGAATATTGGTCAGGGGGACCGAGTTCGGTTAACCTGTATTCAAAATAGGTTTGGCTCTTTTTGAGTAGTTTTGGGCTATTTTTGAGTAGGCTTTTGTGTGGGCTTTTTGTGAACTGTGTAAAACCCCTATTTTATATATTTTTTTTATTATTGTATTAGACTTAAAAATGAATTTATACAATTTATGGTTTTATTTATTTTTTTGATGACCCGATTTGGCCAATTCAGCCTGAACAGGGTCCGAACAAAATATAAGCCCATGTGAACATGTGGGGTGACTAAGATGGCCATGTAGGAGCATTTTATGTGTGTACAAATATTTTTAAATAATTTTGATACTTGTTGAATATTTATTGACTTTTGGTACAAAATTTATGTTTTATTTATAAAATAATATTTTATAAGATGGTACAATTTTCTGGACCCATACATGGATGTGAGGTAAAGTTCACCCATTGGGACGATTATTATTATTTTATTATAATTTAAGTTATTTTGTGGAGATTTAATAAATATGTTTTCCTATTTAAATATTAATACTATGTTGAGTTGATTTATTACGGATGGAATTTATATATATGTAGATATGCTTATATATATATTAAATAATTTGAATAGTTGACTTTTAAATGGTATTTGAATTTTTTTAAATAGATTTTTGGGATATTTATGGATATATATATATATATATATATATATATATATATATATATATATATATATATATATATTGAAGTTTAAAAAGATAAGTTAAAAAAAAAGAAAAAAATAAATAAATAAAGTGGTGGGGCCGACCCCCACCACCGACCAAAAAAAAAACCTACAGCAGCTTCATGGGCGCTTATGCCATTCCATGCAAGTATGCAACAACATGTATTATATATAAAAATATATATATAAGTTGTGGATAAGAATAAGTTTAGAAAAGAAAAGAAAAGAAAAGAAAAAAAGGAAAAGCAAGTGGTGGGGCCGACCCCCACCACCAACGCCAACTACATCAGTTTGCATGCCACCCCCATAATATATTTGACCAAGGCAGCAAGCCTTTAGCAATATGGCCACCCAAGTATAAGCTGTAGCTATTTTGGCCGAGCCTTAAAACTCTCACTCCCATTATACATGTATATATATACCTCTTCAACTAGTTTAAAACGTAATTTCTTTTCCATCTTCTTCCTCCTCTCTCCTCTATCCTCCTCCCTCTCCTCGGCGTGCGTGCCATCTCGCCGGAGCGACAGCATCGCCGCCTTCCGGTCGTCACGACGACAACAACAACAACAGAATCCCACTTTAAGGTAACCCACTTCTCTGATTAATTTCTCTGTCAATTCTATTCCGATTTTTGATCCGTAAATTCGTGTAGAAAGTCCCCATGACCCTCTATCATCCCCTTCAAATAGATTTATTTATTCTGCAATAAATTTTAGTTTTAATTAAATTAAAAAATCTCGAAAAATTAATTTTTATAAACCTTAAAAACCCCGTACGAGGTACGTCCCGACAAAACGGGCGACCCCGTCGCAAGCCGAGAGTACCGAAAGGTCCGTATCGACTTTGCGAACGTGCGGGCTTTGACGGAATTCAAATTGGTTGCGTGTGCGTGACGAATTTGACCCGTATCCGTCAAATTTTCCCGTATCGGGCTTTTCGGAATTTTCCAATTACTTTGTGCACACTCATTAAATCGCGACGAAACTTGCGCTATTGGACTCAAAATATTTTTCTGGTCCTGCGAGCCAAGTTTGGTTCGATTCTGAGACCGTTGATCGGGACGCTATTTTGGCGGGCCCATAATCCCACTCAACGGGCGATTTTGTGCACAGCCCACCGGAATCCAAAATTGGACATACCGTTGGGTTCGTCTCATCAAAACAAATCTGTAGACATGTAGTTTGATGACTTTAGAGATCGTAGGTTTTGGCACGCATTTCGGTGCAAAGCGGGCCAACGGCGGACATCGTTTTGACCCAAAATTACGATTTTGCCCCTGTTCCAGAATTTAACTTTTGGACAGGCGTTTCCTAGGCATATCTTTTATTCCAAACTCATTCGTGATGTTTGTTTCAGCATCCGGAGCTTCTTGTGGATTTTGACTTTCGTGTTGACGATTCTGATTGTTTGATTTTGCTGCTTCTCGCACCACCCTCAGGCAAGATACCTTGCCATTATACTGTTTATATTTAGTTTACATTTTATTACATATCACTGTTCAGTTATTTTTAGTTCTTACTGTTCTTGATTTACTGTCTGCTCAGTGATATTAGATATACTTTGTTATTATCCTTTGACTGCATATGGACTTAGAGTTAAGAGACTACCGTCTGTAGTGTATCGCATATACCTTGACACAGTTGTACCACGAGGATGTGTGAGATGAGTACATATAGAGGTTCTTGTGTGTGGGCTGATCCCCCATGTGCATGCGATAGGGCTAACTGCTAATAGAGGCATGTTAGGAGACTTAGCAGTTAGTAGAGGTATGTGAGACATGGATGTGACTCTATTAGGCATTGGGTGGGAAGAACAGTTCCTTGACGTATGGGCCAAGTATGCACTTCCCTATTGCCGGTTATCTCCGCGGGAGATACGGTCCTGGATCCTGATATTGATTTACTGCTGGCCTCTGACATTCGATGAGTGTTATGCTTTGAGGTTCCTAGTATCCTGATGGGCCATACCTGAGATTACTGCTACTGAGCCAGAGTGCCCATGCGTTGGAGGTTTGTTCTTAACTGCATGAACACTGTAGTACGGTTAGATTACCTTATTGTCATCTTGTCACTTATTTTGGGTCGTGACATTTTATATATTCAGTTTATTATGGCATGTTCTTTATGTATCTTGTTACGTCCCTCTGAGGACCTGGTTATCTCTCCAGGTATGTGCTTCTGTGATTTTTGCAGGTGTTCTAGCCAAGGCCATGATCTTCTCTATTCTTTCGAAGATGATTGCGCTTGGTTCGTCTCGCTATTTTATCGATCACTTCTTGTACATTTTATTTGAGATAGTTGGTAGTGGACTTTATCTCCGCCCAACGATTGTATACATGACAAATTCAAAGTTGCTTTTATATCATTTATTTATCTAGTGGATGAGATTTAGTTATTATAGTTCTACTGCATTTTACAGCTTATGTATTCATACGAGGTTTCCATATATTGGAGTATACTTCGTATGTATACAGCTGGCCTGTCGATGTACCTAGTTCCACGTATTTTCGGAATGGGGCATTACATGTTTTTGTGGTGGCCCATGCAGGTCGAGTTTGTCACTTCGGTTACGTTACTGTACCGATGTGAACCTGCAACATAGGATTAGAATTATAGTAATCTCATCCATACAGCTTGACCTCTTCCCTTGGCTTCAAATTTTGAACTCTCGTTCGACTTCCTTGAATTGCATCTTGCTTGATTCCTTTCTACCGTTGATTCTTATTTTCGTGCTTAGTGTCAACTAGGAAGATGACTACACTAGTATATGCTCATAGGTCAAACACATGGCTAGAATGGTTATATTGGCAATTGGAATACATTCAAGACTAATTGAGTTAAAAAGGGACTTTTTTGTGTGAATTAATGATTAGTAATTTGTAAAGTAGGATACTACCAAGGAAGGTTTTTAGCTTGAGATTTCTAAATAGTAAACACTAGAGGATTTATAGAATTTCATACTTGGTTTAAGAAATTGATTGGCTTTTTGAGATTTGATATTTATGATTTGTTGGGTTATAGTTATACATCTTTGCACAAGTATAAAAAAAAATGATTTGCTTTTCGAATTGTGATATTTATGAATTATGGGGTTATAGCTATACATCTTTGAACAATTATAAAATTTATTTGATTTTTGATTTTTGATGTTTATGATTATTATATTATAGTTATACGCCTTTGAACAGTTATAAATTTGAATTGAGAATGATCTTAGCTTTTTTAAAAAAAATTGCCATAGGAATTATTTAAATTGAGTTGTACGACTTGCGATTTTCGTGTTTAGTAAATTTTGAATTTTAAGTGGAAGTAATGATGGTAAATTTTGATTTACAATAATTGAAAACGATTTTTAGAATTTTTTTTCTTTATTTTAAATTGTGTCCTATGATTGAGGATTTACAAATCTAATTAGATTTTTGGTTTAAAAAAAAAGAGATTTTGACTGATAAGATTATATGAAAATTTAGTTTAATGTGGGATTGCTAATATTAAATTTTTGGATAATTTCGAAGGATGTGATGGAAATTTTTTGATTGATTAAAGGAAGTTACCATTTAAAAGTTGTGATTTTGTTGGAATAACTTAGCATGAATGGAAGTTAAAATTTAGGAATAATAGGATAGATAGGGTTGGGGGGGATAGGAAGAGTTCGTCAATAACAAAATACAATTTAACAAAACTGAATGAACATGATTGATATAGGCTCTATGTAGGCTTTTTGCTAGGGTTTATGAAAAGCTAAGACAAGTGCCCAATCAGCCCGATGTACAAATTGCTTAGACTCAAATAAAAATCAAATACATAAATAAATATAAAAAATAATAGCCCTTTGATGACGTCTTTCCTTGACGGTAGTTGTCCGAGTGCGAGGCCCTGGATAGGTCGTTAGGAGGTTCAGAGAAATCTTTTTGTATAACATTATCTTTGGTCCATCATTAATTCTTTCTTACATATGTCCTAGTTTGATCTTGCTTACTACTTATCTGCAAGTACATGTTAGACGAACAAATCAATATAATAGTATGACAAATATACTGAATAGTAGGATAGTACTTACTATGTTTAAGTAGCAACATATATATGTATATTAGTGACATTATTATGTTAAGCTTAATTGATTAGTCATATCCAAAAAGATACAATCATTGGGCTAACAATCTCCCCCTTTTTGATTAAGATAGATACGATAGATGCGTATATCACTAATAAACATATATTACTAGAATATTGTGTGCTAACTTAAACTTATTTCTCCTGACATGATAAAAAAGCTCCTCCGTAATAAGACATAAAATAAAATCAATTATAACTGAAGGAAAGCAGAAATAATCATGAACAACGATCAGGATTCAAACCAAAATCAGATAAAAGATATAGCTATAGTTTTGAAAGAGACTAATAAGGATTTTAATAAATAATAGATACCAATATAGTAGGAATCAATCATTGGTCATAAATAATCCATGAGTATTAGAAATTCGCAGATCTAGTATATACCAATATAAAAAATCAAAAATATAATGAGATTTTTAACAATGATTACAAAAAACAATATGATTCATAATTTGTCCATACAAATTAGTAAATCAATTTCATAAAGAGTATAATCATAAAAAGGAATCAAAATAGATATACTAGAATCTATCTACTTACCCAAGTTCATGTTTTTGAACTCAATTACCTTAGCATGATATATGAAAATCCATTAGATAAACATGAAGGTAATGGAGACAAAATACTTGAGAAAGAGAAATTCAGTCGACTTGAATGCTCTCTCACAAAAAATGACCAATCTAGTAAGTTAATCAAGAACTTTGAGATAAAACCTCAATAAGAAAAATCAAATCAATTTAAACTCAAATGAATCATCAATAAAGAAAATTAAATATATTTGGCAAGATAACTTTAAAATCCATATAAAATAAGATAGTCGAAAAGAAATAAGAATAATCATATATTCTCATAAACTCACTAAAAGTCAAAATATCATGAACAAATCAACAAGTTATTTTTAATAAAAGGATATATATGTCCATGATGAACTAGGTAGACCACATATTAAGGTTATAAATGAATAGAAACAATTAGTTTTCTTCTCCTTAAAATATGTGTATCTAGTTCAAAAATATTTATATGCATAAAATAAATAAAATAAAAAATAACAAGTTATGCATCATTCTTTTCTTTAATCGATGCATATGAAGTTCTAAACTTAAAAAAAAAAATCATCTTCAGGCAAGTAAAATAAATATCCACTAATCAAACTCTTAAAGATGAACAAACACAAAATATCTCTACTTAAAAAATAAAAGAAATATTCAAAAAAAAAAGGATTTCAAGAAAGTAAAGAATATTTGAAAACTATCTTAATAACAACATTCGAGTAACAGACAGATTCAAAATAACAGAGAAAAATCAAAAGACTTTTGAAATACAAAAATTATTATGAAAAGTTGTCTTAATAAATGTTCGAATGCGTCCGTTTAGTCCTCAGACTAACAGTTGGTGATTAGAATTTTTGTATCACGAAAATAACTTTAATAAAAGAATCCATAAATCATAAATAGCCCATTTTGAACAAATAAAACAGGACTAGATAAATGCCCAAATAAATATTATTCTAGATATATGGCATATCGGGAGAATAATTGATTTGAAACAATTAACTGCACCCCGTTTACATAGGTATACCCCAAACTAATAGTATTGATAGATTTAAATTCCACACAAATATTTTCATAAGTAGGAAACTAATTCATCAAAATTTTATGTCTTCTTATTAAAGTTCATTTCTTTTCTTCTTAAACCTTAGCATGGTGTTCAACTGCTAACCGTTGGGTTAAAGAAAAGAAACGCATTGAGAGAAAGAGAGATAAATTCAATTTGTCTAACTTCTCTCCCGCAAAGAATTACTCTTATAGGCAGTTATTAACTTGAATAAGAAGAGAATAATAAAAGCTTGATAAAACGAGTATCATGAATATTACACAAACGCTATGTAGTGCTCCATCCCTATATCGTGCCCCGTTTCCGTCCACGAGGCGCGCGAAAAAAGAACACTGTCGCTATCGATTCGGTCGGGACCGATAGGTCAGAATCAGCCAAATCTGTCAAACGAAAACAGTTGCTTATGCGATTACAGGTGATCGCGTAGGCGACGTCAACGCAGCCAACTAGTCCTTCGCCTGAAGCATGTCTAAGGCGAGTGGCTGACCTCCTTCGCCTAAAACCTCTATTTTCAAATCAATATGAAGTTAAATGAATGCTTATCATCATAGTGTAGAATCAAAGAAATCATGGCACGATTCTTCACGAAACACTTGCTATCAAACTGCCAATAATGAAATAAAAAATGTGGTTTCTTATGTAATTCCATTTATTCTATGCAAAATAATGAATGAATCGATTAACGTTTATCGTAAACATATGGCTAAGTGAGTAAATTGACTAAGTTCAAAAGAAAGGCTATGTTTTGCAACTAAAAGAGAAAGGATAAGGTTCTAGAAAAGAGAGAGCATTTCAAGACTCTGTAAAAACGGTCATTCGACAACTTGTCGACAAGGTGTAGTTTCCTCGAACGGATACCTAGGCCAAGGAACCGATTCATCCCAGGAAGAACGAGTATAACAAGCGCCAGCCATACATTGGCGTAGATTATTTGGGATCTTTCGCACAGGGCTCGCTACCCGCCGCGAAAGGATCACCATCTAGCCTAGCTTAGTCTGTGATGGCTTGACATTGCCCGTAACCTTTACACCTTTTTACTGCTTAACTAATACAAGTGAAATAGAATGAATATGATAGCTGCTTAATGTACATAATTTCATGTGCTTGTCTCAAGACATGTTAACATGCAAATCAATCAGGATGGTTAGAAAGATCACAGAAATAGCTAGCTAACATGTTTATAAAACTGCTTGAATCAAATGCAAAGCTTGAATTTTAATTAGCCATTCGCCAGTACATGTGATCGTACTGATCCGCGCTCTTTGCAGGTCCCGTGAATCAGGAAGGATGCGCCAACTAGCTCGGCAATGTTCGTAATTTTGAAGCTTCAGTCGTGCGTCAAAGACTTTCCCTGTATCTCCATTTTTAAAGACTCTCAACTGTCCAAGAAAGATGGCTCAGCGTCCTTCCATTCTAGGTCACTTGAATACTCTGTTGTAAAATGAGGGATTTATATGGAACGACTATCTCATCAGCACTCTTTTGTAATTGAGTCATGTTATAGCCCGCGCGACATAAGTCCTGTACTGAAGTCTGTAAATGATGTCTATTATCAATAAAGATCAAAGTTCTCCTACTTAATGTGTGATTCAATTTGTGTGCTTGCTCTCTTAGATCTCGTGTTTCGTATTACCTTATGACTCTGCCTTGTGCTATCGTAAAGTAGGTTCGCACGACATCACACCCGGGGGACGACTATCAATTCGACAAAATCGAAACATGACATAATGGTATCAGAGCACGGCTTTACATACTTGGCCTCCAGTATCGAGCTTTACTCTCAAACAGTTGACCTTGTGTCGATGAGATGAGTTGTTCTATACGCTGAACCTAGGACATTTTTTAAAACTAACGAGAGTTGCCTTTCTTTTTCCTACAGTTGCGAAACCTCGGACAGGGGACGAGACGAGCGCTTCTAGCGGCTCGAGTAGTTCTAGACCTGGGCATTCTATCAAGCCAACGGGGATGACGCCTACCGTAGCCGGATCCTCCGTTGACCCGATGCAACGAATGCTGCAGATGTTCAAAATACAGTAACGCCAAAATAAGCTCCATCGTCTACAGGCGAATGCTCGTCAGACCCAGTTCGAGAATCGATTCGAGGCTCAATTCAAGCATCAACAGCAACAGCTGAATACACTTTAGCATATCATACAATCGGTCGTGGCCAACAAAAATTCAGCGATGACGCCTGCCGTGACCGAGCCTGTGGTTCGATCCAACGAAGCTGAAATGGAGGCATCTGTACTCTCACCTGCGGCACCGAGAAGTTCTAACTTTTACATGTCAAAATTTATGAAAATCTACAATACATCCTTCAACGTCACTGAAGATTCCTCTATGGCGATCGACTAGTTGGAGGAGCTGGAAGACAGATTCGAACTTCTGGGTGTTGAAGACTCGAAGAAAGTCGCGTGTGCTTAACTCCTACTTCGAATGAACTTACACGATTGGTGGGTCGTACAGAAGAGGGTAATTCGACATAAAGACGAGACGACGGCGATCTCGTAGGCCATATTCAGGAAAGCGTTCGAGACTGAATATCTTTCTACACTCGTGCGACAGGAAAAAGAAAACGAACTTATGCAGTTGAGGCAAGGGAATATGACAGTACGATAGTATGCAGTCGAATTCAACAAACTATCCAAATTTGCTAGAGTATATTTACCTACAACTTCAGTTCGAGCTTGATGATTCTAAGTGGGCCTGCGTTCCTCTATTCGTGCCCATGTTTCGGTGCCTGACTACAAAATCTTGTGTGAGGCACTCAACCATGCCCTCCGTCCGGAGTTCGAGTATCCTCTTGCTACTACTGGCACTATTCATTTTAATAACAAATGTCATAATAATGCGGGAGGCAACAATACGCACAATCGTCAAAATTGTGGCAACGGAGGCGGCAACCAGTCAAAGGATCGAATAATCTGCAATTTTTGCCACAAGGAGGGGCACATGGCCAATGAGTGCCGATTGAAGAGTGGAGCATGCTTCGGGTGCTGCCGAATGGACCACATTATACGCAATTTTCCGGAGAAGTCAAACCAGCACCTCCAACAACATCAACAGAACCGAGGCCAAGCACCTCGGGCTCCACAGACTGCACAACAAAATGGCCAAGATCGTCGTCCCAATGCTCAAGGTCGCATCTATACCATGACTCGAGACGAAGCGTTCGCATCTAACACAGACGTGACAGGTATACTACATTTCAATAATGAGCCTGCTCATGTATTATTTGATTCAGGTGCCACACATAGTTTTATATCGACGGACTTCGCCGCTGAGCACAAATTTTCCCTAACAGCTCTGAGTCTCGATCTTACTCTTAATGTACTGTCGGACATGCCACTACTTGCAAATTTAGTCTGTAGAGACGGAATCATGTGTATAGGTGGTCAAAAGATCAGTCTTGATGCGATAGTTCTAGATATTAAGGACTACGACATCATTCTGGGGATGGATCGGCTCGGTCCATGCAATACAACCTTAGACTGTGCTGAAAAGAGGGTCACATTTCGTATACCTGCAGTGCCTTAATTCTGCTATTCGTGTGGTGAGGTGTCAAAAAGACTATAATATTTATTGAGTAGTACATGATAAAATCAAGTCTAAATATAGAATAGTGTAACAGAGAAAAATGAATATATCAAAAAGATGACAAACATTAACCTTTAGTAGATCAATGTATATTACCTTTCGTGAATATATTATCAATAGATAATATTATCCATCAAAGCTAAAATCTAAATCTAAAGACAAAATCCATATTTCTTTGCTTAGAATTGAGATCAATCCAAGGTTATAGATAGATTTAGAGAATACAAAATATTATAAACATATAAGTGTATCTACTGGAACCGAAAGATCTCAAACAACAATTTTTTTAAATCATTTGTAGCAATATCATAAGATGTATCAGTTGCATATATTATGTGTTACAAAATCATTGGATAACAATAAAATATAAAGCATTTATAACTCAAAATGTAGGTCCTAGATACGCTGAAGTATTCTAGAACATAGGTGACTGGGTTCAGTGCCTTGGATCTAGAACTAGGTAATAGTTGCAAGTAGACCTTAAGAAATCTTAAGTTTATAAGGTATTGATCACTTTGGGTTAGCGGTAGGCTATTTAAAAAAGGACTCTTTCGGCCTTTACACCTGTATTATAGGACTCTTTCGACCATTACACCTGTAGTATACCGTGTCGCTTCAGGCTATTTACACCTGTATGATAGAAGGACTCTTTCGGCCTGTACCCAAAATGATATGTACTTTTAAGAACTTAGATTTAAAGAAGAATTATGCAATATCATCAATTAGCATAAAAATCTAGAATCCTTAAATATAAGAGAAGTAGATACCCAAAGAATGAGCAAAGAATGATAATTAAGTTTGCTAAGAATATTTTCAAAAAGATTTCATAGTGCACTTATAGAGGTAAATATATAATATAAGTGTGCACTAATAAGTATGGTGATAAAATATGTAAAAAGGCATACATAAAATAATTCAAATGTTATAGATTAAATAAAAGTTATGTACCCAAAATGTCAACCAAAAAGCCAAGAAACATCATTAAGAGAGGCTTTGAAGAAGAAGCTAATAAAGAGAAGAACACAAATTTGGTCAAAGTAATCAATAAATAAAGTATGAGGTAAGCACAAGTTTGAAGATAACAAGTATAATTAATTACTTTTCAAAATAATATAGAACTTGAGATGAACTCATATGCCCCCATAAAGATATATGTACAAAAATATATCAATATAAGAAATATATGAGCAATATATGAATGACAATATATGAAGTATTCATGTATCCTTGATAAGTATTGAAAGATTATCACAAGATCAAAAACATGTATAAATATGCTTTATTAGGCAAGGATGTAATTGATTCATAAGAAGACTAGTACACCGTGTCACTTTGGAATATTTACACATGTATGACACAAGTACTCTTTCGGATTTTACCCAAAATGATCTATACTTTTAAGAACTTAGATTTAAAGAAGAATTTATGTAGTATCATCAATCAGCATCGAAATCTAGAATCCCTAAATATAAGAGAAGTAAATACCCAAAGAATGAGCAAAGAATGATGATCAAGATTTCTAAGAATATTTTCAAAAAGCTTTCATAGTGCACTTATAGAGATAAATATATAATATAAGTATGCACTAATAAGTATGGTGATAAAAATGTAAAAGGCATATATAAAATAATTCAGATATTATAGATTAAATAAGAGTCAAGTATCTAAAATATCAACCAAAAAGCCAAGAAACATCATTAAGAGAGGCTTTGAGGAAGAAGCTAATAAAGAGAAGAACACAAATTTGGTCAAAGTAACTAATAAATAAAGTATGAGATAAGCACAAGTTTGAAGATAACAAGTATAATTAAATACTTTTTAAAATAATATAGAACTTGAGCTGAACTCATATGCCCCTATAAAGACATTTATACAAAAATATATATCAATGTAAGAAATATATGTGTGACAATATATGAAGTATTCATGTATCCTTGATAAGCATTGAAAGATTATCACAAGATCAAAAACATATATAAATATGCTTTATTAGGCAAGGATATAATTGATTCATATGAAGATAATTAAAATAAAATATGATAATCTATAATGAATATATTATGCAAGCACAAGGTTAACATAAAAGTATTTGTATATACTTTTCAAGTAAACGGAGACTTGTGCTAAACATACATACTCACAAAATATCGATTAAAGTAAATATGACATGTTAAAGACAAATCGGTAAGAAGTAACAATTTCAAAAAAATATTAAATACGGAGAGCCAAAAACACATTAAGAAAACTTAAGCTTCTATGGACTAGAGTGGTATGCATGCTTCATAGATAAAGACTAAGAGTAAAGAGCATACAAAGATAATTGTGTCACACTAACAAAAAATGAGTAGAAGACTATATAGTATGAACTAGTCATTTAACCTAAACAACTAGTCATGCCAGGATTATATCTCATATTGATTTAAATAATAAACAATTAAAAGATATCAACAGAACTAATAGAAAGACATCAATAAGGACATGCTATATTCTATAAATAGAAACATTCAAGAAAATCCATTTAGCATGTTACCAAAGTGGCTATAGTGACCACACTTATGTCGGTATAATTAATTGAAAGATGGACTTTGTAGCTTTGTAATCACCAACATGCTCCTTACTTCTACTTGATATAAGAAGCTTCACCTGCACTAAGGGGCGAAGACTTTGATATCCAAAACTCTGATCCACATCTGTCAGTCTTAGGAACCCATTTGTATAAGTTCATATCAACAAGTTTTCTAGTCTGGCATTGACTAGAAATGCGTCCTTTTATACCACAATAATGACAAGAAGCATACACATTAGTTCAATACGCAGTAGTATGAGAACATGATTTGGTATGATATGTCTTGCATGATTGACTATAATAAAAAGCTTAGTTACGTTTAACCTTAGCTGTGCTAGATCCTTTTTGAATCTTGTGCCTTGTGCATGACCATGTCTTTGGTTGAACAACTTGTTTTCCCAATCTTATCTCCATCTTTTTAAAGCATGCAATCAAATCATCATGTTTGGCAATAAGTGCATCAATTCTAAGTAAAGCAATAGAATACTTCTTCTTTTCTAATTCTAATTTGTCCTTAAATTTAGTATTTTCTCGAGTGATTTTTTTAATGCATTCAAATGCTTCATGCAATCTAAACTTAAGTGTGGTAATCTCGGTAGAATTATCAGAAATAGAAATATTTTTTTCATCATCCAATAAGCAAGTAAGCTTTTTATTCTCACGCTTATAGGATATAATATCCTTTCTAGCTTGCTTATACTTATCTAATCCTTTTTTTTGTTCTTTCAATAGATCACTGAAAGCAACAGATAACTCACCATAAGAAAATTCATTCTCTACATAAAGAGGATCATTTTGTACCTCGTTAGACAATTTCATTGAGCATATATTTGTAGAGGCTAAAAATCAAGCTGTACCACCTATTAAAGTGTTAGATCATCAAATGGCACCAAATCATTATATTGTGCCAAACCATCAGCTTGTGCCGACATCTGGTTGCGCAGGAGTTAGGTTGCGCCGACATCTGGTTGCGCAAGAGACAGGTTGCATGAACGACACGTGGCTTACTTCCTCGAGAAGCTGTAACGGCATCATCATTTTCATGACAGATGAAAGCATGTAGATCAAGGAAAATTCGTTCGAATCCAACGTAACGCGGCGCTGGAGAAGATTTTGTCAGCATGTAATTAATGCTGACATATGGTTCGTGTAAGTCATTGTGTGGCACGAGAATTAATCAGCACAACACAGGAGACCTAGTCAAAGGTACCAGTTGTTGAGTTGCGCCCATGTATAGCCTGGCTAGTTGGCCCCACTTAATCAACTTTTTATTTTCAAAACAAGGTAACGTGGCGCGCAAGCCACCAACCTCGCAGATTGTGCCCACTACACTGTCCATGACCACTTGCATCTTAATCAAACGATGCCACGTATCTGCAGCAGTTGGTGCAACCGCTCGTGCAAGTTGCTACATTGCGCCACGTGCAACCTGATGAAGCACGCGCAAGGTGACCAAACAGTGTTCAGAATATAGTGACGTTGCACGCAAGCTACTAACTTCACAGAATGTGTCCACTACACTGCCCACGACTATGCACATCTCAATCAAACGATGACACGCGTCCACAACAGTTAGTGCAACCGTTCGCACAAGTGAACAGGAGGCGCGTAACCTAAAATGTGCGCAATCCAGAATAACTGCTAATTAAACAGTTATTTCGAGAACTCTATAAATAGAGTTTCAAATTAGTCACAAAACATCAAGAATGATCATAATCTCCTGCTAAAGTGCTGTTGCATCCTCCAGATGCTCGTGTCTTCGATATCACATCATCCAAGGGATAAAGTGATCGTCTTCTGATCAGATTCCTATAGTTGTACTTTCCTAGAAATCAATTGAACTCTTGTAATCTTTTCTAAGTTTATAATAAAGAATCATATTTTTGTTCTTTACAAATAAAATGATGACTCTATGGGGATGACTTTCTCCTTCGACGAGAAAGTGACAACTCAATGTGATACCGCGTCAATCGGCAAGACGCAGAAGACCCTGGTCGGTCAAGTCGACCAGACAGCCTATAAGGCTATGATCAATGCTGGGGCAACAAGTGTACTGCTGTCGCTGCTAAGAGCAAGACCCGCTCTATTTGGACTCTTAAGTCCTCGGCGGCTCAATCCCCTGCTTCTGCCCAACTTACGCCCATTACTGCTATGGCACAATCTAAGGAAAACAGTCTTTTGGCTAATTCCTTCACTTCTGAAATCGAAGGAGACTTTGTCTCGACACACTGCTATCCAAAACAAGGGAAAGTGCCCTTTGGCCTTTACTTCCCTAGCGTATCCTGTGCCTATTTTTGCTTCTGCGCAACTTGTGCCCATCACTGCCTTGGCACAATCTAAGGAAAACAGCCTTTTAGCTAACCCCTCTACTTTTTTAACTAAGAAATTGAAAGAGACTTCGTCTCAACAAACTGCTGGACAAAACAAAGAAAAGCGCCTTTTGGCCTTTTTCTCCCAGGCGCAACCTGCGCATGTTCCTGCTCCGGTACAACTTGCGCATGTTCATGCTCTGGCACAACCTGCATATACTTCTACACTAGTGCAACGTAAAGGGAAACACTATTTAGTGACTCCCTCTTTGCAACCAAACCAGAAGTTTAGTAAGAAATTACTAAACCAAGGGAAACGCACTTTAGCTTTTTCTCATTCTGCTCGAGTCATTGACTGGATGGAAAGTACTGCTAATTCAGATAGGAATTCTATTCTCCTTAACAGAGACAACAAAATCTCTGTCGGGAAGATGGGTTCTATTCAGAATAAACTTTCCATGCAAAAGGGTATTATGCCTATTCCAAAGAGGTCAGGACAGGATCTACCAAACCTATATATTTCAAGATCCCAACAAGACAAACTGTTAGTTTCTCAAGTAGATGTACAAGTAACTCCCCTATCAAACTTGTGCACTTATATCAACAGGTGCCAATCAGGGTCAACCTCGAGAAAATACAAAATGTATCAAGCGCAACCTACACCAGTTGCTAACTTGCACCAGAAGAAGAATGTTAAGATGAAAAATCCTACGACTTATGTTAACCAGCTTAGCACGTTCTTGTACACTCAAGAAGCGAAAGGTTACAAATTCGTTCTGTCCAAAAGTGGACCAACAACATCATTGCAATCACCACCATAAAGTTCTCATCAAATGCTGCTGTCAGTCAGCCAAGAGGTCCATCTTTGACCATTTGAATTATGTTCAGACTCATGAACCAATCCTAGTAGATGAATATGAATTACTCTATGCTCCTGTCAACATGACATCTCGAAGCACTGGGGGTAGAAAACGTCCAAGACGTAATGCTTCCCGCAATCCCAGCCAACAATACTTAGATCAGATTCATGAATCCGGAGAAGGAGTTTACCAATATACTAGATCAAGAGCCAAAAAATAATCGGTTAAAAGAATCTTTTTTTCGACCAAGACACAAGTGGTCAATGGAATCTTCTTGATTCTAACCAAGATTCCTTCAGTTAAAAGACATCCCTATCACTTATTCTGGGGGTAGTTTTTTATGTGACTCTGATGCTGACAGTTAAAGTTCTGAAAGGACCATCCCTTCCACTAGTTCGTCTTCAAGGGCTAGAAAAGTGACTGCTTATGTCATCACAGAAGATTAAGATACTTCCAGTTCGAACAGTCAAGAGCTGTCACGACCCGCACCCACTGTGAGGGTACGAGAACGTAACAACGCCCAGCCTACGCCGCAGTGCCGGCGGTAGAACGCTGTCCTAGGTCAACATACATCTAGCAATATAAAAATAAGCAGTAAATGAACTCAATCACAACTAATGAGGAGGAGAGCACAATACGATATAGAACTCAAGGAAATATTGAATATAGAAAAGTCTAGGATAATATCCCAGCAATATCCAGAGAACATATCTCAGCTTACAGAAGGAAAGAAAATATACAACTCAACATCTCTGAACAGAAGTAAAGACTAGCTAAACAGACTCAAGACAACATGAAAATAAGATAAGGCCTAACTAAACTAGTCTAGGCAGTGGGGTGAAGTCCTCAGCTAGAGCTATCCGAAGAAGGTATCCTCCCAGGCCTCCTCCTCGTCCTCTGTAATATTTTCAACAGGTCCAGTCAGGACAGGAACGAGTACAGTACATCTCAACACTTCATAGCAGGTTAGAAAATATAATCATGCAGTAAAGTAAGATATAGATACTGAAGGAATGTAGTATGCAAACAGAAAGAGAAACTGTAATGGAAATATCTACTATAAGTAAAGAGCTAATATTAGTGAGTCATAGTAAAATATAAACATGTGAATGGAATAGGAGGTTCATGACTACAGCTAAGAGGGTGATTTATGACTACAACTACTTGGATAATATTCACATGTCTATTTCTACTCCCCCATCCCCAATCAATACACAAGGATCTGTTCAAGTTATGTTAAGATTCGTGAAACTTCACATGGCTCATAAAATGAGTGATACGTGAAGGTGATTCATGGGGGCTCTGTGAACATGAGAGTACATATGTCACAGGCGGTTCGTGAATCAGAGGAAGCATAGAGATACGTGATGGTTCGTGAAACGCACAAAACATACTGTATCCGATGCTCCCGAGGGGGATAACATCTCATGAAAAGATCCATATAGTACCAACCCGTGTGACCAACGTGACAGTATCAAGTAAAGTAATTTAAAGCAAGAGAATAATTCTAAGCAGGATATGAAATGATCAGAGAATGTACTCGCCTGTATCTGAGTGTCCAATGTGAAAAGTACCGTCCAAGGAGTGGTGTCTGGCTCCTAATCAGAATAGCACAAGTCACAACAAGGCTAAAATGATATAATAAAGTCCTACTATGCATTCTACATGATTCTAAGTCAATCTAGGCCAAAGTCAACTCTTGGTCAACTCTGGAAGTCAAACTAGGTCAAACAAGTCTAAACTAGGCTAATCAAGTCTATACTAGTCTAAACTAGACTGTACAAGACTAATCTAGACTCTACTAGGTCTACCAAGTCTAATCCAGACTCTAAACTGACACACAGACACATCCATGGGCTATAGGCTATACCATGCCTATGAACCTACCATATTCACATTACACATGCCAATATATATCTAATATATATTACACATATTGATATAGCTATAATATAATATAAAAACACTCATATAGGCTAACTATATACATATCACCCATACACTATATATATACCCAAATTAAAACACAATAGTACACACACATTAGCATATAGGTACCTATATATATTACACATATATATAGGATACCTAAAAATGGAAATCTCACATATTCATAAGCATAGTGAAATAGGACATGAAATGTGTTGTGTTCAAGTGTGTGTGTGCGTATGAGAGATAGACATGAGGCTGTCCCATATAGTATGTGAGAATACAAGAGTGAAGTGAGGAATGTGTTTGTGTGTGTAAATGAGAGAAATATGTGTGTGTATGGGTGCAGAAAGAAGAACAGCAGGTACAAAACAGTATGGCATGAGGGAAGGAAAACAGTGGCAATTTGACACTGGTAATCAGTGAGCAAATAGGCTAAACAGTGAGTGACATACATGAGTGTGACCGATTTCAGAAACAAAATCAAAGCAGTGCAATGACAGTGCAACAATCACTTGAGCAAAATCAAGAGCCCAAATGAGAATTCTCAGTTTGCAGTCCAAACTCAGTTCAATATTCAACCCAACAAACAGTTAAAGCAGTCCTTAAATGCATTTCTCAGTTAACAGTTTAAGGAAACTGGAAAAAGTCATTACCAGATCAACTATTCATAAATCAGTGACAATTTGGTTTAAGAGTGAAAACTCAGATTTAGTGTGAGTCAGAAACAGGGTGTTCACAGGATTGGGAAATGACAGTTCAGTTTTTGAATGAAAATCTCAGTTTTTAAGAGAAAGGACCTCAGGTTTTCATGACCCTCTTGGTTAACATCTGTATAGGGAAATCTCAGTGTCTCAATGTGTGAAAAAACTCAAAGTGAATGAATTATTTAGTTCTCAGAAAAATAGAAAACAGTGGCAAGTGTGTACACAATTCAATAGCTGAAAATCTCAGAATTTATAGGACACCATGTGTACCCAATTAAATATTGAAATCTCAGTTTTAAACAGTTGAACTCCAACTCAGATTATCATGTGAACAAAAGGGAAATCAATAAGCATGCCATATCTCAGATAATAGCTGAGAACATACTCTAAATCTCAGGTTTTAAAAATCAACCCACATCCAAATCACCCCAATTTTGACTCACTACTAGTAAACACATAGGAGAAGATATTAGGCATTTGATATCGTGCAATTTACAGTGTTAATTGGATCAAAATGAAGACAAAAATCGAAATTAAACCTGGACAGAACAGTGACATATGGATATAGTGTGTGTATCAGGAAAACAGGGAAATAGGGAATAAAATAGAGTGATTAGTGACAGTGAGCTTGTTCAGTGCAATGGGAAAAAGATTGACAGTACATAAAAATAATCAGTTCATTTATGAAGAATACCATCTCAGGTTAAATAGGAAATCAATCCTATCCATTCGAATCCAACACCAATGCTAAAATTCCATTTTCAGCTCAAAAGCCCATATTTGAATTGTAATATTCATTAATATGAAGCAACAGATATGTGAGAGTGTTTTATAGTTGAAAAACATTGATAACAAGGATTATTAGCTCAGGAATTTGAAAGAAAAACAATGTATCAACATGTATCAGACCCTGTGAATAGTTAACATGCCAATCAACCCCATTCGAACCATCCTTCCACATAAAACCCACCCCAATCAATGAAAGTTAATCTAATATAGTTTATACATTACATTTAGGATTAAAATGATAATTAAATTCACTATTTAGTTCATTAAACTGAAATAAAAACAGAAAACAATTAATGCACTGACACACGCACAGTGCAAAATCAGTGCACACACGATTTCGTGTCCGACACGACACGAGGACCCGCAAGACTTTGGGAGCCTCATGTCAGTCTGTGCCCGCACCCACGTGTCAATTTATACGCGCCCACGTTGCATGTATGGCGCGCAATAGACCCCGAGCAGCAGGGCATGGAACTGCCTACGCGCGCGCATGCACCCGCATGTCCGTGCATCCCCCGTGACCCGACACGACACGAAAACCTCACTCAGACACTTGAAACTCGTAAGCGACATCAAAACCCTAATTTCTATTCAATTACATTCCTAAAAATCAACCGAAATGCCCTTTGGGGCATTTCATCAAACACAAACACCATGTCACTGATACGTGTCCAAATAGGACACGAATCCAATGACACAGGACACAAAACCTATCCAGACCTTAGGGGGACCCTTAGGGCTTCCTATTGGTGAAGACAAAATGGAAATCCATTGGGAAATAGGGAAGTTACCTATTGGTGAAGAAATCTTCACAAAAGCTAAAATGGAGAGATTCCTCAAGCCACCCAACTTTCACAAATTGTTGTTTCCCTGCAAATAAAATATACCAGCAGCAAGAGGAAGAAATTTAGGTCCTATAGGAATTAGTTTGAAGGAAAAAGGAATTGAAATGGATTTTTAAGGATTTTAGGAAGATGGGACTCACCTCTTTCCTTAGAACTCTTGAAGAACCCTAAAAGAGGCTAGCCCTAGAAATTAGGAGTGTATTTATAATAGGGGAATCCCTAGGTTCAGCTAGGGGCTGACCACTTGGCTTTGGGTTAGGGTTGAGCTAGGTTTGTTAGTCCTATCTAGCTAAGTCACAAAATGACTTATGTAATCACAAGCCATTTATCAAATAACTTGATTTCTACATTCCTAATTCAAGTTCTAATGAATCACTAACCACTAACTTGAGTCACACTAGGTTAGACTAGGGTCCACTTGACCTAACCAAACCCAACTAACTATGGTTAGTTCCTAGGTTCGTCTACATGAGTCAAAACTAGTCAAAAATCAAACTAGTCCAAATAAATCCAAAATAAATCCTACAAATTCCCATAAATTCTAATAAATTATAATAAATCCAAATAACCCTAAAAATGTCAAAAATACCCTAATCACATGGCTAGGCTCTAGGGTAGGCAGTATCTACTAATCACTAGCACAACACCAAAATCACAAGTCATAAATTTAAATAGTTTAAAATTAATTAAAAATGACTAAAAATTCTAATATGAAATAAATATCATTAATTAATAATTATAATTACAAAATTTCAAAATTACCCTCATTTTAGAAACTGGGTGTTACAATCCTACCCACCTTATAAAAATTTCGTCCTCGAAATTAAGATGGTAGCAGGCCTTCTAGGTTAAACCCCCAGCAATCATAGTCTCAGAATCTACCTTAAACATACAGTTGAAAAGTGTAACCTATGGGGTCATGGCATGCAATATCAGTCTGTGGTCTCTTCTAGTTATACCAACCATGCTACAGTACTAGGCAATCATAAGGTATCAAAACATACAAGCAAGGGATGCATCAAAATTCTCAAAAAGGAATACTAAGGTTAGGTCAAACTCACCTCCAGCTAGGTATGAGAACCAGAACTCCCTCCTGGAAGCAGGGCCCTGGTTGGGGCAGGTATAGCCGGGCAGTGCTGCATCCAGTGTGCAGCTGAACCACAGATTAGGCACAATCCTAGTCTCTTTCTACAGTTGTTTCGCTTGTGTCCAGACTTCTTGCAGTAGGCACAGATAGGATCCGGCTCAGCTGGCCTCTACTGGACAGGAGACTGGGCTGGGTATGATGATATAGGCTGGATAAATGGGTACTCCTCAGACTCTGAGTAGGACTGGGTACTGCTCCTCGCCCTCTTTGAGCTAGGCTCTCCTCCTAGAAGCACAGAGTCCCGCAGACGTAGCAACCTCTGGATTTGCTCTCTCATGGACTCCTCATGAACTCTCTGTGACTCCATCATCCTTTCTTGGAAAAATACAAACACCTGGGCTGCATCAAGTAACAAACCTTCGGGTGGTACAGTAGGGAGTACAGAGGGTAGGGAAGGGCTCTCGGTCTCAGGCAAATCCGCAGCTCTCTCCTGAACGACAGGAGATGAAGGAAGACTCTCCGACGAGGCTACCACCATCTCCTCAATGGCAGGAGGTGCCACCACCCCCTGGTCAGATAGAGGAATAACTATCTCCTGAACAGTAGGAGGTGGGGGCACGCTCTCAGTAGCTGCAGCTGCTCTCAGGCGACGGGCTCGGGTCATGGGTGCCATACTGAAAGAAAGAGAAAGGAGATAAAATATAAATCAATCATCAAGGCTGAAAAAAACTAGTAAATATCAACAAAAAAGAACTAGCTACAAGAATTACTATTTAAAGCCAGGCTATACTATCATTCCTAAGACAAGGGCCTAATCACAAGTCATCAAATCATCACACTAAGGAAGAACTACATATGCAAAGCTCTATAAAGCTAAGAAGATCTCTACTCCTAAATTGTTTAATGATGGAAACAATTTATAATAACTGGAATGAAGATAGAGACGATATATTTAAGAACCTTTCTAAGATACAATCTGATAATCATATGCGTCTGTCCAAAAATCATGATACTCGGAGTCCTCGCCACGCTAGTAAGCAAGGCTGCGATAAACAGTAGAGTACATAACAGGGGCATGCACCTCTATAATCATGTCGTCTGGAATTCTCGCTATGCCGACTAGTATAGCTGCGAGGAATTCTAAATCTCATAACCAAGATACGTACATCCGAAGTCAGGTCTCTATGTTTCCGCCACGCCAGCTAATATAGCTGCGATAAACTCTAGGTTCCATAACCAAGTAGACGTTTTACCATCCATGTATTCCCGTCGTCATATGTTATCAGAAAGATATCGTAACTCGGGCCATAAAAATTCATCTCGATAGGAAAATCAAATCAACAACGATCCAACAAAATCAGATTCGATAATCAAGGAGTGAGAGCAACAAAGCAAGGGTAATGATTTAAATTAAAGTTTAAACAAGATTCTCAAGGGTCGTCCCAGGAATCTTTCAATGAATCCTAACCGTGATTGAGTACCTTCAAAATATGTATCCAAATCCTACTGCAGGCTGTAGTGATACTCCACTTCGAATACCACTACATAAACTCGACCTGTATGGGCCACCACTAAAAACGTGTCACGACCCGCACCCACTGTTAGGGTACAAGAACGTAACAACGCCCAGCCTACGCCGCAGTGTCGGTGGTAGAACGCTGTCCTAGGTCAACATACATCTAGCAATATAATAATAAGCAGTAAATGAACTCAATCACAACTAATGAGGAGGAGAGCACAATACGATATAGAACTCAAGGAAATACTGAATATAGAAAAGTTTAGGATAATATCCCAGCAATATCCAGAGTACATATCTCAGCTTACAGAAGGAAAGAAAATATACAACTCAACATCTCTGAACAGAAGTAAAGACTAGCTAAACAGACTCAAGACAACATGAAAATAAGATAAGGCCTAACTAAACTAGTCTAGGCAGTGGGGTGAAGTCCTCAGCTAGAGCTATCCAAAGAAGGTATCCTCCCAGGCCTCCTCCTCGTCCTCTGTAATATTTTCAACAGGTCCAGTCAGGATAGGAACGAGTACAGTACATCTCAACACTTCATAGCAGGTTAGAAAATATAATCATGCAGTAAAGTAAGATATAGATACTGAAGAAATGCAGTATGTAAACAGAGAGAGAAACTGTAATGGAAATATCTACTATAAGTAAAGAGCTAATAGTGACTAGTGAGTCAGAGTAAAATATAAACATGTGAATGGCATAGGAGGTTCATGACTACAGCTAAGAGGGTGATTCATGACTACAGCTACTTGGATAATATTCACATGTCTATTTATACTCCCCCATCCCCAATCAATACACAAGGATCTGTTCAAGTTATGTTAAGATTCGTGAAACTTTACATGGCTCATAAAATGAGTGATACGTGAAGGTGATTCATGGGGGCTCTGTGAACATGAGAGTACATGTGTCACAGGCGGTTCGTGAATCAGAGGAAGCATAGAGATACGTGATGGTTCGTGAAACGCACAAAACATACTGTATCCGATGCTCCCGAGGGGGATAACATCTCATGAAAAGATCCATATAGTACCAATCCGTGTGACCAACGTGACAGTATCAAGTAAAGTAATTTAAAGCAGGAGAATAATTCTAAGCAGGATATAAAATGATCAGAGAATGTACTCGCCTGTATCTGAGTGTCCAATATAAAAAGTACCGTCCAAGGAGTGGTGTCTGGCTCCTAATCAGAACAGCACAAGTCACAACAAGGCTAAAATGATATAATGAAGTCCTACTATGCATTCTACATGATTCTAAGTCAATCTAGGCCAAAGTCAACTCTTGGTCAACTCTGGAAGTCAAACTAGGTCAAACAAGTCTAAACTAGGCTAATCAAGTCTATACTAGTCTAAACTAGACTGTACAAGACTAATCTAGACTCTACTAGGTCTACCAAGTCTAATCCAGACTCTAAACTGACACACAAACACATCCATGGGCTATAGGCTATACCATGCCTATGAACCAACCATATTCACATTACACATGCCAATATATATCTAATATATATTACACATATTGATATAGCTATAATATAATATAAAAACACTCATATAGGATAACTATATACATATCACCCATACACTATATATATACCCAAATTAAAACACAATAGTACACACACATTAGCATATAGGTACCTATATATATCACACATATATATAGGATACCTAAAAATAGAAATCTCACATATTCATAAGCATAGTGAAATAGGACATGAAATGTGTTGTGTTCAAGTGTGTGTGTGTGTGAGATAGACATGAGGCTGTCCCATATAGTGTGTGAGAATACAAGAGTGAAGTGAGGAATGTGTATGTGTGTGTAAATGAAAGAAATATGTGTGTGTGTGGGTGCAGAAAGAAGAACAGCAGGTACAAAACAGTATGGCATGAGGGAAGGAAAACAGTGGCAATTTGACACTGGTAATCAGTGAGCAAATAGGCTAAACAGTGAGTGACATACATGAGTGTGACAGATTTCAGAAAGAAAATCAAAGCAGTGCAATGACAGTGCAACAATCACTTGAGCAAAATCAAGAGCCCAAATGAGAATTCTCAGTTTGCAGTCCAAACTCAGTTCATTATTCAACCCAACAAACAGTTAAAGCAGTCCTTAAATGCATTTCTCAGTTAACAGTTTAAGGAAACTGGAAAAAGTCATTACCTGATCAACTATTCATAAATCAGTGACAATTTGGTTTAAGAGTGAAAACTCAGATTTAGTGTGAGTCAGAAACAGGATGTTCACAGGATTGGGAAATGACAGTTCAGTTTTTGAAAGAAAATCTCAGTTTTTAAGAGAAAGGACCTCATGTTTTCATGACCCTCTTGGTTAACATCTGTATAGGGAAATCTCAGTGTCTCAATGTGTGAAAAAAATCAAAGTGAATGAATCATTTAGTTCTCAGAAAAATAGAAAACAATGGCAAGTGTGTACACAATTCAATAGCTGAAAATCTCAGAATTTATAGGACACCATGTGTACCCAATTAAATGTTGATATCTCAGTTTTAAACAGTTGAACTCCAACTCAGATTATCATGTGAACAAAAGGGAAATCAATAAGCATGCCATATCTCAGATAATAGCTGAGAACATACTCTAAATCTCAGGTTTTAAGAATCAACCCACATCCAAATCACCCCAATTTTGACTCACTACTAGTAAACACATAGGAGAAGATATTAGGCATTTGATATCATGCAATTTAAAGTGTTTATTGGATCAAAATAAAGACAAAAATCAAAATTAAACCTGGACAGAATAGTGACATATGGATATAGTGTATATATCAGGAAAACAGGGAAATAGGGAATAAAATAGAGTGATCAGTGACAGTGAGCTTGTTCAGTGCAATGGGAAAAAGATTGACAGTACATGAAAACAATCAGTTCATTTATGAAGAATACCATCTCAGGTTAAATAGGAAATCAATCCTATCTATTCGAATCCAACACCAATGCTAAATTTCCATTTTCAGCTCAAAAGCCCATATTTGAATTGCAATATTCAATAATAGGAAGCAACAGATATGTGAGAGTATTTTATAGTTGAAAAACATTGATAACAAGGATTATTAGCTCAGGAATTTGAAAGAAAAACAATGTATCAACATATATCAGACCCTGTGAATAGTTAACATACCAATCAACCCCATTCGAACCATCCTTCCACATAAAACCCACCCCAATCAATAAAAGTTAATCTAATATAGTTTATACATTACATTTAGGATTAATATGACAATTAAATTCACTATTTAGTTTATTAAACTGAAATGAAAACAGAAAACAATCAATGCACTGACACACGCACAGTGCAAAATTAGTGCACACACGATTTCGTGTCCGACACGACACGAGGACCCGCAAGACTTTGGGAGCCTCGTGTCAGTCTGTGCCGGCACCCACGTGTCAATTTATACGTGCCCACGTGGCGTGTATGGCGCGCAATAGACCCCGAGCAGCAGGACATGGAACTGTCTGCGCGCGTGCGCATGCACCCGCGTGTCCGTGCGTCCCCCGCGACCCGACACGACACGAAAACCTTACTCAGACACTAGAAACTCATAAGCGACAACAAAACCCTAATTCCTATTCAATTACATTCCTAAAAATCAACCAAAATGCCCTTTGGGGCATTTTATCAAACACAAACACCATGTCACTGATACGTGTCCAAATAGGACACGAATCCAATGACACAGGACACGAAACCTATCCAGACCTTAGGGGGACCCTTAGGGCTTCCTATTGGTGAAGACAAAATGCTAATCCATTGGGAAATGGGGAAGTTACCTATTGGTGAAGAAATCTTCACAAAAGCTAAAATGGAGAGATTCCTCAAGCCACCCAACTTTCACAAATTGTTGTTTCCCTGCAAATAAAATATACCAGCAGCAAGAAGAAGAAATTTAGGTCATAAAGGAATTGGTTTGAAGGAAAAAGGAATTGAAATGGATTTTTAAGGATTTTAGGAAGATGAGACTCACCTCTTTCCTTAGAACTCTTGAAAAACCCTAAAAGAGGCTAGCCCTAGAAATTAGGAGTGTATTTATAATGGAGGAATCCCTAGGTTCAGCTAGGGGCTGACCACTTGGCTTTGGGTTAGGGTTGAGCGAGGTTTGTTAGTCCTATCTAGCTAAGTCACAAAATGACTTATGTAATCACAAGCCATTTATCAAATAACTTGATTTCTACATTCCTAATTCAAGTTCTAATGAATCACTAACCACTAACTTGAGTCACACTAGGTTAGACTAGGGTCCACTTGACCTAACCAAACCCAACTAACTATGGTTAGTTCCTAGGTTCGTCTACATGAGTCAAAACTAGTCAAAAATCAAACTAGTCCAAATAAATCCAAAATAAATCCTAAAAATTCCCATAAATTATAATAAATCCAAATAACCCTAAAAATGTCAAAAATACCCTAATCACATGGCTAGGCTCTAGGGTAGGCAGTATCTACTAATCACTAGCACAACACCAAAATCACAAGTCATAAATTTAAATAGTTTAAAATTAATTAAAAATCTTTAAAAATTCTAATATGAAATAAATATCATTAATTAATAAATATAATTACAAAATTTCAAAATTACCCTCATTTTAGAAACTGGGTGTTACAAGAGCAGAGAATTGCTACTTTGGAGGCTAGTTTGAACAAAATGACTGAGACGATGACAGGCATGCATGCTGTGATTATGGCACAACATATAGTTCCACCGGTCGCGAATCTGATTCTGACTTAGAAACCTGTAATAACATCAGTTCCCATAAATATTGATCAGGGGTACAGTCTCCTCACACCGGTTCCATTCATGCACAGGCTATTCCAAGTCAATCCGGTACCGGGGGTGGTACTTATCATGCTGTACCCCTCCTAACATATTAAATTATTGTACTCCTCCACAATCAACAAGAGATACCAATGAGTCCTTAAAACTTTTACGTACTCAATTTGAATCTTTCAAACAAAATGATGGCCTGCAGAAGCTTGGGATCAAACAACCCTATCCTATAGAATGGAAAGAGGTCTAATTTTCTTTTAAATACAAACCCCCTACTATTATGTTGTTTGATGGCAGCATGTCTCCAAGTCAATATCTCAATCACTTTGAAGTAATGACTGATCAACTTCAACCAAATGATGCTCTTCTTACTAGAGTATTTGTCTATTGTTTAGCTGGTACATTATATGACTGGTATCGTAGTTTACCAGATGGTTGTATAACCTCTTTTGCTGGCTTCAAACAAATATTCTTGGAATGATTTTATGAGGGAACCAATGACATGACTATGTCTGCCCTCATCAAAATCAAACAACGATATAATCAAACTACTGAACGTTTTATTAAACGGTTCCGCCGTAAAGCACTCAAAATGCCTCTCAGAACCCTAGATGCTCTGACTATAGACACGTGCAAATCAAACCTGTTGCCTATAATCAGCATGTAGACAGTATCAAGATAATTCCAGGATTGGCCTTCCTTCATAGTGAACGCCAAAGCAGGAGAAGAGAGCGCTGACAAGTTCAAGCAATTAGGTATTCAAATGCCTAATCTTGACAAAGATGAACAAGCTACACCAAATAATAGTGGTCATCAAAACAATCACAAGAGCAAGGAGACTTTGGCCATTAATCTCAAAGGGAAAGAAGCTCTAGCCATCAATGTAAATTAGCCAACATCTACCCCAACAGCACCACCATAACGGGCACCACGTCGAAAAAGAAGAATACACTTTTGATGTAGATGATATCATGGTATCTTTGAGTGCCTCATCAAGAGCAATAAACTTTAACTGCCAGAACCAAAATGGCCAGATGAAGTTGGTAAGACTAACCATCCTAAATATTATGTTTACCACATGTTTATTGGACATCCAACTCGAGCGTGCTATGTGCTCAAGGATAAAATTCAGGAGATGGTTAATTCTGGTATAATCACTCTCTAACAAGACGAGAAAACTGTAACGGCTAATGTCGTCTCTTTACAGTTTAGAGATTTTCTAGTTCAACTTGTGCAGGACGGTGTCATCCCCATCCCGAGAACTACTCTGAAGATTATTAATCTTCCACTTGCATAAAATAATGGTCTTGTTCATCTGTCTACTGATAAAAGGGAAATTATATGGATCCATCCAAATTTAGTGGGGGACTTCAAAACACCATCTTCTACCAGCAAGTCTAAGAAGGCCACTAAAAATAAATCATGTCATATGATTTCATTTGGTGAACATTATCTTCCATCTCTAACTGCTACCTTCATCTCGGCAACAGATAATCCTTCTTCTTCTTCCCCTAATAAGACAACAATGTCAAAATCAGAAGCTAAATACCAACCAGCTTTCCATCTGCATAGTCTACAGTCTCGTGAACTCATGACAAAAATGGGATATGATCTACAAAAGGCCTCTGATTTAAATCACGTAAAGGGATCTCCTGTACCTCTTTTTCTATGTCTTTCTTACAACCAATCTCGGGTTGGTTTAGGTTACTGGACAAATTCTCCATCCTGCCAAAAGAAACCTACTAGAAATAAGATCCAGGCAAAGAGTTGCAATATTGTGTCCTTTGAGCTTATATCCGAAAAAGTCTTAACAGGTACCAGGTCTGGAAAACCTTACCTAAGAGACTATTCAGAAGGTCAAGAAAACCCTGCTCCAGCTCTAGAGGCTCCTCAAGCACCATCTTCTCCTGCTTTCAATGATCCATCAGCTTCATCACCTCCAATAGAGCCAACTCCTTTCCAAACCAATGACAGCCGACAAAAAAAAATAGCCTGTCTATTTTGATAAAGTATTGAAGAAGACTTCAACTTTGGGACTTGAGAAGCCGTATAACTTTGATATACTGGCTCAGCTGGCTAATACCCCGACAAGATTGTCAATTTTTGAGCTACTCTGTCTTTCGAAGGAAACTCGAAAAATATTGAGTGAAGCTTTGACGCAAGCTGATACTTGTTTAGCACTTCTCAAGAAGCCAGAGGATGAGCCTATAACATGCCTTCATTGTCATAGTGTGATGGAATTGATGCCAAACATCACCTTTATACAAGATGATATATTGTTGGAAGATAATCGTCATGGTCGACCCCTCTACTTCACAGGATATGTCGATACCATTAAGGTTGATCATATTTTGATGGATCATGGGTCTGCACTTAGCATCATGTCCAAGACTCTACTAGATGCATTGAAGATTCTTGTACACAATCTTTCAACAACTATCACGACAATCTTGGGATTCAATTCTAGATGAAGTGAACCTTTGGAAAAGATCAGTCTGAAAGTTCAAATAGGCAATCTTCGTACAAATGTTACTTTCTACGTTATCGATAATTACGGCTCTTAGAATGCTTTGCTGGGAAGACCCTTTCTGCATGAGCATAACATTGTAACATCCACTTTACATCAATGCTTCAAATATGTGGACGTCAATGGAGAAGTTGAAAAGGAAGTAGCTGACCTAAATCCTTTCAGGGGCATTGAAGCATATTCTACGAACTCTCGGATGTACAAGGAGGAGTTCATGAAAGTTGTATTGGCAATAGATAGTGAGAAAGATTAGAAACATACTTTAAAAGATGTTCTCATGATCCCCGTCAAAGGACATGCTACTCGTCCCTCTTCTTCTCAAACGTTGACTATACATCTTTTCTCTCATAACAAACAGCCTCCTGCTGTAGAAAGGGAACATAAGGAGCTCACCTCTTCTGAGCCTCATGTTATCGACCTTCGTCGTAATAAACCTTCACCTTCCCCTTCTCCTTCTGCTCCTCTGGTTATCAACCTTACTAAGCCTTCTGTTAATACTAAGAATCATGTTGTAAATGATGATGTACAAGTCAATAAAGTAGTATCTCCTTTATAGTATACTGATGTCCTTTATTATACTCGATGTTATTTAAAAATATTAGATAACTTCGAACCATACCGTAGGAGCAGTTGAAGCTTCCCAAAATAAAGTATTGCTCGAGCCAATGCAGGACTCCTTTTTTCTAGTTCCTTTCAGGAAGAAAGATGAACTTCCTATACTTTTTAGTAAAGGAACGGAACAGAAGATCATGTCCGATAGTGAAGAAGAAAATCACGATAATGGAAGACTTCAACTACGTCATTATAGTCAGCAATCAAAAGATATCATTTAAAAGATGGGCTACAATTTTAAAGCTGATCTCAATGGCGACAAATGAAGGTAAACTCCTATTCATATTCCTGCTCCGAAAGGAAAATCACAATAATACTACAGCAAAATGAAGCGGGGATTAGGTTATACTTCACCAATTCTGACTCCACAAGCCTCCGAATCCGATAAAGAAGAATGATCTAACTCTTCTGATTCTGTCTCATGGGATTCAGACACCAGTGTATGGCATGTCCATCGAGTGACTCTATCTTCCAATATGGTAACTGCTGAGTTCTCGGAAGATGACAGAGATTTTACCGAAGTCTCTGAATCTGATCCTTGGGCACAAAGGATGGTTACTCAATGGGAGCTTCACTTTGAACAATGTGAGCCACCTACTAAAGATCAGTTTGTTCAAGTCACTATTGGAGATGAAACTTCCCCAAAACCAATATTTGTCAGCAAAAGCCTCCCCGAAACAGATAAAGAAGAACTGATCCAGCTCATTAGGGAATACATTGATGTATTCGTCTGGAGCTATGAAGATATGCTAGGATTGGATCCTCATATCACTACCCACAAGCTCAACATTCTGCCAAATGTGAAGCCAGTCAAACAGCAACAACTTCGGTTTCGACCCGACATGATAGATGCCATAGAAGCTGAAGTCAAGAAACTCATCGCCTGCAGTTTCATCAGAGAAGAACAACATCTAGACTGGGTAGCCAATGTTGTCCCAATTTTAAAGAAAACAGGGAAGTCTGGGTCTGCATCGACTTCAGAGACCTTAATAAAGCTTGTCCCAAAAGACGAATTCCTTCTTCCAATCACTGATGTCATGATCGACAATACTTGAAGATTTAAACGTATGTCCTTTATGGATGGATTCTCATGATATAATCAAATCAAAATGCATCCAGAAGATGAAAAACATACATTTTTGCACTCCCCTTAGAGTTTATTGCAATACCGTCATGCCATTTGGTCTTAAGAACGTTGGTACAACAAATCAGCGGGCCATGAGTACCATCTTTCGTGATCATTTATGAAAGATGGTTGAATGTTATGTTGACGATATTGCAGTCAAAAGTCATCTATAAGAAGATCGCATTCAAGACTTGAGAACTATTTTCGATCTAATGTGCTAGCATCAACTCAAGATGAATCCCACCAAGTCATTCCTGGGAGTCTCTAGTGGCAAATTTCTTGGATTCGTTATTACCTCTAAAGGTATACACGTTGAGCCTGAGAAAATTAAAGCCATCCAAGAGATGTATCCTCCACGCAACCTAAAAGAACTATGAGGATTACAGGGATGGCTTATGTATATCAGGAGATTCATCTCAAATCTCTCTGGACGTTGTAAACCGTTCACTCAACTTATGAAGAAAGGTGTGTCTTTTAGTTGGACTGAAGAATGTCAACAAGCATTTGAAGACATAAAGAGGTACTTGATGAACCCTCATGTTCTAGTGCCTCCAGTGTCAGGAATACCTTTCCTGATGTATGTTCGAGCAATGGACCATTCCCTAAGTGCTTTATTAGCTCAGAATAATAAAGAAGGTCATAAACAATCTATCTATTACCACAGCCATACAATGATTGGAGTTGAGCATTGATGCACTCCAGTCGAAAAAGAATGTATAGCTTTGATGTTTGTTGTTCAAAAGATGAGACATTATATCACTGGCCAAACTATTCATGTCATTTCTAGAGTTAACCCTCTCCGGGTCCTGATGAAAAAGTCCAGTACACTCAATTCTAGGCTTGCAACATGGGCCATAATGTTAGCACAATATGATATGGTTTATGTTCCTTAAAAGTCTGTTAAAGGTCAAGCCCTTGCGGACTTTCTAGCAGCTCATCCAATTCCCGAAACGTCTAAACTCTACGACAGATTATAGATGAAACTTTGGAGTCCAACATGATTTCAAAAGAAATTCTTACATGGCATTTATTCTTTGATGGTGCATCCAGAATTGGACCAAAAGGTGTTATTATTGCTGGAGTTGGAATCGTCCTCGTCTCACTAGAAGGGTTACCTATTTAAAGAGCTTATTCTTTAGATGAGTCGTGTTAAATAATGTGGCTGAATATAATGCTCTGCTTATTGGTCTCCAATTGGCTAAACAATTAGATATTGAGTATCTTGAAGTTTACAGAGACTCCAAATTGATTGTCAATCAAGTTAGAGGCACATACGAAGTTCGACATCAAGATCTGGTTCCATATCATGATGCAGCGACCATAATGGCTAATTCATAAAAAGGCTTCTTCATCAAGCATGTATGTCGAGCGTGTAACATAGAAGTTGATGCACTCGCTAATCTTTCAGCAGTATTAGCAATTCCCGTAAGCAGGCAACAAATGATTGTCATCACTAATAGAGAGTTATTTTGTGTCAAGAATAACTTAAATACTGAAGTTAACAACCTAAACATGGAACAATTCAGTTGAAATTTTGTGCCATCAGTGAAGATTGGAGGACTCCTTTCATAGACTTTGTGGTCCATGATATCTTACCCGAAGATCCTAAGGAGGCTACAACATTTCGACGACGGTCGCTCAGATTTTATTATAATCATACTACAATGACACTCTACCGACGAATATTTGATGGTTTACTCCTACGTTGTCTTGCGGAAGAAGAAGTAAAACAAATACTTCGTGAAGTTTATGACGGTATTTTTGGTGCACATCAACCTGGTCCTAAATTACATGATCATATTCGCCGTATGGGCTACTATTGGCCCTCGACGATATCTGATGCAATTGAGTAGGCAAGGAAGTATCGAGCATGTCAAATCCATACCGACTTCATTCATCAACCATCAGAATTTCTTTACCCGACGGTAGCATCTTGGCCCTTTAAAGCTTGGGGTATGGATGTCATCGGTCATATCAACCCTTCCTCGACTCGAGGACATTGATCCATATTAGCCATAACGAATTATTTCTCAAAGTGGGCTGAAGCTTTACATCCAATTGAGGTCAAGACAAGCAGTATTATTAATTTTATTAAGCATCATGTGATCTACAGATTCGGTGTTCTTCGGCGAATCATTCATGATAATGGACCACAATTAATCAGTCAGAATTTTACTCGATTCTGCGATGACAACATGATCAATAATATTGCTTCTACAGCTTATAATCATGCAGCTAACGGGTTGGCAGAAGAATTTAACAAGACCATCATCAAACTCCTCAAGAAGTTTGTTTCTACCAACAAACAAAATTAGAGTGAGAAGCTTGGAGAATGTATGTGGGCTTACCGTACTACGATACGTACTCCTACAGGCTACACTCCGTTCTCTTTGGTATATGGATGCGAGGTCATCTTACCATTGGAAATCCAGATCCCTTCCCTAAGGATTGCCATTGCCAATGTACTCACAACCGAAAATAATGATCGTCTGAGACTTCAGAAGCTTGAAGCACTTGACGAGAAATGGCTCCTAGCTCAACAACATATTGAGTTATACCAAGCTCATCTATCAAAAGCCTTCAACCGTAAAGTCAAAGTTTGAATATTTCAGAAAGGAGAACTAGTTCTAACTGTCAGACATCCTATGACTATGATGCATATGACTAAAGGCAAATTCGAAGCGAAGTGCGAAGGACACTACATTGTAAGCAAAGTTTTCTTCAACGGAGCTTATCAATTGACTGGTATGGATGGTCGAGTAGCCATGATGCCTATTAATGGCAAGTTTCTTAAAAATATTATGTTTAAAGACAAAAGATGTCAACACAGAGACTCAGAATGTAAATAAAATTCCTTTTATTTCACAATTCAGATGGAAGGAAATACATAAAATTAACAAGGACCAGATCCCTCATGATCGAAGACAAATTTTGCAAGGAGCTCGAATATACTATTGTTGGACGATACCAACAATTCACATGCAGCTTTCCTCAGAGCTTCTTCCTCGGCAGTACTCCCAGGCTCTACCAGTTTGGCAAGAATGTCCTGCTTCTGTTCAGGGACAGCCGAGCTTTCTCTGATTTTTGACTGAATAGACCGCAGAGGCTACTCGGAAGTAGTGTCGAGGGCGGCTTTGATTATCGAGATGACTTCCGTCTCCTTAGGCAAATCTTCTGAAGATATTTGCAAATAAGAGAAAAGGAGTGAATGATGCTCTCAGAAAAGTTCTACACTATTTATAGACGGAAAATCCAAACATTCTGTCTCGAGAACCAAAGCCACCTTTCCTCGAAAATAAATGTTCTTTCATTTCATCTCCTTTGAATAGGTCTTCGTTTGTTGTCTATCTCGAGAACTGAAGCGACCTTTCCTTGAAAAGGCATGCTTATTCATCATTCTTTTTTATTTCTACTTCATTGCGGGAATGGGCCTACATTTATTATCATTTATTTACTTTTTTGTAAATAAAGCTATAGATAATAAAAACTCAAAATCCCCGTGGAGTCTATCCAAATCATCAATTCCGTCTTTTGAAACCCAGTTGTTTTAAAAGATGTCTTTTCTTTATGATAAATCTGCATTATCATAGATATTGTCTTTTTAGACACGATATTCTGTCTTTAAGTCCCAACGGACTTGAAGACCATTTATAGAAAAATGAGTTCACGTCCAAATTACCTATGGATTCTATTTTCTATATCATCACATCAAATCAAATCATAAAGAAGAGAAAATTATTCTTTATTCCTTCTTTAAAACATAAATACATCTTAATGGAAATCTATTACATCCCGTATTTTTATTCTAAATTTAACAACTGAAGGTCTATTACATCTTTGGATCTTCTTGTTGGTGCCAGTTCCTTGTCGTCTCGACCTGAAGCGGCGAGCAAGGCAACGAAATCAACTCTGGTCTTTGCTCTCAGAAAGACGAGAGAAGAACCACAGAGTGCAGTAGCTCGAAGAAAAGTTGTTGTCAATATAACTGGTAGAGAAGAGACGACCTTCATGAGAAATAGGAATGAGATCACCCTTGTGATACGATTCCTAATTCTGTGACTCCACCGTCCAATTCTCCAGGTATAAAGGCCCTTCCTACCGTCTCGAGTAAGCCCTTTTAAGCATAAAGATTCTGAGATCTTTGATGTGTGTGTCAAAGTGGTTCAACTTCATAGCATCCAAGATCACCGATGCCGGTTATGGGAATTTTCGTCAGTTGGTTCCCTGTAAACATCAGAAAGAAGAAGAGAATACAGTAAAAGTTCTTTTCTTATCGCAACTATTCATATGCAATGGAAGCTGAAACATTATGCACGTCCATAGGCATATATTTCGGGAAGAATGAAGCACGAAAGCACGAGAAATACCACATGTCGTTCAGAAGTTTTTGTTATCAGAACCGAGAAAAGTTAAAAAAATGTGTGGGACGTGTCAAGACAGTTACACAACAAAGCTTAAATGTTCCATGATTTAATAAAGTCCAATTTTTCATTTCATAATGAAAAAGTGGACAGACACTACAGACATAGGCACTATGGCCATTATGCAAAATAACACTCTCGTATCAGGTCACTTCTTCTTTCTGTCATCAGTACGACGTAAAGTAGCGCTCAATTCCTCCATTTTATGGATTCCCGAACGATGCATCAAACGGAGGAATCCTTCCCTATGTTCTAAGGTGCCACGCTCTTCGGAAGAAGACGATGACCTACCTCAGGAATGAGCGAAGACTATTGGGGTCAGGCCAAAACAGTCGAGAAAGTTCTCCACCCTTAGGGATGGGTCAGTTTCCAGCAAATACTCCGCAGGCGCAGAGTGTAACTTCTTCTCAGAAGCTTTGTCGTTGTCATGGTTGTTCGTCCCCTTCTTCATGTTAGGTGCCATAAGAGTGAATGAAGATGAAGGTTGAACTTCATGCTCATATATATACAGCAGAGGTCGGACCCCGCCAACACTTCATATTCCCCATAAACGGGCACGTATCACTTAACGAGGGAGAAAGGAAAAAGGCATTTCGAAAAAGAATGCCCCATAATTAGGTTCATCGTTGGGAATGAACCGAGTATTTAATGCTCTATTTTTTCAGGTTACACGACACTCAAATTGTACCGCACACAGCATGTGCAGCCATCAGGTTGCGTAGCAATCAGGTTGTGCTGTATTTTATCGCACAACGCGTCAAAATTGTGCCCAAAAGATAGCACAAATTTTTAAAAATGCTACACAATGCGTGTCGACAGCAACCAAACCCTAATAAGGGAGGCACCAGTTATGGAGTATGTCCAACTATAAAAAGAGCTGGCGCACATTGTCAGAATCAAGCTAAACCCTAAATAGGGTGGCCGATGATCAGTAGGGTGGTCGACAATCGGGTCTATAGTCGAATGCTTACCCTCCGTGGCCGGGTTGGCCGTCTCTCGACGTGACGAAGGCGGAACTCGCGTGGATGACTCGGCCACAGTCCTTTCCTTCTCAGAAGCAGAGCACTTGCGTGCTATTGCTGTCGATCGAAGTTCTCAAAGATCGAGAAAAAAGAGAAGAAGATAGGGTTTCTCTCGAGTTATCTTAAACGATGGTGAAGAATGAAAAATCCATAGAGTATGGTTATTTATAGCTTTGTAAAAGAGGCAAAACCGCACAACTTATGCTGAAGAAACTGGCTCGAGTTGACTGGCGCAACTCAGATAGTAAGCTGGCACAATCCAAATAAAACTTGCATAATTTAAAGTATTTCAAAACTTTAAAGTATTTTCAAGTTTCGAAAACTTTGAAGGAGATCTTGTAGAGGCTAAAAATCAAGATGTGCCACCTATTAAAGTGTTAGATCATCAAATGGAACCAAATCATTACATTGCGCCAAACCATCAGGTTGTGTCGACATCTGGTAGCGTAGGAGTCAGGTTGCATGAACGACACATGACGCACTTCCTCGAGAAGCTGTAACGGCATCCTCATTTTCCTGACAGCTGACAGCATGGAGATCAAGGAAAATTTGTTCGAATCCTGTACAACACGACGCTCGAGAAGATTTTGTCAGCATGTAATTATTGTTGATAGTTGGTTCACGCAGGTCATTGTGTGGCGCGAGAATTAATCAGCACGGCATAAGAGACCTAGTCAAAGGCGCCAGTTGTTGAGTTGCGCCCATGCACAACCTAACTAGTTGGTGCCACTTGATCAACTTTTGATTTACAAAACAGGGTGACGTGGCGCGCAAGCCACCAACCTCGTAGAGCATGTCCACGAAACTGTCTACGACCACACGCATCTCAATCAAACAATGCTACGCGTCTATAGCAGTTGGTTCAACCGCTCATGCAAGTTGCTATATTGCACCACGCACAACCTGATAAAGCTCGCTCAAGGTAACCAAACAGTGTTTAGAACAGAGTGACGTAGCACGCAAGCCAGTAACTTCGGAGAACGTGCCCACTACACTGCCCATGACCACGCGCATCTCAATCAAATAATGCCATGCGTCCACAACAGTTAGTGCAATCATTCGCGCAAGTAAATATGAGGCGCGCAACCTAAAATACATGTAATCCAAAATAACTGCTACATAGTTATTTCGAGAACTCTATAAGTAGAGTTTCAAATCAGTCTCAAAATATCAAGAATGGTCATAATCTCCTGCTAAAGTGATGTTGCATCCTCTAGAGTCTCGTGCCTTCGATATCACATCGTCTAAGGGATAAAGTGATTGTCTTCTGATCAAATTCTTATAGTCATACTTTTCCAGAAATTAATTGTACTCTTATACTCTTTTCTAAGTTTGTAATAAAGAATCATATTTTTGTTCTTTGCAAACCGTAAAAAGATTGAATATATTTATGTCTACAGCACAACAAAAAGCATGCATGACTTTTACATCAAGGCTAGCTAACTTCTTCTCTTCGTCAGTGTAACTATAATAAGGCTTGTTAACAATAGAGGATAAAAATACAGGTGATAGTAGGCTTTTTTTAGCCATTGACAACACATGACCATAAGTCAAAGTCTAGAGACTTCAGGTAGAAGCTCATATGCATCTTCCAATAAGTATAGTTCATTCCATCAAATAGATAAGGTCTATTTGTGGATTGCCCTTCACCTGTGATCATTGATTTCACGGCTCCATATATATACTCTCTAGAGAGTTATGTATAAGACTATAACCTGCTCTGATACCAATTGAAGGACCGTTGAGCACCTCTAAAAGGGGGCGAATAGAGTGCATATGTGTGCTACAGAATAAAAATCACCACTTAAAAAATATGTATGACAGCAGTAATCAAACTAGTATGGAGCATGTAGTATATAAATAATTTACAGTAAAGTAAGGAGAATAGAAGAGAAAACACAATCATAAAGGTTTATACTGGTTTCCCTATGAGAGGACTAGTCCTGTCTCGAGTACTGTAGCTCGATGTTGAATCCACTATCTTGTAAAACACAAGCTTTGAATCCAAAGCGTTTGCAGCTCCTTACAACACATGCTTTTTATCCGAAGAGCACTACTTCACACCTACAAGCCTTTAGTTAGAAGGACTTGACGACTTCAATAACGTGTTAAAAACAAAATGGTCTTTAAGCCTTCTTTACAACTCGAACCAACTTCTACATCGAACCGAACTGGCACTTACTTGGCTAGGAGTCGTAAAGGCTTAGGTAGGGAGGTTAAGTATCCCTGAGAAATCTTAAGGAATGTAAGGGAAGAATATGGAATGAGATGAATAGAATGAAGAAATCTCTTCAATTTATTAGGTTCTGGGGGACCAAACTCGGGCTGAGTTCGGTTCCCAACGTTCATAAATTTGAACGTTGGAGTCCATTCAACAGGGTGACCTGATCCAATGGAATACTGGTCAGAGGGGCCGAGTTCGGTTGCCCTGTATTCGAAATAGGTTTGGCTCTTTTTGAGTAGTTTTGGGCTCTTTTTTAGAAGGCTTTTGTGTCGACTTATTGTGGACTGAATGAACATGATTGATATAGGCTTTATGTAGGCTTTTTGATGGAGTTTATGAAAAGCTAAGCCAAGTGCCAAATTAGCCTGATGTATAAATTGCCTAGACTCAAATAAAGATCAATTATAGAAATATATATAAAAACCAATAGCCCTTTGATGACGCATTTTTTCTTGACGGTAGATGTCCGACTTCGAGGCCCCGAATAGGTCATTGGGAGGTTCAGAGAATTTTTTAATATAATATCGTCTTTGGCCCATATTCAAAAACATGATACAACCATTGGGCTAACAACTCCCACATCAGTAGTATATAGAGTACATGCAAGTTGGAAGGATTGTAGTACAACACTTCCAAAAAATTACATAAATGAAAAAAATTACAAATTTTCAAATAGTTTAGATTGTATCCAACCTAGTTGAAATCAGTTGTCATTTTGTTCACCTGGGAACTGGACCTAATCCCCCTTGTACAATTCCAAATAAATTTTTGGACGTCTAATTTTTGATGAGTTGCCCTTCAGTATATGTAGGAAAATTACTAAATATACTAATTAAAGCCCGATGTCATGTTATAACTTTAAGATAGTGACATTAAACTAAGTAAAGAACCACGATAGCTAAAAAATATAGATGATAACCATGTACATGTAAAATCATTTATTATTAAACAATTAAGAAATTACCATTAAAGAAAGATTTCGAATATAGATCATCATACTTGTTGGATACGTAACAAAATAGAGATGCTAGAGAAAACTTATAGTTCCTTCTCAAAAAATTGCACTTAAAGAATTTGACCATCATTTTCGACAAATTATAAATGATGACATTGTCTATATGAAGAGAAGTTTGAGCTCCGAAAAATAGAGTGGATAAGAGAAATGATATACAAAGAACATAACTTGAATGACAAAAATGTATATTTGGCAAGTTACCAAAGTCTATATAGTGGTATCAATGCAAAAACATATCATACCGGCTGAAGTATTCCGTACATAGCCTCCTCTAATCGGGGACCTGTAATAATAGTTTTCATAACATCTTTTAAGGGCCATGATGATATCAGCTCCAATTTTACTCTGCAAGGATTGTAGGTAAAGAATATGATCTATAATTAGGGGTTGGTTTTGGGAATAAATTCAATATTCTTCATATTCGGTAATTTAAAAGAAATGATTATCCAACTGAATTTATGTCTATAGGATCTCCATATATAAATAGACAAGGCTTATTTGAATTTATGAAAAAAAATAAAACAAAGGATGAAACTGAACCAAAATCTCGGATTGAGATTATACAGATATAAGAAACCCTCATAGGCTTACTCAATATGAAAAAGAAAAAACTATGGTTCAAGATGACTTTGTTTCTTTCCTCTCTTTTGTAATACTTTGCACTCAAACACATACTCTGACACACTCCGTTCAAGTACACAAGCATGCTTTCTCAAGCACGCACGCACAAGAAGCATAACTGCCCACAAACACAAATGCATGAACATGAATGGGCACTACAGACATAGACATACACGATTCAACCCAAAAGAAAAAAAAACAAGTACTATTTAAGTTACATTTATAGAATCCAACTTCATCTTAAATCTGTTTTTATGTATACATTCCTAAGAGCCGCCCGATTGGTCAAAACCAAACTCTCAACAACATGAAAATGAAATAATAATTAATGCTTCAAAACAAAACTAAAATACACAACTGTACGATTGCGTATTCCATGTAGATTTAATACTATCCATGTTTATGGGGGCAAGAAAACTATTAGTAACAACTCTTAAAACCTCTCTGCATTTTTCTTCTATTAGATGGAGGATAATGTCATCATCAGAGCAATGCAACATGTAGAGAAAGACTAAAAAAAGAAAAAAAAGAAAAAAAAAAAGAAGAAAAAAAATTCTATTTTTAATGCGGAGCTGCTTGTGAATTTTTTTAGTCATAGTTAATATAAAAAGTTATTCTTATATTGCATACAGAAGATCGACATAATTGTATATGCTAAGTTTTTCAATTTAAAGTGTGTAGCCCTTTAACTATCAGTTTAGGTACAATATAGGACGTGGCACATTTGAAAAAGTGTACCCCTTTTCATTTAGGAATTCTATCGAACACCTCGGGGCCTCAATACATTGTTGTATATTAGGAAAGTCTTGAACAGAGTCATGAATGATGATCCAGCAGATCCATGCTATTAAGAGCAGCATAAGAAAAATGTCAATACCATTTCATTAGCCTATGGTATTGGCATTTTATCGAACGCTGATTAGGTCGATTATTCTTTGAAAGGGAAGGATGCAAAAGGAAGAACAAAATAGAGTACTTCTTTCCTATGACAGTGAACACAATCATCTGTCCACCTAATGACACCCAAGTTATTGCACCAACCAGACGAGGTGTCTAGATGACACGTCGTTACTATTAGTAGAAGAGAGCGTGGCGAGTGCAAAGTCGCGAAGGGAATCGGGACTGGAGATAAGAAGGTCGACGGAGCGATCGATGGATTGCTAGCGGCATTGGACTAGGGTTTGCTGGCGGAGAGGTCCAGGGACGACACTTGGACTCGAAGGAGTCAGACATAAGGCATGGTTTATCATGGAATCAGGAATGAAAATTACTACCAACACCGTAGAAAATTTGGGCTACCAAACTCTAACCTAAATTTTTAGAAGGGAAATTAAGTAGCACAAGGAACCATTATGGTGGGGATCCATCCGTGTTGAGCTTCCGGTGGGGATCCATCAGCTTCGAGCTGGTTCTTGGTAGGATCCATCAGCATCGAGCTTTTTATTGAGGATCGACGAGGAGAGGAGGAGGGGGGAGAGCTTTTTAGGGCTCTCAGTTGTGGAGAAGAAGATATTGATAAGAAGAAAGTTTTTTCTACATGAGAGAGGAGAGGAGTATCGGGTTTTATGGGTGGGAAATTTTTTGGTGAAGAGAGCGTGTAGAATCCCTCTACAGGAATAAATTTGGAAACTTTTTATAACACATATTTAAACAAGGGTTATAGAAGTTTAGACTTCATACAATGCTTTGATATAAAAGAGTTGTTATTGGCCACATATCCCTCCAACTCGTTATATTAAAGGATGTTTTTAAAAAGTTATAATGCTTTTATATAAAGCGTTATAATGAAGATTTGAAAAGCGTTATAAAATGGGTTATTTCTTGTAATGAAAAAAATAGAAAGATGATATCTAGTTTTCCTACAATGTATCATATACCTGAAATTCTATGTCTAAATAACTTACAATCCTATTTTTGAAATATAGGAAACAAAAACAAACAATTTTATCTCAAGATGTCAAACATAACCAAGTTGAAATTCTCTGCCCTAGAAGTTAATATAAATAGTTATCTCACCTGCAGCTGGCGGTTAGATGCTAAGCTTCACCTTAGCTAGCAAGACCTGTAAGACACTCTAAGTACTCCTACAAAAGAGAAGCCAATTAGTCCTGGAGACAAGGCTAAAGCGATAATTTTTTTGTGTCGCCATCTTCATGCATATTTGAAAAAAGAGTACTTCACTATAGAACCTTTAAAAAAATTTGTGGAAATCCCTGAAGGATATATATTATCACCAGAAAGTAGTCATACTTCCTCCATTGAAGAATGACTGGATCAATCAATGCTACCAGGATTTAAAGTCACTGTCCAAATACAACTTAGGTATGTCAACATTACATCAAGGCTTGAGTTGTGTGAATAATATGTTATAAAGGAGAAAATTGTAGATAAAACTCTCTTAAAACCATCTATATTCAACAATATATCAAGGCTTGAGTATTGTGAAGAATTGGTTGTGTAATGCCTGTGGTTCGTATTACGTATTTTGGAAATACGTGTACGTGTCTTTTCTTGTATTATTCCTTGTTTAGCTCTCGGCTTGGTTTAACTCTCGGTTTGGGTTGGCTTGGTTCGGCCGGCCCAATGCTTGGTTCATCATGGGCCAAGGGTGGAACACCTTAGCCTATGCTTCTCCTTCATTTCCACCACAACCCCCCTCTTTATTATCCCCACCAACCTTCTCTCTCCTCCATAATTCTCATTTACTTCTCCTTCCCCCACCATTACTCTTCTCCACCAACCAAGAACACCATAGGCAAGTGGAACTTGCTTCCACAAGAGAACTCCTTTTGATGGTTTCATTAGCTTCTCCTCATGATTCTAAACCACATTAGAACTTGTCATTTTCTATTTTGAGGCTTTAATTTTTGTAGATCTAGAGTTTTGATATTTTTGGATTTTTGGTGTTTTGATCTATCAAACTTGCTTGTTTTCAAGTTTTGATGGTTCCATGTTTTAGAGAATTTCATTCTACCCAAGTTTGACCTTTGGAAAGTTGGATTTGGACTTGTTTTGACTAAGATTTGGACAATAGAAGCTTAGATTCAACTTTAGAGTTCTTGCTGTTCTTGCCATTTGGAGAAGACAGTGAGCTAGCTTTTTAGCTTACGCCACTGAACTGTACGCTGCACTTTAGCGAGCGTACGCTAACTTGTGTACGCTGCTCTTTAGCGAGCGTACGCTAACTTGTGTACGCTGCTCTTTAGCGAGCGTACGCTAACTTGTGTACGCTGCTCTTTAGCGAGCGTACGCTAGCCTTGATACGCTGCCTGTTGGTAGCGTGTCTTGAGCGTACGCTGACCTGTATCTTGAGCGTGCCCTTGTGTACGCTGACCCTTGCGTACGCTTCCCATTGGAAGTGTATGGATCCTTTGGTACGCAGACCTGAGCGTACGCTAGCCTGAGCGTAGCCTGGCTTGAGCGTAGCCTGATTACCCTTGATCTTCTATAGCCCTGTATATTGATATTTTATTAGATATTTAATGTCCATTTTATATCCTTACGCCTCTTGTCATGAACTTGATAATCATGGATTTGTTTAATATGTTTGGAAATGATACCTGAGCATGACATGATAGTGACCCGTAGTAGTGCACTCCTGACATAATGACCTGACATGACCTGATAGTGGCCCGTCGTGGCGCACTCCTGACAAGTATACTTGACACGATAAACCTGACATGTTATATCTTGATAAGCTGTTGCGACGGCTACCTGACATGACATGACCTGTATAAATAACCTGGACACCGTGGGCGATTGTGCTTGTACAAATAATCCAGTCCTGTCTTGCATCATGTCTAGGAGGGGACTCCTGAGTACCACGGTCAGGAGTACCTACTAAAATGGACTAAGGTTAACAACTAGATTAATACATTAGTCATGAAGAGATTTTCCAGCTACAGGCAATCCCGTTACCTGGGCGCGCTTGGGATCTGTAGCCTGCCGTCGAGTAGGGCACATTTCCAGCACACTGTCATGTGTTGCACCCTTCAAACTGCTTAAGGGTACATGCATTTCCTGGATGATGTACCCACCTGAATTCAACCCTAATCTTTCGACCTGGGTGACCTGGATGGTCTGCAGGGCTTGTGGCTGTGGAATAATCTCACTGCATCTTATTAGTAATTAGGCTTGTGACAGCCCTAGTTAGTTAAAGTATCAAGCCGTAATTCTTGCTTGGCCGTGAAGTGATTGGATGGAGTCTAACCAGTCTAGTCTTGCCCTGACCCTGTTCCAGACTATTGAATGACCAGAATACTTGTATTTATTTTACCGATAAATGGTGAGAATTCCAAGCTCCGTTCAGACGAAGGGTTACAACCCCGGTCCTTGTTTGGTTTACGGGTTGTAACCTGGCTATCTGAATAGTTCCATGGTTATCTCGTCGTATATCATCCTGATATGTTTCCTTTTATTCCAGTCCTTATTTTTATTTATATTTATATCTTGTGCTGATTGCTGGTTTTAGTTCTTAAGTGAAGCCTCCTTTGTGGCACTTGCTCTTTCTGGGGTCTGACCCAGCTGGTTTTGTGTGGCCAGATTTCGGAGCAACTCCAGGGGATCTACCGACTTTCCAGCCAGATGGTGGCCACTAGACGGAACCCTGGCAACGAGTGGGTTATTTTTGGCTCTTCCGCTCTATTGTAAAAATATTCTTTTGAGACGTTTAGCCGACGAGCACCTGTTTAGCTCAATTGCACTTACTTACTGTCTGCCTACGGGCTGTAACATGATTGACAAATCCTAGGGTTGATCATGTATGACTAAACTCTTGCTAGTCCCAATATTTTATAACGACTAGCTTCATGATCAGCTGAATATGTAATATTTGGGACGCCTTATTATTGTATATTTAATGATCATACATCTTGTGACTCTTACTTACTTGCTTATGATTGAGATACTAGGCTTGTTCATGACCTTAAGAGACTGTTGGCTTGTAGATAAACCCTCATGTATCCTAGACAGCCGTGACCGTATAGCGAGATGGAATCTATTTCAATATACGTAGCTGGCTATGTCTGCCCCCGCTCTCCAGTATTCTGGTTCTGGGGCGTGACATGGTTTAAGTGGTGGCCCATGCAGGTCTTGTAAATCAAGATATGTGAGGGTTTACCGAATAGATGTCTCAATCAGTATTCGTCCTTGATCTCTGTTCGTATCTTCTGAATCCCTGGATTCTTGTCCTGATCATATGCTTGTATCGTTGCTCTGTCCTGGTCCTTCCTTATTGTTTTCTATGTCGTCTTCTTCAGCGGCATAGTACCTGACCCGGCCGACCAGCAAGGCGGAGCACCTCTCGCGGACCAGCAGCAACCTGGAGATCAAGCCCAGCATTCCGGAGTAGCCTCCAGAGTCGTGCCTTCTGGCGGAGAGTCACCAGTCCAGCCAGTTCAACCTATATAGAACATGATGACGGCACTTTGGTAGGACTCGTCAGGACCTTGATAGCTTTCCAAGACCGGCGTGGAGATGCCTTGCACCAGGCAGTGGCGGATGCTTTGACTAGAGGTGGTCATCCAGGGAACAGCGCGGCCAACAGCTTCAAGTGCTTGAACCCTCCCTTCTTTGACGGTAGTGAAGATGCTATCGCGGCAGATGCATGGCTTCAGGACACAGAAGTGATTCTTGAAGAAGCCAGGACTCCAGAGAACGAGAAGGTGGCCGTTGTGCGCCTGCAGTTGTTAGATCTTGCCCGCAGCTGGTGGGCAGCGCAGGCCGTTGGATTAGCAGCCCCCATTGCTTGGGCAGTATTCCGGAAGAGATTCCAGACCAAGTATTTTGATGCTGTAGCTCGGTACGATCTATAGACGAGGTTCACAAATCTGAAGCAAGGAGGCAAGACGGTCGACGGATATGCGGCCGAGTTTTCCAGACTCAGTCAGTTTGCTCCCATCTTGGTGGCAACCGAGTATGATAGAGCCCAGCGGTTCCAGCAGGGACTTCACCTGGAGATCTTGTTGGCAGTCGAGCAGTTTGAGCATCAGACTTTTGATGCAGTCTTGAGAGCAGCCCGGAGGCATGAGTATACCTCCCAGAGGATTATGGATAGGGCCGGAGGTCGGAAGAGATCTCACGGCCAGATGAATCAGTCTTCAACACCGGCCTCGGCAGCCAGGGCTTTGACTATTGGAGTTCCGAGACGAGCAGCCTCAGTGACGTCGGTTCAGCATTCAACTCCGACGGACCCTCAGCAACAGCAGAAGCAGAAGCAGTCTTCCGCCGTGGGATGTTCTCATTGTGGGAAGCCAGGCCATGTGGTGGCAGAGTGCCATAGGGCTCAGGGATTGTGTCTGGCTTGTGGTACACCAGACCATAGGGTTGGATCCTACCCGAATAGGGGTGGTTCATCATCGTCCAACCTTTCTAGCTCTTCAGTGAGAGGACCAGCTCCGGTACAGCAGCAGCAGTATCCATTGTCGAGGCCCTTGCCGCCTCAGTCCCAGGCATTTCAGCAACAGGGCCCCCAGCAGTATGCGCAAGCCCAGGCCTTGAGTCAGAGTAGGCAGCGAGGGTTTCAGCAGAGGGGACCAGCACCCCGAGGGCATGGTCAGGCTATGGTGATGACCATAGAGGAAGGATTGGCACCAGGAGAGGTAGTGGCAGGTACTATTCTCGTCAACTCCTTTCCAGCTTCAGCTTTATTTGATTCTGGTGCATCGCATTCTTTATGTTTGCACGATTCGCGACACGGGTAGGATTGGAGCCCGAGTCATTATCAGTAAGGCTCAATATACTTACTGGTAACGGACTTGTGGGAGTAGATAGAGTGTTTTCCTCGTGTCAGATCGTAGTTAGCGGTAGAGAATTCCCCGCTAGGTTGATAGAGTTCCCGATGGCCGATTATGATGTGGTCCTAGGGATGGATTGGTTGAGGAACCAGTATGCTAGAATAGACTGCCATATTGGTAGGGTTGTTTTTAGCATTCCAGGAGAGCCATAGTTTTCTTTCTCTCGAGGCGAGGTTGAGCCTTCTCCTCCGATATTGCGGATGGCAGTAGCAGCAGTTCAGTTGTCCAGGATAGTGGATGAGTTTCCAGATGTTTTCCCAGAAGAACTTCCAGGTATGCCTCCGGAGCGGGAGATCGAGTTCACTATAGACTTGATTCCCGGGACAGCCCCAGTATCAGAGAGAGTCTACAGGATGGCGCCGTCAGAGTTGGAGATATTGTACAAGATAATTGAAGAACTCAGAACCAAGGGATTCATTCGTACTAGTGGATCGCCTTGGGGAGCCCCGATGCTTCTTGTGAAAAAGAAGGATGGTACGTCCAGGTTATATGTTGATTATCGTACCTTGAACTCAGTGACAATCAAGAACAGATACCCTCTTCCGAGGATAGATGACTTATTTGATGAACTCAAGGGGGCTTCAGTCTTCTCGAAGATTGACTTACGCTCAGGATATCACCAGATCAGAGTCAGAGAGTAGGACATCCCGAAGACAGCTTTTAGATCGAGATATGGGCATTGGGAGTTCCTCGTTATGCCTTTTGGAGCAACCAATGCGCCGACCGTATTCATGGACCTCATGAATCGTATCTTCATGCCTTACTTGGATCAGTTTGTGATCGTATTCTTGGATGACATCCTGGTCTACAGCAAGAGTGAGGCGGAGCATGAGCAGCATCTTCGTATAGTTCTTCAGATCCTCAGAGAGCACCAGTTATATGCCAAGTTTAGTAAATACGAGTTCTGGCTCGATTGCATTTCGTACTTGGGTCATATCATCACTCGAGGAGGAGTAGAAGTGGATCCCCAGAAGATTGTGGCTATTGAGTCATGGCCAGTGCCCAGCACAGTTACAGAAGTTCGCAGTTTCTTCGGATTGGCTGGCTATTACCGACAATTTGTTTCAGACTTTGCTCGAATTTCAGCGCCATTGACGCAGTTGACCCGTAAGGATACGCAGTTTGCTTGGACATCAGAGTGTCAGAGTTCTTTTGAGCAGTTGAAGCGAGGATTGATAACAGCTCCTATTCTCACGCTTCCAGATGGAACCGGAGGATTTTCAGTGTATTGTGATGCTTCAGGCAGAGGTTTAGGATGTGTTCTGATGCAGCATGGAAAGGTAATAGCTTATGCGTTATGACAACTTCGTGATCATGAGAGGAATTACCCAACCCATGACTTGGAGCTGGCAGCAGTGGTGTTTGCACTTAAGTTGTGGAGGCACTACTTGTACGGAGATAGGGTGGAGATTTTCACCGACCACAAGAGCCTGAAGTATGTTTTCACCCAGAAGGATCTTAACATGCGTCAGAGGAGGTGGCTGGAGCTTCTTGTGGATTATGATGTCAGCTTGCAGTATCATCCTGGGAAGGCCAATGTCGTAGCAGATGCATTGAGCAGAAGAGCCGGAGCTTATTTCCTAACAGCACAACCAGAGCTGTTAGCAGATCTTCAGAAGATGGGTATTGAAGTTGTTCTCCCTTCCAGTGTGGCGTTGATGGCCAGTATGCGAGTTCAGTCCACTATAGTCGAGAGGATCCGGATGGTACAGTCGGCAAATTCCAAGCTTCAGCGACTCAGAGCAGAGTGTGAAGCAGGACGAAGACCAGAGTTATGTATTCATGGGGATGGTACACTTAGGCTTGGTAAGCGTCTTTGTGTACCCAATGGAGATATCAGACAGGAGATCATGTCAGAGGCGCACAGTTCTCAGTATTCCATCCATCCTGGCAGTACGAAGATGTACCGTGATATCCGTCAGCACTTCTAGTGGAATGGCATGAAACGGGAGATAGCTCGGTTTGTCTCTCGGTGTTTGGTTTGCCAACAGGTTAAGGCCGAACATCAGAGACCGGCTGGACTTCTTCAGCCCTTACCGATTCCAGAATGGAAGTGGGAGCATGTGACCATGGATTTCGTGACTGGATTACCTAGATCCCCAGCTAGTAGAGATGCTATTTGGGTCATTGTGGATAGGCTTACCAAGGTAGCGCACTTTCTTCCGTTTAGAGTTGGTCAGTCGACGGCTCAGCTAGCGGAGATGTACCTCAGGCAGATTGTCAGATTGCACGGAGTGCCAGTCAGTATCACCTTGGACCGAGATTCAAGATTTACGTCGCACTTTTGGCGTAGCTTGCAAGAGAGTTTGGGGACTCATCTCCAGTTCAGTTCAGCATATCACCCGCAGACGGATGGCCAGTCGGAGCGCACGATCCAGACTCTTGAAGACATGTTGTGGTCTTGTACACTTGACTTCGATGGTTCATGGGAAGATCATTTGCACCTGGTGGAATTCTCATACAACAATAGTTTCCAGGCCAGTATCCAGATGGCACCGTTCGAGGCACTGTATGGCAGAAAGTGCAGATCCCCGCTAGCCTGGGATGATGTTGGAGAGCGGCAGATGCTTGGTCCAGAAATGATTGCCCAGATAGTTGAAGTGGTCAGGCGAGTCAGAGATCATCTTCGAGTTGCCCAAGATCGCCAGCGCCATTGGATCGATTCTCATCGGCGTCCTCTCGAGTTCTCGGTCGGCGATCATGTATTCCTGAGGATTTTGCCTAACCGTGGCGTCATTCATTTCGGCGTACGGGGAAAGCTTAGTCCTAGGTATATAGGGCCGTTCGACATTCTGGAGCGAGTAGGAGATGTATCCTATTGTCTTGCTCTTCCGCCGTCGCTAAGCGAGGTGCATGACGTGTTCCATGTATCCCAATTACGACGGTACATCCCGGACCCGAGCCACATCCTGGATCATTCAGAATTGGTTGTTGGTACCAACCTTTCGTATGAGGAGAGGCCCGTGTCTATATTGGACCGGAGAGAGAAGATCCTCAAGAACAAGACTATCAAGTTAGTCCGAGTTGCTTGGGGTCATCACTCTTTGGGTGAGTCAACGTGGGAGCGTGAGGATGATATCCGATCGCGATATCCTGACTTGTTTGACTCGTGAGGTATAATGTCTTTCTTATGCCTCATGCCATCAATTCCTTACTTGCATGATTGATTGATTGCCTAGTATAATTGCCTGTGAATAGTGTAGCTTGTTCTTGTCCCTCTAGCCTCTTAATTAAATTCCGAGGACGGAATTCTTTTAAGGTGGGTAGAGTTGTAATGCCTGTGGTTCGTATTACGTATTTTGGAAATACGTGTACGTGTCTTTTCTTGTATTATTCCTTGTTTAGCTCTCGGCTTGGTTTAACTCTCGGTTTGGGTTGGCTTGGTTCGGCCGGCCCAATGCTTGGTTCATCATGGGCCAAGGGTGGAACACCTTAGCCTATGCTTCTCCTTTATTTCCACCACAACTCCCCTCTTTATTATCCCCACCAACCTTCTCTCTCCTCCATAATTCTCATTTACTTCTCATTCCCCCACCATTACTCTTCTCCACAAACCAAGAACACCATAGACAAGTGCAACTTGCTTCCACAAGAGAACTCCTTTTGATGGTTTCATTAGCTTCTCCTCATGATTCTCAACCACATTAGAACTTGTCATTTTCCATTTTGAGGCTTTAATTCTTGTAGATCTAGAGTTTTGCTATTTTTGGATTTTTGGTGTTTTGATCTATCAAACTTGCTTGTTTTCAAGTTTTGATGGTTCCATGTTTTAGAGAATTTCATTCTACCCAATTTTGACCTCTGGAAAGTTGGATTCGGACTTGTTTTGACCAAGATTTGGATAATTGAAGCTTAGATTCAACTTTAGAGTTCTTGCTGTTCTTGCCATTTGGAGAAGACAGTGAACAGTGAGCTAGCTTTTTAGCTTACGCCACTGAGCTGTACGCTGCTCTTTAGCGAGCGTACGCTAACTTGTGTACGCTGCTCTTTAGCGAGCGTACGCTAACTTGTGTACGCTGCTCTTTAGCGAGCGTACGCTAACATGTGTACGCCGCTCTTTAGCGAGCGTACGCTAGCCTTGATACGCTGCCTGTTGGTAGCGTGTCTTGAGCGTACGCTAGCTTGAGCGTACGCTGACCTGTAGCTTAAGCGTGCCCTTGTGTACGCTGACCCTTGCGTACGCTTCCCATTGGAAGTGTATGGATCCTTTGGTACGCAGACCTGAGCATACGTTAGCCTGAGCGTAGCCTGGCTTGAGCGTAGCCTGATTCCCCTTGATCTTCTATAGCCCTGTATATTGATATTTTATTAGATATTTAACGTCCATTTTATATCCTTACGCCTCTTGTCATGAACTTGATAATCATGGATTTCTTTAATATGTTTGGAAATGATACCTGAGCATGACACGATAGTGACCCGTAGTGGTGCACTCCTGACATAATGACCTGACATGACCTGATAGTGGCCCGTCGTGGCGCACTCCTGACAAGTATACTTGACACGATAAACCTGACATGTTATATCTTGATAAGCTGTTGCGACGGCTACCTGACATGATATGACCTGTATAAATAACCTAGACACCGTGGACGATTGTGCTTGTACAAAAAATCCAGTCCTGTCTTGCATCATGTCTAGGAGGGGACTCCCGAGTACCACGGTCAGGAGTACCTACTAAAATGGACTATGGTTAACAACTAGATTAATACATTAGTCATGAAGAGATTTTCCAGCTACAGGCAATTCCGTTACCTGGGCGCGCTTGGGATCTGTAGCCTGCCGTCGAGTAGGGCACATTTCTAGCACACTGTCATGTGTTGCACCCTTCAAACTGCTTAAGGGTACATGCGTTTCCTGGATGATGTACCCACCTGAATTCAACCCTAATCTCTCGACCTGGGTGACCTGGATGGTCTGCAGGGCTTGTGGCTGTGGAATAATCTCACTGCATCTTGTTAGTAATTAGGCTTGTGATAACCCTAGTTAGTTAAAGTATCAAGCCGTAATTCTTGCTTGGCCGTGAAGTGATTGGATGGAGTCTAACCAGTCTAGTCTAGCCCTGACCCTGTTCCAGACTATTGAATGACCAGAATGCTTGTATTTATTTTACCGATAAATGGTGAGAATTCCAAGCTCCGTTCAGACGAAGGGTTACAACCCCGGTCCTTGTTTGGTTTACGGGTTGTAACCTGGCTATCTGAATAGTTCCATGGTTATCTCGTCGTATATCATCCTGGTATGTTTCTTTTTATTCCAGTCCTTATTTTTATTTATATTTATATCTTGTGCTGATTGCTGGTTTTAGTTCTTAAGTGAAGCATCCTTTGTGGCACTTGCTCGTTCTGGGGTCTGACCCAGCTGGTTTTGTGTGGCCAGATTTCGGAGCAACTCCAGAGGATCTACCGACTTTCCAGCCAGATGGTGGCCACTAGACAGAACCCTGGCAACGAGTGGGTTATTTTTGGCTCTCTCGCTCTGTTGTAAAAATATTCTTTTGAGGCGTTTAGCCGACGAGCACCTGTTTAGCTCGATTGCACTTACTTACTGTCTGCCTACGGGATGTAACATGATTGACAAATCCTAGGGTTGATCATGTATGACTAAATTCTTGCTAGTCCTAACATTTTGTAACGACTAGCTTCATGATCAGCTGAATATGTAATATTTGGGACGCCTTATTATTGTATATTTAATGATCATACATCTTGTGACTCTTACTTACTTGCTTATGATTGAGACACTAGGCTTGTTCATGACCTTAAGAGACTGTTGGCTTGTAGATAAACCCTCATGTATCCTAGACAGCCGTGACCGTATAGCGAGATGGAATCCATTTCAATATACGTAGCTGGCTATGTCTGCCCCCGCTCTCCAGTATTCTGGTTCTGGGGCGTGACAGGTTGTGAGGGGGAAATTATAGATAAAACTATCTCAACATTCCATGCCGCAAACAAACAGTTACAACAATAGAATAGACAACATAATTATTCTAAAATTTAAGAACTCATCTTTGTGTTGCTAGTCGTAGAGAAAAATAACAAGATCCAAATAAAAAATCATAATACTAGGTCTACTGAAAACTAGTATTCCATGAAGTAAATGCCATTTATGGATATTCTACAGGAAAAGGCAGAGACAGAGGATGTTTCGGAAACTCCAGTAAAGGTGGTTACAGTGAAAGAAGGAAGTGTGGTCAATCCAACAGTGGTAGACATAATGAACAATAGAAAAAAACAAAGTATCCTCCAATTGAAGATCAAGAAAATAAGAATAATAGAGGACCAAGAGATACATGATTCAAGTATGGGCATGAAGGTCATTGGTCTAGCACTTGTCATGAATCCAACAAAGTGGTGGCTAAATATTAAAAAAAAAACCTAGAAGGTTGAAACAAATGCCATCCTTGATATGGATAATAATAACCTCCTCGTAAATAATTTGAGGAATAAGAGAACACCAACTTGACATATGCAGATTTTTGTGGGAGATGATTAGTAGTTTCATTAATTTAGAGTAGGACTATTTTTATTTTTTAGCTTATGTTGGTATTATTTGAAATAACATTTTTTGCATCTATGTTTTATAAACAATAATTTTATTAATAATGGGCATCCAATGTTGATTAGGAATTTACGTTCAATTTTTGAGTCTCCTTTGATTATAAAAATTTTAAGACATAAGTTTATGGTTTATCACTTTGATAATGTAGTATTCCCACTATTAGGGCGAGATGAAGAAAGATAAATGCATTTTTCTAGAAGAACATCATGAATTATTAAGGCATACTCATACTTTATCTTATTTTGACAAAATGAGGAGGATTTATCACGCCCTGATTTCGTAGAATCGATAGTCGTCCCCCGGACGTGATGCCGTACGAGCCTAAGTTACACACGCATAAGGCAAGGTCATAATGTTATTCGAAACACACAACAAAAGAGCATACAGAGAAATTGAACACTTGTAAAGAAGGAAAACTTCGCTTTATTGGTAATAAACTTCATTACAGGACTCTAGAGGGTTCCACGCAGGCTTACAACTGACTAAGATGAGATAGTCATTCCATACATTTACATTCCCTTATACAAAACCAGAACACTCAATAGACCTTTGATTGGGGAAAGTCAAGAAATTTAAGTCTTTAGTAGAGTCTTCAAAAGGTTGGAGATCGCCTTTGCACACTAGTAAGGCTTTAAATTGTTCCAAATGTTGCCTTCAGTTCCTAGTCACGCTTTTCTGGTTCGCAACACCTGTGGAGAGCGATGGTCAGTACATTGTCATGCACAGATCTAAGTTAAAGTTCGATCATCCTACTCGAAGGAACGCTGAAGTTCTTCTCACGAATTTCTTCATCAGGCTTGGACCGAGCAATTGTAGATTGGCTAATTACTGTAGGTAAGTCCCTGATTTTGATCGATCAGAGTTTGGAGGAATTGTTTCTTTCTTCTGTTATTTTGATCGATGTTCTTCCGCTGTCCTTGGACATCGATGATTTCCCTGTGTTTGTTTTGGTCGGGAAGTTCGTGTCATCAAATTTGAGACAAGGTATAGTCTCTTCCCCAAATCTTTCACTTGTTTCTAGTTTAATTACTAGAGTTATATATTCTGGTTGGTGTGTCCTGTGCTGACCTTGGGATCGCCTATGAACAGATGTTCTGTCGGTAAATAGACGATCCATAGATGAATTTATGTCCGGGTTGATCTGTTCGTGTCTTAGTTTTATTGCTATTCATGGGTGGTGTCTGCGGTGTATGAATTGTTGGCAAGGGTGTGTGTATCCAGTTTCGTATCGAAGCTCAGCTGTAGCCGTGTTCATGGGTGCGTGTTCAGTTTGGAGTAGAAGCAAACTGGAGGAGTTTGCTTGGGGTCCGCAGGCTTGATTACACTTTTGATTTCAACCATTTTCTAAAAATATTGATTTAATTGTTATAATTTGGACTTTGATTTCAAATGTGGATTTGATTGATTATTGAATTCCCGATCTCATGGGTTCTCCTTTCGATTGGAATTTATCTGGATATTCTTGAAATTTTGTCTTCTTCAAATTGCCCTCATAAACCTTGTTTGAATGTCGTGGAACTGGTGTTGCTGGGAAGGCTCTGTAACAGCATGGAGTTTATGTGGGTGCACTTAGCGGGACAGTGGTTTTGAGTATTATTCGAACATTTTGTTTTTTTGAACATTTGATGGAGTTTTCAGTTTGAATGCTTCTCCTCTAATCTGCTACAAACAATGGGTTGGGTTCTGCTTGAACTCAGCTTAGTTGCTGAGTTTTTGTAGCTTGGTTGATTGAGTTTTGTGAGTGTTTTTAGTTTGAATTTTTGAGTTGTGGTTGCATATATGGGAGAGCAGTACTATATGGGGTCTGGGCTTGTTTTAGTGCTGTTGAGTAGAGCAATCTGAGCTTTGCATGCTTGGCGGGGAGATTGATTTTGAATGGTCCATTCGAATGTTGGGATATGGCCAGGTTTGGTTATAGGACTTTGTGATTTTTTTGAACATTTGATAGAGCTGGGCTTAACATTAAATTTTGGGAAAAAGTCAGAATGTCAAAGTTCTGTAGTAGCCACTAGGATTTGGGGCTAGAAGCCTTAGGTTATTTCAACAGTTGGTATTTCAGTCCAGTAAAATTCGTTGGTTGGATTTGGGAGTGAACCGGCCCAATGAATTAATTACATGCTGGTATGGTTATTAAATAGAGTTGTGTTAGCATTAGTTTATTACTACCACCTAAAGTTTTAGATTGGTGATTAGTTGTATTTGATGGCTAGGTCATACTGCTAGTATATATATATATATATATATATATATATATATATATATATATATATATATATATATATATATTTAGTATATATATATATATATATATATATATATATATATATATATATATATATATATATATATATATATATATATATATATATATATATATATATATATATATATGATATTACCAGCCTATATAATTATTTTGTTATAAAAATCTATTAAAATGATTTTCTGAAAAAAAAATCTACCTATTTTTGATTATCAAATATTATCATTTTTGCCTATAAATTATTAGTAACTACTTTATCTTAATATTTAGTTTCTACCCTAGAAGTAAATGAGAAGTTGATAATTAGCTAGATTATTTTAGTAAGTTATAAAAATTAGACTAATGTCTTCATTTTTTAGAACCTAACCAACCTGTACAAATTCTAGGTGGACATTTACTCTCTATTCTCGATCTTCCAGAGCAAGGCAAGTACACGGACTTGAACCCCTTTACTCTGTATTTCTGTCTTGCTTCATGTTCTCATATTGACACGTTGTACACACGATTGTTCATTGTTTTTTGTTCATCGTTCATTGTTCATAGTTCATTACTTGTACATTGGGTGGGGAAATACTACAGATATGTGACCAATCCTATTTTAGCTAGGCATTGACTAATAGCTTAGGTCTCACATCGTGCACGTGGGACTCTAAGTCGTACCATTGTTCATGTGCTCTTGTTCCCTGTACTACCCCAGCCGATCACATACTCTGATAGTTATTTCACTTGCATGTTACACTGATAGTCTAGTTCATTGTTCAGGATCTGGTACTATAGTTCATCGTTATACATGTACTACAGTTTCATGTTCCATTTCTTGTGCCATAGTTCATATTGTAGATTCTTTTCCATGTATTTCAGTTTTACTTTGTTTAGTACTTCTTGTCGGGGTTGTACTTTGCTCTTTTCCTGACAGGATACGTTGTAAGTATGCTTGAGGATGTTGTTCTATCTTTATGGACCGGAGCCCGAAGCCAGGATAGAGTTGTGCCTCAGGATAGAATTAGAATTTCAGAGTTATAGTTAGATCTTTTCTTAGATTTGTTTTAGAGAAATTTTTATCATGTATATTGTTTGAGTATTCAGGATTGTATAATTTTTATTCTGGTTATCGGATTTGTCTCCGGATGATATTGTACAAATAAGTTGATGGATTGTGGTGATTTCTGGGACGTGTATAGTAGCTATGTTATTTTATGTATCTTGTATCTTGGAGTTTTCCTTAGTACTGTTCAGCTTACTTCGTCGTGTCCATCGACGAAGGCTGGGCATGTCCGACTCGTGTCCGATTATCCGGGAGCGGGTCGTGACAAAGTCCCGCCAATTAGTTTAGGTTTAATATACAAGTATTATCGAATTAATTCTCTAAAAATTCAAAAAAAAAACTACAGAACACATGTTCTGTATTAACAGTTTTTACCACATATTGGAAGACTAATATCTCCTAATCCAAATCGATTTTGAAATATAATTAAACATGGTTGAAGACAACATATAGGGGATCAGAACCTATTTTAAAGTTTGGTATTTTATTAATTATGTAGAGAGAACAGATTTACGAACTCAAGAAAAACCATAACAAATCCTGCTTTCAAAAATAAAATTTTATGATACGGAGTGCGCCCCACCAAACCGGACCACTTCATCATGTAATAATTGCATCGAAAGACGTGTATGGTATACCCGAACGTGTAGGCTTTCGCAAAAGTTGATTTGGACGTGTGCGCACGCCGGAATCAACCCATATCCGTCAAAAATCTCCATATCGACCTCTTTGCAAACTAGCCAATTACTTTGTGCACGTTTGTCACCTCAAGACAAAACTTGTGCCATTGGAACCGTATCGTTATTCTGGTCCTGTGAGCCAAGTTTGGTCCGATTCAGAGAAGGTATACCGGAACACTATTTTAGGGGGCCCGCGATCCGACTCAACGGGTGATTTTGTGCATGGCCTACCAGAATCCAACTTTGCACATACGGTTGGGTTCATATCGTCAAACCAGATCCGTAGACATATAGTTTGTTGACTTTAGAGACCATAGGCTCTAACACATTTTTTGGTATAAAGTGGGTCTCTTTTATGACAAACACGTTGGTGATATCTGTTTCAGCATCCGGAGTCATCTACAGGAGTTTGACTTCTGTGGCTCATTGATTGACTGGATAGTGTTGGTTCTACGTGCTACCACCAGGCAAGTATACCATGCCAAACTTTACATTATTTACATGCATTGTTTTTACTTTTCTATCTTACTTGCTCACATTTTTCCTCTTGTTCATGTTACTCTCTCATTATCATTTTATCTTCTAGTTTTACGTGCATGTAGATTGTTACTCATTTTCCATATTATTTTTTCTATCCTTCTTATCTTGTTCATGTCTAGTGATAGTATTTCTATGGCTATGCCATGTTTCCCTGACCTGTTTGACCCATACTTGACTTGGACATCACTATACATGTAGACTTGACTTCCTAGTACCCTAGGAGAGAGTGTTTTATTAGCCGTGGCTATACCTCTATTGTTAGTGCCTCACCGAGCTATGGTATAGAACCTGTTAAAGGACTGTTAGTGCCTCATGGTGCTGCGGTCATATCATATGTACCTATAGCCATGATTAATATTATATTCTTATGACATGTCACCATCTGTAGAGTTCCTATATGTATTATTCTTTCCTCTACTTGTTATTCCTATTTTTCTTTGCATGTTATTACTATTATAGTAGGCATGTATATTATGTGTTTTGCTAGTCCCCTGAGGACCTGGTGATCTCTCTAGGCTTAGTTAGAGAGGAGGACTACCCGGAGGTGTATGGTTCTTGAGTGGAGACCGGTGACGCACCTTCGCAGGAAGACGAGATAGTGCCAGAGGACTTCTCGTGATCATGTCAAACCTACTCATTTGACTTGCTAATTTATTTTCTTTCTTTTCAGTGGACATGTCGTTGATTACCTTATTTTTTTTACTATGGTTTCGGGATGTATTACCCGCACAGTTATTATTTCTATTTCCTATTGGACAGATCATTTCCATTAGTATTATTGTATTGGACTTGATATATTGTGACTTATTTTTCTGTGTGGATGAGATTAGTTGTGACATGTGTTATTATTCTGGTTGTTATCATGATTTACAGCTTAAGCATTTCGCTAATGGGCTTATTATGACATTTGGCCCATTGGTGAAGTGTTGCTAGCATGTACCATATCCTGGTCCTACGTATTTTAGGACTGGGACATCACATATTTTTGTGGTGGCCCATGCAGGTCTATGTTAATCACTTCAGTTACGTTATTGTACCGAAGTGAGCCTACGAATAGGATAGAAAAAGACACATAGGATGTCATCTATACCTTTCCATTATTTCACGTCCTTGACCTCCATATATCGACTTTGAAATTTTATGCATCCTGTTTGATATCAATTGCTCTTGGCTTATAAGTTTTGTGTACGCGCAGTACAATGGACCTACGGTTACCCCGCAGAACGCAGTAGTAACTCACGTCGACACGACCCCGCCACCGGTTGGAGGTACTTCTACTCAACCGGATAATCAGACGACATCCAACTTCATGAGGGATGATCTTCCACCGACCCCGCAGTTCCCACCACAGACGCCAATACCGTTGATGCCACCAATAATGTTCATCCAGCTTGGACAGGCGACGGATCTCTAGCATCTGTTCCAGACCTTCTACGTGATGATACAAGCGCAACAACAAATACTGTTAGACGCTAGCAGAGACAGACAGAGCGCATTGAGGATCGCATCATATCAGGACTAAAGAGGGTGACTCCACCAGTTCCTCAGACGACGATGGGAACTATAGTGAACTTTCGCCAGCTAAAGTCAGCCAAGTTCTCAGGCAAGGAGGAGACCACCAAAGTTCATGAATGGCTCACCAACATTCAACAGCTGTTGGAGGAAGTCGAGTTACCGAAAGATCGTTGGATGACTACCGTCAGGATGCAGTTGACCGACAATGTGCACCACTGGTGGCTTACGAAGGAGAGAAGACGTGGGCAGGATAACGTCACTTGGGAGGAGTTCTCCAATCTCTTCCAAGCGATGTTTATCCTGGCCACTTTCAAAGCGGAGCTGCGTTACAAATTTCTTCACCTTACCCAAGGCAGTATGACGGTAGAAGAGTAAAATGTCGAGTTTCTACGACTGAGTCGCTTCGTACCTACGTCGATCCAGACTGAAGAAAAGAAGGCTGAAAAATTCTACGACATGTTGAGCTACAGACTACATGAGCTTATTGGAGCCGCTGCCACCACTCACTGGAGTTCTTATCGCAACACGACGTTTAGAGCGAGTCCATCGGAAGGAGGCCATCCAGAAGCGACCACAGTCAGAGACACCATCAGCAAAAGCATCGACATGAGGACCTGAAAGATGTATCGTCGTACACCAACAACCAAGAGTCGTGCCATATACGAATCAAGAACTTCTAATCTGCCATTATTATCCAAAGAGAGGACATATCGAAAAAGGATTGCCCACGAAGACTGAAGCAGTGTTTACGTTGTGGCTCCATCAACACCAAATCCAAACTTGCCCCGAGAAGCGCACTGAACGACCAACACCACCAGCACCTCTAGTACCAGCTCAAGGAGAATATCCACGAGGACCACTTTCCGACCAGGCGATGCAGTTTGCGCAGGTAAGACAGCAGGTAGCACAACGACCCGGACAGGCCTTTGCAATGACAGTTGAAGCCAGAGCAACCCAAGAAGCGACTGTAACGCTCCAGTCCCAAAATATGTATTGGGCCAGGATACGGTACATGCCAGCAACACTTCACCAATGGGCCAAATCTCAAAGTAAGCCCATTAGCGAAATGGTTAAGCTGTAAATTATGATAACAACCCAGCAATACAATACAAGACACAGGTCACAGCTAATCTCATCCACGCAGAATATATGACACGATATATCAAGTCCAATAAAATAATACTAATGAGAAATAAATGTCCAACATGAAATAGAAATAATAATTGTGCGGATAAGACATCCCGAAACCACAGTATAAAGAAATAAATAATCAACTACATGTCCACTGAAAAAGGAAGAAAATAAAGTATCAAGTCTAAAAGAGACATGTCTCAAGAGAAGTCTTCAGCTACTATCTCGTCCTCCTGCAATGGTACATCACCCGCCTCGACTCCAAAACCGTATACCTCCGGGTAGTCCTCGTCTCTAACTAAGCCTAGAGAGATCACCAGGTCCTCAGAGGACTAGCAAGACACATCATATACATGCCAGCTATAACAGTAATAAAATGCGTGGATAGATGAAAGGTGCTATAAGCAAAGAAGGATTAAAGGGAGCAGTGCTAGAACTAAAACATAAAAGAAATGGCATGCCTGGAGGATCGTGCTAATAAATATGACTACAAATAAATCGAGGTAAACTGCAGCCCGGTGGTTGCTAACAGCCCTATAGATTACAGCCCGGTGGTTGCTAACAACCTATAGTTAGTCTCAATTGCGGCCCGGTGGTTGCTAACGATTGAGAGTGGTCAGGTATAGTCACATCTATAACAAGGTCCTCGCCTAAAACTATGAGACAGTCAAGTCAACTCAAACATGTCAAGTCCAAGTCATGTCTAGGTCACACAAGTCAGGGATACATAACATAGACAAAGAAATTCTAACTCTAGACATGAACAAGTTAAGAAAAATAAGACAAGTAATATGGAGAAAGAATAAAATCTACGTGCACGCAAAACTAGAAAGTAACCAGAAAATGGAACATGAGAAGTATGGAACTAAGATATGAAAAATAATAATATGAAAAAAATTGTAAATACTGTAAAGCTTGGCAAGTGTAATTTCCTGGTGTCGGGCTGTGAATCTGAAACGTCGCTCCTGCGTCCACGCCGCCGGAATCCGACGCTCCTAGATAATTAATTAACTAAATTAAGCCACTACTCATGAACATACAATTTGACTTAATTAGTCAAGATAACGTTTTAAGATTATATTCAATTTCTCGTGGAACCCTTTAGACCCATACAATCACACACAGGCTCCACGAGACACCAAACACAGTTTTAGGGTTTTCGACTTTCCAATTAATCGGTTTTGTTCCTACTTCAATCATATACTTAAAAAACATATAAAAATCATAAGAATATTATTTAAACAAATTTTCTATAGATTTATCTCAGAATTTCCAGAATTTATATTTCTAAAGAATTATACTACTAGTTGTCTATCAGGTCGACTAGTCTACCCGAAATTTGTCTAGAACTTCATTAATTATCTAAAATTATTAAAATCCTCAAAAAAAATTTAAACAAAATTAAAATGCCCTAAATATTAGAATATAAAATTGTGATGGAAGGGTTTCATGGTGCTAATGGTTTGGAATCTTCTAGGTCAACAAGTCACCCGAAAATGACTAGTTTTGACCTATAATTTTTCGACCAGAATTGACTTGGTAAATTTGTGGAAAAATACTTTAAAATCCTAATTTCCACATATGAACAAAAATAAAATTTAGTTTTGAAAAATTTCTACAGAAACTTATAGTTCCTTCACAACGTGGTATGTTTTGGCTCTACTGAAACATGAAAATAGCTATCATAATTCATAAAATTTTTATGGGTGAAAATACTACCCAAGAGGCATCGAAACACTATTTCTACAGATTCATGAGATGTGTTTGAGAAAAAAAAGTTAGGGTTTCTTACTAAGGTCCATGCTTTGTGAAGGCTTATTCTTATCAAAGCTCCCTCCTTTGATGTCCTTGCTCGTCAATCATTTCTTGATGAGATTTGAGAGGTGGACAATGGTTAGGATTGGTTGGATGGAAAAGATAGAGTTTTTAGGGTTGGTTTTGGAGTTTAGATGGAAGAAGGATGAAAGAAGGAGCCTTTATGGAGAGGATGAGTTATGTGATGGAGGGGATGATGTAGTAGAGGGAAAGGGGTGCTATTTTCGAAATTAATGGTAAGAGAGCTGATCTTGGGTGATAAATAAGAGTTTTTGGTGTTAGGGTTAGGGTTTTGATAAGGGTTGACTATATATGGGCCTATGGGTTGAGTTTATATATGTAGGAGGGTGTTTCCATGCATGGCATGACCCGCCAATGTAGGAGATTATTTTTGGACAAAAATTACGTGAAAATAATTTTTGGTTGGTCATATGTGGGGTCCACATGGATTGGTTTGGTTATTTGATGAGTTGGCTAGTTGATTTGATTGAGCATTTAAATAAAAGGTTTCCTAATATGGAACTAGTTAGATTTCTAAATATAAATACAATCTAAATCTGAATTAAATATACAATATATATTTATTAATATATTAATGACCAACATGCCTACATAGGTTTGGATTGGACTTTGGGTCAAATATAAACTAATGCCAACTAAGATTACACTAGGATTACACGTAGACACTTTCTATAAATTGAAACTTTCCAAAATAGAAATTAGATTAATATTAATAAAATATATATAAAAATATATCAACATGAAGGTATTTGAGAGTACTACCTGACTATTTAGATTTGGATTTGATTCAGGTCAAGTCTGGGCTAAATTGGTACAACCGTGTCTCCTAAAAAGTCAATAATCTAACAATTAAATAAATAAATCATCGGTGGAGGTTAAGTTGCAACTTGGCCTAGTTTTTCTAGTTAGAACACACATATGGCTCGGCCTTCCCTACCATGACTAAAACACTAGTCAAAGCACACGTGTACACTATCCATGTCATAATTCTTAGTCGTCTTGCACTCCAAATCTGAACCATGGCTAAGGTCATCTATAATAATAACTATTTAATCAAAAATTCATAAATTCCATAAAATCCTATTTAAATCTAATAAATAATAAATAAAAAAATAATTCCAAAAATTTAGGGGTATTATATTCTACCCCCCTTAAAAGAATTTCGTCCTCGAAATTAAAATCACTCACTAGGGGAAAACATGTCTATGGTTCAAAAATATTTCTAATTGTGTGCTATGTTTCTATGGTTGTTCCTAAGCAAGCAAACAAGTATGTAACAAGCAAGTATAACTAGCATTCTATTACAAACTAAGTTATTACCTTCATTTGCTCCTTGGGTTGCTGCTCCGGCTTCAACTGTCATGGCAAAGGCATGTCCTGGTTGCTGTGCTGCCTGTTGTCTCGCCTGCGCAAACTGAGTTGCCTGGTCGGAAAGTGGTCCACGCGGATATCCTCCTTGTGTTGCGGATTGAGCTTGAATTAGTGTTGCTGGGGGTGCTGGTCCTTCAGTACGTTTCTCGGGGCAAGTTTGAATATGGTGTTGATCCGAGCCATAACACAAACAAAGCTTTAACCTCCGACGGCAATCTTTTTGGACATGTCCTCTTCTGTTGTAATATTGACAAATAGGAATTTCTGGAATTAGGTACGGAGCAGTTCTTGGTCGTGGATGTACGATGATGCGTCTTTCAGGTCCTCCCGTTGATGCTTTTGCTGATGGTGTTGTTGGATGTGGTCGCTTCTCGCTGGTTCCCTTTCGATGGACTCGCTCTAAACGTCGTACTGGAGTAAGAACTCCGAAGAAAGTGGTAGGTGCAGCTGCTCCAACAAGCTCCTGTAGTCTGTAGTTCAGCCCTTCGTAGAATTTTTTGGCCTTCTCTTCTTAAGTCTAGATCAATGTAGGTGCGAAGCGGCTCAGTCATAGAAACTCGGCGTTGTATTCTTCCACGGTCATGCTGTCTTGCTCGAGGTGCATAAATTGTCTTCGAAGCTCTGCTTTGAAAGTGGCAGGGATAAATATCTCTTAGAAGAGTTTGGAGAACTCCTTCCAAGTGACCTTATCCTGTCCAAGTCATTTCTCCTCCATAAGCTACCAGTGGTGCGCATTGCCGGTCAGCTGCATCCTGACGGCAATCATCCATCGATCTCTTGGTAACTCGGCTGCCTCCAGTTGATGCTCAATGTTGATGAGCCATTCATGAACTTCGGTGGGCTCCTCCTTGCCGAGAACTTGTCTGGCTTCAACTGGCAAAAGTTTGCGATGGTTCCCGTCGTCGTCTGGGGAACTGGTGGAGTGGCTCTCTCTAGTGCTGATACGATACGATCCTCGATGTGCTTCGTCTGTCTTTGTTGGGCCTCCATCTGAACTTGTTGTTACGCTTGCATCATCACGTAGATGGTCTGGAAAAGCTGCTGGGGATCCATCGTTTATCCAAGGTAGGAAAACATCGTCGATGGCATCGGTGGCAGTGCTGGCATGGATGGGATGTCATCTCTCCTGACCATTGATGGGTGTGAAGTTGCTGGATCATCTGGTTGGGTAGAAGAACCTCCAACCGGTGGCGGGGTCGTGTCGACATGAGTCACTTTAGCGCCCTGCGGGGTGACGGCGGGGTTCTCGTCGCTGACTTGCAGGTTCATTTCACTGCACTCGAACAAAACTTATACGCTTAAAGGAAAAATGATATCAAGCAGGATGCATGTCAAGGAAATAATTTTGAAGTCAAAATATAGAGTTGAAGGACGTGAAACATTATAAAGATGTGGATGAGATCCTAAGGCTCTTTTCTATCCTATTCGCAGGCTCACGTCGGTACAGTAACGTAACCGAAGTGATTAACGTAGACCTGTATGGGCCACCACAAAAATATAACACCCAGTCCCAAAATATGTATTAGGCCAGGATACGGTACATGCCAGCAACACTTCACCAATGGGCTCTCAAAGTAAGCCCATTAGCGAAATGCTTAAGCTGTAAATCATGATACCAACCCAGCAATACAATACAAGTCACAGGTCACATCTAATCTCATCCACACAGAAAATATGACACGATATATCAAGTCCAATAAAATATACTAATAAGAAATCTGTCCAACATAAAATAGAAATAATAACTGTGCGGGTAAGACATCCCGAAACCATAGTATAAAGAAATAAATAATCAACTACATGTCTACTGAAAAAGGAAGAAAATAAAGTATCAAGTCTAAAAGAACATATCTCAAGAGAAGTCTTCAGCCACTATCTCATCCTCCTGCGAAGGTACATCACCCGCCTCGACTCCAGAACCGTATACCTCCGGGTAGTCCTCGTCTCTAACTAAGCCTGAAAAGATCACCAGGTCCTCAGAGGACTAGAAAGACACATAATATACATGCCAGCTATAACATTAAAAATGCGTGGATAGATGAAAAGTGATATAAGAAAAGAAGGATTAAAGGAAGCAGTATTAGAACTAAAACATAAAAGAAATGGCATGCCTGGATAATCGTGCTAATAAACATGACTACAAGTAAATCGAGGTAAACCGCAGCCCGGTGGTTGCTAACGGCCATATAGATTGCATCCCGGTGGTTGCTAACAATCTATAGTTAGTCTCAATCGCGGCCCGGTAGTTGCTAACGATTGAGAGTGGTCAGGTATAGTCACATCTATAACAAGGTCCTCGCCTAAAACTATGAGACAGTCAAGTCAACTCAAACATATCAAGTCCAAGTCATGTCTAGGTCACACAGGTCAGGGATACATGACATTGACAAAGAAATTCTAACTCTAGACATGAACAAGATAAGAAAAATAACAAGTAATATGGAGAAAGAATAAAATCTACGTGCACGCAAAACTGGAAAGTAACCAGAACATGGAACATGATAAGTATGGAACTAAGTAAGATATGAAAAACAATAATATGAAAAAAACTTGTAAATACTGTAAAGCTTGGCAAGGTGTACTTGCCTGGTGTCGCGTTGTGAATATGAAACGTTGCTCCTGCGCCCGCGCCGCCGGAACCCGACGCTCCTAGATAATTAATTAACTAAATTAAGCCACTACTCATGAACTTACAATATGACTTAATTAGTCAAGATAATGTTTTAAGATTATATTCAATTTCTCGTGGAACCCTTTAGACCCATACAATCACACACAGGCTCCACGAGACACCGAACACAGTTTTAGGGTTTTCGGCTTTCCAATTAATCGGTTATGTTCCTACTTCAATAATATACTTAAAAATCATATAAAAATCATAAGAATATTATTTAAACTAATTTTATATATTTATCTCAGAATTTCTAGAATGTATATTTTTAAAGAATTATACTACTAGTTGTCTATCGGGTTGACTAGTCTACCCGAAATTTGTCTAGAACTTCATTAATTATCTAAAATTATGAAAATCCTCAAAATACAATTTAAACAAAATTAAAATACCCTAAATATTAGAATATAAAACTTTGATGCAAGAGTTTCATGGTCCTAATGGTTTGGAATATTCTAGGTCAACAAGTCACCCGAAAATGACTAGTTTTGACCTATAATTTTTTCGACCAGAATTGACTTGGTAAATTCATGGAAAAATACTTTAAAATCCTAATTTATATATATGAACACACATAAAATTCAGTTTTGAAAAATTCCTACAGAAACTTATAGTTCCTTCACATCGTGATATGTTTTGGCTCTACCGAAACATGAAAAGCTATCATAATTCATGAAATTTTAATGGGTAAAAATACTACCCAAGAGGCATCAAAATACTATTTCTATATGAGATGTGTTTGAGAAGAAAAATTTAGGGTTTCTTACTAAGGTCCTTGCTTTGTGAAGGCTTATTCTTGTCAAAGCTCCCTCCTTTGATGATGTCCTTGCTCGTCAATCCTTTCTTCATGAGCTTTGAGGGGTGGACAATGGTTAGGATCGGTTGGATGGAAAAGATGGAGTTTTTAGGGTTGGTTTAGTGGAGTTTGGATGGAAGAAGGATGAAAGTAGAAGCTGCTCTTGGGTGATAAATAAGAGTTTTTGGTGTTAGGGTTAGGGTTTTGATAAGGGTTGATATATATATGGGCCTATGGGTTGAGTTTATTTATGTAGGAGGGTGCTTCCATGCATGGTATGGCCCGCCAATGTAGGGAATTATTTTTGGACAAAAGTTACATGAAAATAATCTTTGGTTGGTCATATGAGGGGTCCACATGGATTGGTTTGGTTATTTGATGAGTTGGCTAGTTGATTTGATTGAGCATTTAAATAAAAGGTTTCCTAATATGGAACTAGTTAGATTTCTAAATATAAATGCAATCTAAATCTGAATTAAATATAATATATAATTTATTAATATATATTAATGCCCAACATGCCTACATAGGTTTGGGTTGGACTTTGTGTCAAATATAACTAATGCCAACTAGGATTACACTTGGATTACAAGTAGACACTTTCTATAAATAGAAACTTTTCAAAATAGAAAATATATTATATTAATAAAATATATATACAAAATATATATCAACATGAAGTTATTTGAGAGTACATGTCTATTTAGATTTGGATTTGGTTCAGGTAAAGTCGGGGCTAAATTGGTACAACCGGGTCTCCTAGAAAGTCAATAATCTAATAATTAAATAAATAATCATTGGTGGAGGTTAAGTCGTAACTTGGCCTAGTTTTTCTAGTTAGAACACACCTATGGCCCGGGCTTCCCTACCGTGGCTAAAATACTAGTCAAAACACACGTGTACACTATCCATGTCACAATTCTTAGTCGTCTTGTACTCCAAATCTGAACATTGGCTAAGGTCATCTATAATAATAACTATTTAATCAAAAATATTCATAAATTCCATAAAATCCTACTTAAATCTAATAAATAAAAAATAAAAAAATCATTCCAAAAATTCAAGGGTATTACAGTGACTGATGGTAACAACTTGATTTTATGATAATGATAGTGAGTAGAATATTGATATACGGTTTTTATTACTTGCTTCATTATGATGACCATAGAAACTTAGCACACTTTAGAGACATCTTAGCATCAGTGACATATTTCCCTTTTACCGTAGTAAGTTATTTTAATTTCGAGGACTAAATTCTTTTAAGGGGGGTAGAATGTAACACCTCTGAATTTTTGAATTATTTTTTATGATTTATTTGACTTAAAAATTTTGGAATTTATAAGTATTTTTAATTAAATTGTTATTATTATAGCAGGCCTTAGCCATGGTTAAGTTTTGGAGTACAAGATGACTAAGAATTTTGGCACGAAAGTGTAGTCGTGTGCCTTAACTAGTGTATTAGCCATGCTAGAGGAGGCCTAGCCATAGCAGTGTCCCAACTTGGAAAACTATTCAAAGTTGTGACTTAACTCATATAGATGATTTAATTAGTTATTAATTATTTATTGACTTTTTAGGAGACTCGGTTGTACCAATTTAACCCGGACTTGATCCAAACCAAATATACACCTATGTAGTCACGTAGTTCGACCAACGACGTCAATGTAGATATATAGATGTGTAAATATATTGGTAGTTTATTTTTTCAATCTAGTGAGTAATTTCTATAAATTGTATATTAAATATAATCTATGCATTATTTGCTAGTTAATTCAATTTTTATTTTTACCTTGGAAATATGATATCATTCACTTAGAATGATATTTTTTATTTTTGGAAATTATTTAGGCATATATACTTGTGTATAATATATTCTTAATTAGCAATCATAGTGCTTTATATATATAACCATAGACTTTATTTATATTTTTAGTAATTAGAATTAATACATATATGTGTTAATTATTTTGTCTTGCTTGTATATATTATATGGATTATATATTTATCATACATATATATATGTAGGTATATATGTCCATATATGGAGATATACTTAAACATATACAGTGATATATAGATTATATATCTAAGCATAGAAAAAAAGCATTTACTATTGATGAACAGTGTTGCATGCACTGTTCATCTTCCAACTGAGAATGCCCGACCCAAGCCGCAGAGAGCAATTTTGTGCAATTTGAAAGATTCAAATCTCAATCAACTTTAAACAAAAATCCCTCGAACTAAATCCTATGATCCTAACCAGATTCTCTACAAGATTGTATTAAATCTTGGTTCAAAATCCACATCAAATCAAGACTTAATATTCGATCAAAATTTAGGTATATATATAAGAGTCAACAGATTTCGTAGGTAGATACCTAGGAAGCCACCTCCCAAACACCGATCCTTCGATTGGAGACACACCACAACCTCTCCGCGTACGTACCGACCAACTGTACCAATGTGCCATCACCTGAATGCCGCTGTACGCCGCTGCACAACTACCCGACCACAGAAAAGAGAGGTTATGTTCAATTCAGATCAACTACGAGGTACCCATACTCTCGATTGCTTTCCTACACACCTGGTCGATCATTTTAGTTTCTGTAAAATCCTATGCATAGTCCACATGACCGACTAGAAGATCCATCAATTAGTTTAGGTTTAATATACAAGTATCATCGAATTAATTCTCTGAAAAGTCAAGAAAAACTACAGAATGCATGTTCTGTATTAACAGTTTTCACCCGATATTGGAAGGCAAATATCTCGCAATACAAAATGATTTTTTAAAATATAATTAAACAGGTTTGAAGACAACATATAGGGCATCAGATCATATTTTATAGTTTGGAATTTCATTAATTGTGTAGAGAGAAAACAGATTTTCGAAATGAAGAAAAACCACAAAAAATCATGTTTTCAAAAATAAAAATTTTTGATACGGAGTGCGCCCTGCCAAACCGAACCACTTCATCATGTACTAATTGCATCGAAAGATGCGTATGGTATACCCGGACGTGTGGACTTTCACGGAAGTTGATTTAGACGTGTGCGCACACCGGAATCAACCTGTATCTGTCGAAAATCTCCGTATCGACCTCTTTGTAAACTAGCCAATTACTTTGTGCACGTTTGTCACCTCGAGAAAAAACTTGTGCCATTGGGACCGTATTATTTTCTGGTCCTGTGAGCCAAGTTTGGTTCGTTTCAGAGAAGGTTGACCGGAACGCTATTTTGGCGGGCCCACGATCCGACTCAACGGGCGATTTTGTGTACGGCCAGCCGAAATCCAACTTTGGACATACGGTTGGGTTCGTATCGTCAAAACAGACCTATAGACATATAGTTTTGTGTACGGCCAGCCGAAATCCATAGGCTCTGGCATTTTTTTCGGTGCAAAACGGATCCAACGGTGGACACTATTTTGGCCAAAAATTACCGTTTTGCCCTGTACAAAGAATTATACTTTTGGGTAGTCAAATTTAGACATCTCTTTTATGAAAACACGTTGGTGATGTCTGTTTTGGCATCTGGAGTCATCTGCAGGAGTTTGACTTTTGTGGTTCGTTGATTGGCTGGATAGTGTTGGTTCTACGTGCTACCACCACGCAAGTACACATTGTCAAACTTTACAGTATTTACATGCATTATTGTTAATTTTCTATCTTAATTGCTCATATTTTTCCTCTTGTTCATGTTACTCTCTCATCATCATTGTTATCTTCTTGTTTTACATGCACGTAGATTGTTACTCATTTTTTATATTATTTTTTCTATCTTTCTTATCTTGTTCATGTCTAGTGATAGTATTGCTATGCCTATGCCATGTTTTCCTGACCTGTTTGACCCATACTTGACTTGGACATGACTAGACGTGATAGACTTGACTTTCTAGTACCATAGGAGAGAGTGTTTTATTAGCCGTTTCTATACCTATATTGTTAGTGCCTCACCAGGGTAGAAAACCTGCTATAGGATTGTTAGTGCCTCACTGGGCTACGGATATATCATATGTACTTATAGCCATAATTAATTATATTCTCATGACATGTCACCATCTGTAGAGTTCCTATATGTGTTATTCTTTCCACTACTTGTTATTCCTATTTTTCTTTACATGTTATACTACTGTTGTAGTAGTATATTATGTTTCTTGTTAGTCCCCTGAGGACCTGGTGATCTCTCCAGGCTTAGTTAGAGAGGAGGACTACCTGGAGGTGTATGGTTCTGGAGTGGAGACTGGTAACGCACCTTTATAGGAGGACGAGATAGTGCCAGAGGACTTCTTGTGATCACGTCGAATCTACTCATTAAACTTGCTACTTTACTTTCTTTCTTTTCAGTAGACATGTCATTTATTACTTTATTTCTCTTACTGTGGTTTCAGGATATCTTACCCGCATGGTTATTATTTCTATTTTCTGTTAGACAGATCTTTTTCATTAGCATTATTTTATTGGACTTGATATCTTGTGACTAATTTTTCTGTGTGGATGACATTAGCTGTGACCTGTGACCTATGTTATTATTCTGGTTGTTGTCATGATTTACAGCTTAAGCATTTCACTAATGGGCTTATTATGAGATTTGGCCCATTGGTGAAGTGTTGCTGGCATGTACCGTATCCTAGTCCTACGTATTTTGGAACTGGGCGTTACACTTGTATTGTCCAGTATTTCTTGATAGAGGTCCATCGTGGTGCACTCTTATTGTATTTTACAGTATTGATTGAGAGTAGCTCATCGTACTACACTCATGATTTATGTTTCCAAATTTTTATATTTTCCTATTGTGGCTTGTTATAGTTCACCTTGCCTTGTCTTGTCTAGTCTTGCATATCCCCGATGGGAGTATCATGTTTAACATGATTATCTAGATGCATTGGGAGGGTAGTTTTCCTGGTTACTTGCATATCCTTTATTTCGGCTGATACAATAGATTTGGAGCTCTGCGTCATGAGGGCACATTTTTAGCATGCGGTCGAGTATGACAAATGTCATTGTTATTTTTATTGTTATTAGCTCACCGTAGTGTGGGGCTTACTTATTTAGAATACACATCTTACATGTGGTGCATCTACTTATATACATGTACTTGCTTGGGCCTGGAAAATTTTAGAAGACTACATGGAAGGTAGCCGATAAAAATTGTCAAACTGCACATGATCGATGGTGATAACTCTATCTAGCTAATGTGTCAAGTCGTACTGATTACTTGGCCATGATTGATGGTTAGAGTTTAATTCATGTCATCTCTAGTCATATATGTCTTCTCTAGTCATATCTTGTCTTGTCTAGTCTTGTTCATGTCTTGTCTTGCGTATAATTGACTTATGACTGTGAATGATTAGAGGCTAAGTGTTGGTCTGGTAACGGGCTGCAATCTCGTCCTTGTTTGGTTATGGGTTGTGGATTGGATCTAGAGTACTCCATACGTTCTCTAATTTTTCATCGTCCTATCCTGTACTCATATGTTATTCCAATTTACTTTACATGATCATGTAGATGCTCACATGTTCCAATTTATTTACATATTTTTAATTTTCTTAGATATTTCCTGTGGTACCTTTACTTTATTCATGATTGTACTCATTCTTTCCTTCAGTCTGATGACACAAAGCTGTCTCGGTCAAACTGATTCTGATAATTGACATAACCAAGCTTAATACAAGATCACGGCTACAGAAAGAAAAAACTGCACACAAAAAACATGATATCTTTTTCAATGTGTTGGACCAACAAGTTGTCATTTCTTTTATCTCTTCTTCAATATAGTCTTACATTTTATTGAGTCTAGGACTTATGTACATCGAGTTGCAGTAGTACTCCAAAAGACCAACACGATCCACAAAACAAAGTCCACTCAACCGAAGGCCCGAAACCCTTTCACAAAAGCCTAAACCGAACCCCAACAACTAATAACAAATCAGCCTCCAACTCATACCATTTTTGTGCACCAAACTCGATCTTGGCATTTCTAGAAATCCTGACAGTTGTGAAATCCCAGATATTATGGCTCCAAATGTTAAAAAAAAAAAAATATTCACCCAAATTCTGACCAAACTGTGTCCACAAAAACCAATATATAGAGATGGATTTTCACATTCTTACTCAACTAATCTACAATTCATTCTTCTATCCTATAGTGAGATAGTCTCTGAGCTAAACCATCCCATCTTCAAGATCAACTCTTCAGCCTTCTAGTTCTAAGTACGATCTCAGTTTAGAAGTCAGTTCGAGTTATAAAAGCTTGGTCTATAAAAGCTTCTCTCTCTTGTTGTGAAGTTGCGAGTCCTTCGGATAAAAGATCGTGGTTGTAAAGTCGTTGTGCCCTTCGGATCAAAGTACAAGTTGTAGCAGTTACAAGCACTTCAAATTCAAAGCTTGTGTTTTACTATTGTGACTATAGTGAATTCAACTCCGAGCAAGAGTTCTCGGGCCTGGACATGTCATTTTAGAGGGAAAATAAAAATCTTGATGTTTGAGTTTGCTTCTTTTTACTCTATTGATTTAAATACTTGTCTTATACACACATATTTTTATTTTGTTGGTTACACTCTGCATTCGCTATATTATATTTTTAATCAGATAGATATCTCTGATGCACTCTATTCACCCCCTCTATAGTTGCCTAACGGTCCTTCATTTGGTATTAGAGCTCGGTCTCCTAAATATCGACATTAACATCCATATAGATTATGGGAACTTGTGAATCTATCCACACAAACATTGGTGAAGGCTAGCTATCAAATAAACTACCCCTATTTGATGGCTCTGAGTATATATTTTGGAAAGCTCACATGGAAATTTTCTTAAAATCTATTAGCTTTGATTTATGGTCAAATGTCACTAATGGTTATGGATAGATTGACAAAGCAGATAAGGACTAGTCCAAAGAAGAAAAAAGAGTAGCAAGCAATGATGCAGGAGTGATGTATATCATCTACTATGCCCTAAACAAAGCTGAGTTCAGATGTATCTCCACATGCAGTACCGCAGATGAGATATGGAAATGACTAAAGGAAATAAGGAACCTGAAGTAGAATCTCATACTACTGTACATCTCTGCTCGACTAAAGCAAGCATAGAGAAAGAGGTAAACATTTCGTCCAAGAACGATGATGACAATCCTCAACATACTACAAACCTGTGCCTAATGGTAAGCAATAAGTCATCGACTGATGAATTTTCTTATGATGAGCTACCAAATGTCTTTTATGATCTATTTGATGACTACAAGAAAGTTCTAGATAGATGTATATCAAGCCAGAAAAAATAGCCGATCTTATAAGCTAGAAATCAAAAAATTTACTTGCTTACTGAATGATGCCCAAAATACTTCCACCTCTGATAACTCTGTTGAATTATCCACACTTGAGTTTAGACTGCATGAGGAACTTCAACGGTCTGAGAGAACAGCATTCAAGAAAACACTAAACCTAAGGAGGAACTGGAATCAGAAAGGAAGAAGTACTTTATGGTATCACCCAGATTTGACACACTCAATGCCACACATAATGATTTGATTGGGAACTCTAAAATGTTAGAGATTAGACTAGAAAAGCAAATATTACAACCTATGACTCAGTCAAATACTAAACACGTGACTCAATATAAAGTCACACACAACAGATCATGTGCCAAGAAATCAAGTAAGATTAAAGCTTCATGCAATCATGCTTTTATCTATACACGGAAGAATAATAATATATACGTTGCACCGAAACACCTACGTCAAACTCAAATAATCATGTTACATATCATTATTGCAGTTTGAAAGGTCACATTTCACATTCCTGTGAAGTTAGAAAACTAATAAATAGAAATATCTTTGCTTGGGTTCCTAAGACTAATCATTGTGGATCCAGACAATGAATACCAAAGATATTATCTAATCATGTAGGAGGAATGTTATGCAACACAATGTAATATCAAAAGAAGTGTTAGTGATTGTAAAGTTACAAAGATTATTCTTCAAGCAATTACACCAACATAAATATGGTCACTAAAACCACTGCGGTAACATGCTAAACAATTCATCTCAAGAATCATATCTAGCATGTCATACCATTATTAAATACTATATTAATAAGGATCTGATCTATATCATGCACACATAGATATTCAATCTCAATGTACACTCACGTTTGAATTTATTAAGGTTCCTTTTGTAATAGGCTTTCTGATTTCCATGTTTATGATTTCGTAGCCTATAGAACAAAAACTTTGGTAAACTTTCTTAAAATATTTTCTAAATCCAAAGGATGATTCCTTGCATGAGTTTTTCCTAAAAATTCGATTATTAAGGAAGAGGTTTATTTTGGGTTCAAGCCAAAAGGGTCCTTTTGTCACACAAGCGAAATAGCCTAAAGCAACATGGTGTCAAGTGTCTTTGGACTACCGCTAGCTGGGAACCAGCTTAACGCCCCAGTCCCAAAATACTTAGGACCAAGTACGTAGACATGCCAGCTGCATACATACGAAGCATACTCTAATATACGAAAACCTTGTATGTATACATAAGCTGTAAAATGCAGTAACCATGAAACTAATCTCATCCACAAAGCAATATATCATAAAATCAACTTATTAAAGTCATTTGTACAAAATATTGGGCGAAGACAAATCCACTACCAACAAAAAGAGAGAAATACATAACAACGATGGAAGAGTCGAGCGAAGCGAAAGACGATCGAAAAGCTAGCATCACGAAGGTAGATTTTAAACTATATCCTTGGCTAGAGCACCTGCAAAAATTAAAAACACACAAGGAGAAATCACCAGGTTCTCAGAGGGACGTAACGATACAGGAAGAACATGCTAATATGAACTGTCAGAATAATAAAATAATATACAAAAGACTATCCTAGACACAAATATGCAAAGGAGATTCTAACCGTCCAATGTGCAATTTAGAGGATAACTTTCATGCACATAGGTATTTAGGCTATAAGTATGTAACTGGCATCCAGTCATACGTATCCGACTGTAACGTCCAAAACGTCAGAGGGTAACTGCAAATATATCTCGCCATATTTCCTTTCGAAAACTATGGTTTACCTGTTTGGCTTTTCATACACTAGTGACTGTCCTCCCCTAATATTTCTCACACTGAACAAGTCATGTCCATAACCTAGGGGTACAACTTGGGCGGGCTAAACCCAAGCCCGATCGGATAAACTCGTTAATGGGATGGGTTAGGGTTGAAGATACTTGGGTTCGGGCTCGGTTTGGGTTAAAATATTTGAACCCGATCAACAATCGGGTTGGGCTTGGGTTCATGTATCGGGTTACCCGAAGAACCCGAAACCCAACTTATATTATATATATTGTTTCATACTTCTTAAATAAAAAGTTTAAATCATAAATTTGTCCACCCAAACTCTTCAACTCCTTATCATAAATCTTATTTTAGTTTGTATTTTGTAATGATCAAGACATGATTGTTATTTGATTATGTGTTTAATATTACATTTGTTTAAAATTATTTCAAATATTATATTAGAGCCTGATAAACCCGATGGACCCGTTCCAACCCGAGTTCAACCGATCCTCCGGACTTGGTCTTGGGCTTCATATGTTGTACCTGAGGTTGGGCCGGGCTTGGGCTCGGGCTAGGCTTATGATTCATCGGGTTGGACTCGGGTTGACCTCAAGCCCGACCCAACCCGCCCGAGTTGCACCCCTACCATAACCTATCCAGTTTTGTAACTGCTCGAGTCTCTATATCTTAATCGTAGCAGTTACAATCATCTATTCGACACAAGACTATAGAGATGGCCAATCATTATGCAAGCCGTACCCCTAGCAAAATATCTCAAATCGTGTAGTGAGAGTGTCATGGTCGAAGGAGATATAAGGATATCCCACAACAAGAAGGTAGTCCGCTAAAACTAAGTCAACATACATCAAATAAAATAAAGTAACGAAAAATGACTAATAGAGTCGCTTGTACCCAAGTATGGCTTAGACGCGCAGTTTATAACAAATGAAACTAACAAATTTGAAACAAAGTAAATAAATGCTAAAAATAAATATTTAGACAGTAGATATAACAAGGTATACTTGCATGGTGTTGACATCTGGCGTAGTGCGATGATCATGATGGCACAAAATAACTTTGGTTTACAACTACGCAAGACAGCCTCCAAGGGGGCACGGATAGTTCTATCGGGTCCCAAAATGGTCAATTTAGTTTGGGTCGACAGGAGGAGGTATAGAATTGACGAGGGAATATGAATAATGGGCTAGCCATGGACATAAGGAATATTAAAGAAATTTGGATGAATATATCATGATTCTTTGAAGACTATTTATAATCTTTGAAAACTAAACTTTATTATTCTCAAAATATTTTATAAATAGTAAAATCACTGCAAGTCGAAATCTATGGTTTACTTAATAAAAAATATTTTATATAAATACTTGAAAATATATTTTTAATAATAGAAATAGTTTTTGGAATAGAGAGTTAAAATATAAAAAAAATGTGACTAGAGTACTCTTTTTTTTTTTTACTAGAGTACTCTAAGTTGTAGAAATATGTTACATAAATATATATATATATATATATGAAATTTTTTGAAACTGTTAATATGATTGTTTAAATACTTGGAAAAATTTTATTTTAAGGCCACAAGTACTCTAAGTTGTAGAAGAACGGGTTTGAAAGAAAACTAGAAATTTATTTAGAATTTAAAACTCCTACTTTTGCCAAATAATTTTTTTTGAGAAATATATTTTTCTATTAAATAAAAAATAATACTATGCTAAAAGTGATACTAATAAATAAAAATTTTATATGCAGTTGGAAGGTTTGTACGGCTGGAAGCAACAATTTTAATAATACTAATAATAAATTGTAATAATAATAAAAAATAATAAAAATGAAACCAACGATACTAATATAATGAAATAACAACTCATTTGAAACTAGCAATGAACAGCTGTGCATTTGTTTATGGACCTCTCTTTTGAGTAGCAACAAAGGCTACCAATCGAGTCAACCCAACAAACAAAAAGGAACTAAAATAGTTGTCTCTTCTTTAGGAAGAGGAAAGATAAAATAAAAATATCAATGAAGAAGGATGAGAGGAATAGAGAGCTGGGGAGAGGGGAGTCGGGAGCGGAGAAGTTAGGGATGGGAAGGGGAGCACCGGACAAGTGGCGAGAAGAGAGGATGAGGGAGCAGAAGAGGGTGGTCGGGGCGCTCACCCTCAGGTCGTGCGAAAGGGGGTAGAGCGCGGCCGCCGCGGCACGCGAGGAGGAGGCAGACGTGCGCGAATCCAAAGGATGATGATCGCGGGCGTAGGCACGGGACCTAGGCAGGCAACGGTCGACGACAACAGCGGCTCTGACGGGTAAGTGGGGGTGATGGCTGCGTCTTAGTTTGTTGGCAGGTGGCTCGGTGTGGCACCGGCGACAAATCGCCGGGTCTGGGGTATAGGTAGCGATGGTGATGGTTTGATTTTGGTTTTGGGAGATTTTTTGGTGGTAGGGTCGGCCGCAGTCTGTGGGGATGGTGGTTGTTGTCGATGGTGGTGGCCATGGTAGAATGGTGGGGTGATGGTGGCGATGGCCGGGGCGACAAGTGGTTTGGGTTGTAATGGCCAGGGGTTGCCCTGAAGTCGATGGAGTGATGGCGATGAGGGCGAAGGTGGTGGCGGCGATTGTTCTGGGGGTTCTGTCGGAGTGGCAAAACGGGGTGGCGGTGGAAGGTGACGGTGTACGGTGGCCGCAATATGGTAATGGATGAGGGTCACTAGTGACATTTAACACAAACATGTATTAGAGAATTGTGATTTAGATAAATATGAAAATAATGCACGAATATGGTAATGGATGAGGGTCGCTAGTTAATGCAAGTTAGAGAAGGATTTAAGGGTTAGGTAATGAAGGTAAAGTAATTGGAGAGCAAGGGTACATGGTTCCTTAGAGTGAAGTTACTCGTCTAGGTTTAGGGGTGGTTAAGGAAATAATTCTAGTCATTTCTAAATTTCAAATGATTAGGGATCATGATCAAGAGTCGAAGGATAGAGTGAATAACTCGAGATGAGGTTGTAAACACATGGCTTGGTTGATGGCTAACAATAACTATCATGGTTATAGGGGAACACTTGGTGTCTATCTATCAAGTAAGACTGTTCTGTCTTTCCAAATTAAGTGAAAGACAAAAACGAATAAGAGTTCGAAGAAGATGTTTATCAAATACGAACACGTTGCTCAAAGGCGACTGAATAATTTCAAAAGAGAATTGCCAAGGCAGACGCGGATGAGATTCTAGAGAGCAAGCTTAACTATGTCTCCATCCACGTAGAATGATAAAAAAAAGGCGAACCAAAGTGCACTAGGTTGATCAGACCATCATGCACCGGTTTTGTTCAGACAATATGTTAGTGAGCGCGCTCTCATAGCATATGTCTTGAACAAGCTTGCTAAAGATTGAGCTTGCAAAAATTAGGCTATATTACATTATTAGTCAAGATGGTAAAAACAAACAAACATAGGTACGCGAGATTTTAAGATTGAAAGAAAGTAGAATTAGTTCAAACTCCTTAAGAATCTAAGTCATGTCCTGTGTTGGTGCCTATACAGTCGTCCTACTGTTTACTTGTCTAAAGCTTGTTTAAGGCTATAAGGACGTTAGGTCGTAAGGCATTCAACCCAACTTACAAAAGTTAAACTAATGGGACAAATAAAACATGTCTATCTAGTAGGGGTCACCTTCCTGGAAAGCACAAATAGAAGATAAGAATAATGATGGAAGGAATCAAGCAAGATGCAACCAATGAGTTCAAGCGGTAGTTCGAAAATAGAATGAAGAAAATAGATCAAGTATGTGGATGAGATCCTAGACTCTAATCCTATACGCAGGCTTGCTTGGTACGGTAAAGTAACCAAACAATTTATCTTGACCTGCATAGGCCACCACAAAAACATGTAACGCCCTAGTCCTAAAATACTTAGGACCAAGTACGTAGATATGCCAGCTGCATACATACGAAGCATACTCCAATAGACGAAAACCTCGTATGTATACATAAGCTGTAAAATACAGTAAACATGAAACTAATCTCATCCACAAACCAATATATCATAAAATCAACTTATTAAAGTCATTTGTACAAAATGTTGGGCGGAGACAAATCCACTACCAACAAAAAGAAAGAAATATAGCAACGATGGAAGAGTCGAGCGAAGAAAAGACGATCGAAAAGCTACCATCGCGAAGGTAGATTTTAAACTATATCCATGTCTAGAGCACCTGCAAATATCACAAACACACCTAGAAAAATCACCAGGCTCTCAGAGGGACGTAACAAGATACAGAAAGAACATGCTAATATGAACTGTCAGAATAATAAAATAATATACAAAAGACTATCCTAGACACAAATATGCAAAGGGGATTCTAACCGTCTAATTTGCAATTTAGAGGACAACTTTTATGCGCATAGGTGGGATTTAGGCTATAAGTATGTAACTGGCATCCAGTCATACGTATCCGGCCATAACGTCCAAAATGTCAGAGGGTAACTGCAAATATATCTCACCATAGTTCCTTTCGAAAACTATGGTTTACCTGTTTGGCTTCCCATACGCACTAGTGACTGTCCCCCCCTAATATTTCCCATACTGACCAAGTCATGTCCATAACCTGTCCAGTTTTGTAACTACTCGAGTCTCTATATCTTAATCGTAGCAGTTACAATCATCTATCCGACACACTACTATAGAGATGGCCAATCAATATGCAAGTCGTGCCCCTAGCAAAACATCCCAAATCGTGTGGCGAGGGTGTCATGGCCGAAGGAGATATAAGGATATCCTATAAGAAGAAGGTAGTCCGCTAAAACTAAGTCAACATGCATCAAATAAGTTAAAGTAACAAAAAACTAATAGAGTCGCTTGTACCCAAGTATGACTTGGACGCGCAGTTTATAATAAATGAAACTAACATATGAAACAAAGTAAATAAATGCTGAAACTAAATATTTAGACAGTAGATGTAGCAAGGTATACTTGCCTGGTATTGACATCTGGCGTGGTGCGATGATCATGATGGCACAAAAATAACTTTGGTTTACAACTACGCAAGACAGCCTCCAAGGAGGCACGGACAGTTCCATCGGGTCCTAAAATGGTCAATTTAGTTCGGGTCGATAGGAGGAGGTATAGAATTGATGAGGGAATATGAATAATGGGCTAGCCATGGACATAAGGAATATTAAAGGAATTTGGATAAATAATATATCATGATTTTTTGAAACTATTTATAACCTTTGAAAACTATAATTTATTATTCTCGAAATATTTTATATAGTAAAATCATTGTAAGTCGAAATCTATGGTTTACTTAATAAAAAAATATTTTATATACTATTGAAAATTATTTTATTAATCGAAATAGTTTTTGGGATAGAGATTTGAAAATATAAAAAAAACATGACTAGAGTACTCTAAGTTGTAGAAATATGTTACATAAATATATATGAAAGTTTTTGAAACTGTTAATATGATAGGTTAAATACTTGGAAAATTTTATTTTTTAGGCCTCAAGTAAACTAAGTTGTAGAAGAATGGGTTTGAAAGCAAACTAGAAAATTATTTAGAGTTTAAAACTCCTATTTTTGCCAAATAATTTTTTTAGAAATATATTTATCTAATAATAAATAAAATAATATAAATACAATATAATGTTATGCTAAAGTGATACTACTAAATAAAAATTTTATGCAGTTGGAAGGTTTGTACTGCTGGAAGCAACAATTTTAATAATACTAATAATAAATTGAAATAATAATAAAAATAATAAAAAGAAACCAACAATACTAATATAATAAAATAACAACTCATTTGAAACTAGCAATGCACAGCTGTGCATTTGTTTACTGGACCTCTCTTTTGAGTAGCAACAAAGGCTACCAATCGAGTCAACCCAACAAAAAAAGGATCTAAAATAGTTGTCTCTTCATTAGGAAGAGAAAAGAGAAAATAAAAATATCAATGAAGAAGGAGAGAGGAATATAGAGTTGGGGAGAGGGGAGTCGGGAGCGGAGAAGTTCGGGATGGGGAGGGGAGCGTCGGACGAGTGGCAAGAGAAGAGAGGGTGAGGGAGCGGAAGAGGGTGGTCGGGGCGCTCACCCTCAGGCCGTACGGATGGGGGCAGAGAGCGACGGCCATGGCGTGTGCGGAGGAGGCGGACGTATGCGGATCCAGAGGGTGCTGATCGCGTGTGTAGGCGGGCCCAGGTAGGCAACTGTCGACGGCAACAGCGGCTTCGACGGGTAAGTGGGGGTGATGGTTGTGACTTAGTTTGTTTGCGGGCGGCTCGGTATGGCACCGGCGACTAAGTTGCCGGGTCTGGGGTATAGGTGGCGGTGGTGATGGTTTGATTTTGGTTTTGGGGGATTTGTTGGTGGTAGGGTCGGCCGGAGTCTGTGGGGATGGTGGTTGCTGTCGATAGTGGTGGCCATGGTGGAATAGAGGGGTAATGGTGGCGATGGTCGGGGCGACAAGTGGTTGGGGTTGTAGTGGCCGGGGGTTGTCGTGAAGTCGATGGAGTGATGGTGATGAGGACAAAGGTGGTGGCGGCGATTGTTCTAGGGGTTCTATCGGAGCGACACATCGGGGTGGCGGTGGATGGTGACGGGTGTACGTGGCCGTGTCAAAGTTGTGGCTGTATTAGGAGGTGGTTCTGGTGGAGTGTGGAGGGTGGCGATTGGCGGTAGGAGTTTGCTGGACTGGCCGGTAGTTAGGCGGGGTCGTTGGCTGGGACGACGTCGGCTATCGGAATGTATTAGGTTGTTGTCGGTTGTGGGTGGTCTGGCCTGGTTGGCCGGGGTTGGGTTTTGGAAGGGGATGGATCAGGGAATAGGCTAGGGTTTTTTTCCTATTTGGTTGTACGTGTCGGGGTTGTCGACACGGAAGAATATTGTATATTATAAAATATGGAATAAGATTGCGAACATCGACACGATGCACGACACTCGTGGGGGAGAAGAATTTTGTGGAATAGAAATCGTGGAGAACTCAATGGAAAGCTTCCCTATTTATGGGGTGGAGAATTACGATTAGATATAGGATAGGACTAATTTAAAGCTGCCTTTGATAAATCACTATTAATTTAAATTAATTAAAACTAATCGAATTTGAATCAAATACAAATTTATATGTATCTATAATTTCAAAATAATTTAAGAATAAAATTAATAAATCAAATCTTAATTTAATTATCATTAAATACAATTTCCAAATATTTTTATAATAAATATTATTAATATTTAATTTCGAAAATCATAAAAATTTTAAATATTAATAGTTAATAATGTGAAAATCCCTTTTCAATAACTTAAGATAATACAAATATTCAAAATTTCTAAAATATACATAGGAATGATTTGGTTTCATGTCCCTCGAATGCAACCAGTATAAAACATTACTTTTCTAAACTTTTACTTATAAATAAAATAGCATTCTAAAATAACTAAGGTTTTGGCAAACAAGGGGATATATTTTTTTAATCAAAAATAATTAAAAAATTTATAAATTTTTAAAATTATACTTATTTTATATCTACAGTTTATATTAAATCCTTGTATGATATGCTTCGTATTCATACTCGACGTTCGAATACCCAACAAAAACAAAATCACTACCAGGCTGATTACACTGTCTACTGAAAAATAATCATCCAATCCTCTGGCACAATCTCATCCTCCTGTGTAGGTACGTCTCTTGTAACAGCAGCTGAACTGTACACCTCAGTATATGCCTCCTCGTCTACACCTGGTGGAGATGACTAGGTCCTCAGGGAAATATAACAAGGTACAAAAATACAACATGCCAAGTAATAGTGAATGGAAATACTTTAAATAACTATATAAGGGTATCTATATAATCCAGTCTAAGTAAAATGCAAGTGAGAACAAGCTCTGTACATCGGACTACTACGCCAAAGGCACCGTGTCGGGGGACCTCAAGCGTACGAGTAAACACTGAAGCTCTGCTACAGAGACCACAGTATGCGAGTATGGGTAACAGTCATATCTCGGCTATATAGACAACGACCAAACATGTATCTATCAGGTAGCCCGATGAATCAGACTATGTTCTCCCTACCCCATTTAGTAGTCTACCATATCATGTCCAATAATACTACCAATGTCAAGTAAATAATCTTGTAACCTATCACAGAGTCAAAACCATGAATATGTCATGTCTAGGGCTCTGTTTTATGATCGTGTCAGTGTCCTAGGTCTACTGTATCTCAAGTAACACGATAATCAGTACAACGCTATGTCTAAAGTCAATACTCAATATCCACATACGAACATTGACACCCGGATATGCTCGGACGTAAAGTATTAACAAGATACTACGTAAACAACAATTAAAATCTAAGCTAATTATGAGGCAAGAATGTAACTAAAATAAGTATAATAAGAACTGAACATTGGCAAGGTACACTGTGATTAGCTTGTCTGTGATTAGTATAACTTGTCCTTGCATCTCTAGCCTCTTGATTAAATTCGAGATGGAATTCTTTTAAGGTGGGGAGTTGTAATGCCTATTGTTCATATTACGTATTTTGGAATACGTGTACGTAATCTGACTCGTATTGCTTGACTCCTGGCTTGGTTCGGCTTGTTTGGGTTGGCTTGGTTCGGCTTGGGTTGCTTATTGGTTCATCATAAACCAAGGGGGAGAACCCTTACTGCCACCACCATCCCCATTTATTAGCCCAACTCTTTCTCTCTCCTCATTCACTCTTCTTCTTCCTCACCATTACTCTCCACCTACACCCAAGAGCCCTAGGCAAGTACAATTTTGCATGATGGATCTCAAGTTTTATTATTCTATTCTCTTCTTTACATGATTATAAGCCTCTTTAGAACTTGGAGTTTTTAATTTTGATGGATAGATTCTTCTAGATCTACTTTATAACTTTTAGTTCATAGAGTTTTCTTGGTTTTGATCTACTAAAACTTGTTTTTTTCAAAAACTAATAGTTCCATGAGCAAGAGCACGAAATTTCGTGTGAATTTGGTTTTTGATTCACCTCATTTCGAGTTAAAATAAAGTTTTTATGGCCAAAACAAGTTTTCTAGATTTTTCATGTCGGCTGAGTAAGATTTTACGCTAGGGACCCTGGAATTGCGTATTTTACGCTGGATATCATCCAGAATGTAAGATTTTACGCTAGGGATCCTGAAATTGCGTATTTTACGCTGGATATTATCCAGAATATAAGATTTTACGCTAGGGACCCTGGAATTGCGTATTTTATGCTGGATATCATCCAGAATGTAAGATTTTATGCTAGGGACCCTGGAATTGTGTATTTTATGTGGATAGCATCCAGAATGTAAGATTTTACGTAGGGAACCCTGAAATTATGTATTTTACGCTGGATGGTACCCAGAATGTGAAATTTTTTACTGGAACCCTCCCCTTTTACGTATTTTGCGCAGAATTGAATTTTTGGCATAAAAAGTGCAGAGAATGACTGTTTTTGCCAAGTTTAGCTATTTTCTAGCCAGAATTTCGAAAAAACTTAAAACATGAAAGTTATAGATCTTTGTCTTGCCTTTTCGAATATCTCTGGAGCACCTCATTTTGAGTTCGTATGTGGAAGTTATGTCCCGTCTTCCCTGAGCTGCATGATTCTTCCACAAGTCTTGCACCCTGTTTATTTTTAGTTATTGCATATACGTTTATACCAGGTTAAATGTTAATTTTAAATATGTTCCATGACATAATGGTGACCCGTCGTGGCGCACTCTTGACAGTGAATTTGACATGATATATATCTCGAATGCGTTGTGACGGCTAGCATGTCGTGACAGAATTGAATGGCCTGGACACCGTGGGTGATTGTGTTTGTACAAAATAAACCAGTACTGTCTTGCATCATGTCTAGGATAGGGATCCCTGAGTACCACCGTAACGACCTAGTCCCAAAATACGTAGGACCAAGTACGTGAACATGCCAGCTGCACATATACGAAGAATACTCCAATATATGGAATCCTCATATATGCATAAGCTGTAAATAAAAAATCACAGGCCAGAATAACATATCTAATCTCATCACAGCTCAACACAGAAGATAATAGAGTCCAATAAATAAATAAGAGTATCAAAAGATAGCCGGTGAACATACTCACTCCAAACAGCAATGAAAAATAGTCTCACAAGATCGGAGTCCAACCTCCGCAAACAGAAGAAATGAGATGTAAAATAATGTCCACTAATGTCTCAAATATAGAATAAACTAGAAATCAGTAGTTGCCTCGTCATCGATGTATGATGGATCCAGCGCAGCTCCGTACTCCTGTGGAAAGTCGTCTACCTA